>CM066038.1:189826939-191026939 GCA_033557465.1 Ichthyophis bannanicus | reverse complement strand
ACAGTTGGGTGCTGGAGATAGTCCACAAGGGCTATGCCCTCCATTTCCACCAACTGCCACCCCCCTACTTTCCAGGGGAGCCTCCAAGGCCTCCTCTGCACACAGACCTTCTCCGTCAGGAGCTTTAGGGTCTGTTGGTGGACAGGGCGGTAGAGCCTGTGCCTCCCCACTTGCAAGGTCACGGTTTCTACTCCAGGTATTTCCTGTTGCCAAAACGGACCGGTGGCCTTCGTCCCATTCTGGACCTCAGGAACCTCAACAAGTTTCTAGTGAAAGAAAAGTTCAAGATGCTTACTCTTGGAACCCTTCTGCCCTACCTCCAGCAGGGAGATTGGCTATGCTCCTTAGATCTAAAGGATGCGTACACTCACATCCTCATTTATCCAGACCACAGAAAGTACCTAAGGTTCATCGTGGGAGGAAACCATTATCAGTACAGAATGCTGCCTTTCGGCCTCACCTCCGCCCCCAGAGTCTTTACAAAGTGCTTAGCAGTGGTGGCGGCCTACCTGAGAAATCAGGGCATCTTTGTCTTCCCCTATCTGGACGATTGGCTCATCAGAGATCAGGAGGCCAATCAAGCCACCCTCAGGACCATTGCTCTTCTACAGCACCTGGGGTTTGTTATAAACTTCGCAAAGTCCACTTTGCTCCCTTCCCAGAACTTGGAGTTCATAGGGGCAAGGTTGGACTCTCTCCTGGCAAAGGCATTCTTGCCAGAAGACAGAGCCCAAAGGTTGATGGCCTTGGCCAGTCAGTTTCTCAGCAGGTCCCTGGTCTCCGCCAGACTCTGCCTGAGACTTCTAGGCCACATGGCTTCGACAGTGCATGTGACCCCCAATGCCAAGCTCCATATGAGGCCTGCACAGTGGTGTCTTCGAACTCAGTGGTCACAGGCCACAGGCAGCCTCAGCGACAGAATAAGAGTGTCCAGACCATTTCTGCACTCCCTCAACTGGTGGCTACACCCACCCAATCTGCTGAAAGGGGTGCCCTTTCAGATTCCAGGTTACACAGTGGTGCTAACAACAGATGCCTCCCTGCAAGGCTGGGGAGCGCATTGTCTGGGCAAGTGCACCCAGGGCCTCTGGTCTCCCTGGGAAGCTGCACAACAGATCAATCTCCTCGAACTCAGGGCTATTCGCTTAGCACTCAAAGCTTTCACTCCCACCCTGACTCACCAGTCTGTCCTGATCCAGACAGACAACCAAGTTGCCATGTTTTATGTGAACAAACAGGGCGGAACAGGGTCCAGGATCCTTTGTCGGGAGGCCCAGGACCTGTGTTCTTTTGCCCTCAAGCACAACATGCTCCTCAAGGCTGTGTACTTTCCAGGCCAGGACAACTACCTGGCAGACAGGTTAAGCAGGATTCTGCAGCCCCACGAGTGGCAGCTGCATCCTTTGGTAGTTCAGAAGATCTTTCTCAAATGGGGTCTCCCTTTGATGGATCTTTTTGCCAGCCCACTAAACAAGCAACTGCCAAAGTTCTGCTCCAGGCAACCACATCCTCTGCGGATAGCAGCAGATGCTTTTCTGATATCTTGGTCTCAGGGCCTCCTCTATGCGTTTCCTCCCACGCCCTTGGTAGCCCGAACCCTGTTCAAGATTCTTCAGGACAAAGCCTCGGTCCTGCTGGTAGCTCCCAGGTGGCCGAGACAGCCTTGGTTTCCTTTTCTGCTTCAACTGGCAGTGGATCCTCCACTACCTCTGGGGTTGCAACCCGACCTTCTTACACAGGATCAGAGTTCCCTTCTGCACCCCAACCTCAAGTCTCTCAATTTGATGGCCTGGAGGCAGCAAGAGTAGTTTTGGCTCCCTGGGGCCTACCTTAGGAAGTTGAGGAGGTTGTCCTAGCCTCTAGGAAACAGTCCACTAGGAAAACCTATGCTCTCAAGTGGAAGAGGTTTTCTGTGTGGTGTCACCTACGTACAGAGGATCCTTTCTTCTATACTGTGCCAGTAGTACTTCAGTACTTACTGCACTTATCCAATCAGGGACTTAAGTCCAATTCTGTTCGGGTCCACCTCTCAGCCCTAGCAGCTCACCACTCATTGGTAGAGGGGCAGTCTCTATCTGGTCACCCCTTGGTGTCCCGCTTTCTCAGGGGCTTGCTTTTGCTCAAGCCTCCCATCCGTCCTCCTGCCCCTGAGTGGGAGCTGAATGTGGTCTTGCAGCAACTGACTCGCCCACCTTTTGAGCCGATGGCTACTTGTCCACTGCGCTTCCTCTCCTGGAAGACACTCTTCCTGATAGCTCTTACCTCAGCTAGGCGAGTGAGTGAGCTTCAGGCCCTGGTCTGTGACAGGCCTTACACCAGGATTTATAGGAACAGGGTAGTCCTCAGGACTCATCCGAAATTCCTCCCTAAGGTTGTCTCCTCTTTCCACCTCAATCAGGAGGTGGTTCTTCCAACATTCTTCCCTAGGCCTCATGCTAGCCAGGCTGAGGCAGTCCTGCACACCCTGGACTGTAGGAGGGCCTTATCCTTCTACCTTGACCGCACGCAGGGGCATAGAAGGGCTACTCAGCTCTTCGTATCCTTTGCCCCAATAAATTGGGGTTGGCTGTGTCCAAGCGTACCTTGTCCATCTGGGTGGCTGACTGTATCACCTGGGCTTATAAGGCGGCTGACCTTCCTTTGCAGGGTAGGGTCACGGCCCATCGTGTTAGGGCAATGGCTGCCTCAGTGGCTCATCTCCGCTCTGTGCCCTTGGTAGACATCTGCAGGGCTGCAACTTGGTCTTCAAGCCAGACTTTTGCAGCCCATTACTGCCTGGAGAGGGAGTCCCGTAGGGACAGTGCTTTTGGCCAGGCAGTACTCTGGAATCTCTTTGAGGTTTAGGCAACTCCTGCCCTCTGTTGGGCTACCGGTGGAGGTTGTGTCCTTGAAAAGCCCTTCTTTGCTGCTGAGACTAGAGGGAGTTCTCTTGTTCAGCCTGGGTTCCTCGGTAGCCCAGAGCTTGGGAGTCACCCATATGTGAGGACTGACTTCCTGCTTGGTCCTGGAGAAAGAGTAGTTACTCACCTGTAACAGGTGTTCTCCAGGAGCAGCAGGAATCAGTCCTCACAACCCTCCCTCCTCCCCTGGGAGTTGCAGTTGTACATAGTTTATTTTTCATTTTGTGTGCTGTTCTGAGCTATGTCATTTGACTGAGGTAAGATGGCACCTTTAGGCGGAAAGGGAACCGCGCATGCGTGCCTGCATTCCCAAAGGCTTTCATAGAAAGCTGGGGAAATGCTCCTCTGGGGCTTCATCGACGCCCATGACACCCATATGTGAGGACTGATTCC
This sequence comes from Ichthyophis bannanicus, assembly GCA_033557465.1. Lineage (NCBI taxonomy): Eukaryota > Metazoa > Chordata > Amphibia > Gymnophiona > Ichthyophiidae > Ichthyophis > Ichthyophis bannanicus. Next base: position 191,023,646 of record CM066038.1, on the reverse strand, counting down.
TCCTGCTCCTGGAGAACACCTGTTACAGGTGTGTAACTACTCTTTTCCAAATTAGATTTAATACCATCTGTCCTTTTTACTGGCCTTCTGCCACCAGTTAACTACTTTTATGGAGTCCTCTTAATTTACTAAAGATAAATTCTAGTACATCCCGCTAGACCAGTCCAGACAAGTGGGTTGTGTCCCCCTGTCAGCAGGTGATGAGACAGAGAAAATTCCAGAAGTTTAGTGACTGCACCCTTGGTATATAACAGTGTACCCCTAGGGGTCAGCTTCAGTATTTTCTCTGTCTCAGCAGATGGTGGACTACTACTTGGTCTGGCTCCTGTATAGTCTCTGCAGGCACTCCCATTAGCACCAGTTGCTGCTCTCTAGAGGGAAACTTCCCCTTATTACTTCCAGAGCTGTTCCTGGCCTGGAGGGTCAGTGGAACACCTCTGAGATGCAGGGTTCCAGTTCAGGAGGAACAGTGTAGCCCTAGGCAGTGTGGTAATCTTTTCCTCGAGTCTCAGCTAGTAGCTCAGATGCAGCCTATCTCTGCTGTAGGGATCCAGCCTGGTCATTGCACCGCGTTATGCCTAATAAAAAAAAGAAAAAGATGCAGCTAAGATGAAGGGGCATGCTAAGGGAGACAGCAGTGATCGTCTAAACTGTACAGATACAGATAACCCCACTATATCAGTCACTCAGTAGGTACTCTCCCCACCACCAACAGCCTGCAGCCTCCCGATTCATTAACTCTCTTCCCGTGAGTAATTTTACTTTTGATTCTCAGCTCCGCAGGCCTCTCCTCCCCCCCTCCCCGGGCCTATTCTCATTTTGTTGCTGCTACTCCCACGTGTCTGACCCGCTGGGACGCCGCTCTTCCTGTGTTGCAGTCAGCTGTGGCTCCTGCTGTGCACCACCAGTTTTTATTATGTGTTTAGCCTGGCTGCGGCTGCCTCGGGTCTCACATGCCGGCTCTCAGTTTTTCCTGCCCAATCGTTGCGGCGATGCCATTTTCCTGATGGTTCCTGCTCATTCTGGCGGGTGCCATTTCCTTTGCATTGCTGCTCCTATGCTTGGATCCCAGTCCAGCTCGGCCTATTTTTCCCTCGGGATGCTGTCCTCCTTTCCTCGCTGCCTCAGCGGCGGCAGGATATACCGTGCTTTAGTGGGAGATCTCTGCACTGCATGTATGGCAGATCAGGGAGAAACTTCGGCAGGCACAGCGTCCTCTTTGGTGTCAGCTGCTTCTCCGGCACCTATCACAACCTTGTCAGTCCTGCCTGGCACCCCAGTTTCGGGTCCCCTCCTCGTACAGGAGTTTCCTCCACCACTTCTCCTCCCAGAAGAACAATTGCCTTCACAGACTCAGGCGTCTGGGCATCCTTTATAGCAGCTTTCCTCAGCTGCTGCAGTTTCTGCGGATCTACGGTTTATCGATTTTTTCCACCATACCTGGGACTTCTGATGTTCAGGAGCATCAGAGGGCCCGGCAGCATCCCCTACTACAATGGGACAACCTCCTCCGCCTCACAGGCTTTCCCATCAGTCTCTGGGTACACCCAAGGTCAATCCTGCACCCTCAAGGGACTGACACCCTGTAGAGGTGAGTGTCTCTCTAATGACTGCGCCCTTCACCTGACTTCGGATAGGGAGGAAGGAGAGCTATCACACCCGGAAGATGACCAAGAAATGAGGGAGGATAGACAGGACATACGCCTCTTTCGTAAAGAGGAGCTGCCGACCCTCATTACACAGGTTGCAGAGAGCCCTCCACCTTTCAGGGTCACAGCCATCCCCAATGACAGACCCGGAACAAAGTCAACGGATCCAGTCATCCTGGGCATCAAGAAGCTGTCAAAGGCCTTCCCCTTTCCCCCGGAGTTACAACACATGGTTACCCAGGAATGGGAGTCCCCGGAGGCTTCCTTGCGGTCCGCTCGTCGCCTGGGCCGCACCTACCCCTGGGCTCCTGATGAAATAGAGAGGTGGTTATTCTTCCTGAAGATGGATGCCTTGGTATCGGCAATCACTAAGAATACCACCATTCCAGTCGAGGGGGACACGACTCTTCAGGATCAGATTGATTGTAAGGTCGAGGGCCTCTTGAAGACTACCTTTTCTTCATCTTCTGTGACGCGCCAAGCCTCAGTGTGTGGCGGCTTGGCTGCAAGGGCGTTGCTGCGGTGGCTCCAGTTGCTAGCACGCTTGGAATCCGTTACCGTGTTTTTGGCAGATGCCTTCTATGATCTGCTACGCCTGTCGGCTCAGTCTATTGTAGCCGTGACAGTGGCTATGGCTGTGCCATTGAAATGCAGACTCCGCATCCATGGCCCGTCTAGCTAAGCTGCCCTTTAAGGGCAAGCTTTTGTATGGGGAAGATCTGAACAAGCTAGTCAAGGACTTAGGCAAAGTTAAACCTCAATGCTTCCTGGAGGACAAACCCAAAGTAGGGCTTTGCAATCCTCAGGCTGCCTCAGCTCCTTCATCCTCTTACAGATCATGTGTCAGGGACATGCGCCACTACCAGCCAGGACCTTTAACTCTTACTCCACAAAGAGGGGATCCCGGCCCCAGTCCTTTCGTGGAGCCCATCGGAAGGACAGTTTCCCCACAGTGAACAAGTTCGCTGGCGCTGCCAGGTCCTCCTGCTGACTGGCTTGGGGTCCATTCCAGGGTGCTTCCTGTGGGAGGCCGGCTACAGTGTTACTCCCCCCGAATGGACCCCGATCACGTCCGACAAGTGGGTGCTCAAAATCATTACACACGGGTGTGCTCTCGAGCTGAAGAAGCCTGTCCCACATGCCTTTCTGATATCCCCGTGCAGGGCGCTGGACAGACGAATAGCCGTACAGCAGACGCTACAACACCTTCTTTGGCTATGGGCAATTTGCCCTGTTCTCCCCTCGGAGTTTGGCTTTGGGCAATATTCCATCTAGTTTATTGTGCCAAAGAAGGACTGCTCCTTCAGACCTATTCTGGACCTGAAAAGCGTCAACAAATGTCTACATGCTTCGCATTTCTGAATGGTGGCTCTACGATTCAGGCAGTCAGACCCGACGAATTCTTAGCATCGCTCGACCTAGCCAAGGCTTACTTTCACATTCCCATACACCCGGCACGTCAGCAGTACCTCCGCTTTGTGGTGCTCGGTTGCCATTATCAATTCAGGGCTGTGCCGTTTGGCCTGGCCACACCACCCTGCACCTTCACCAAGGTCATGGTGGTAGCAGCGGCTGCCCTCCAGCACCGGGATATCTGGGTTCATCCCTACCTGGACGACTGGTTTATCCGTGCAGTGTCTCCCCAGGAGGTGGTCGAGGCATTTCAGCAAGTAGTCTCCTTGAATTGTTTCGGATGGATAGTCAATTGGGACAAGAGCCGCCTGCAGCCTTTTCAATTGCTGGAGTTTCTAGGGGCCTGATTTGACACTAGGGGCCACATATACCTTACCCAGGACAGATGCGAAAAGTTGATCACGCAACTACAGAGTTTTCTTCATGTTTCGACTCCCTCTGCCTAGGATTATCTGCAGGTCCTCGGGACCATGGCGTCCACTTTAGACGTGATTCCTTGGGCTCGGGACCACATGCGCCCTCTCCAGCATTCTCTCTTGTCCCTGGCTGGAGGGCCCATTCTCTGGGACAAACAGCACAGGGCTCTTGGTCTGCACGGGAAGCCGCCTGGCCGATCAATCGCCTGAGGCCCGGGCAGTCCATCTGACACGCCTTGCCTTCCACCCCATGCTCCTCCAGAGGTTGGTACACATACACTCGGACAATGCGACCACAGTGGCATACCTCAGTCAGCAAGGGGAAACAAAATGTCTGGGAGTAACATGAGAGATGGCCCTTCTGTTTCCTTGGGCAGAGGAGAACCTGCAGGCCTTTTCAGCACGGAGTTTCTCAGTCGTCATCTTCTGGATCCCAGCAAATGGGAGCTCTCCTCGAGTGCTTTCCAGAGGATCGTGGCTCGCTTGGGCCATCCAGCTGTGGATCTCATGGCCACAACCTCCAACTTCAAGGCACCGTTCTTTTTCAGCTGCTGCAGGGAGCTGAGCTCTCAGGGCCTGGATGCTGTAGTGCAGCCCTGGCCTGTGGATCCCTTACTCTACGCATTTCCTCTGTGGCCGCTGATAGGCAGACTTCCCCGGCGCGTCGAGTCACACCCCGGATACATCATCTTGATAGTGCCCGACTGGCCACGGTGCCCGTAGTACGCCGACTTCGTGCGCCTCTCACTAGCGATGCCTCTGCCCCTCGGCACCTGCAGGAGTCTTCTGCGGCAAGGGCCGATTATCATGTACGACCCAGCTCCTTACTCACTCACAGCTTGGCTCTTGAGCAGAGATGCTTAGCATGAAAAGGCTATTCACCTCAGCTGGTAGCTACTCTCCTGAAGGCACAACGCCCCTCTATGTCGTGGGCCTTTCCAGTTCATACTGCTAGACCAGTCCAGACAAACAGGTTATGCACCCCTGCCAGCAGATCTTGGAGACAGAGAATTCTACCAGAGCTCTGATAGGCTGGAGCCTGGTGATATAATCCTACCCCTAGGGGTCTCCCTCAGTTTTTCTCTGTCTCCAGCAGATCTGGATGCTTTTTTTTTTGCTCCTTCAAAAAAATTTAAGATGCTTTATTTCTTTGTGATTTCTCTGGGAGAGATTATACCCTGTAGTTGCCAGTGTACTTATCTGGGCACCAGGATGAATTCCAGCTGAGCTCCTGTGTCCTGCAGGTCACAGTAGAGATCGCTGATGTGCAGACTTCCCAGCACTAGTCAAGAAGACTATTTAGCTGGATGGTAAGCCTCCTAAAATCCAGTCCCTGGGGCTGATTTTAGTGGTGAGGCAGCTGGCAGTGCTCTCAGCAGCGGTCCGTGGCTTCTCTGCACTTTCGGTACTGTGAGTACAAAACCTGTCTTTCTCCCACTGCTGTCTGCAACTCTGTGGTGACTGGATTTATTTTTCTTGATTTTTCAGCGATTTTAGGCATTTCTCTCATGCCTGCAACCCCCCCCCCCTCCCCCCACCTTGTCATTTGACTTTTTAAGTTAATTCCTTAGCTTTTGGGGGTTTTAATTCACTCTTTTTGAGGTTTATTTTTGCCGGCAGCCATTTTGAATAGCTAATGAGCCCTGGTTTTTGGCGGGAAGCCAGATTCCTTCTCTCTTTGCTGGCTTCTAGCACCAAAAAAATTGCTGTTTAAATTTTTCCACAACACTTGCTAGCTGTGAGTTGTGTGGGGGTTCCTTTTTTCTCTGCCTATGTATTAACATAATGAATAAAAAGTACGGAAGGCATGATTAGAGAACCGGATGCAATTCAGAGCCACAGTACAATGCTAAGACACTGACCACTGGTGCAGGGCTCATGGGTTCCATCCCCCACTGTGCCCAACAAAGAAGCCTGAGGCATTGCATAGTATGGGGAATATTGTTAAATGCCTGTTCCTCCGGGGCAGAGTTATTTTTTTTTTTTAGTTCTCCCTATGCCTTATTCAGGTCTACGCTCCATAGGCTGTCAGAAGACACACAGGGACCTCAGACATCAACTGTGCTCTTCCCCCAGTGTCTTGATTCCCCAGATAAACTTGGGAACTCCTGAGCCTGGCTTCAGTGGAGCTCTCCATTGGCTTTACGCTGCGCTGAGTCTTTGCCACGGACATCCCCAGGAAGTTCAGGTATCAATTCCTGAAAGGAAACTGTGAGTAGCCTGTTTTTTTTCTTACTTGCCTCAGCTACTGCTCCCAGACCGGCTGCCTCTGAGTTTTGAAGTTCCTACTTTAAAATTTTTAATCCACAAACTGCAGCCGGGTTACTTTGTACGTCTTACTGGAATATTGTATCTGTCTTTTTCAATATACCATTTGATTGGAATTTTAAGTCAGTGTTTTGGATCCTGACTGTTTTGGGCTCTACCTAATTAAACATACTCACTGTCATCTTCCGTACGGCTGGGTTTAAGCTTCTACATCCCTCCCCAGAAACACCTTTCAGCCCCTACCATGGAGGTCTGAGTGGCTGCGGAGGAATCAAACTCTAATTTCCCTATTTTCAGTCACTGTAATGGCCTTACCCTGACTTTAAAAGTTTCTCTGTACCAGCACAGTGAATGACTGACAGTTCCCTTCTCAGCTCAGTGAATACCTGACAGTTTTTCTGTGCCAGTGGCCATTTTGTTTTTCTCTTCGGTGTTTCTTTTTGGAGAGAACAGCTCTAGACAGCAGTTTCCACACATTTAAACATGCTGTGGAGGCACGGAGAGTTTCAAGATCCTTTTCTTTGAAGAGTCTTCGGTTTCCCTGAGCCTACCTTGATTTTTGTTTTAAATGCTAAAAAAAAAAAAAAAAAAAACGGGAAAAAAAGAGGAAAGGTGGTTTAAGTCTCTACAATGCTTGTTTCTCTGGCTGTATTATATGTAATAAGTAATCAGCCGAATGGGGAATTAATAGATTGCTTGTGTTCCACCTGCACGCTGCATCCCAGAGACTCTTTCCCCATTCCCACTGCGCTGCTAGATGGGTTCATCAGCACCTTATCTCCTCCCTCCTCAGAGCCCCTGCTGCAGGATCTTCCTGCAGGAAACGATTCGGTCAGCTCCCATGTCGCTTCCACAGCCGCTGGAGGCCACAGCAGCCTTGACTGACAGTGCCTTCCTCACACTCTTCCATCTGGCATGACGCCTGTGACTTTTGGAATATCTCCTACACCTGCCCAGTAGCAGGCAAGCATATGGCGTGGTCTCGCAAGTGGTCCCATAAGTCCTCAGACCTTAGAGCAGTACGTCCTCCTTGGAGCGTTGCATGTGCCTTGCGGGGTACTATGGATATTCAAGAAGACTTTAAATCTTCGGAGGTCAGCACTGACTCGTTGGAGTACGGAGATGGGGAATATTCTCCGTCTGTTTTCTTCGCTGACGGTTCTCAGCCTTTTTCGGAAAGAGGAGTTGCCGGCTCTAATCACACAGGTGTGGAGTCGCTCCCCCTAGCCGACATGCCTGATTCTCCAGATTCTCAAATCCGGTTGCAGCCAGATCCCATTTTCCAGGGCATTCGTACGGCATGCGGTATTGGTCAGTTATACCCTTGGTCTCCCTTTCACTTGGACCATTGGCTGACATACCTGACAGTTGATGCATTCTGACCAGGGTCATCAGGCATACCACACTTCCGGTTGAGGGCGGAGTGGCGCTCCGCGACCAGCAAGACCTAAAGAGTTGGGAGGCTGCTGAAGACGGGTTTTCCTTCGCCCGCTATTTCCTTCTTGCAGGGGTGTGCAGAGGTCTAGCAGCTCGGGCCTCCCTTTGCTGGATTCAGCAGCTTCCAGGTGTTCCCGAGTTGGTTCATTTCGAATCCATCACTGCATTCCGGGCAGAGGCATTCTGTGATCTCTTGCGGCTCAGCTCGCTTCCTAGCACCGGTGTCGATAGCTCGGAGATGGCTCAGCCTGCGGCAATGGGCAGCGGATGTTGCTTCATTTCCAGGCTCCAGCGTTTAGATGCCATTCGTCCCGGTCCACCGTTGGAAGGAGGACTGGGCCGTTACTCTGTCTATTTTGGGATGCTTCAGGTCCTGGATTTTCTAGGGGCTGGGTGCGACACTCGTCGGGGGTGGGTGTTTCTACCTCAGGAATGTTTTCAGAAGATCTCTCTTCAGCTCCGCCGCTGCTTGGATCAAGCGGCACCTCGGCCTTGGGGGCTACCTTCAACTCTTGGGGTCCTTGGCAGCAACGGTAGCCCTCGTTCCGTGGGCAGGAGCGCACATGCGCTGCTTGCCGACGGCGCTTCTATCTCGTTGGTCGCCGGTATCGGACAGTTATCTAATCCAGTTACCTTTGCTTCTGCCGGTGCACCGCAGCCTCCGCTGGTGGCTTCAGGCACACAATCCTCTACGGGGGGTCCCTCTGGAGTCTCTGCGCTGGATCTTGGTGACGCCAGTCGTCGACCTCTCCGGTTGGGGAGTGCCTTGCGGCTTGGCCTCGGCGCAGGGGAGTTGGTCACCTCGCGCAGCCCAAGGGTCTATCAATCGTCTCGAGACGCGGAAAGTGCGCTTTGCCCTTCTTCAGTTTCAGCCTCTTCTGCGGCGGCGTGCGGTTCGGATCCTGTCCGATGCCACGACGGTTGCTTACCTAAGCCACCTAGGCGGCACGCAATGTCCGGATGTCTCACAGGAGAGGCGTTTGCTCCTCCCGTGGGCGGAGGAACATCTTCAGGCTATCGGCGCAGCACATCGCAGGCGTGAACAATGTGTAAGCCAATTTTCTCAGCCGGCACTCTCTGGAGCCCGGGGGCTGGGCTCTGCAGCCGGATGCATTCCGGTCCATTGTTCACCTGTGGGCACTGCCGACCATGGATCTAATGGCTACGGCGCAGACTGCCAAGGCTTCGCTGTACTTCGGCCATTGGAGGGACGAGGGAGCGCACGGCATAGATGCTCTCTCTCAACCGTGGCTGGCTCATCTTCTCCTGTGTGTTTTCCCTCCCTGATCCGTGATATGCATAGTTCTCCGGCGACTCCGAGACCGTCGCGGCCCTGTACTCCTGCTGGCTCCGAATTGGGCTCGCGGACCATGGTATGCGGATCTCTTCCGTCTGTCTGGGGCGTGGCTGCTCCACCTCGAGGCGTTTCTCGGCCTTCTGATTCACGGACCGGTGGAGATGGAAGACCCGGCTCCTTACTCGCTTTCGGCCTGGCTATTAACCGCCGCCGGTTTGCTTGCTACGGCTCTTCGCCTAGCGTGGTCGTGGCGCTTCTCACGGCGCGGCGGTCTTCCACGACGCTGACTTACGTTCGGGTTTGGCATCTCTTGATGGTTAGTGTTCGCGAAATAACCTCACACCCTGGCGTTGCGGTGTTCCGGACATCCTGTCCTTTTTACAGGCCGGAGTGGATAAGGGATTAGCGCTCAATTCCTTGCGAGTACAAATGGTCGCTTTAACTTGTTTTCGGGGTCCTATACCGGGGCGATCGATAGCTTCGTATTCGGACGTGTCTCGGTTCCTCCGCGGAGTTAGGGCCTTCCGGCCTCCTCTGTGTTCGCCTGTGCCGGCGTGGGCTCTCGTGCTTGTCCTCTGTGCCCTCGTTGCTCCTCCCTTTGAGCCTCTGAGGGCCTGTTCTCTTCTAGATTTGACTCTGAAGGCAGTCTTCTTGGCGGCCATAACTTCGGCACGCCGTGTTTCTGAGCTCCAGGCTCTCTGTGTCGAGATCCCTATCTCTCGTTTTCCTCCGAAGGCGTTTCTCTGAGAACTGTCCCTTCCTTTGTTGCCCAACGTGCTGACGCCGTTCACTGTTGACCAGCCTCTTTCCTTTCCGTCTTTTCCAAAGACGCAGGGTGGCAGTGGTCGGTCTCCGTTGCGGGCGGTGGACCTTAAGAAGGTTCTTTTTCGGTATCTGGGGGTCGCCAGACCCTTCCATATGACTGTTCCTCTTTTGTCTTGTTCGCGGGTTCTCGTCAGGGATCCGCAGCCTCCGAATCTACCATTTCTAGATGGGTTACGGAGGCCATTGAGGCGGCGTACCTTCTTCAGGAAGAACAAGCTCCACCGGGACTCCGTGCTCACTCCTCTCGGGCGCAAGCAACTTTGTAGGCCGGGAGGTCTCATGTAGTTCCTCTCGATATTCGCCAGACGGCGACTTGGTCGTCGCTGTCCACCTTTGTCGGTCATTATAGGTTGGACGTTCATGTCCGTCAGGAAGTCCGTTTTGGAGTTGCTGAGCTGTCGGCGGCCTTGCCCCCCCTTGAAAGCAGGTAGCTTGGGTACTGCCCGTTTGTCTGGACTGGTCTAGCAGTATGAACTGGAAGGAGAAATTTCACTTACCGTTAATTTCCTTTCCTGGAATACTGCTAGACCAGTCCAGGACCCGCCCTGCTGTTGGTTGGAGTGCCGCTGGTGCGGTGCAGCCGCCGACCGCAGTTCTTCTCTTTGCCGGTATGCCTCGCCCTGGGCAGTCCATGGATTCGTAGGTGGATACTGTTTTCAGCTCTAGGGAGTTCTTCGGCTCCCTTGTATATAGTTCACTTGGGACCCTCTGGGGTGATGTTACAGTTCATGTTGCATTAGCTTGTGGACGTAACTGAGGGAGACCCCTAGGGGTAGGATTATATCACCAGGCTCCAGCCTATCAGAGCTCTGGTAGAATTCTCTGTCTCCAAGATCTGCTGGCAGGGGTGCATAACCCGTTTGTCTGGACTGGTCTAGCAGTATTCCAGGAAAGGAAATTAACGGTAAGTGAAATTTCTCCATGCTAGAGTCTGGAAGCATTTTTCCACATGGTGCACTGACAGAACTTTGTCCCCTTGGAAGGCGCAAGTTCCCAACATTCTGGCCTTCCTTCAGAATGGCTTCGATCAGGGAATGGTCCTGAATTCCTTGAAGGTTCAGATAGCTGTGCTCACATGCTTCCGCGGGCCTTTCTGAGGATGCTTCCTGGCCTCCCATGCTGACCTGGTTTGTTTTTTTGCAGGGGGTGTGCACTCTGCGTCCACCCCTCCGCCCAGTGATTCCATCCTGGGACCTTTCAAGACTACCCTCCTAGGGGCGGTCACCTCGGCCAGACATGTATCCGAGCTTCAAATGCTCTCATTGGGACCCTTTTCTGTCCTCCTCTCCAGAATGCGTAAATATTTGCCCAGTCCCGCCGTCCTTGGTGAAGGTTTTGTCCGCGTTCCTTGTCAACTAATTGGTGATCCTCCCCTCCTTCCCAAAAGGGCAGCAGACTGGTGACCTCCTCGCGTTCCATTCGTTTGATGTCGACAGGACGTTACGGGGTTATTGCAAGGTCACAAATTCCTTTTGCCTTTCCGATCATCTTTTTTGTGCTAACCGGAGGCCGCCGCAGGGGGAGGCTGCATCTAAGGCTACCATTGCATGCTTGATCAAGCAGGCGATTTAGTCTGCTTACATTCTTCAGAACAAGCCTGTGCCCAATGGTCTCAGGGCTCCAGCCTCAACATGGGCGGAGAGAGCGCGGGTTGCCCCGCTAGATATCTGCAGGGCCGCCACATGGTCTTTGCTCTCTTCCTTTGTCCGACACTATCGTTTGGACCCCCATGCTCAGGAAGCAGCTTGGTTTGGTGCCAGCATCTTGACTGCTGTCGTGTCTTCCCACCCAGAGGGGACTTAGTTTTGGTACTCTCCACTTGTCTGGACTGGTCTAGCGGGATGTACTGGAAGGAGAAATTTTACTTACTGTTAATTTCCTTTCCTGTATCCCTGCTAGACCAATCCAGAACCCTCCCCTCTACGCTGCATTTTCGAGACCTGGCTGTGTCAGAGCCTAAGAACTCATTGGCGTGGCTGACAGCTCGGCCTGCCTCTTTCGTGTACATAGCTTGGCTTTCGCGATGTACATAGTTTGCTCATTCCATTCTGTTGCAATCTTTCTTAGGGAACCTTGTTGGCCATGGTATTTGCCCTCCGCTTGTCCCTTTACCCACAATCTTTCTTAGAACTTTTCTCTTCAGTATATCTGGGTTATATACCAAGGGTGATATCACTAAGCTTCTGGAATTTTCTCTGTCTCATTATCTGCTGTCAGGGGGACACAACCCACTTGTCTGAACAGGTCTAGCAGGGATACAGGAAAAGAAATTAACAATAAGTAAAATTTCTCCATAATATCACTGGGAATCTTTGTAATGCATTAGTTACTATTTTTAGGGAGCATCATTTAACTCATGTACTTATTGTTTGTTACTAATTCTTTCCATAGCATTCATTTGGAGATGATTTGGTCCATTCCTTGTTGCACCCTTTAGAACGAGAACTGCGAAAGACAGCGCACACATACTGTGGAAGGATACATCCAGTATTCACAAAACAGCTAACTAAAAGCATTAGAAATTATTATGCCACAAGATCTAAAGAAAGATAACACTGTAATTTTGCAAAAGAAGGATCGCAAAGCCCTTGAATATTTGAAAGACATAGAACAGATATGTGAATGCTGCTTGTTCAAAGAAATATTTTTTTCTTGAATTAATTACTTATGTGCTGATGAAGACATTTTGTGATGTTATCAGAAATGAAGAAAGGCTTTGTTTCAAGAAAAGGATGACATATTATCTGAGGAGGATAAATTTTCCTATCATTGATGCTCCTATTAAATCCTCTCACTACCTGGTGAAGTTGTTACTGGTTTTGTCATCCAGTAGAATTATTCTGCTTTAATTGTTCAGTTGGTTTATACTAAAGTGAAGAAATGAGAAAGAACAGTTTTACAACTCATATATCATATTAGGTACTAATAAGCTATGAATGTATCTATAATTACACTACGCACTAACCTCACTTTAAAAGTGAAAACAAAGTTGTTTACATGATAGAAATATTGTGTTCTTATTTTTTGAAATGTGAATAACAATTGACAATCTGTGCCTTTTATGTTTTTTAATATATGTTCTCATATTATTTGACAATCATGTTATGCAGTCTTTTATAGAACTGAAATATATATCTTATAGAAATTTTGCGAGCAATGAAACAGTGAGGCGAGTAGGAAGCATTTCCTTGCTGGCTATACTGATTTGCATTGTGTAACAGTGTTCCATTGTTAAAGCTTGCATGCTAAAATTTTCAATGAGCCACTTTTAAAATTGGGCTATTTCATTATTTGTATTACTTCATATGTTTTTGCTTCAAGACATAGTTTTACAGATTTATGGGGCATTCTGGAATTACTGTAGAAGGTTGCATGCATTGATAAAATTCATATTACTGTTAACTGGAAGTTGTGAAATTCTAGGAGTATCTTACCCTGAGAGTTATAGGGGTCGTTTTACTAAAGTGCAGTAAAAATGAGCAGTTACTATATATTAGTTGCAAAAATCAATGCAGAGTAACTTAGAGAACTGCTCAACATTTGCCCATACAGTTAAAGACGGTATGCTTACACATGTTGTTTGCATTGTAGATGATGCGGATGCACTTAACACCTTCTCCTGAAGTGGTGTTGAGTGATCTGCATTATCTGCTGCAGTAACAATGTGTGTTAGATTCTATGGTAACTGCCGGGTGCAGTCCACTCAAATTTCTTGTCACATTCCACCTTTGGATGCATTTAATGTGGGAATTAGCACACAGTGTCAAGCCACTGCATTAACTGTTAATGGGCATCAATTTCTGTATTAACTGCTGCGCACACTTTAGTAAAAGGGCCCCATAATTTTCATTAATGACAAGTAGAATGTATTAGCTGTATTATAAAAGGTTTTTGTAAAACTCTTGCATATTTATGGTGGGAGGGAGGTGCCTCCATGATATCTGCCACTCATCTCTCAAAACAGCCAAGTAGTTAGTTACAGTATATTTTCTCCATGGACAAGCAGGATAAGGCCTCGCATATGGGCAGAAACTCTGTCAGCTACTTTTCCAGAAGCTTTTAGAAAGTTCTCTATACATGCGCTTGTTCCTGTCTGCTGCCGCTGCACCTGAAGAGCTCAGTCTCTTTTTCTCCACAGATCAGTATAGTGCCATGAGAGATTGATGTCATACTTTTGTTGTACTTTGTGTGTATTTTTCTCTTATTGTCTTGATGGTTCCTGCTTCTGCTGCTGCTTTACACTATCCCATTAGTATACCTGAGTCCATTTTCAGTTGTTAAGTTTGCTTGTTTTTCCTTCGGTGTTGCATAGGCCACTTTAGGCCTCATGCGTACCTGACTACGTTACATATTTTCTTTTATTTTCCATCTTTAAGCCGTTTGACTTCACTTTGGCTATTTTTCTGACTGATAGTTCACAGAAATCAACCAGAGATTTCAAAGGTACTTCAGGCCGGAAGGTCGGGGGTTCAAATCCCACTAGAGGACAGCAACCTTGGGCCGGAAGGACTGGGGTTTCTAGTCCCGCAGGTGCTCCTTGTGGTCTTGGGCAAGCCACTTAACCCTCCGTTGCCCATGTTCCCTGTAAGTATTAGTGTATGTGTCTCATATCCCCATGTGTTAAATGTATCCCCCAATTGTGTTGTGACCGCTTTGATTGAAGGATAAGGCGGTATACAAAACTGTCTAAATAAATAAATAAATAAATAAAGGGCTCTAGAATCATAATACCTCTGTTTGTGCATTGTGTTTGCAAATGATAAAGAGGAGTCTTAGAGGTTGTGAAGAAAAGCACACAGCTTTTTGGCAGTAAGAAGAGTGGACAAAAGTCACAGGAGCACTATCACTTGCAAAACCAAAAACATCCAACCAAAAGATGCAAGATGTAAATGATGACAACTCGCGACAACAAAATACTTGTCAGGATATGTTTATTATTTCTAATCCACAGCTATGTAGGGTGGAATGGAAGCAATAAACTCATCCTGACAAGTATTTTGTCATTGTGCATTGTCATCATTTACGTCTTGCATCTTTTGGTTGGAAGTAAGAAGATTGGTCCATTGGCATCAGTTACTATGAACCTAGGAGCTGTATTGGATGATGGCAATGCATTGGCATCGGGGCGTGTTCGAGCTCACTTGGAACTGAGCACCATTAGGGTGGCCAGGGATTAGTCGCCTACTGATTCCACCCTGAAGAAGAGGAAGGATTCATCCTCGACTTGGATGGTATCGAGAACAACTGATGTCGAACATCGGGTGGAGACTTTGGCACATCAACATCTGAGTTCATCAGAGCATGATGCCAAGAGCATGGGGAATCGAGCAATACCCAACCCTTGAAGCAACTCCAATGTGAGGGTACTTCTACTTCCATGACTCCGGAGGGGTCTTGCCAGACTTCAAGGTCTGTGACCAGCTGGCCAATTTTTACCCTTAAAGATTCCAAAGCCATTGACTGATACTGATGACCTCCCCATGGCTTTACAGGTGGCATCCCTCAAGGAACACTTGACCAAGAGAATGAAAGATAAGCTCATGCAGATGCTCTGCATATGAAATTGTTTGCTCTGACATCTCCCACGCAGCAGCATTGGACCGTTGAACCAATTCTAGAAACTCATTGCCTATGGGAGATGGGTTGACATCAAGACTCCCAAAAGGCCTCAACACCAACTGATGCCTAGCCAGTCTCGGCATTTAGTGCATCGGGGCAAAGTCAATTCCTGAAGCATCAGAGAAGATCCAGTCCCATGGTGAAACAGACACCTGTCCAGACAGAGACTGTGACATCCATGGAGTACCTCTCTGAGCCTAATTCTAAGCATTCCTAGGGAATCGACTATGATTCTGAGTACTTTTTGGAGGAGAGATCCTCAGAGTTGCCGTCACACCTCTCTCCTCATGTGCATATAAAGTCACCTCCTTAAGGCATGTCATTCCATGATTTTGTACGAGATATGCCCAAGGCCATAATATTTAAGTTAGATATAGAGTAGGAACCCTCCAATATCCAGATCCCCCTAAGGAGGTGGTAACAGTTCCTGTGCCTTGGTGGATATCATCCACTTATCATCTCAGCCATATAATAGCCATCATCAAGCCTTTCCGGGACTCTGTTTCCTGGTGAATGCTCCCCGAAAATCTGGCCAAGTGTCTTCCATTTCAAGAGCCTCCCATCTTATTAAAAGTGTCCATGTTGGACTGGGGAGCCCATCTTGATGGGTTTCACACGCAAGGCTTGTGGTCCACCCAGGAGAGCCTCTATCAGATACATTTTTTGAAACTAAGAGCAATTACAAATGCTCTAAAAGCTTTTCAAAGATTGGCCACTATGGTTCTCAAAAGAAGTAACTGAAAAGGTGAAGAAAAAGCAGGTGACCTTCATAAAATACAAGAAATCATGATAAGAGGAAGACAAGCATATATATTTGGAACAGCTAAGAGAAGTTAGGAAAGTAGTCAGGAAAACAAAGATACAAATGGAAGAAAAAATAGAGTGGCACCCATAGCTACTGTTATTATATCGATCCATCTCATTGCTGGCTTTCCTCTCTTGCGTTGACCTTCTACCTTGCCAAGCATGATATCTTTCTCTAACAATTTATCTCCAGGAACAAGCAGGAATGAGTCTTCACATATGGGTACGTCGGTACCGACGGAGTCTGCGCGGGAACGCTCTGCAGCGTCCAATCAGAACGCTTTTGGGAGCATCCCAACATGCCTGCGTGCTGCCTTCCCGCCTTTCCCAACTGCCTCTCCTCAGTTTTCGTTTTTCCGCGGAGCCGGCAGGACGTCCTTCTGTCACCGCAGAAAATTCTTCTTTTATTTTTTGGTTTTCTTGTGGTCGCGTCTGCCTTCCCTGACGCCACCTGTACCGCCGGTGTTTATTTTCTTTTTTCTTCTAAATTTTCCTTTATAAGGAATACCTTTTTCCTTCTTAGTGCCTAACGGTTTTTTTCGGCCTGCTAGGCCTACTCTTTTTCCTCATGGAAGTGCCAGCCACTATCCCTAAGAAATGTTCAAACTGTGGCGGTACAAAATTCATTTTAGACACTCATAATTGGTGTCTGCCCTGCTTGGGTCCTGACCACTATCCGCTGGAGTGTCCCTCCTGCAACAATATAGTCGGAAGAAGTCTTCAGCATCGAGTTCTCCTCGATACGTGGTCCCCAGTCAACTTCAGGGCACTGACCACCCTTTCTTCTTCACAGGATCAGGTAACCCAAAAACAGTCTGTTAAGACTAGCCAGCCCTCGAGTGGTAGATCTCATGCACAGCATAGAGATGCCTCTGGCCTTGCCCTCGAGGACACACTGGCTTTAAAACCCCGGTGGGAGTCTTCGGCCTCCAAATCCTTAGTGGGGTTTCAGGTTGTTCCTGAGGTTCACCCCTCTCCGAACATACCTGAGCCATGCTCGGTGGTGGCATCCGCTTCGAGCGGTACCGATACCCCGGCATCGGCAATGGTGTTGGATGAAACATTCCTCACCAAAGATCGTAGTCTGGCGTCCTCGACTGCGGGCCCGTTGGATACTCTACAGACCGATCTTCCAGTATCGGTATCGATCCCGGTACCGGTACTGGTACCGACGCCGGTACCCTCCAGATGTGCATCAATAGACTCGCTTCCCTCGATGCCGAGTCTAGAATCGATCTCCAGTCTGGAGGACTGGGTACCGACTCGCCTTAGTACCGATACCGGACGGTACCGAAGGCACGGTTCCAATGATCCATGTCGGGCACTCTCGGTTTCTTCGATACCGTTAGAGCTGTCACCGGCTGGCCTTCATCTACCGGTATCGGATACGGTGCCGGAGTCGGTACCGGTATCCACATTACCATTGCTGTCGGTACCTTCCATGCTTTTCTCATCAGGCTCGCTTCCCTCGGTACTAAGTTTGGAATCGATCCCTAGCATGGACAATGCGCTACCAACTGTTGCTGGTCCCGACCTCCTGCGGTACCGGCGACCATCCTCTAAGGATCCGATACTCCACCCTTTAGGGTCTTCTATTCCTCTAAATTTGGATAGATCCCTGGGTGCCAATGCTAGTTCTTCAACAGATCTAGCCTGTCTTCCTCTTTCTAGAGGATTTCCCTCTGGGGATTTTTCTTTTCAAGCATTTCTGCTTGATATGGCAAAGTCACTTGCCATTTCTATACCTGATCAGGATCCTACACCAGGGAATACAGAATCCCTGTATGTTCCCTGGAGTCCAGAGGAGAACATCATGCTTCCTTTGCATCAGACCTTGCAGGATCTCCTCTTTCGAATGTGGGAAACTCCTTTAACGGTACCCCCACCTTCTAGGGCAACTGATCTTCTATATAAGGTGCCCCCCTCTCCAGGTTTTCAAAAGACTCAACTTCCTCATCATTCCATTGTTGTAGAATCAGCAATGAGGCCTATTAAGAGTACTAAAAAGCACTCTTCTTATCCGCCAGGTCATGAGTCTAAAACTTTAGATGCCTTTGGATGCCAAACCTTCCAGGCATCCATGCTTTCAGCAAGAATTCTCTCATATATTTTCTATATGGGATTATTTCTTGAGGAGGTCACAAAGAAATTACTACTTTTGACCCCTTTTCTTCAAGAGCCCAAAAGAGCAGACTATTCCTTATTGGTTAGTCATGCTCAAAATATCTCTAGGTTCCTTACTCGTGCTTCTCTAGACTCCTTTGAGTCTGTTATTTTATTTATTTTATTTATTTAGTATACATTTGTATACCGCTACTTCCAGCGATCAGCAGCGGTTTGATTACAGATTGGAAATTGTCAAATCATGACAGGAAATTTTTGAGGTATAAACACATTGATTAGACAGGAAAGCACAGCACACAGAGAACTATTTTACAGGGAACATGGGCTATGGAGGGTTAAGTGGCTTGCCCAAGACCACAAGGAGCACCTGTGGACACTAGAAACCCCAGTCCTTCCGGCCCAAGGTTTCTGTCCTCTAGTGGGATTTGAACCCCCGACCTTCCGGCCTGAAGTACCTTGCCCCAACCACTAGGCCACTCCTCCACTGTTAGCAGAACATCTGCTATAGCTATAGGAACACGACGTAAAGCCTGGCTCCAAGTTTCAGACTTGGACAAATGGGCACAAGAAAGACTGGGAAATACTCCTTGCACTGGAGAAAATCTTTTTAACAAGGAGTCTTTACTCCAAGTTGCTCAGTTAACCACTGACATTGCTGTTTCCAGAGGCTGTTCTACGCCTTCCTCTTTCCCAGTTGGTAGGAAATTTCCTAACAAACTTTCTTCCCCAAGGGGAAAAAGTTTTATCCATCTTCTGCCCATCATACAGATGTTCCCAAACAGGGGAAACATCGCACTGGTCTAAAGAAACCACAACCTCAACAGGTTCAGCAAACCCAGCAGTCGCAGGGTTTCAGATAGATTATCATTACATCTCCTGTTTGGTGGTTAGAGTTTGCAGTCTGCTTCTTTTCACTTGAAGCATCTACACTAATTTCATCCTAAATTCTCATGGATCTCTCTTCACGAGACATCCTTTTCTTTTTGCTAAGAATCTTTATGATGATCATGCCTATAGTTAACAGGTTTCTCTTCCTCCTACTGGGAAAAGAGATGTGACAACTATCAATAAGACAGTTTTCCCTGTATTAGCATGTATCATCTTACCTTTCAGAGACTTACTACATAGTCAGTCTCCTTCAACTCTGTCTTACCTCCCTCTTACTACAACATTCGGTTTGTAAGAGTGGCTTGATTACACTGGTAAGCCCCTATGGTCCTCTACCTATTCCACAAAGGGATTTTCTCTTACAGAGTTGTCTCCTCCTTTTTTCAGTTTCTTACTTTAGGGCAGCTTATCAGACAATAAGGAAGTCTTACCACGCCTACTATGTCTGTTGCTTCTTTTTCAAAAAAAAAATAAGGAAAAAGAATTTTTTTCCGCTGCCCTGGTAGTTGCTGCAAATGTAGCAATTCCTAGTGGTTAAGCCACTGGTTCTGTTCACCACACAACCAGGGTTTCTCCTCCACTAGCAATCCTTCTAGCCTCAGTGCTAAACTCCAAACAGGTTATCAACCTTTTTTGGACACCCTATTATCACAGACTTGTTGTTTGACTTCTATTCTTCGCCATCTCCAATTCCCTGGTTTTTGGCAGAATAGTTTAGGTTACCTACTGGCTTTAAGCAGCCAGTTTTTTCTTCTAACCAACCTCTAACATGCTCTCTGCAACTCTACAGAGTAGCTTTGCACTATGGGCTCTTGCTAGAGAGCATTAGTATCTTGCCTAGCAGATAATCCCAGATGGTTAGGAGGGGTTCGCCCAGTCATGCTCCCATGACTGGTAGGTGTTCCCTACCCTTACCATCTCATCTAAAATCTCTTTTCGAGAAAAAAGACACAGGCCTTACATCACGTGAAAACCTAAAGAATGGCCAATTCTCTGGCTTGGTCCATATCTCCTTTGGACTTCTCCCCAGGGATACTTTTCTTTCAGTTGCAGCTCAAGGACCCCTGATACCCATCTTGCCCTCATAGGCGGGTCAATATGGTATCTTATTCCAGTGACATCCTCTATCCATTCACCATACTGCAGTTCTAGAGAGATCTGGACTTGCTGCCTGCAGACTGAAGTTATCCTCTGCATTTTTCACGTAGGCCATCCTGGTTGTTCAAGAGCTCGAATTCTTAAAGGAATCTAGACTCCTCCTTGTCAGGGAGACCATTCCTCTGACTCTGTCAATCATAACCAGGGAAAGAAGATTCTCTATGCATCTATTCAAGCAGGTATCACCCTTCTTGCTATTAGATGAATCTTTCTCTCTCCCCATATTCCTATGGGGATCTAGTTATATAGCCATGTCTCCATCTACATACGTGGAGACATGTGTCTATATGTCCACATATTGATATATATATATATATATGTGTGTGTGTGTGTGTATCTGTGTATCTTCTGCCCATGTATATCTCTGTATATATGTATATTTATAAATCTATCTATCTATCTATCTATATATATCTGTCGAGATATATCTTTCAGGTAGATATGTATCTACGTACTTATCTATCTGTCTGTTTAGGTTCATATATCCATATATTCCTATATGACTCTGACAGATGGGCACTACCCCTATTAATGCTGTGCCAGCATACTTCGGGTTCTACACATACAACCACTCCCTGTGGTAATTAGAAAATTTTTTTTGTTTTTCTTACCATAACCTTTCAGGTTTAGGTACCTCTGAAGCTCTCCATGTACCTTTTTCTTTCCTAATTGACCTCATTTAGGAAAGACATTACGGATCTTCAGTTAATCTAAAGCTGTAATGCTTCATAAGTCTGTCCTTTGTTACCGGATACAGGGGTCTTCCATACCCCTTCCCTCCTACATGGACTATTTCTATTGTTAGTCCAAATCAGTCAGACTTATTTTTCCTTTTGGTCCTAGGATTGTACTGTTCTTCGGCCAAAAGAGCTTAAGCTTTGTCTAATAGTACCTTCTGCGTTTCCCGCTGAAGCCCTACCTCATTGTACTACCCCTGTTTCCCCTGGGGCTATTTCTCACCCTGTAGGGTTCTGACCTCCACTTGTTTTTCCTACAGTTTATTACCTCTACTTCACAGTGAGGTACTTCTTGAGGGTCTTCTATTGGCTCTTCTAACAGATCCATATGAACCTCAATAGACTTTTTACAATACCACCAAGGGAGGTCCATATTAGAATATTGCATTCAATATTTGTACTACTAAAGGTCATCTATACAGGGTCTTCCTTTATAGAAGTCCTGTTCTAGTCCAGCTGTTCCACAGTCCTGTTCTAGTCCAGCTGTTCCACAGCACCTTTCTGTAATTCAACTCCTACCCTCCATCCCCAGGATGCCTGAGGTTCTGAGGAGTAGCATGGCTCATTCTACATTTGCAACATGCGAGGATTCCCTCCGGGCATCTTAGCTTGGGGAGTCCCCATATGTGAAGACTCATTCCTGCTTGTTCCTGGAGATAGCACAGTTACTTACCTGTAACAGGTGATCTCTGGGAACAGCAGGAATAAGTCTTCACAACCCACCCACCTCCCCTAGGAGTTGCATTTCTCTATCTCTATCTTTCCCTTTCTCTCACTCTCTCTCTTGGTCTCAGCTTTAAAACTTAACTGAGGAGAGGCAATTGGGAAAGGCGGGAAGGCAGCACGCAGGCGTGTTGGGATGCTTCCAAAAGCGTTCTGATTGGATGCTGGGGAGCGTTCCCGCGCAGACTCCGTCGGTACCGACGTACCCATATGTGAAGACTTATTCCTGCTGTTCCCAGAGATCACCTGTTACAGGCACTGTTCCCTCTAAGCTGTGCGCGTGTGCGCGCGCACATACCTCGCCGAGCGAACGCACATACTTTACAACAGAGCGCACAAAAATTACAGCTCTGATTCTGATAGAAAACACAGACGTCTTAAAATTTAAAAGTTTTGATTGTAATTACTAGAAATTTCCCGCTTCATTTAGTAATCATCTATTTTCATTTAATTTGATTAAAATCAATGTGGTGTACATACTGTATTCTGACATGTCAAATTTTAAAGTATATAACTCAGAATGTCGTTATGTGGCGCACAAAAATTTAACCTTCCTTCAAAAGCTGCACACAGCTGATATTTTATGCGCACACAGCCTACAGAAAATTAGAGGGAACATTGGTTACAGGTAAGTAACTGTGCTGTCTCTTCACATGATGTGACCAAAGTATGAAAGTCGAAGCCTTGTCATCTGAGCATCTAAGGAAAGCTTAGGTTTGATCTCCTCTAGTATTGACTGGTTTATTCTTTGGGCAGTCCATGGTATATACAGTATTCGTCGCCAGCACTATTTCAAAGGCATTGATTTTCTTCCAATCTATCTTTTTCACTGTCCAACATTTGTATCCATGTGATGTTATTGAAAATACCATGGTTTGAACAAGTCGAATCTTTGTATGGAAAGAGACATCTCTGCTCTTGAGAATCTTGTCTATATCTTTCATAGCCATTCTGCCAAGAGCAATGCATCATTAGATTTCTTGACTGCTTGTCGTTTCTTTATTGCTAGTTGATCCAAGTAGGTTAAAGATGTCAACTACTTCATTTTCCTCTGCATCAACGATGAACTTATTGATTTTGCCAGTTTGTCAGTATCTTTCTCTTCTTTACATTAAGATGCAGACCCATTTTAAGACTGTTCCTTGATCTTGAGAAGCAATTGTTTCAGATCGTCTTTGCTTTCAACCAGTAATGTGATATCATCAGCATAGCGAAGGTTGTTGATGAGTCTTCCACCAATCTTCACACCTCGATTGTCTTCATACAGTCCTGTTTCTCTGATGATTTGTTTTACATGTAAATTAAACAGGTAGGGGGAAAGTACGTTGCCTTGTCGTACACCTTTGCTGACTTTAAACCATTTTTTCTCCTTGGTCGTTTGAACTGTAGCTTCTTGATTAATGTAAAGGTTGCGCAAGAGAACTATCGGGTGTTCTGGTATACTCCTGCTTCTTAATGTGGCTCAGAGTTTCTCATGGTTACACTGTCAAAAGCCTTGCTGAAATGATAAAACACATATAGATATATTTTTGGTATTCTTTTCTCTTTAAGGATCTATCGCACATCCACGATGATGTCTATCATTCCTCCCTCTTTCCTAAAGATTGCATGCACGTCAGGCAGTTCTCATTCTAGTTATGGTTACAGTCTCTGTTGAATAATCTTCAGTAGAATCTTACTGGCATGTGGGATCAGAGCGATTGTGCGATAATTTTCACAGTCAGTTGGATCACCTTGTTTTAGTATTGGTATAAACACAGATCTTTTCCAGTCAGTTGGCCACGGTGATGTCTTCCATATTTCCTTACAGAGCCTTGCAAGTATAGTAACAGCTTCATCCGATTGCTGTAATACTTCAGTGGGAATGCCATCAATGCCCGGTGCTTTGTTCTTTGAGGCTTTCAATGCTGCTTTGACGTCTTCTTTCAACACCAATGGTTCCTGATCATAAGGTACAGGTTGAAAAGGCAGTTGGGCCACTTGATCTTTATTGTATAATGACTCTGTATATTCTTTCCACCTTTTCTTTATCATCTTAGCATCATTCAAAATGGATCCTTGAGCATCTTGTAACATTCCAATTCTTAGGCTGGAATTTTTTCTTTAACTCTTGTAGCTTTAGGAATGCTGATCTTGTTCTTCCTCTAATAGTTTCTGATTCTATCTCCTTGCATGTGTCATTGTAGTACTTGTCCTTGTCTTGCTGCACGCTGGAAATCTCTGTTGAGTTTTGCAATTGCCTCTATTTCTCCTCTGGTTTTGTACAATCCATTGGGTGAAGTCCATGTGTACAGTCGCCACTTGTGTTGCTGGAAGAAGGTGTTTAAGATGAATAAATTGTTGATCTTGCAGAATTCTATCAGTCTTTCTCCAGCTTCATTTCTGTTTCCAAGTCCATATTTTCTAACCACTTTGCGTTCTTTATTGCCATCTTTTGCGTTCCAGTCACCCATGACTATCAGGATATCCTGTTTGCATGCTATGTCAATTTCAGCTTGTACTTGTTCTTAGAACTCATCAACTTCATCCTCTTTGAAGCGGTTGTTGGGGCATATACTTGTATTACAGTTGTGTTAATGGGCATTCCTTGTAGACGAATATAAATTGTATTCACTGATTGCATTGTATTTCATTACAGTTCTTGCAAGTTTCTTCTTGATTATAAATGTGACATCATTTCTTCTTTGTCTTTCATTTCCAGCATAGTAGACCGTGTGATCATCAGATGCAGAGTACCTGATGCTAGTCCATTTCAGTTCGCTGACACCCAACAGATCGAGTTGTATACGTTTCATTTCATTCTTGACCACCTCCAACTTCCCTTGGTTCATGCTTTGTACATTCCATGTCGCAATATGTAAGACATATTTGCAGCCTCTGACTCTCATTTCATGTGCAGCTACATCAGCAGTCAGAGATGTCCCAAGGGCTTTGATCCAACCACATCATAAATGCTGGCTTTACTCTGAAAAGTCTTTAGCCCCTCCCCAGTAGCTAGTTGAGTGCCTTCCAACCTGGGGGTCTCATCTTTCAGCTTTATAGTGCAATTTGTTTTCTTGTGACTATCCATTGGGTTTTTGTGGCAAGATACGGAAGTAGATTGCCAGGCCTTTCTTCTGGGTAGGTAATTCTAGTGTTGCCATTGTTACAGAAATGTGATCTTCCGCCGCTAACACCATCCCATTCTGCTGCTGCCCAGATGGATGGTTTGTCTTAGTCTGGCACCTCAGCTGAGACCTGTCCTTGGAGACCTTGCCAGTTGTTAAGCTACAGATAGCTTAGCTCTCAGCATCACTGATGCACACAAGCCCTCACAGCACGACAAGCTACTTTATAAGTTTGGTGATTCTTCTGAGCTTTTCGGGGGGGGGGGGGCATTCCAGATATCCGGGGCATACATGGAGAAGGCTCTGTTGTGTGTTAAAAAAATTTAGGGAGGTTTTGGCTGAACATTTTAATGCCTGTCTGATCTTTTTAATGCCTCTTTGGAATCTGAAATGATCCCAGAGGACTAGAGAAGGGCGTATGTGGTCCCTTTACACAAAAGTGGAAGTAAGGATGAAGTTGGGAACTAATAGGCCAGTTAGTCTGATCTCTGTAGTGAGTAAATTAAGGGAAATGCTGCTAAAACAGAGGATTGTGAGGTTTCTGGAGTCCAGTGGATTGCAGAATCTGGGGCAGCATGGTTTTACTAGTCGGACAAAGCTCATTAATTTTTTTTTGACTGGGCCATCAGAGAGTTGAACCAAGGGAGAGAGCCCTGTACTCATATGTGGTGTACTTAGATTTCAGTAAAGCCTTTGACACTATTCTGCAAGGTGACATACATAACTTGAGTACCCTAGGGATGGACCCTAAAGTGACTGACTGGGTTTGAAATTGGTTGAGTGGAAGATGAAAAAGTGTATAGGTAAATAGAGCTCACTTTGAGGAAAAGAATGTTACAAGTGGTGTGCCACAGGGATCTGTCTTTGGAATGATTCTTTTTAACATTTTTGTTAGTCATATTGTGGAAGGGCTGTCAGGTAAGGTTTGCTGCCTTATAGCTGATACCAAAAGTGGCAATAGAATAGTCACCCGGGAAGAAGTAGATAACATGAGGAGGGATCTAGTGAAGCTTGTAGAATGGTCTAAAATTTGGCAGCTGAGATTTAATGCTAAAATATATAAGATCATGCATTTGGGTGACAAAAATCCAAGGGAGTGGTACAGTATAGCGGATGAAGTACCTCTGACCACGAAAGAAGAATGTGAACTGAACATGATTATTTTTCTGAAGATATTAAGGTGACTAAACAGGTAGAAAAGGCAATGACAAAACCCAGAAGAATGCTTGAGTGCATAGGGAGTGGAATGGCCAACAGGAAGGAGTTGATAGTGCCCTTGCATAAGTCTTGGGAGTGAGTGCAACCTTTGGAGTATTGCATGCAATTCTGGAGATCACACCTTCAAAAGAATATAAACAGGATGAAGTCGGTGCAGAGGGTGGCTACCAAAATGGTCAGTGTGCTTCATCATAAGGCATACGGGGACAGACCTAAAGATTTCAATATGTATACTTTAGAGGAAAGGTGGGAGAGGGGGAGATACAATAAGAGATGTTTAAATGCCTCCATAGCATAAATGTACAGGAGGAGAGCATCTTTCAATTGAAAGAAAGTTCTGAATTGAGGGGGCATAGGATGAAGGTGAAAGGGGATAGATCCAGGAGTGTAATGTGTGGCAATATATCTTTATGGAAAGAGTGGTAGATGCACGGAATAGTCTCCCAATGAAGGAGGTAGAGACAAGCACTGTATTTGAGTTCAAGAAAGCATGGGACAAAAAGAAGATCTCTAAAGGAAAAAAAGAGGCTGTAGTAGTTGGTATGGAATGGCAGACTGGATAGGCTATATGGTCTTTTTCTGCCTTCATATGTTTATGGTTCTATTTTTGTCCATCTGGATCATGACAGTTTGATTAACTATCAGGTAGTAATGTTCTACATCAACAAGCAGGGAAGAACAGTCTTGTACCTCTTTTGTTGGGAAATTGTCAGATTATGGAAGTTTGCCATCTCTCACGAGATGAGAGTCACTATACGAGTCCCACTCATTGAATTCAATGGGGCTGCGGCTCTGATATCAGGCAGAAACCGCTACCCCGGCTTTGTAAACAAGCCCCTTAGTTCTTCAGGTGTGACAACTGCAGGCTGGAATAATCATACATGTGCAGAGAACTTTCTTAAAGTGTCTGAAAAATAGAGAGAATTCCCACATGAGTTCCATCAGCGACCATCCAAATATGAGGACTTATTCTGCTGTCCATGGAGAACACCTGCTACAGGTGAGTAACTTCATTTTCCCTAAGACATACCCTTAAAGGGAAGACAGATACTGCTACTGTCATTTAAAGAGTAGCATTCTTTCCAGCCTGAATGCACCACCTCTAAGGTGTGTCCAGACCCAGAATGGCCCAATGGCTGGAGGATCTGAACTAAGATCCCCTGCACAAGAGTACCTTCTGAGCCATGAGATTGACTGGCATGTATTTTTTACATGTAGTTTTGGATCACCAATAAAGCTTAAAAATCACAAAATAGCAATACACATTTTTTCCCATTTCTAGGCATCAGAAGTGTCAGAACACAGACGTTTAAGGCTTTAGACTCAGGTGCATCAACAGAGTTGTGACTCTTTCTGCAGCAATAACCAGGCTCTGGCCAGTGCTGTTCTACAACCATGAACATAAGAAATGCCATATTGGGTTAGACCAAGGTCCATCAAGCCCAATATCTTGTTTCCAACAGTGGTCAATCCAGGTCACCAGTACCTGGCAAGTCCCCAAAAAGGCAAACAGGTCCACTGTCCATTGCAAGCAGTGGATTCAAGGTATCATTATAAAATCTTGTTTACTAATTTGGGAAATTTGTTCATTAAATACAAAATAGTATGCTGTATTGTTTGACATTGCAGATATCATAGGGCTATTTATAATAGTTTATTTGCTCAGAGATTGTCTTAAAAGGATGGTCTGAGTTTTAAGTGAGTGATTCATTTTCTTACACGTATTGATATAAGCTCATTAATAGAAATAAAATCTTTTAATCATCATTTATTTTGGAAGTAAATTTAATGCAGTCACCACAGATGATTTCACAAACTGCCAAATATGAAAGCTTTGCCTGTGAAAGTTGATCATCTCATCCCTTGGCTGGCTAAACAGTTGTTACTATTGTCGACCATTTAATTTTCAATAGAAATATAATATGTATTCCCTGTTTGTTGTACCTTATGTTGGTTTCTAGAAACAAGATAAACATATGTTGTTTTTTTTATTAAGACTTCATATACCATTTTTCTTTACAAAGGCAAGGTGGTTTACAAAATATTAAAAAGAAAGTCAAATAAAAATTCATGAAAAGAACTTCATAAAATAAATAGGATAGGTCAAGGAGATTAAAATAAGTCACTGAGGTTCAAAATGTAACAGAAAAGAGGGATCTGTTTGTGGCACTGTGCAAACCTAGGCCCCAAAGGCTTACTGAAATAAATTATTTTTAAGTTGCGATTTAGAGAACAATATGAGAATTCTAAACAGTTGGATAGAGGCAGAAAGTTCCAGAGGATGGTGAAACAAAAGAAAAAGGCTGAATGTCTGGTAGACTCAAGCCTTGCTCTAGATAGGGGTGTGTTATAAAGTCTATTGTCATGAAGCGACCTTAACATTTCGAGAGGAATGTATGTGAAAGGTAAGATTAGATAAGCAGGAGTACAAGTGTGGAGTACTTTATATGCAAGAGTCAGAAGTTTATATTGAATACGAAAAGTGATAGGTAGCCAGTGATAGCTTTTTAAGAGAGGTGTAATATGGTCTGATTTTGTTTTTTGGCATGTGCCAAGCTACGAACAGTGGTATTTTGTACTGATTGTAAAGTCTGGTTTTTGATTGAGAAAGACCAGCATAAACAGCATTGCAATAATCTACTCTGGATATTAAATAATTAAGAACCGAAGTAAGAGAAGTAGAATCCAAAAAAGGGATGGAGAGAGTGACATTGATATGTGGGGAAAAAGAAAGGTCAGTGTCAAGGATTACTCTCAAGTGTTTTAGTGTGAGTGAGCTGTATCTGGGAATCCTCACTATATGGAGCTAAAGATAGAAGAGAAAAAACACTTGTTAACCCAGATGGCAGATGTTTTGTTAGTATTCAAAGTTTGATTGAGAATGGATTGGCCAGGAATAAGGGGATCTACATGGAACAAGAGTAAAATATCATTGGCATAATAATATGCACTGAAATTGTGATTTTTGTACTAATGATGCAAGCGGACTGTTATATATGTTAAAAAGTAAGGGAGGACAAAACGGAACCCTCTGGTGCACTGCAGTAGACTGGGCTGAAGAGATAGTATGACTAGTACAAACCTGGTAAAACCGATCAGAAAGAAATGAAGAAAACCAATTAAAGACCTGATCTATCATACCAATATCAGACAGATGGGGAAAGTAGAATAGAAAGGTCAACCAAGTCGAAGGTAGCTGAAAGAACCAGTGAGATTGCCAAAGTGATTTTACCACTGTCTAGAGACAACTGAGGTGTGAAGATTGGTGGAAGGCTCATCAACAACCTTTGTTATGCTGATGATAGCACAATATTGGCTGAAAGTGAACACAATCTGAAACATTTGCTCCTCAAGATCAAAGAACATAGTCTGAAAATGGGCCTGCTCTTTAACATAAAGAAGACAAAGATCCTGCCAACTGGCAAAATCAATAAGTTCATCGTTGATGGAGAAGAAATTGAAATAGTGGGAAACAGCCTGCTTAGATATGTCAATATAGAAATGACACGCAGTCACGAAATCAGATGACACATTGCTTGTGGCAGAATAGCTATGAAGGATCTAGAGAAGATTCTCAAGAGCAGTGATGTCTCTCTCCATACAAAGATTCGACTTGTCTTATGGATGCAAAAGTTGGACAGTGAAAAAGATAGGAAGAAAATTGATGCCTTTGAATTATGGTGCTGACAAAGAATATTGTGTATACCATGGATTGCCCGAAGATCAAACCATGCAGTACTAGAAGAGATCAAACCAAAGCTTTCTTTATAAGCTGAGATGATAAGACTCGACTTTCATACTTTGGACACATCATGCGAAGAGAGAAATCATTAAAGAAAGATGTCATGCTTGGCAAGGTTGAAGGTCAAAACAAAAGAGGAAGCCAGCAAAGAGAATGATCGATACAATAACAGCAGCTATGGATGCCATTCTTATCAACAATGAAGCCGCCTGATTGAAGACTGAACATAGTTTAGGACAGCTATCCAGTTGGTTACCATGAGTCAACACCAACTCAATGGTATTTAACCACAAGAGAAGAGTGTATTTCATTAAAAGGGGATGTAAAAACAGTTTCTGTGCTATAGCCTGGACGAAAGTTGGACTTTTTGGGGTGGAAAGAATTTGTGTGTTCAAGATGATCGGATAACTGCTGAATTATTGCTTCTATGGCAGTGTTTCCCAAACCAGTTGGGTTTTCAGGATTGTCACAATGACTATTCATGAGTGTGATGGGGTGTATGTCCCATCCCAGGTCTTGCCAGAGAGACATGGGGTTTGGAGAAAGGAAAGGAGGGTAGAAAAATCTCCTGACAGACACCAACCCAGTTGAGGCCCTGGGAGTGGATACTCGAACCACGACCCTATCCAGGGGAGGGAGGGGAAGTAGAGGATCCCTTCTGAGATGCAGAAAATTCCCTTTGGAGATGGAGGTAGGGCTTGATGACTCCCCAGAGGAGATGGAGGTGGGGTCTGATGATTCCTTGGAGGAGATGGAGATTGAGGGTACATCTCCTCTTCTAGGTCCACCACAGAGTTTAGAGATGGAGATCTAGTGGAAGATAGATAAAAGTTCATCATACACAACCCGCCTATGGATGGGAGTAGCTTGAGAGGAGCTACATGAGTAGTAGTGGGCTGACCAGGGGGTTAAGTAATAGAAACCCTGTGTTGTGCTCAGTATTCGCTTGACTGTGGAATTGAGGTCAGAAAAGGTGATATGAACTCCACAGAGCCACCTGTAGGGTGACTGTCAAATTACATGGATAATGTCATTTTTCTAATTTGCATATGACTGAAACAATGGACTTATAGTTGGGGAACGCTTCCTCTGGCAGGGATAAAGGGAGGGGGGGAGGGAGAGAATAAATGTGATCTGACATTGACCCTGGGATAGACTACCTTAGGGGATGCTAGCTGCAAAGGTTTTTTTTTTGTGCTACCCTGAGTTGTCAAGCTGGGGAGTTAAAAGTACCTCAGGGTGACTGGACCCAAATTTTAGGATTTTCCTGATGTCTAACAGCTTATGCTGAGGTAGATAGTCCAGACATTTAGAGGATAGCTATTCTCAGATGACCCAGACCAGGTGGAGAGGACTTTCTGCATTGTGAGGATGGAACCCTGCTTGTTCTATCAGTCTTTTCACCTTACTGCTCCTTATGCCTGGAACAAACTACCCGAGTTGGTATAACAGTAGTTCTTTTCAAATTTTCAAATACCTCACTTCTTAGAGGCTGCTTTTGGATCCTGATCCATGTAATCACCTGCTCTTCATCTATGTGTTTTCTTACCATTCCCTTTTACATATCCTAGTCCTGAGCTGTTCTGTTGACTAGATTATAAACTCTGATTAACAGGAACCTTCTCTTATATGTCTCTTTACAGCACAGTGTGCGCCTTGCAGTACTATACCATTGATCAGTAGTAGTAGTATAAATCTGTTTCATGCATGTTCATTCTGAAAATCCAGCTAGCTAAGTATTGGGAAGCATATTACATGGAACCTTGATTAAATACCTTTCACTGTACCACTGAAGTAAATCTTTTTTTAAGTTTCAACTTCATTTTCAAAAGGAAGCCTCTTGCATTAGTTTTTTTTTAGCACTAAAACTAATGTGCATTTTTTAAGTGCAAAGCTTCATCAGTAACTGTTAGGGACATTGTGTGTATGTTCCCAGCAGTTACCACAGGGACGCATACCCTAATGTCCAATAAGGTGTCATTAAATGCAGCTGCGCTAATTGCAACATGTTCCCCTGTGTTAACTGTGATGTGCTCTCCATGCCCACTCTTTGCCCCAGACTCACCCATTTCCTGCCCCATCTGCTTTGCATTTACCATGGGAATTTACCCTGTGGCAACTGTCATGCCCTCTAGGTACTGTGTGTCCGAGCAGAGAGTTCCTGCACACTAAAACGTGTTAACTGCTTAGCACGCTTTAGTAAAAGGGGCCCTTTTGAAACTAGAAAATTCTGACAGCTTATTTATGCAAATATATCTGGGATTGTTTGATTTTGAGATAAAGCACTTCTTCATAGATGAAACATTTTAGAGTTTTGGTATTGATATAATTTTAAACAGTTATAGACGCTCCTTATTTGCATGTTAATAAAAATGTAGAAAAAAAGCTATTCTCCAGGAACAAGCAGGAACACGTATGGGGTGACATCGGCACCGACGGAGCCCACACCGAGCATTTCCCCAGCTTTCAAAGAAAGCCTTTGGGAATGCAACCACGCATGCGTGGTCCCCTTCCTGCCCAAGGGTGCCATCTTAGTCTCCCTTTTTCTGCGGAGCCCTTTGGACGTGCGTCTTGTCCCTGGAAAATGTTTTTTCTTCACTATGTACATTTTTGTGTTTTCTGGCTAGTACCGGTTCCCCCTCCCGCCTCTCGAGCATTGCTGCTTCAGCGGTTGGTCTCGGGATCCATTTTTTCCTTCTTTTCTACCTTAACACTTTTGCGCACTTTTAAACCGCTGGCCGCGTCAAGGGTTTTCGACCTTGCAAGGGTCCTTTTTACCCCACTGGCCTCCGGTTTCAAAAAATAAGGTTGGTGCTCCAAAAACATGTCACTCACAGACACCCATGACTGCTGCCTCAGGGATCTGGGCACCGATCACGACCTGGAACAATGCTCCTTATGCAAAAAAGATGTCCTCTAAGGCCATCCAGAGTCTCTGGCAGAAGTTAGACGATATCTTCCATAAGGCAGACTCGACCCCGGTACCCTCGTGCTTCAAGACTCCACACCCCTCGGAGCTGCCCAAGGTTCCCCTTTGGGCCCGCAGGGACTCCGACCAGGGGTCCCCTGAGTGTGAGCGGAAGAAGGCCATGTGGACATCGTCTGGGGGGGGTCAGACAAGCATGAGAAGTCATGTGCCTGATCCCTCAGCCCCCTATGACAGTCCAAAGAGTCGGAGAGGGAGCGGCCAAGAAAGGTACCTCAAACCGATGCAGAGGCCTTTGGCGATGGGCCTGGTCTCCTGAGGGTCGTCCCAGTGAGGACCCCCTCTCCTCCTCGACGCCTGACCCGGTCACTCTGGCATTGGTGTCTCCCGAATGGGAGGCCCGAATGCTGGCCTTGGAATGCAGTGTTTCTGCGTTCCTTGTTGCCCATCAGGCGCAGATGCTTGGCCCCACTGGCATGCGCCATGAGACCGCAGGGACCTCGACGACTCCCTGAGCCGCCGCAGTGATCCCCGAGAGCTAGACGCCTCAGGATCCTAGGCGAGGGTCTTGATCTCCTTTCCGTTCCTCGGGTACGAGATCATCTCAGGCAAGCGCCTCCGGTTCCGGACAGGCTCTAGCCTTGGGAGCCCGGTGTGAGTCACTGACCCACTTTGAACCGCCCAATCTAGAGTCCTCCACAGACTATTTGGAGTGGGAATCCGATGGGAACACTTCACTAGATACTCAGACTCACCGAGACCTCCCCTCGGACCCATCCCTGCTGATCCAGAGGTGACGTCCCTTTCTGAGGACACCTCTTTCCTTGAGTCTGTCCATGATATGGCGCATGCCCTCGCACTTACCACCGAGTTGGAGGAGGAGCCTCGAGCAGAGGAACTCGATATCCTCCAATATGAGGCTGCACCAAGGGAAACCCTCACGGTTCCAGTCCCCTCCATCCTTAACCGGCTCCTTCTCCACATGTGGGAGACCCCAGCTTCTGTCCTGATCATCAGCCGACGCCTGTACTCCATGTATAGGGTCCAACAGGGACCAGAGTTTTGGAAGGCACAGCTTCCCCACGCCTCCATGGTCATTGAGTCGGCCATGCGCAAGCAGAAGAGCCCGAAGACTCACTCTTCAGTCCCTCTGGGCAGGGGGTCTGGTGTCCTTGATGTCCTCAGGTGCAAATTTTACCAGGGCTCAATGATAGCATGCCTCATCCAAGTCTACCAACTTTACATTGGTGTGTTCTTCCGAGACCTCACCAGAGAACTCTGGGGATTTGTGGCCAGTCTCGGCATTTCCAGGCGCTCTTGAAGTCAGTTGGTGAGTGCTCCAAATACCTTTCACGAGCCACCTACGATGGCTTAGAGTCCTCCGCATGAGTGGCAATGGCCAGCATCGGCACCTGCCAGCAGGTTTGGCTCCAGTCTTCCGACTTGGAGCAGTGGGTCCATGGAGTACAAAGCGGCCAAAATTGAGACAGAGTATGTCATCCATATTTGGATCTCCAGGAAGACCTCTACCCTTCCTAGGAAAAAGTCACAAGGGAAGAACAGCGTAAATACAATGTATATAGTTCCCCCAGTTACTTCCAAGTTGATCTCCCTGTTTATTGTAAATACAACTCAGAGTGCCTGTGTTGTATAGTTGATGTTAAATGTAAACCGCTCTGATCTAAAATAGAGCGGTATAGAAGAACTGTTAAATAAATAAATAAATAAAATAAGAAACCTTTCTTCTTCAGGAATAACTCCTGTAACTGACCACGCAGACTCTGCCGCAGGGCAGTCAGGGTAAGGGCTCTGGCCAGGGTCCTCGCAAGCCTAAAGGACTGAAGACTCAGCCGCCGGCTCCAGCACAGCCGGGCTCGGGGTTTTGACACCCCTAGCATAGCCTCTTGACCGCTGGATGACCAGCTGCTGATGGGGGAGATGCTGGTCCACTTTGCCCACAGGTGGGATGCCATCACCACCGACACGTGGGTTCTTCAGGTCGTCTGGGGGGTTACCTCATCAATCTGGACCAGCCACCTCCCCCCCCCCTTGCACCATGGGGCTTCACCAGGTGTCTTGCGGTGGTGGTGGCCCACCTCAGTCTCCAAGGCACCTTTGTTTACCCTGACTCATAAAGGGAGACAGAGCCTCAAAGGCCCTGCAGGTCACAGGCTGCACCATCTGGCTTCTACAGCACTTGGGCTTTTTGTCAACCACCCAAAATCCCACCCTACTCTAGTACAGTTCCTGTAATTCATAGGGGCTTGCCTGGATACACTCCAAGCCAAGGCCTTCCTCCCCCAGGACAGGGAAGACCGACTTGTGTTCCTGGCGTCCGACGTGCGGAGTCACCGTACACTCTCTGTTTGGTCGATGCTTCCCCTCCTCGGCCATATGGCCTTCACGGTCCACGTTGTGCCGAACTCCCTCCTCCGGGACCCCATCTCGGTCTCACTGTGGATAGTGGAGTCTTTAGTCTGGTGGCAGGCTGCACAACACCTGCTACAGGGCATGCCCTTCCAGACCCCAACCCCCAGACAGTCCTGATGACAGACGTCTCCCTTTCAGGTTGGAGGGCCCATTTTGAGGAGATATACACCCAGGGGGCCTGGTCCCCCGAGGAGAGTCAGCAGCAGATCAGCCTGCTGGCGCTCCAAGCTGTCCTCGCACTGAAGGCATCTCAGCATTGGCTGCGGCACCAGGTGGTGCTCGTGCAGATGGACAATCAGGTCTCTATGTTCTACTTGAACAAATAAGGGGGTACAGACTCCTACAGCCTCTGCCTGGAGGTGGTGACCCTATGTTCATATGCTGTGAGCCAGGACATTATCCTCAGAGCCATCTATCTCCCAGGCCAAGACAATGGCTTGGCGGATCGACTGAGCATAGTCCTCCAGCCGCACAAGTGGTGCCTGAGCCCAGCAATAGCACAGTGGCTATTTCAGCTCTGGGGCACCCCGAATCTGGATCTCTTCACCAGTCCAGCCAATGTTCAGCTTCCCCGGTTTTGCGGTCCCTTTCCGCACCCAGGCCAGATTGTTCCAGACACCTTCCTCCTCTCATGGGTGACGGGCCTGCTATACGCCTTCCCTCCTACACCGCTGATAGCATGGACCTTTCTCAGGGTCCAGCGGGAGAGGGCCTCGATGATCCTCGTGGCCCTGAGGTGGCCCAGACAGCCATGGTTGCCCCTGCTGCTCCGTCTCTCAACGGATCCCCCGGTCCCTCTCAGGAGGTCACCGGGGCTCCTAATGCACGAGGGAGGCTTGCTCCACCACCCTGATTTGGGGTCCCTGTCCCTTACAGCTAGGCAGCTGAAAGGGTCGCCTTCGCTCCCCTTCATCTCCCCAGGGAGGTCAAGAACATCCTACTGGCCTCTCGTAAGGACTTGATGAGACTGGCTTACGCCTTCAAGTGGTGCAGGTTTTCAGTGTGGTGTTCAGAGAACCATGTGAACCTGTTCTCCTGCCCAATACACTTGGTCCTGCAATACTTGCTCCATCTCTCACAGTCTGGGCTAAAATCTAACTCTGTCAGGGTTCACCTGAGCATGATCTAGGCGAACCATCATCCCATCGAGGGCAAACCCCTCTCGGGGCAGCCCCTCATCTCTCACTTCATGCGGGGCTTGCTCCTCTCCACACCCCCTGTCCACCCGCCCCTGGCGAAATGGGACCTCAATGCACTCCTCACGTGACTGACCAAGTCACCTTTTGAGCCCTGACTACTTGCTTCTTGCGGCACTTATCCTGGAAGGTGGCCTTCTTGGTGGTGCTCACCTCCACCCGTAGTGTCAGCGAGCTCCAAGCCCTGATGGCCAAGGCACAATGCACCAGGTTCTTCAATAACAGTATGGTTCTTCGCACCCACCCTAAGTTCCTCCCGAAGGTTGTCTTGGACTTCCATCTCAACCAGGAGGTGGTGTTGCCCACTTTCTTCCCGAGGCCCCACGCCAATCTGACTTTGGCCGTTCTCCATACCCTGGACTGCAAGAGAGCCCTATCCTTCTATTTGCAGTAGACTCAGGGCCACCGCAAAACTGGGCAGCTTTTTGTCTCCTACTATTCCAGCCATCTGGGGCAGACGGTCACCAAGTGGACCTTGTCCATTTGAGTGGCAAACTGCATCGCCTTCGCCCAAGCCCAGGCTGGGCTGCCACTGGACCGCCGGGTCATGGCACACAATGTCCGAGCGATGGCGAAATTCGGTTGTGAGCCTCCACTTGGTGCCCCTGGTGGACATCTTCTGGGCCACCACCTGGTCCTCCGCTCATACCTTCACGACCCATTATTGCCTGGAGAGGGAGTCCCGTTGGGACAGCGCCTTTGGCCAGGTGGTACTCTGTATTCTCCAGGACCAAGCAGGAAGTCAGTCCTCACATATGGGCGACATCGGCGCCGATGGAGCCCTCACATATGGGCGACATCGGCGCCGATGGAGCCCTCATGTGGAGCATTTCCCCAGCTTTCAAAGAAAGCCTTTGGGAATGCAGCACGCATGCGCGGTTCCCTTCCCGCCCAAGGGTGCCATCTTGCTCAGTATTCTTTTTTCTGCGTAGCTCGATGGACGTGTGTCTTAGTCACCCGGTTAAAAGTTGATTTTTTTCCTTCAAAGATTCGTGGGGGGAGTTTTGCCGGTTCGACGCCGGTTCCCCTTCCCGCCTGGGCACGGTACACCGGTATCGAGCCCGGAGCTACTTTTTCGGTTTTTGTCCTTTGAGACTAGCGTTCGCGCTTTTTTTCTTTTTCACTGGCAGCCCGGTCTTTTGACCTTGCAGGAGCCCTTTTTCCCCCGATGGCTGCCAGCGGGTTCAAGAAGTGTGATCGGTGTAAGAAACTAATGTCTCTCACCGACACACACGACTGCTGCCTCCGGTGCCTCAGGCCTGATCATGACCCGATGATCTGTGGCCTGTGCGACAAAATGTCCTCTAAGGCGCTGAGGAGCTGTCAACATCAACGTGAAAGGATCTTCTCTGACTCCGCGTCCGGCCGGGCCCAGACTTCGTCAGAGGCCTCGACGTCTCGGGAGTCCGACCCCGAGCATCGTAGGGGCTCCATTGAGCGGGGGTCTCCCTCACGGGAACACAAAAGGAAGAAGAAACCCACGAGGGCGGCGTTGGTGGACGCTCTTGGTCCCTTGAGGGCCAGGTCGCATAGCCCTGACCGCCGTCCTGGGTCCTCGGAGTCGGAGAGGCCTGCCAAATTGCCTCATGTGGAGCCGGAGTCCCAGAGTCACGTGAGTGCTGTTGTCCTCATGGACCGTGTCGGGGCCCGAGTCGGGGGCTGCTGAGTCTCCTGAGCTCGGACTCAGGTTGACGGTCTTGGAGAGCAGCTTGGCTGCCTTCTTGGAACAGCAGCGGGTGCTGATCACCGATCTAACCGGTGCATCTGCCCCGACTACCGGGACCTCGACGTCCAAGTCGACCCCGGAGGCCGAGCCGATCCTCGAGTCAATGCGGTCTCGAATTGATCCTCAGCCTAGGTCTCCCTCGGCCTCCCGTATGGGGCCGAGGTCGTTGATGCCGGTACCCTCGGCATCGGGGCAGATGGCATCGGTGCCCGCCCGACCGAAGCTGCTCGATTCCTCCTCGGAGGGGTCGGGGTGGGAGATGGAGGACGAGGAGTGCCCGGACACTTTCCGGACCCGGTACGTCCCATCAGACTCACCGGAGTCTGAGCCTCGGAGAAGGTCCCCACCGGAGGATACCCGGTTCTCGGACTTCATGTGGGATATGGCCAAGGCCTTGGCCTTCCCCGCGGACCCCGAGGAGGAGCCTCGAGCCGAGGACCTCAAGGCCCTCCAGTATGACTCTCCACCGAAGGAGGCCTTTACTGTACCGGTTCCTCCGATGCTGGAACGGCTGTTCTTCCGCATCTGGGAGGCACCGGCCTCGGCGCCAGTTCTCAGCAAACGGGTCGAGTCTGTAAGAGCCCTGTGTTCCAGAAGGCACAGCTACCGCACCACTCCATGGTTGTGGAATCGGCCATGCATCGTCTGAAGAGTCAGAAGATGCACTCCTTAGTGCCCCCTGGCAGGGAGGCCCAGAACCTGGATGCCCTCGGTAGAAAGTGCTTCCAGGGCTCTATGCTGGCTTGCCGTGTCCAGACTTACCAGCTGTACATGGGCATGTACCTCCGAGACCTGGCAAAGCAGATTGCCAGGTTCTCTGCTGGCCTCTCCGAGGAACCTTTGCAGAGGTTCAAGGCTTTGTCATCGGGGATTCGAGAGTGCTCGAAGTTTATATCTCGAGCAACCTATGATGGCTTCGAGGCTTCGGCCTGAGTAGCAGCGGCCGGCATCGGTGCACGCCGTCAGGCCTGGCTGCAGTCATCTGACCTCGAGCCATGGATCCAGGACAAGTTGGTCAATGTCCCTTGCCGGGGTGAGAACCTCTTTGGCAAACCCATGGTTGAAAAGGCTGCAGAAATCGAGACTGAGACTCTCACCAGGACAAGGCTGTCCAGGAAGACTTCTGCCCCTTCTCAGAAGAAGAAGGGCTCGGGGAAAAAGCCCTTTTACCCGAGGAAGGCCTCTGCCTACAAATCCTACCCTCAATGCCAGGCCTCTACAGCTCCCCAACAGGGTCAGCTGGCCAAGGGGCGGGGAGATGGGCCCCGTAGGCAGAAAACCCCCCAAGCCGCCAGCTCTGGCTGCTGCACAGCAGGGAGCGGGGTTTTGACTCCCACTGCATAGCCTCTCCCCCACAGCTGGCTCCACTTAGCATAGGAGGCCGGCTGACACTGTACGCTCACAGATGGTCAGCTATCACAGGGGATATCTGGGTACTGAGCATAGTCCAAAAGGGCTACTTGCTCCACTTCAACCAGTTACCTCCCTCCTATTTTCCAGGGAGCCTCCAAGACTCCCTCTGCACAGGAACCTCCTCCTTCAGGAGTTGGGCAAGTCTTCTACAGGAGCAGGCGGTGGAACCGGTACCTCACCACCTGATAGGACGAGGCTTCTATTCCAGGTACTTTCTGGTACCAAAAAGGACAGGAGGCCTCAGGTCCATCCTAAACTTACGAAATCTCAACAAGTTCCTGGAGAGGGAAAAGTTCAAGATGCTTACCCTTGGAATACTGCTGCCCTACCTCCAGCAGGGAGATTGGCTATGCTCCTTAGACCTAAAGGATGCTTATACTCACATCCTCATTCATCCAGACCACAGACAATATCTCGGATTTGTAGTGGGAGGAAATCATTTTCAGTATAGAGTACTTCCATTTTGCCTAACCTCCGCACCCAGGGTTTTCACCAAATGCCTGGCGGTGGTGGCGGCCTATCTCAGAAACCAGGGCATCTTTGTCCTTCCATACCTGGACGACTGGCTCATCAGAGGTCAGTCTCCACAGGAGGCCAGACAAGCCACTCTTCGCACTGTCTGTCTTCTCCAGCACCTGGGCTTCGTCATAAACTTCGCAAAGTCCACTTTGCTCCCCTCACAGGACGTAGAGTTCATGGGGCAAGGTTGGATATCTTACAAGCAATGGCTTATTTGCCTGGGAACAGGGCTCACAGACTGATGGCTCTGGCCCAGCAGTTTTGCAGTGGATCTCTGGTCTCTGCCAGACATTTCCTGAGGCTTTTGGGCCACATGGCATCCACGGTCCATGTAACTCCAAATGCTCGTCTGCATATGCGGTCTGCGCAATGGTGCCTCAGAGCTCAGTGGACACAGGCCACAGGGGACTTAAGAGACAGAGTAAGAGTGTCCAAACTACTAGCGGCCTCCCTGCAGTGGTGGCTGCATCTCCCGAACCTGATCAAAGGGGTGCCTTTCCAGGCGCCACCACACACACAGGTGCTGGTGACTGATGCTTCTCTTCAAGGGTGGGGTGCACATTGCCAGGGGGCATGCACTCAGGGCCTATGGTCCCCTTGGGAGGCCACACAGCAGATCAGTCTGTTGGAGTTGCGAGCTATTCGATTGGCTCTACAAACTTTCTCTCATGCCCCCTCTCACCAGTCTGTCTTGATTCAGACAGACAACCAAGTAGCAATGTTCTATGTGAACAAACAAGGAGGCACAGGATCCAGGCTTCTGTGTCAAGAAGCGCAGGCCCTGTGCGCCTTTGCAGTCCAGCACGGCATGTTTCTCAAGGCAGTTTATCTACCTGGCCAAGAAAATTACATGGCAGACAGGTTGAGCAGGATTCTACAGCCTCATGAATAGCATTTGAATCCCCTAGTGGTCCAACAGATCTTCCTAAAATGGGGTCTTCCAATCATCGATCTCTTTGCCAGTCCACTGAACCGTCAGCTGCCCAGGTTCTGTTCCAGACAACCGCATCCTCTGCGAATGGCAGCAATTGCCTTTCTAATCTCTTGGTCTACGGGCCTGCTGTATGCGTTTCCTCCAACGCCTCTAGTGGCCCGAATCCTATTCAAGGTTCTTCGGGACAGGGCCTCGCTGATCCTGGTAACCCCCAGATGGCCGAGGCAACCGTGGTTTCCACTCCTTCTGCAATTGGCGGTGGACACTCCACTCCCTCTGCAACCCGATCTCCTGTCTCAGGATCAGGGATCTCTCCTGCACCCCAACCTCCAGTCTCTCCATTTGATGGCCTGGCTGCTGAAAGGGTAGTTCTAGCCCCCCTTACTTCTACCTACGGAAGTGGAGGAGGTGGTTTTGGCCTCTAGGAGACAATCCACCCGGAAATCTTATGCACTCAAGTGGCATAGGTTCTCCACCTGGTGTGCTCAGCGCCAAGAGGATCCGTTTTCGTGCCTGGTACCAGTGGTGCTGCAGTATCTGCTTCACCTGTCGGACCCAGGCCTTAAATCCAACTCTGTTCGGGTCCACCTCAGTGCTTTGTCAGCACACCACTCGCCAGTGGACGGCCAGTCTCTGTCAGTCCACCCCTTAGTGGCCCGCTTCCTCAGAGGCCTGCTTTTGCTCAAGCCTCCGATTCGTCCACCAGCCCATGAGTGGGATTTGAATGTGGTCTTGCAACAACATACTCACCCACCGTTTGAGCCATTGGCTACCTGTCATTTACGCTTCCTTTCCTGGAAGGCGTTGTTCTTGGTGGCTCTTACCTCGGCCAGGCGTGTGAGTGAACTACAGGCTCTGGTTTCTGATAGACTGTACACACGGTTCTATAGGAACAGGGTGGTCTTACGGACTCATCCTAAGTTCCTTCCAAAGGTTGTCTCCTCCATTCCACCTCAATCAGGAGATGGTTCTTCTGACCTTCTTTCCCAGGCCGCATGCCAGCCGGGCTGAGATGGTCTTGCATACCCTGGACTGTAGGAGGGCGTTGTCTTTCTAATTTGACCGTACGCAGGGGCATCGAAGAGATGTTCAGCTCTTCGTATCTTTTGACCCTAATAAGCTGGGGTTACCTGTGTCCAAGCGTACCCTGTCCATTTGGGTAGCAGACTGTATCGCCTGGGCATACAGGGCAGCCGGCCTCTCCTTGCAGGGTCGAGTCACGGCCCACCGTGTCAGGGCGAAGGCTGCGTCAGTAGCTCATCTCCACTCTGTTCTGTTGGCAGACATCTGCCAGGCCGCTACTTGGTCTTCAAGCCAGACTTTTGCGGCCCATTACTGCCTCGAGAGGGAGTCCCGCAGGGACAGTGCTTTCGGACAGGTGGTACTCCATAATCTCTTTGAGGTTTAGGCAACTCCTACCCTCCGGCCCTTGTGTTGGGCTACCGGTTCTCAGAGAAGATTCTTATCACGCATGCTGAGGCTCTAGAGGGAGCTTATTTTTCAGCTGTGGGTTCTCGGTAGCCTAGAGCTGGGGAGTCCCATATGTGAGGACTGACTTCCTGCTTGGTCTTGGAGAAAGAGTAGTTACTCACCTGTAACAGGTGTTCTCCAGGAGCAGCAGGAATCAGTCCTCACGATCCTCCCTCCTCCCCTTGGAGTTGCAGTCCTATATTTCATTTTGTTTTTTTGCTGTCTTTTAGCTATGTCATCAGACTGAGCAAGATGGCACCCTTGGGCGGGAAGGGGATCGCGCATTCGCGCTGCATTCCCAAAGGCTTTCTTTGAAAGCTGGGGAAATGCTCCGCACGAGGGCTCCGTTGGCGCCGACGTCACCCATATGTGAGGGCTGATCCCTGCTG
This sequence comes from Ichthyophis bannanicus, assembly GCA_033557465.1. Taxonomy (NCBI): domain Eukaryota; kingdom Metazoa; phylum Chordata; class Amphibia; order Gymnophiona; family Ichthyophiidae; genus Ichthyophis; species Ichthyophis bannanicus. The sequence goes on along the minus strand of CM066038.1, from coordinate 190,981,218 downwards.
CTCCTGGAGAATACCTGTTACAGGTGAGTAACTACTCTATCTGTTTGGGGTTTAAGCAACTCCTGCCCTCTGATCCTTCTTATTCAGGCTACCGGAGATGTGGCTTTTCATGGACTCTGGGTCATCGGGTCTGTCTTCAGATTCGCTCGCAGCTGCTCACGGCTCTGCCATGCTTTTTCCTACAGGTCCTCGGTAGCCTGTAGCTAGGGAGACCCATATGCGAGGACTGACTTCCTGTTTATTCCTTGAGAAAGCATAGTTACTCACCTGTAAGAGGTGTTCTCCAGGGACAGCAGGAATCAGTCCTCACAACCCTCCCTCATCCCCTTGGAGTTGCTGTCCATTTTTTCCATTTTTTTAGTGGGGCTCTAGCTATGGCACCTGACTGAGTAAGATGGCACCCCTGGGTGGGAAGGGGACCATGCATGTGTGGTGACATTCCCAAAGGCTTTATTTGAAAGCTGGGGAAATGCTCTGCGTGGGCTCCATGCTGCCGATGTCACTCCATATGTGAGGACTGATATCTGTTCTCCCCGGAGAACACCTGTTACAGGTGAGTAACTAAGCTATTTGGCATAATACTTGTGTTTTACAATCCTTCATGAAAGGTCTATGAAATTATATGCGATTATCAGCCCTATTTAAATAGTCACTGTGTATTTCAGAGTAATCTTTAACAAAAATCAAAATGTTTTACTAATTAGATACGTAACTGGATGTTTTCAATACTGGCAGTTCATTTTCACAACAAACGTATATTTAGTTACTCTTTAAAAGTACAGTATATGAACTAAAACTTTTGTAATGTTATTTTTACATAAGCTCAGGTCTGTTTGAAAATGGTAACAATTTAAAATTGACATATTAATGAAACGTGTGTATATCAACATTTCTTCTATGAACAATGCTTTTAATTGTGTTACCTATTTCTAAATTATTGTATTTCCTGTGGGTATTATTTATAGTGGGTGTTCCCAAACTATTAATCAGTTTTAGGTATGCATAATGAAATGTTTAATATGTACAGTTTTGCTCCTGTTTGCAGCCCACAAATGAAACAATAAAAGGTTACAAGTATTTTCATCATACACAGCGTGTGAATTTCCAGTCTGTCCTTGTTAAACTGAATAGGTAGCAGCTTAGGTTTAACTTTCCTGAATCTTATATATTTTTTAGTTAAGATAAATTCAACTGATAAATTAAAATTATTTTTATTGCTGGTTATGGCCAACTACTTTGACAAGTGTGACTAATTCTAATTGATACTACTGAGAAACACTGCTACACACCGAAAGGCCATCAGGTCTCAGAGCAGTCTGCTTCAGACAGGAAAATCACACAAGTCTGCCATAATCAGAAATCAGGAGCAGTCATTTTTGCTTAGGATCCATTCTGTATCTTTGTAAGTGTCATCAGTTTCTAGAGCAACCTGTTTAAGACAAGGTTGTAACTCTTCACACAGGTACATGTGAATAAATACTTAAATGTAGAAGTGGTTCTTTCAGGTGCAATGTCTCCAGATAGGTTTGTTTTGCAACATTTTGTGACAGTATGGACCTAATTCTTACAGGGTATGTAGAGTATGATCACAGTCTCTCAAATTTAGTGCTAACACTCAATGTGCTTACAACTTGCCAAAGAAAGCTTTCTTCTGGATTTCATAAGATGTAACATGTATAGACAACCTATCAAGGTATGCTTGAACGTTCCTTTTAATCTAGCCTGAAGGCACTGTTAACATGAGCAATATTTCTACATCTTTCAGCCATCTTTTTATTGGTCTGTGACTGTATTGCTTGGTACTTGAAGTTCTTCTCTTTCTTCACTTGATAAATAGCATAATCACTTGGCATTGCCATCTCTATTACCAATGCTCTTATGGTTGTCTCCTTTACCAGGAGTCCGATTTTCTAGCTTAGAGCTTTTTATTAGTTAGAATGGGTATGTCCCTAATGATCATAACCTCTTCATTTTCTGTTCTCTTAGGTTCATGATGCCAATACTTTTATGGTACAGTGATGTTATAATGTTTACAATGCAAATCATTTGAGAAGCCTTATTCGTGCTTTAGACATCCAAAAACAGGCTTAGAGATGTCCAAAGGACAAAGATGTATCCAGAGCTATTTTAGAAGCCAGCTCTGGGGACATTCCCAGCATGAGGGCATCCAAATCTGAAGGGGGGTGTGAAGGAACATGGCCAGGGTGTTCTGGGAACCTGGAGGCCTGTTTAGGGCATTCTCAGGGATCGGGACATCCCTGCCTGATTACAGAAACACCATGGATATCCAGCATCACGTCTAACCCTAGACTTGCTCCGAGGCACAAATACCAATCAACAAGCATCTGAATAGTGCTTTTTTTTTTTTTGTAATTTAAAGTTTATTGAAACAGTTTCAAATAACGATCTTATGCCTCTAACCTCATCTCCCCCACCCCCTCACTAACCCCCAGAGGCACTTAACTCACACTCTAGGTATTTGCTCATAAAAAGTTCTCAAATTAGTTCAAACTGCGATAGCCATGTTCTCTGAAAGGATGTCAGCTTTTCCATCAGAAATATTGAATGCATACCTGTGCGCCATGCTTGAATTGTGGGAGATAGTGCAATCTCGCATCTTCCTTATCGTTCCTCCAGTTCAGTCCTTCACCATTGGATAGTGTACCTCCTCCTGCAGCATGGAGACTGGGCATGTCAGATTCGTGACATCACTGGATGTACCCTGCTGGTCTCTCCCATCAGCCCCAGTGTGTCCAGTCTCCATGCAGCAGGAGGACGTAGTGAGCCTAGGTGCTGTGCTCACTAGAAGAACAGATAAGGAGCAGTTCTTAGTGTAGTTAGTTTTAAGGGGTTAATTTTTCGTTGTCATTTTAATTCTGTTTATTTTGGGCTACTATTGCTTTAAATTACACAGGTACACTAAAAAAAATTTTTTTAAACTGCCTCTAATGTTTCGATTGATTTTTACGTTTTTTGGTGCGCTGAATCCAAATCTGGTAACCAATTTGCTCCATCACGTACAGATGTTTTGCTACATTGGGTTAGCAGTTTGAGGTGAACGTTTCAGATTGAGTGCGATCGAGATAAAAGTTTCTTGGATGAATTCTTTATACTAATTGTTTAGTAGTTATTCAAATAAGAATAAAGAAAATTGTAACAAGGCAGCACATAAGAATAGAGTAATGTCAACAAAACACACTGTGATGGTAGCAAAATTGTCTGCACTTAAAACAGCCACATACATGTGCACAAACATTGAGCATATAAGAGCGAGGTTAGACACAAAGCAAAGCAAAGAAATGTGCAAAAAATGTTGTACAGGTATGTATGTAAGAATAGAAAACGCAAACCGCACCATTGCAATACATGAAGACAAACACCCGATGGTGTGAAAATAAAATTCTAATAAATGAGATCCGACACTGTGGTAATAACTAGCAAATTTTTATTTCAAAGTTTAGTAAAAACACGATATTTGTCAACACAGTTTAGATTTTAAAGTCATTCTTGGGTCAATCAATCTCCTGGTGGGCCCGTTTCTTTTTCCCCCGAATGCTTCTCTTGGTGCGCTGCTTGGTGTATTTTTCATCTGGGGTTTCCTGCAGCAGCAACCAGCAGAAATCAGCCATCATAGTGGTGTTCCATCTTCCTTGGTACCTTCTCTCTGCGTCCTTGATGTCCTGGTGAAACCTTTCACCTTGTTCTTCACTGTACGCCCCCAAGTTTTCGGGAAAGTAGTTCACATGGGAGTGCAAGAAATGGACTTTGAGGCTCATGTTACAGCCTTGTTCTTTGAAGGCATTGAGCATCCTGGCAACAATATCCTTATAGTTCTCATCCCGCCTGTTCCCCAAGAATTTGAGAACAACATCCTTGAAGGAATCCCAGGCTTCTTTTTCCTTCTCAGACATCGTTTCAGCGAATGCTCCATCTGAAATGAGTTTCCTTATATCAGGGCCAACAAACACTCCTTCCTTTAGCTTTGCTTCAGAAAGTCGGGGGAACTTTGAGCAAAGGTACCGAAAGCACTCACCATCTTTTGGAAGGGACTTGATGAATTGCTTAATGAGACCCAACTTAATGTGGAGAGATGGTAATAGAATTTTATCACGAGGTACCAAGCTCTCATGAAGAACATTTTTCTCACCGGGTCTCAAATACTCCCGAATTGGCCAGACTTTTTTCCCCCAGTGTAGGTCGCGGGCCCGGCTATCCCACAAGCAAAGGAAGCAGGGATATTTGGTGAAACCGGATTGCTGCCCTAATAGCATGGATAGAATTTTAAAGTCTCCACAAATCATCCACTTATGCTCATCATAACGAATCTTCTGAAGAATCAGGGCCAAATTCTCGTATTTTTCTTGGAGAATAACAGAGTGAGCAATAGGAACTGAAGCGAATGTGTTGCCATTATGAAGAAGAACACCTTTTATGCTGTCTTTTGACGAATCAATGAACAGCCGCCATTCAGCAGGATCATACTTGAGTTTAAACTTTTCCATCACTCCGTATATATCGTTGCAAAATACCAAATCTTCCTCTTTGCTGAAATACTTCAAAAATTGTGTCTCGTGGTTGCGTTGCGGTACCAATAAAAAGTTGTTCCTGGTGACAATAGATTTTTCTGTTTAAGCCGAGAACCTAGCAGTTGGGCAGCATCTTTTGGGAGTCCTAAATCCCGGACTAAATCATTCAATTCAGCTTGAGAGAAAAGTTCAGGTTTCGGATCTGGTTCAGTTTCAAACTCGGAAAGTACTGGACTCATCGGGAAAAGCCATCTGATGAGTCTCATCATGATCAGAACCGTCCACACAAATATGATCCAAAGATTTTGGTGGTTCAGGCACAGGTACTTCGTTGCTATGAGGCATAGGCCTAATTGCTGAGGGAAGGTTGGGGTAACTTATTACGTTCTTATTTTTTAAGTTGTATCCCTTCACAATGCAAGAGCAAAAATAGCAGTCACTGCTGTGGTCTCTTTGTTCACGCCACATCATAGGTATTCCGAAACGAAATGCTTGTTTTTTACCTTTCATCCATAAGCGTAGATCTTCCTCACATGTCTTGCACACTTTGTGAGGAGCCCACGGTTTGTCTTGATCGCCTAACTTCAAACCGAAATAGGCGAAATATACTTTTTTAATAAATGCAGAAATGTTCCTCTGCCGCTTTTTCACGGTATATTCCCCACAAATAAAACAAAAACTGTCCGGAAAGTTGACGCAACCTCTGGCTCTGTGAGCCATCACAAATACACAGCACTGCAAACTACAACTGTAGTGAACCACTTCGGAATAAAGCTGGATTACGACTGAGCAAACAAAAGGTAATAATGAACTTGCAAGAAACTGAAATTTGACAGGAACGTTCATGTCGCAACCACCATGTTTGAGCGAGCGAGCGAACGAGGCGAGGCGAACAGGAAAGAACATGCGCCAGCGCGAGTACTGGATTTAGCCTCCCGCCTCCCAGTTGTCCTGTTAATGTATAAAATGAATACAAAACACTCTAAAATATCATGAGGGAGTGTTTCTAGTTAGTTAACCATTACAACCTCTATTTTGGGCCAAGAAAATAAACTGCAGTCGGCTAAAAAGAAATTATGTGAACATTCCTTATATGGGTAAGAAATCTAATTTTGCAAGAAAACGTGACGTGATGGAACATTTTGGCTATTTTTCCTGGATTCAGCACCCCAAAATCTATAGGAATCAGTTGCAAATCTGGAGGCAGTTTTTTGGTAGTGTACCTGTGTTATTTAAAAAAAAAAAGTTAGGCTGTGAGGGGGATTCAAACCTGTATTCAGAGCTTTCCTTCCCTCACAGGACCGGCCCAGGTGATTCAGCTGTTTTTCTCTCCTAGTTGGAACGGAGGGGAGTTGTGCGGCAGCAGCAGCGGCAGGCCAGACTTCTCCGTAGCAGTTGGAGGGTCTCGGGGCTGCGATCCGGGGGCCAGGAAGCCCTCTCCGCTGCTGCTGATCACACTTCGATGTGGGCAGGGCCCGCGGTAGCAAAGGTAACATTTCCCGCGGTGTTTTTTTAGGCCCGGCAGGGGATCCGCCAACACGCAGTCGAGTGGGGAGGCCTCTGGCCCTACTTTGGAGGCAGCGCACGCTATGAGGCCCTGCCGCTTTGAGCGGGCTGGAGTTTCCGTGCTTTTTTTATGCGGGCCGCGGGGAAGCAGCGCGGCTGACTAATTTTCCCCGGATGTTTTAGAACACCTAGTTTTAAGGGAAATTAATATTTAAATTTGGTTAGCAGGAGGGTGGTCTACCTCCCGGGCCAGGACAGTGCCCTGGCAGACAAGCTGAGCAGTCCTTCAGCCGCACAGGTGGCGCCTGGATCCCAGAGTGGCCTCACAGCTATTTTGATTCTGGGGTGTCACCCTAGTGGACCTGTTTGCCAGCCTGGAAAACACACAGTTGCCCACTTCTGCACCCATCCTGGGTGGCTGCGGATGTGTTCCTCATGCAGTGGACAGAAGGCCGCCTCTACACCTTCCCACCAACACCACTGTCCAAGACCCTCTTCAAGGCCCAGCGTGACAGGGCTTCTCTCCCTGGTGGCAAAGTCACTGATTCCCCTGGGCTGCGCCCCACACCTACTCTCATAGGAGGAAGGCTCTCTCATGCACCCCAACCTGTGGTCCCTTTACTCACGGCTTGGCTGCCGAAAGGGTAGTGTTAGCTCCCTTCAACCTCCCACAGGATATGGAAGAGATCCTTTTGGCCTTCCGAAAGGCCTCCATGAGGAGGGCGTATATCTTCAAGTGGTGCAGGGTTCTCAATATGGTGCACCGAGAGGTGGGCAAACCTATTCTCCTGCTCAATACAGTCCAGCTCAGTCAGGGTGTACATGAGTGCTATCGCAGTGCACCACCATTCTGTTGAGGAAAACCCCTCTCGGCTCAGCCCCTGGTATCTCAGTTCCTGTGGGGCCTCATTCTATCCAAGCCCCCAGTCCGCCCACCACTGGCGGAGTGGGATCTCTGGCTAACTTCCACTTGCGATGCCTTTCCTGGAAGGTCGTCTTTCTCGTGGCACTCACGTCAGCTCGCAGAGTCAGCGAGCTCCAGGATCTGATGGGAGAGCCTCCTTACACGAGGTTCTTCAAGAACAGGGTGGTGTTCCACACACACCCCACATTTTTGGCAAAGATGGTATTCCCCTTCCACCTCAATCTGGAGGTGGTACTCCCCACTTTCTTCCTGAGGCCTCATTCTGGTAAGGTGGAGACTGTCCTCCATACTTTGGATTGTAAAAGGGCCCTTTCCTTCTACTGCAGCAGACTCAGGGCCTCCGCAAAGCATCTCAGCTTTCATATCCTATGTCCCCAGTCGACTGGGGCTCCCAGTGACTAAGCGAACTCTGTCCACTTGGGTGGTGGACTGCATTTCCCTCACCTATCAGCAGGCTGGGATCCCATTAGCCCAGCGGGTCATGGCTCACCGTGTCAGGGCCATGGCTACTTCCGTAGCAAATCTGCATTCTGTACCAGTGACGGAAATCTGCTGGACCGCCACATGGTCTTCAGTCCATACTTCTACTGCCTGGAGAGGACGTCCCAACAGGACAGCGCCCTCGGCCAGGCCGTACTCCATAATCTCTTCAGGGTTTAGGCATCTTCTGCCCTCCGACTCTTTGGTGTTCAGGCTACTGGAGTGTGGGTGGCCTGCCGGACACTTGGGTCTTGCAAGAGTCTCTCAGTGGGACTCAACTGCTGCAGCTCACGGCTCACCCTTTGCAGGTCACCATGGCATTTTGCAGGTTCTCGGTAGTCTGTAGCTGGGGAGTCCCATATGTGAGGACTGACTTCCTGTTTGTTCCTGGAGAAAGCATAGTTACTCACCTGTAACAGGTGTTCTCCGGAGGCAGCAGGAATCAGTCCTCACAACCCTCCCTCCTCCCCTTGGAGTTGCTTCTTTACCATATTTTAATTTTTGCCGTCTTAGCTATGTTATTAGACTGAGGCAAGATGGCACCCTTGGGCGGGAAGGGGACCACACATGCGTGGTGCATCTCCCAAAGGCTTTCTTTGAAAGCTGGAAAGATGCTTCCACGCGGGCTCTGTTGGTGCCGATGTCACCCATACGTGAGGATTGATTCCTGCTGTCCTGGAGAACACCTGTTACAGGTGAGTAACTACACTATTATTCCTTTTACTTGTCGAAATGCTTGTTCTAGTCTAATGCTGGAGCTGAACTCTGGACATTTGACTTCATATTTGAATCATTTTGTATATCTAGATCTAATAATGCTATTAAGTAGGTCTGAAGGCTTATGATAGTAATGCTATATATATATATAATCTATTTCTATGAGGCCTATTCCTCCTCCTTGTAGAATGTACACCTGGTAGATATGGAGGAGTTTTCTTATTCTTTCATCTAGTTTTTCAAGATCTTTGAGGCCAGCCTACATTTCCAAAGCTGTATAAGAATATGGGAATGGCCAACCAATTAATAACTTATATCTTATTTCTTGATGTTAAAGCACTTCTCAGTGTCAATTTTAATCTCAGTAATTTGCTTAATTATCACTCCTCCTACTCCTAGATATTTACATCTTCCTGTTCAGGTTTCTTTAAGACATATTCCTCATCGTCCGTCCAGTCCAGTCCCGCACTTCTGGGTAGTGTACCTCTTCCAGCAGCAAGGAAACTAAGTATGTCATCTTTTGATGACACCAGCATACTTATGACGCTGGCACTGCCCACCAGCCCCAGTATGCTCAGTCTCCAAGCAGCTGGAGGAGGTAGTGAGTTGGGGTGCTGGATTCACTGAAGGGACAACTAAGGAGCACTGTTCCCTCTAAGCTGTGCACGTGTGCGCGCGCACACACCTTGCCAAGTGAGCGCACATACTTTACAACAGAGCGCACAAAAATTACGGTTCTGATTCTGATAGAAAACACCACAGACGTTCTTAAAATTGAAAAGTTGTTGTCTATTTATGGTTTTCACAAGTTCTACAATATTTTCTAGTGCAATCAATGTGGTGTACATACTGTATTCTGACGTATAGTCAAATTTTAAAGTATATAACCCCGAGTGTCGTTATGTGGCGCACAAAAATTTAACCTTCCTTCAAAAACTGCACAGCTGATATTTTATGCGCACACAGCCTACAGAAAATTAGAGGGAACATTGCTAAGGAGTATAGTGTAGATTTATTTTCTTTAATTTTCTCTCATTTTCTTTAGTTTTCCTTCCTTGCCACAGCTGCCTTGTTTTATTTTGGTTAAAGTTTAAAAAAAAAAAAAATTGATAGGAGAGAGTCCCGCCTCAGCAAGCTCCCTTTTAAGGGGAAACTTCTGTTCGGAGAGGAGCTAGACAAATTGGTCAAGGACTTAGGAGAATCCAAAGGAGGACGTCTGCCTAAGGATAAGCAGAAGCAGAAATGCAACTCGCCTCCGGCTCGGACCCAGCCATGGGACTTTAAGCATTTTTGTATGTCCCGCTTTGCCCCTTACCAGAGGGGGAGGTTCTCCTACAGGGGACAGGGGTTTCAAGGTGTGTGCAGGGGATTTGGAGCTGCCTCATCCTCGGGACCCAAGAAAACCCCATTGAAGCAAGGGGGGCCCAGGTGGCAGTGCAGCCCGCGGGAGGTCTGCTGCAGGAGTTTTATCCTGCCTGGGTCTAGATCACTTCTAACAAATGGGTCCTGGAGGTCATCCGGTAGGGCTATGTCCTCAAGCTGGCGCAACTGATGGGCCACTCCTTCAGTCTCCATGCAAAGCACGCTGCAAAGCAGCGGCAGTAAAGGACACCTTGACACAGCTTCTGCAGCTAAGGGCTGTTTTGCGATCCCTCAAGACCAGTACGGATGTGGTCAGTACTCCATTTCTTTCGTGGTGCCCTAAAAGGAGGGCTCCTTTCGGCCGATTCTAGATCTCGCACGTGAACCACTGTCTGCGGGTACTGCGTTTCACATGGAGACCTTGCGGTCCGTCAGTGGCAGTAAGAGACTAAGATTCTCCAGGACCAAGCAGGAAGTCAGTCCTCACATATGGGTGACGTCGGCGCCGACGGAGCCCTCGCGGAGCAATTTCCCCAGCTTTCAAAGAAAGCCTTTGGGAATTGCAGCGCGCATGCACGGTCCCCTTCCCGCCCAAGGGTGCCATCTTGCTCAGTCTTCTTTTTTCCGCGGAGCCCTACAGACGCTGTTTGTGATCGCCACTGAAAAAGTTGATTTTATTTGTTTTTCTTTTCTCGGTTCGACGCCGGATCCTTTTCCCGCCCGGACCCGATACACCGGTATCGAGTCCGTTCGTAATTTTTTCGGTTTTTGTCCTTCGTGACTAGCGTTCGTGCCATTTTTTCTTGTTTCACTGGCAGCCCTGTCTTTTGACCTCGCAGGGGCCCTTTTTCCCCCGATGGCTGCCAGCGGGTTTAAAAAGTGTGATCGGTGTAAGAAACTTATGTCTCTTACCGACACACACGACTGCTGCCTCCGCTGCCTCGGACCCGATCATGACCCGATGATCTGTGGTCCGTGTGGCAAGATGTCCTCTAAAGCGTTGAGGAGTCGGCAGCAACAAAAAGAAAGAATCTTCTCTGACTCCGTGTCCGGCCGGGCCCGGACCTCGTCAGAGGCTTCGACGTCCCGGGACTCCGGTCCTGAGCATCGTCGGAGTTCCTCTGAGCGGGGGTCTCCTGCCCGGGAACATCATCGGAAGAAGAAACCCGCGAGGGCGGCGTCGGTGGACGCTCCTGGTTCCTCGAGGGCCAGGTCGCATAGCCCCGATAGCCGTCCCGGGTCCTCGGAGTCGGAGAGGCCTTCGAAACATCCTCGTCTCGAGATGGAGTCTCCTAGACACGTGAGTACTGTAGTCCTCGTGGACTCACCTCCGAAGGAGCAGACGTCGGGCCCGACGCCATCGGGGCCCGAGTCGGGGGCTGCTGGGTCTTCTGAGCTCGGACTCAGGTTTACGGCCTTGGAGAGCAGTTTGGCTGCCTTCATGGACCAGCAGCGGGCATTGATCGCTGGCCTTGCCGGTGCATCTGCCCCGGCCACCGGGATGTCGACGTCCAAGTCGACCCCGGAGACCGAGCAGATCCTCGAGTCTATGCGAGCTCGAGTCGATCCTCGGTCGCGGTCTCCCTCGGCCTCCCGTTCGGGACCGAGGTCGTCGATGCCGACACCCTCGGCATCGGGGCGGAGGGCATCGGTGCCCGCCCGACCGGAGCCGCTCGATTCCTCCTCCGAGGAGTCAGCCTGGGAAATGGAGGACAAAGAGTCCCCTGGTACTTTTTGAACTCGGTGCGTCCCATCGGACTCGCCCGAGTCCGAACCTCGGAGACGGTCCCACCCGGAGGACACCCGGTTCTCGGACTTCGTGCGGGATATGGCCAAGGCCTTGGCATTCCCCGCGGATCCCGAGGAGGAGCCTCGAGCCGAAGAGCTCGATGCCCTCCAGTATGACTCTCCCCCGAAGGAGGCCTTTACTGTACCGGTTCCTCCGATGCTGGAGCGACTTCTCTTCCGCATGTGGGAGAGCCCGGCGTCGGCGTCGATGTTAAGCAAGCGGGTCGATTCCATTTATCGAGTCCGCAAGAGCCCCGGGTTCCAAAAGGCACAACTACCGCACCATTCCATGGTGGTGGAATCGGCCATGCATCGACTCAGGAGTCAGAAGATGCACTCCTTGGTGCCTCCCGGCCGGGAGGCCCGCAACCTGGATGCCCTCGGTAGGAAGTGCTTCCAGGGCTCTATGCTTGCTTGTCGAGTCCAGACCTACCAGCTCGATATGGGCATATATCTCCGGGACCTGGCAAAAGAAATTGCCGGGTTCTCTGCTGGTCTCTCCGAGGAACCTTTGCAGAGGTTCCAGGCCTTGTCCACTGGCATTCGAGAGTGCTCGAAGTTTATCTCTCGGGCAGCCTACGATGGCTTTGAAGCATCGGCTCGAGTAGCCGGAGCCGGCATCGGTGCCCGCCGACAGGCTTGGCTTCAGTCATCCGACCTCGAGCCATGGGTACAGGACAAGTTGGTCGATGTCCCCTGCAGAGGTGAAAACCTCTTTGGCAAGCCCATGGCTGAAAAGGCTGCACAGATCGAGACCGAGACTCTGACCAGGACTCGGCTGTCCAGAAAAACCTCTGCCCCTTCTCAGAAGAAGAAGGGCTCGGGGAAAAAGCCCTTTTACCCGAGGAAGGTGGCTGCCTATAAACACTACCCTCATTATCAGGCCTCAGCAGCTCCCCAACAGGGTCAGCAGGCCAAGGGACGGGGTAATGGGTCCCGTAGGCAGCAGGCCCCCAAGCCCACAACACCGGCCCCTGCTCAGCAGGGTGGGGGTTTTTGACTCCATCAGCATAGCCTCTTCTCCTCCGCTGGTTTCTCTCAGCACAGGAGGCCGGCTGGTCCACTTTGCCCACAGGTGGTCAGCCATCACTTCAGATACCTGGGCGCTTCATATAGTTCAAAAAGGCTATCTTCTTCACTTTCACCAGGTACCTCCCTCCTACTTTCCAGGGGAGCCTCCAAGACTCCCTCTGCACAGGGACTTACTCCTTCAGGAGTTGGCAAGTCTTCTTCAGGAACAGGCTGTGGAACCGGTACCCCACCACCTGAGAGGTCAAGGCTTTTATTCCAGGTACTTTCTGATACCAAAACGAACAGGAGGCCTCAGACCCATCCTGGACTTGCGAAACCTCAACAAGTTCCTGGCCAGGGAAAAGTTCAAGATGCTTACCCTTGGAATCCTGCTGCCCTACCTCCAGCAGTGAGACTGGCTATACTCTTTAGATCTAAATGATGTCTATACTCACATCCTTATTCATCCAGACCACAGACAATATCTCAGGTTTGTTGTGGGAGGAAATCATTACCAGTACAGAGTACTGCCCTTTGGCCTATCCTCCGCCCCCAGGGTGTTCACCAAATGCCTAGCAGTGGTGGCGGCCTATCTAAGACTTCAAGGCCTCTTTGTATTTCCATACCTGGACGACTGGCTCATCAGGGCCCAGTCTTCCCAAGAGGCCACTCAGGCCACTCATCGCACTGTGACTCTACTCCAGCACTTGGGATTTGTCATAAACTTCGCAAAGTCCACTTTGCTCCCCTCTCAAAATCTCGAATTCATCGGCGCAAGGTTGAACACACTTCAGGCGCGGGCCTTCCTGCCTCTAGACAGGGCACACAGGCTCATGGATCTAGCCAGCCACTTTCGCAGCAATTCCCTGGTCTCTGCCAGGCAATTTCTGAGACTGCTCGGCCATATGGCTTCCACGGTCCATGTAACCCCCAATGCCCGCCTGAACATGCGACCTGCTCAATAGTGCCTTCGCACTCAATGGCATCAGGCCACGGGGAGCCTGGCGGACTCAGTACAGGTATCCAACCTGCTGGTCTCTTCTCTGCGGTGGTGGCTTCATCTACCAAACCTGGTGCTGGGAGTGGATTTTCAATCTCCTCCGCCTTCTCAGGTGCTGACGACCGATGCTTCTCTCCTAGGTTGGGGAGCACATTGCCAAGGGACATGTACTCAAGGCCTCTGGACCCCTTGGGAGTCTGCTCAGCAGATAAACCTCCTGGAGCTCAGAGCCATCCGCCTAGCTCTGAAAACCTTCTCCCACCTCACTTCTCACCAGTCTGTGCTGGTCCAGACGGACAGTCAAGTTGCAATGTTCTATGTGAACCAACAAGGAGGTACAGGCTCCTTCCTTCTCTGTCAGGAGGCACGGAGACTGTGCTCTTGGGCCATCCTTCACGGCATCCTGCTCAAAGCTGTCTATCTCCCAGGTCAAGAAAATTACCTGGCAGACAGGCTGAGCAGGATCCTCCAACCTCACAAGTGGAGATTGGATCCATTGGTGGTTCAGCAGATCTTTCTCAAGTGGGGCCTCCCCACCATGGATCTATTTGCCAATCCCCTGAACCGGCAGCTTCCCAAATTCTGCTCTCGACAACTGCATCCTCTCAGAGCGGCGGCGGATGCTTTCCTGATTCCATGGTCCACAGGCCTCTTGTATGCCTTTCCTCCCATGCCACTGGTGTCTCGGACGCTCTTCAAAGTTCTCAGAGACAGAGCCTCGATGATCCTAGTAGCTCCCCGGTGGCCGAGACAACCCTGGTTCCCGCTTCTAATGCAGCTGGCGGTGGACACTCCTCTTCCTCTGGGGTTTCAACCCGATCTCCTGTCACAGGATCAGGGGACTCTCCTACACCCCAACCTCCGGTCCCTTCATCTGATGGCCTGGCTGCTGAAAGGATAGTCCTTGCTCCCCTCTTGCTGCCTCGTGAGGTGGAAGAGGTCGTCTTGGCCTCCAGGCGGCCCTCCACCCGGAAGTCCTACGCTCTTAAGTGGCATAGGTTCTCCGTGTGGTGTGCTCAGCAGTCTGAGAATCCCTTCTCCTGCTTGGTGGCAGTGGTCTTGCAATATTTAGAAACATAGAAACATGATGACAGAAAAAGACCACATGGCCTATCTAGTCTGTCCTTCCATAACAACAACTACAACAGTCCACTTTTTACCTTTAGAGATCCTCTGTGTTGGTCCCATGCTTTTTTGAATTTCGTTACTGTCCTCATCTCTACCACTTCCACTGGGAGACTATTCCACGGATCCACTACTCTTTCTGTAAAGAAATATTTCCGCATATCACTCCTGAATCTATCTCCCTTCACCCTCATCCCATGTCCCCTCGTAGCAGAACTTGCTTTCAATTGAAAGAGGCTCTCTCCCTGAACATTTATGCCACGGAGGTATTTAAACATCTCAATCATATCACCTCTATCCTGCCTTTCCTCTAAGGTGTACATATTAAGATCCTTAAGTCTGTCCTCATATGCTTTATAATGAAGCCCATTAATCATTTTAGTAGCAACCCTCTGCACCGACTCCATCCTGTTCAGGCCTTGTCCACTTGCTTTACCTCTCCAATCTGGGCCTTAAGTCCAACTCTGTCAGAGTCCACCTCAGTGCTCTCTCTGCACATCACGCACCGGTAGATGGCAGGCCTCTTTCCAACCACCCTTTGGTGGCTCGTTTTCTCCGAGGCCTCCTCCTTAAGCCTCCTTTGCGCCCACCAGCCCCTGAGTGGGATCTGAATGTGGTCTTGCAGCGGATTACCTGTCCGCCCTTTGAACCTATGGCTACCTGCCCTCTTCGTTTTCTTTCCTGGAAAACCTTGTTTTGGTAGCCCTTACCTCTGCTAGGCACGTTAGTCAACTGCAGGCCCTAGTGTCTGATCCTCCTTACACTAGGTTCTACAGGAATAGGGTAGTCTTACGGACTCACCCTAAGTTTCTTCCTAAAGTGGTTTCTCCTTTTCATCTCAACCAAGAGGTGGTTCTTCCCACCTTCTTTCCCAGGCCGCACTCCAGCTGGGCTGAGATGGTCCTCCATACCCTGGACTGTAGGAGGGCCTTGTCCTTCTACCTTGACCGTACGCGGGAGCATAGGAGGGCTGTTCAGCTCTTCGTTTCTTTTGACCCCAATAAGTTGGGGCTACCTGTCTCCAAGCGTACTTTGTCCATATGGGTTGCTGACTGTATCGCTTGGGCTTATGGGGCAGCCGGCCTCTCGTTGGAGGGTCGTGTCACGGCTCATCGTGTTAGGGCGAAGGCTGCTTCAGTGGCTCATCTCCGCTCTGTTACGTTGGCAGACATCTGCCGGGCCACTACTTGGTCTTCAAGCCAGACGTTTGCGGCCCATTACTGCCTGGAGAGGGAGTCCCGTAGGGACAGTGCTTTCGGGCAGGCAGTCCTCCATAATCTCTTTGAGATTTAGGCAACTCCTACCCTCCGGCCCTGATGTTGGGCTACCGGTCGGGGGCGTTTTCAGAGAAGATTCCTTCCTTCTGTGCTACTGAGCTAGAGGGAGCTCATTTTTCCGCTTGAGGTCTCCGGTAGCCTTAAGCTAGGGAGTCCCATATGTGAGGACTGACTTCCTGCTTGGTCCTGGAGAAAGAGTAGTTACTCACCTGTAACAGGTGTTCTCCAGGAGCAGCAGGAATCAGTCCTCACAACCCTCCCTCCTCCCCTTGGAGTTGCAGTCATATGATTTATTTTGCTAATTTTTTGCTGTCTTTTAGCTATGTCATCAGACTGAGCAAGATGACACCCTTGGGCGGGAAGGGGACCGCGCATGCGCGCTGCAATTTGTGATAAGGAAGCTTATCACAGTTCAGGAAGGAGCTATAAAAGAGGTGAATTGGCTTTGAACAAACAACCTGTCTTTGCTGGTAGAAATACTAAAACTGAAAGTTTTCATAAAAGACTACCAGTCCCAGAATGCACCAGGTTACAAACAGCCTCTAGAAGAGCTGAAGTGGGGAAACGTGTGTTCAATCAGGAGAGCTATGAGGTAATCCCCAATCACTCATCTCCAAGGGCAGGGCTTGATTCAGCACACCTGGGCTGTGCTAGGGTGGAGTGTCCCTCTAAGCACGTTAAAAGTAAAGGATATTCTATACAGAGAGAGAGCAGACGGAATCAGGAGAACAAGGAGAGACAGAAGCAGAAGCCATTGGAGAAAGAAGAGAGAGGACTACAACAGCAGAAGCAACGTGAAAGGAAGAAGAGAAAGACATTTTGGAGGCCTAAAGAAGGAGCCCACAGCAGTACGTGTGTTAGGAGTGATTCCAGAGGCAAGCATACTCCATTGGACTGGAGGAAGCCAGAGGATTGGGGTTATAGAGCCAGGAACTCCCAAACGGCACCTTTGAGGGAGACGGCTGCGTTTGGAAGGGGCCCTAAGACCGGTGCAAGAAGGTATGTGAAGAGAGACCCAGTGTCCAGGGATCTTGATTGGAAGGCTGGACATAAAAGCTGGACTACTTACTGGCCAGGATACCAGGAGAGGAAACCTAACAGCAAGGGAAGCTCAGGTATGAATTTTGATCTATGCCCTAGCTCTTTATCTGGAAGACAGCAGGGAAACAAATATTATCCTGAGAGTGATCAATTAAGGAATTCCTCTGAGCCAGACCATGATATTGATTCCATGATATTTGAGGAAGAAGGAGATATTTCAAATGATCAGTTAGAATACATGGACTGCTCTCTGTCTAGGCTGCTGTTTTAAAGTACTTTCTCACTAATACAACAACCACCAAAAGGAACTGTAACTTGTTCTTTTATCTACCCAGAAAAGTCTCTGCAAGAAAGCTTTAGGGTAGGATTGAGCCACGTAGAGAGAGTGAACCAGCAAAGGGGTTTGCAGCTGGCTAATTATTGGTAATTGAGCCTGGCACAAGTGCACGTGAGCTCTGGAAGGAAACTTTTCTTTTTTTGTGTGTGTGAATAGAAGAAAGTTATCCTTGATAAAGAACAGGTTTTTTTGTTACTTTTGGGTTTGTTTTTGCCTTTTGGAGCACTGCTAAGAAGGTCATTAGCAGGAGCCATCAAAAAGACCTTTTCTGTTTCCCATCAAGGTCTTTATTGCTTTATTGCTTAAGAAGTTCAGTTACCTTATATCATGTTTTGTTTTTCCTGAGTACAATACTTGAAGCAAGTGTCCTTTTGTGTTACCAAGTAAATCTGTGTGGGAGAATTGACCCCATGAATAAAATCTGTTTTTCTTTGCTTACACTCGAGCATCACAACTCATTATTTTGTGAACGGCTAATTCTGGTATGAATGAACTACATCCCCCACAATCCTTTGCAAGTCATAATAATATTTTGCCTTTGCCAAGACTGTGGACATTCACGACCAGTGCCCCCGTTTACAAATTCCCAAAGGCTTTCTTTGAAAGCTGGGGAAATTGCTCCGCGAGGGCTCCGTCGGCGCCGACGTCACCCATATGTGAGGACTGATTCCTGCTGCTCCTGGAGAACACCTGTTACAGGTGAGTAACTACTCTGTATCTGACGTCTCTCGATCTCACAGAGGCATATCTGCACATCCCCCATCCAACCAGAACACCAGCAGTTTCTCCACTTTGCGGTACCTATGGGGCATTTCCAGTTTCAGGCTTTGCCGTTTGGACTAGCAATGGTCCCTCTTACCTTCACCAAGGTCATGGTGGTGGCAGCGGTGGCGCTCCACAAGTAAGGAGTTCTGGTCCACCCGTATCTTGATAAATGGCTGATTCGGGTGAAGTCCAGAGAAGAGACCGAAATGCAATGGCATGAGTGGTGTAGTTCCTGAAAAATCTCGGTTGGATAGTCAGTGAGGCCAAGCGCCATTTGGTTCCGTCTCAGGAGCTCGAGTACCTGGGAGTGTGCTTTGATACCCACATGGGAAAAGTTGCCTGCCGAGTTATCGGGCACAGGGGCTGCGATGATTGGTGTGCCAATTTCTGAAGAGGTCGGAAAAGACAGCATGGGATTATCTGCAAGTACTAGGGACCATGGCAGCCACTCTGGAACTCGTTTTGTAGGCACGGGTGCACATGCAACCATTGCAGAGGGCTCTGTTCCGCCGGTGGTCCCACCAAAGGCATCCCTTGTCCCAGAAACTTCCCTGCCCGCAGTGACTAGGAGAGTGCTCAGATGGTGGCTTCGCCCAAGGAATCTGGAAAGGGGAATGCCCCTCGAGTCTCCATAGTGGTTCCACTGATGACCAATGCCAGTCTGTCCGGCTGGGGGGCCCATTGCAAAGGACACATTGCTCAGGGGCGATGGAGCCCGCAGGAGGCACTTTGGTCAATCAACAGTCTGTAGATGCGGGCGGTAGCCCTGGCGCTCCAGAGTTTTGAGCCGTGGTTACAAAGGAAGGCAGTACCGCTGCAACCACTGTAACCTACATCAACCGCCAAGGAGGTACAAGCAATGCATCTTTGGAGGAATAGGTCGAAGCGCTGCTAGGTTTGGCAGAGTGTCATCTCCAGGCATTATTGGCAGTGCACGTAGCAGGAGTAGACAACATGACAGCAGACTACCTAAGCCGGGTGCATGTGGACCTCAGTGAGTGGATGTTCTGCCAGGATTTGTTTTTGCAGGTGGTGAGCAGATGGGTCATGCCAATGATGGATCTGATGGCGATGTTGGCGTCCACCAAGGTGAACTGCTTTTTCAGCAGGCGCCAAGAAAGGATGTCAGAGGGCCTGGATACCTTGGTGCAGAGGTGGCTTGCAGAGGAGCTTCTTTATGTATTTCCTCCATGGACACTCATAGACAGTCATGCAGCGGATCGAGGCTCACCGGGGTTTGGTCATTCTGATAGCCCCGGATTGGCCAAGATGCCCGTGGTATGCCAACCTGTTGCGGCTTCTAGTGGATCAGCCGTGGTGGCTTCCAAACCAACAGGATCTCTTGACGCCGGGGCCGGTCCACATGCCTTAGGTGGATTGATTTTCACGGTATAGCTCTTGAAAGGGTGCAGTTGAAGTGGAAAGGCTACTCGGGTCCAGTGATCCTCATCCCTGCTGAAGACATGGAAGAGGTTCACCTATCTGGCATACATCCAGGTATGGCGCATCTTTGAGGCATGGTGTGGAAACAGGCAGTCTCACCCTCCACAGCATCCATACCAGACATCCTAGCATTCTTGCAGACCAGATTTGAAAAAAGGCTTGGCCGCTAGTTCCTTGAGGGTAATTTTCTGTTGTTTAGGGAGGGCCCAAGGTGTAGTGTGGACGTAGTGCAATTCCTGAAAGTGGTGGCCAGCCTTGGCCCTCCGCAGAGATTCCTGCCTTGGGATCTCAATTTGGTGTTATCAGTGCTTACCAGAGAGCCCTTTGAGCTGCTGAGCTGAGTTTTGATGAAGGACTTGATCCTTAAGACAGTATTTCTTGTAGCGATATGCTTGGTGCACAGGATTTTGGAACTTCAAGCCTTGTCTTGCCAGGGAGCCATTCCTTTCTTTCTCGAAGGAGAAGGCGGTCCTTTGGCCAATGCCTTCCTTTTTGCCCCAGGTGGTACCTGCCTTTCATTTGAATTAGTCTGTTTCTCTACCAGCTCTGGTGAACATGGGGGACGAGTCCGCGGTTCCACAGTTGCGCCTCTTAGATGTTTGCAGAACCCTGCGGCATTATTTGAAGAGGATAGCATCTTTTTGGAAATCAGAGCTTCTGTGCTCTTTGGAGGGCAGTGTAAAGGAGAGGCAGCGGCCAAAGCCTCCATTTCCAGATGGATCAGGGAAGCGATCACGTCGGCGTACATCTTGAAGGGAAAGTCTGTACCAGTGGGTTTGTGTGCTCATTCCACGAGAGCTCAGGCAGCCTCGTGAGTGGAGTTTAGTTTAGTGCCACCAGTAGAAATCTATAGGGCGGCAACGTGGTCTTCACTTCATACGTTAGCTAAGCATTACCCCCTGGATGTTCAGGCAGCAGGAAATGCCTGTTTCTGTTTGGCAGTGCTTCAGGCCAGTTTTGCAAGTCCCTCCTGTCAATTCAACTGCTCTGTTACAACCCAGAAGTGCAGGACTGACTGGAGGGATGATAAGGAAGTAGAAATTAGATTTACCTGCTAATTGGTGTTCCTTGAGGAACTCCAGTCCTGTCCCAGATCCCTCCCTTTTGTTATGATGATCTGGTTTGCGACCGGGTTCTGAAGCTGGTTCCCTTGGTGGTGGACTTTGCCAGAGGGCACCAGGGATTGGGGGAGATGGCATTGGAGGCGGACCAGGAGAGCTGCCTGTCTCGTGCTCAAGGCTGGACGTCGGCGCCCATATGCTCCACAGGTAAGCCGCCTTATTCTGGGGGCGGAAGGGGGATCCCTTCTTCAGTGGGAGTGAGTGCCAAGTTAGTTAAATTTAGAGTTGTTTATTCATGTTTGACTACTTATTTGTTGCTCCTGTGAGTCTGCTTTGTCAATAGGTTACTGGAACTGTTGGGCAGTGCCAGCTTCATAAGTATACTGGTATCATCAAAAGATGACGTGCTGAGTCTCCAAGCTGCTGGAAGAGGTGTACTACCCAGAAGGTGAGGTCAGAGAGGCTGTTGCTGCCAAAAAAGCATCTTTCAGGAAATGGAAAAAAGAGCCAAACGACAAAAACTGGAAACAGCACAAGCACTGGCAAGTTAAATGCAAAGCATTGATAAGGCAGGCAAAGCGAGAATTTGAGAAGGAACTTGCTACGGAAGCAAAAACACAAAATAAAGACTTTTTCAAGTACATTCGTAGCAAAAGGCTTGTGAGAGAGTCAATTGAACCATTAGATGATAGAGGGGTAAAAGGGGCAGTAAGAGGAGACAAGGCTATAGCGGAGAGACTGAATGAATTCTTTGCTTTGGTCTTTACTGAGGAAGATGTAGGGATGTTACCCAAGACTGAAGTGGTATTTAAAGGTGATACTGCAGAGGAATTGAGAGAAATATCGCTACACTATTTGATAAACTGAATAGTAGCAAATCACCTGGATCGGATGGTATACATCCAAGAGTGTTGAAAGAACTGAAATATGAGAGTGCAGACCTGCTATTAGTAATCTGTGAACTTTCATTAAAATCATCTGTAATACCTGAAAATTGGAGGATCGCCAATGTAACGCCAATTTTTAAAAAGGGTTTCAGGGGTGATCTGGGAAATTACAGAGCCTGACGTCAGTACCGGGGAAAATGGTAGAAACCATCATAAAGAACAAAATTACACAGCATGTAGATAGTCATGGCCTAATGGGAGACAGCCAAAATGGCTTTAGACAAGGAAGATCTTGTCTTACTAATCTGATATGTTTTTTTGAAGGTGTGAATAAACAGGTAGACAAAGGTGAGTCGGTTGATATAGTGTATCTGGACTTTCAGAAAGCCTTTGACAAGGTCCCTCATCAGAGACTTTTGGCAAAACTAAAAAGTCATGGGATAGGAGGCAGTGTACTATTTTGGATCGGGAACTGGCTAAAAGATAGAAAGCAGAGGCTAGGGCTAAATGGCCAATTTTCCCAATGGAAAAAGGTGAATAGTGGAGTACCCCAGGGATCTGTACTGGGTCCGCTACTTTTTGACATATTCATAAATGACCTGGAAAAGGGAATAACTAGTGAGGTTATCAAATTTGCAGACGACACAAAACTGTTTAAAGTTGTTAAAACCCAAGAAGACTGTGGAAAACTGCAGGAGGATCTGGATAAATTGGAAGACTGGGCATCCAAATGGCAGATGAAATTTAATGTGGACAAGTGCAAAATTATGCACCTAGGAAAGAACAGCCCACACTATGGTTACACGATGCAAGGTTCCACATTGGGAACCACCACCCAGGAAAAAGATTTAGGAGTCATCGTGGATAACATGTTAAAACCCTCTGCCCAGTGTGCAGCAGCGGCCAAGAAAGCAAATAGAATGCTAGGTATCATAAGGAAAGGAATGGAAAATAAAACAAAGGATATTATAATGCCTCTGTATCGTTCCATGGTACGACCGCACCTTGAATATTGTGTGCAATTCTGGTCGCCGTATCTTAAAAAGGATATAGCGTTATTAGAAAAGGTACAGAGACGAGCCACCAAAATGGTAAAGGGGATGGAAGGCTACTCCTATGAAGAGAGGCTACAAAGGTTAGGGCTCTTCAACCTGGAAAAGAGACGGCTGAGGGGAGATATGATAGAGGTCTATAAAGTAATGAATGGAGTGGAATGGGTAAACGTAGATCAATTGTTTACGCTATCAGAATATACAAAGACTAGGGGACATGTAATGAAGCTGCAGGGTAAACTATTTAAGACAAATAAGAGAAAATATGTTTTCACTCAACGTGTAATCAAACTCTGGAATGTGTTACTAGAGGATGTAGTAAGAGCTGTAGTGTAGCTGGGTTTAAAAAAGGTTTGGATAAGTTTCTGGAGGAAAGGTCCATAAGCCCTTATTAAAAAGGGACCCAGGATATCAATGCTTGACCCAGTACAAGCATTGTGGAACCCGTGTCTTTTGGGGATACTGCTAGGTATGTATGACCTAGATTGGCCACTGTTGGAAGCAGGATACTAGGCTTGATGGACCTTGGTCTGACCCAGTATGGCATATCTTATGTTCTTATGGACTACAGTTCCTCAAGGAATGCCAATTAGCAGGTACGTCTAATTTTTCCTTTTAAATTGGGGTGTCTAAGTGCAGTCTCTGACGTCAAAGCCAGAACGTCGGGAAAAAAATAAAAAGCAGGTATGTGCAAGTTCGGACACAATTTCAGAAATGTGGATGTGCCCGATATGGATGTCTATAAGAGGCGTCTACATGTCCCCAGAATAGCATCTCAGAATATGGATGTCTAATAGCATAATGGTTAAAGTAGTGGGTTTAGGAGCAAGGTAGCCTGGGTTCAAATCCCATTTTGGGTCTTTGTGATCTTAAACCAGTCACTTAAAGCTCCATCTTCTCTACACTCTGGATGTTTTAAGGCTAAAATAAGCCCTTTCCTGATGCCTTTTCATGTCTGCAGCAGGTATAAACATAGACATGCCTGTAGATGTCCCTGTCATTCTTAAAATCGAATGGGGAAAACTTGTAAGTCCATTGCACCTCCCCATACATGCCTCCACCACACCCCCTTGCCTACTTAGATGTCCCTGCACCAGAGACATCTGTAAATGTCATATGTGGAAGGCCTTCAGAGACTTCTCTATGATTTCAACATCCATGTGCATGTCTTCAGATGTCCGAAAGCATGACTAAGCCTTTTAAAATTACCTCCTTATATGTCACTTGATGTCATTTAAGAAGATATTTATGATGTGGAACTGTTCCACTAATTGTTGGGCACAGGAACTATAGAGCTTTAAAACATCTACAGCTAGAAAGTATGTTACCTCTAGATCTTTACCATCATTAGGCTTTAGACTAAATCTGTATCCCAAAGAGTTAATAAGAGTACTCTGGATTAAGTGACATGCAAAACAAAAGGGAGTGTCAGGGCTTTCCTTGAAATATTCTCACTAGTTCTTGATGAGAGGAATGACAAACTGTCCACATTTGTATTTCAGATGGAGTGTTTTGCCTCACTTTCATGGTGAATTTGTCATAGGATGAAGGTGAAAGGGGGATAGATTCAGGAGTAATCTATGAAAATATTTTTTAAAATTTAATCTTTATTAAATTTTCCATGTTTAACACCAAGATAAACTCTTGTACAGAAATAACATTACAAAAAAAAGTTGTCATAAAGTCTACAATAAAGAGGCAATAAAACAAGCAAAGTAAACCGGAGTAAATAGAAAGAAAAATGTCACCAACTAGCTCAATTAAACTATACTAGAATACAGATCTTCACCCCACTGCTTCCTCATTCACAGGAGTGGAAGATACTGGGGTAGTTGAGTGACTCATTCCAGAGAGAAACTGTGCGAGTTGAAGTGGATCATAAAGTTCATATTTGCAAGGAAATTTCAACCAAAATAGTGCGCCAAGCTGAAGCAAAGTACTAAGAATACACTTTACTTCCTCTGAAGTTTCCAAAAATGCCATCAAGTCCAACAGTTCTCCAGGCAATCCAATTTTCTCTTGATCCCCATGGAAGGGGGCAAATAATATGCTCTAGATATAATCAGATATGCTGTTGTTGAGATCTTTAAAACATCAGTTAAATATTTTCAAAACATGCCTGCCGGTGAGGTTAATTTCAATTTTGGGAAATTAACTAACTGTAGATTATTACGACAAGCAATTTTCTTCAGGGATTCTATCTTATTCTGATTGTATAAATTCCCCTTAACCAGGGAGTTCATGATCTCCTGTTGATTTCCAGCGTTTTGTTAGGCTATTTCTCCCAAACGGATTGTTAAGCTATTTCTCCCAAACGGATAGCTGCTATTTTTGGGAACTAATCAAGCCAGATTGTGACTGGAATTATGATGCCTGTAGAAGATACCTGTGAGGAAATTGTAGCCAATGTCTTCCAAAGTTTGTAAATTAATTTCTTTTGGCTTCTGCAATGATGGGCAAATTTTCAGGGTATCAAAAGAAAAACTAGACTCACCCGCTGCAATCTCTCTCAGGGCTGCGGCACTCAGCAAAACCACAGTACTCTCCATGCCAGTGTTGGGAGCAGTTAACTCCTGCATGGGAGTTCGTTCCACCAACAAGGCTGCTGGAATTGTCTCTCCACATTGTTGTCCTGCCGCATTCTTCCTGGGGAATCCACACCAACTTCCTCTACTGTCATTGGCATCAGCATGAGCACTGGGCTCTCAGAAAGCTGGGAGCCCCCTGGGCATGGTGGGGGGACCTGCATGACAGGGTTGAGTCATGCATCTGCCTCATGGGTAGCTAGCAGCTCTCCTTCCCCTGCTGCCGAACACTGCAAGAAGCTTCTGTCAAAAGTTGCAGTCTTCAGGGCTAAATGTTTGTCCATCTGTCCCTGAGGCACAGGCTGAACCAGACGCAGGTTGCTGTCCTGGACCTTAGCCTTGTACTTAGGTTTACCCATGGAAGAAGAATAAGGAAACTGCAATAAAGGTAGAACTAAAGACCCGAGCATGGCAGAGTAAGCTGGTGGCCATCTTGCTGCCTGGAAATATTTTTTATGGAGAGAGTGGTGTTTGTGTAGAACAGCCTCCCAATGGAGATAGTGAAGACAACGAACTGTATCTGAATTCAAGAAAGCATTAGAGAAGTAGATAGAATCTCTGAAGGAGAAGGGGCTGTAGAGATAGTAATTCATATGGATGGGCAGACTTGATTGGCTGTACGATCTTTATCTGCCATCTTTTTGATGTTTCTAGTACGAACAGTGCAATAAGTTTTATAGGATACACTATATTATCACAAATCTATATCAAATAAAAAATGAATTAATTCTTCACCAAATATTACTTCTAAATAAAATGTGAGAAAGAATGTTTGTGCCACAGAACATCTGAGTACAAAGGAAGGACAATTAAAATGGCTGTGGTAGATGATTGAAATGTCTGGACAAGCATGTGAGAAGTAAACCATTCTTTCAAATATGAAAGATGATAGGTTTCTAAAGTATTAGAAACATATTGTTATCACCTTAACATTTATATGGGGCTCATTTGAGAGCCAATGATGCATTTGCAGCAGTATGATCATGATAACATCTGCTAGGAGGTAATTTTAAGGAGGTTTTTTTCATGCATAAAAGGGCTTTTATAAAATTACCCCTGGGATTATGCTCGTAAAAGTACATGGGATGAAAAGAAAGCATGTACTTTTACATGACCTGCATGTAGGCATGTTCTGGGGTGGATTTTGGGCAGAGCGTGGATGGTGGTGTGATTTACATGTATACTTTTTATGCTAACTTTTATGTCTGCAGCTTCAGTCTGGCCACTATTTCTGCTGCTTTACCCCTAGTATTTTATAAAGAGACACAGGCACCTCTGTGGCTTTCTCCTATAGGTGCACTGTTATAAAAGTACCTCCTAAATGCTGAACTGCATTTTCCACGAGCTAGTGTATTTTGAGCAGTTCGAGGTAGGCTAGCATGTAAGATATTACTGTAATCTAGCCTTGAAATAATCAATGTCTGGTTCTCGAAAACTGGAGCAAGTCTTGGAATCTTTTGCAGCTGAAAGAAGGCACCACTTGCCACAGCCAATATTTGGGCTTCCATTGTCTAAGTCTCTTCAGACCATATTTTTCAAGTTCTAGACTTGCTTAGAAAAAGAAATACGGCTGCATTTCACCATTATACCCATAGTTGGCGTTCTCATTTGAACTTTATAAAGTCAGCTAGCTTTTCATTTTGGAGGATTTAACCCTTTGAAGGCCTACTTTAAAATTTTAATCCACATTCTGCAGCCGGGTTAATTTTTGCATATTTCAGGAAAAATCTACCCGTCTTATTCAATATGTTCTAATAGTGATTTTCCTTCTGCTATGGTCATGTATTATATACCATTTGATAGGAATATTTAGTCAGAATTTTGGATCCTGAGAGTTTTGGGCTGGGCCTGGAAAGGGTTAATTTTAGCGTATTCATACATAACTAACAGGTAACTGCCTTCAGATATTCATGCATGGGTGAAATAATTGTGGCTAGACAGGATCCAGGCAATAAGAATTGAATATAGTCAGCATAGTGGAGTAGCCTAGTGGTTCAAGCAACTGCCTAATACCTAAAAGATCAAGGGTTTGATTCCCACTGGCACTCCTTGTGACCTTGGGCAAGTCACTTTACCTTCTATTACCTTGGAAGAAAAGGCCTGGCAATCTGCTTCCGGTGATACATTGCCAAGAAAACCCAGAGGCAGCAGGATCGCTAGGAGTCAGCACTGACTTGACAGCACAAAACAAAAAGCATGAAAACTTATTCCAAAATTTCTGATGATTTCACAAAGTTAGGCTAAATAGATATTAAATAAAACAGGGAATAACACAGAACCCTATATTGAAGCAAAGTAGAAGAAATAGCCCCCAAGGAAACTGACTTGAGTTCTTCAGACAGATAAAAGAACCAGTGCAGAGCAGTAGGGATAAAACAGCTATCATAGCTATAATCAACAATACTAAATAATCAATAGTATCAAATACTGTACTGAAGTCAAGGAGAGAATGTAATGAAGACTGATATCCAGACGACAATGAGCCAGTTCAAAGCAGTCTCTATACTTCAACCCCCAAAATATATATGGAAAAGTTTTATTAAACAGGGATGCAGGTATAACAAACAGCCAGAGAAATCCTAATGCAAAAATTATTAAAGCTGTATTTCTTGAGTAGAATGAAAATGCTTATATAAATGATGGAAAAATAAGGAACTAGAGGGGCAATAGTGGCATGACATCCCAAACTGCAGCTTTCACTTCTGCTTTGATCTGCACAGGACACCATAATATGTAGTTTAAAGTGTGATACTTAAACAGAAGAGATGTCAAGTAAGTTTGCCAACTGGCTCCAGATTTTCCAAATTTGATCAGGTCCAAGTTTGATCAATTGCCTGCATAAAGATGTAGTTCTGGTGTCTCCAGTGATTTCTCATAAAGCAAGACTACAAGTCAATGCAAGCAGTGGAGTCAGAACAAAACTTAATTTGTTTTGAATATCTGGAATCAGTAGGCAACCCTAAAGGCAGAACTGGGAGGTATCGCTGCCAAACTTGGATTTAAGGATGCAGGGGATTAAGCATCCATCATGAGTGGATCAGGAGGTGTGGGATGTGAATGAAAGGATTGGAAGTGGAGTAAAAGGGATTAGAATCGGGAGAAAATCTGTGAGAGGTCCTCCTGAATAAAGCCGGTCTGTCCATTGTGTGCAAATATTTTTCGCACAGGGCCCTGCGCCAACAACATCTTGCATATTTGGCACTGACAGGGGTGGCTTTAGAGAGCTTCTGACAGGCCCCGGCTCACCTCTGACAGCCGCCAAAGTGAAAAGCGCCGTTTTTCTTCACTTTGGCAGCTGTTTTCTAGTATAGGCCGCTGGTGCGCTAAAGGTCAAAGGGAATTTCCTGTTTCCCGGCACTCAGCATGCCAGCGGCCTATACTAGAACACAGCTGCTGAAGTGAAGAAAAACGGCACTCTTCACTTCGGCTGGTGGCTATCAGAGGTGAGTCTTGTGCCTGCCGGGAGCCCTCTAAAGCCAGTTGGACAGTTGTGGGGCTCGTGGAGGGTGGGGGGGGGGGGGCTAGGACTGGAAATAGTTGATGGGGGGGGGCTAGGGCTGAAAATGGGCTGTGGGGAGGTCTTGGGCTGCATATGAGCTGATGGAGTGCCTAGGATTGGAAATGGGCTGATGGGGGGATAGGATGGGAATGGAAATAGCTAATGGGGGGCTAGGATTGGAAATGGGCTGATGGGAGGCTAGGATAGCACTGGAAATGGCTGATGGGGGGGCAAGGGCTGGAAATGGGCTGATGTGGGGAGGGAGAATGGACTAGAAGGGAGCGGATGCTGAGTGGGGTTGGAACTGGAAGGGAGCTGATGTTGGGGAAGGACTAGAAGGGAATGGGAGTGGGGAAAAGAGATTGTGTGGGAGGGAAGAAAAATCTACGATTGGCTGGGTATTGGGAGAGTAAGTGGGGACTGAGGATGGGGGGTGAAATTTGAGTAGATGAAAAAGGAATAAAGAAAGAAATGGAGGAAAGAGCAAAAGGGAAAAAATCAGTATGTTAAAGCAGATGTAGAGAAAGAATGTAAAAAAACTAGAAGACAAGAAAGGGCAAATGGGCAGCAGGCAATGGAGAGTTAGAGGAAGACACGAAGAAACCAGAAGAAAGTGACTGGAACAATTGCAACTGAAAATAAAATGCACAAACAACAACAAAAGGTAGAAAATACTTTTTTAATTTTGAATTTATTAACTGGAATATGTCAGCTCTGGGAAATGTGCATCATTAACGTTTTTGCGTTTTGTTTATTACAAGAGGAAATTAATTTATAATTTTATTTCTCCAGTGTTATACATTCCAAGTTTGGCTTTTGGGGTTCCCAGTTTAATTATTTTCTTCCTATTTCTAAATTTTGATCCTTTGTTCTTTGTTGGTGATGGTCTATGTTCTGCATGTGTAACCGAGCTGAGGTATTCTGTTTATGTACGGTTTCCCCAGTAGGAGATGTATTGGTATTCTCTGAGATGTATTGTTTTAATATTTTCAGTGTTGCCTTTTGTTAGGTAGGGTATGGTGCTTTGTGAGTCCTGGTGGTGATGTTTGCTATGGGTCAAAATGGGCAGTATTTTTAGTACTTTCTAATGGGCTTGTCGGTTGACACTGAAGTATAGTAATGTAGACATCTATAGTCTTTCTTTATCCATACACTCATTAAGAGGCATGTTTACTATAAGAGGAGGAGTTGCTCAGTGGTTGGGACAGGTTACTTCAGGCTGGAGGTTCAGGGGTTCAATTCCCATGTAGGGACAAGCAATCTCAGTCCGGAGGGACTGGGGTCTCTAGTCCCATGGCCACTCCTTGTGACCTTGGGCAAGCCACTTAACCCTCCATTGCCTCAGGTACGCTTAGATTGCGAGGCCTTCGGGGACTAGGGAATAAAAAGTGCCTGTCAGCATATATCTGTAAACCACTTTGACCAGGTAAAAAGCAGTATATAAGCACAGCTAGTGCACGTTAACATTATGCAAATATTTTTGCAAATGAGACCCCGCAGTAAGTCTCTGTACATGGCTCCACACTCCCCCCTCTCCCTTGGGCCACCCCTGCTCATGAATCGAGATCTCTCCTTTTTCCTTCATAATTCTCCTTCCAATTACACTTCAATAGTGCTTCCATACCCCATTCCTCTGCTTATCCCCTCCCTAAGATCTCTTCTCCATCTTCTTTCTTTGATATCGCCAGTCACTGACCTCCTTATCCCTCAGATCTCTTTTACTTGTTTTCTATATTTCTCATGACCTCCCAGCACTGATTACTAAGATTCGTTTTCTTCCAAAATAAAAACTAAATAATTAATCTTACACACACACAGTACTCCTAGACATACTTAGCAGACTCGCTGTGACACCTCCACCTTTATTGATAGCAACCATTGAACATCTCATGAGAAGCTTCGAGGAAATGATGGAGGTCTTCTTTGCTCAGCATGAGGAACTGCTTCAATAAAATTTATGCCAGTGCATGAAGTTATTGAGCCACTTCTTAAATCTCACCAGCTACCTGTGGCAGAATTGCTGTCATAGAGACCTCAGAGGCCCTTGATTCCAGTCACTACCCAGCTGGGGGCATCAAAGAACATTGGTGCACCAATATTCCTGGAGGAGATCAGCTCCTCATGAGGAGCAGAGGTTGGCCCAGGCAGAGGCTCAGACATCCTTTAAGTAAAAACATATAAAATTGTTAATGGCCTGTTACCATGTGTTCATGTGAACATGTGTTCATATAGTGTCTGCTTGTTGCAACACCAGTTTTCCCTTTTTTCTTTTGAGGCAAACTAGCTAGGGAATCACATATGTGAGCTCTTATCCTGCTTGTCTATGAAGAAAACAGTTACTTACCACTGGCAACTGTTATCATGGACAGCAGGATAAATCTTCACAACCCTTCCTTCTCCCATCAGCTATTAATTAGACTGTGAAGATGAAGCAGAGCAGAGCCACTCCAAAAGCTTCTAGAAGAACGTGGGAGAGGTTTCCCATGCAGGGCTCTGTTGGTGTCATCAACCCATATGTGTATTACAAAAATAACCCCCCACCTCTTTGACCAAACACACTAAATAACAAAGAGGAGGCCTCTAAACCCCAGCATAACAAACACCACAGATTAAAATAAAGAATCCAGGCATTTAAACCCTTCTAAAGGGCTTAAGAGAACCCGCTGCTCTCAGTGCAGGCACTGGGATATTACTGTGTAAGAAGCCTCAGATTGGGGCTAACAGCTGCACTCACCGCGACACAAGCCGCTGGTATCAGCACGTCAGTGATTCTCCTTAACACTTCATTCATTGGCTTCACCGGTGTGGTAAACACTTTTTACAATTTTTAAATGCATTTAAATGAATTGAAAAAACCTCCACCAACACTTAGCTTATAACGAAATCCCATATAATTCCATGCTCTTAGGAATGCCATCAAACCGCACAAAACTGTGTAATTGACTCAAGTTTCACCCACTCTTAAATGGGCTGCATCGGGGCATGCTTTGCAGTAATGATAAAGCAGGTCTTACAAAAACACCGGCTAATAGCTCAAGGCATTTAAATAGAAGCAGTCAGCATTCAAACAGACCAATCAGTCTGCCAGTCAGTGAATAGTCATAAGGCTGTGAACCAATCCAGTGTTTCATTTAACCCCATTGGATGAACCGTGTTAAGGGTAAAAATCCACTTCTGTTCAAGCCTTACGAGACGCTGTTCAGTACAGCCATATGTCAAATCCTGTAAACCATCAATCACCAGCCACTGTAAATACTGCCACTCATGTTGAAAATGAGTGCCATAACTACTTTATAGTTCAGACGAGATTTATGCTCAGTAAGATGCACCCTAATCTGACGGACAGAACGACAGACATACAGCTTTTGACAGGGGCATACAATCAAATGCACCCTATATATCAGTCTATGTGGGTTGTCTATCTTAACCTATAAGTGACTCCTGACTGAGGATGAATCCATTCACTCATGGTCAATGCATTATCACACATCGAACAGTGACCACATGGAGCATGTCTGTGCCCTATGTTAAAGTGCCAGTATGATGGTATAGGCCATCAGTATGTCCTAACATATCCCAAAGGATTCTTGCTTGAGTGAAAGCAATGCAAGGGCCACTCTGGAACACTTTATGC
The DNA here is from genome assembly GCA_033557465.1 of Ichthyophis bannanicus. Taxonomy (NCBI): domain Eukaryota; kingdom Metazoa; phylum Chordata; class Amphibia; order Gymnophiona; family Ichthyophiidae; genus Ichthyophis; species Ichthyophis bannanicus. The sequence continues at coordinate 190,949,197 of CM066038.1, read as the reverse complement.
AATTGTAAAATTTGCCAGTGGGAGTAAATGCTTTTGGCCAAAGTTTGTGCATGATCTGTGTACTGAAGAACGCAAACATGTTTCTCAACAGAGTTCACCATTTGTTTCTGTAGAAGCAGAGATCTAGTGGCGTATTTAGCCCTTAAGTAGGCTTGTCGAATGACCCTCTTTGGGTACCCTCTCTGAAGTAAGCGTCCTGCAAGTGCCTTCACTTGAACACAAAAATCTTCCATCTCTGAACAAACCCGACGTATTCACAAGAATTGTCCAAAAGGGAGCGCTCGTTTGAGTTTGAAAGGATGGTGATATTCAAAATGTAAAAGCTTATTACGGTCCACTGTCTTCCTGTATAAAGATGTATTCAGTGAGCCTCCTTTCACTATCACCAGGACATCCAAGAAAGGATCTTGCACAGTGGAGCTAGTCATGGTAAGTTGTAGATTTCTATCTTGCTGATTGAGCCAGTTGGGAAAAGATTCAAGAGAGGTTAAAGTCCCATGCCAAACTCAAAATATATCATCGATAAAACACATCCAACATCCAATCTGTGAATACCATATAGACTGGTACAGGTGAATCTCCTCAAAGCGTGATACATAAAGGTTTGCTATGCTAGGGGCTGCAGTAGTGCCTGTGGAAACACCATGAATTTGCAGAAAGAACTCCTTTTTTAAACTGAAAATAATTCTTCAGAATTACTAATTTCCTGCTGCAGTATCATCTAGGAGTAAGGAGATCCTGGATTCTCTACAGGGAGAACTATTCAGGCAATTGGTAACAGACCCCACACGTGAAGGGGCCATACTGGACTTGGTGCTTACCAATGGTGAAAGTGTTTCTGATGTTGTAGTGGGAGATCATTTTGCATCCAGTGATCACCAGATGGTGTGGTTCAGTATTAGGACTAGGGCTGTTAGAATCCATTCCAAGGTGAAGATCTTAGACTTTAGGAAGACTAACTTTGCAAAGATGGGCCAATACCTCAGGGAGTCGTTAGTGGGATGGGAACAGCTGGGGGATGTAGAACAACAGTGGGCAAAACTGAAAGGGGGTATTTTAAAGGCAACCAACCTTTTTGTTAAAATGGTAAATAAAGGCAAAAGGAACAGGAGACCGCTATGGTTTTCGAAGGAAGTAGCTGAAAAAGTGAAGTAAAAGAGGGAGGCCTTCATGAAATACAAGAGATCACAGAGAAAGGAAGACAGGCATCTGTATTTGGAAAAACTTAGAGAAGCTAGCAAAGTAGTCAAGAAGGCAAAGATTCAAAAGGAGGAGGAAATAGCCAATGCAATAAAATGGGGAGATAAGACATGATAAGACTCCAAACACCTGATTAAATTAATTAATTTAATTAATTAATTAATGAATTAATTAATTAAATTAATTAATTAAATTAAATTTTCAGATATATTAGTGAGAAGAGGAAGGGCAAAAGTGGTATTGTCAGACTCAAGGGTACAGGGGGGGAATATGTAGAAGCTGATAAGGATAAAGCGGAATTGCTTAACAAATATTTTTGTTCTGTGTTCACAGATGAAGAACCAGGAGCAGGACCTCAGAAAACACCCACAAATAAGAACAGAAGCGAGGGACATCTTGAACAATTTTCAGAAGACTGTGTTCGTGAGAAACTAGCTCAACTTAAAGTAGACAAAGCGATGGGACCGGATGGGATACACCCTAGAATACTGAGGGAACTTGGGGACGTTCTAGCAACTCCACTGACTGACCTTTTCAATGCCTCGTTGGAGTCGGAAGTGGTGCCAAAGGACTGGAGAGAGGCTCATGTGGTGCCTTTACACAAAAGCGGAAGTAGGGATGTGGTTGAAAACTACAGGCCGGTTAGTTTAACTTCGGTGGTGAGTAAATTAATGGAAACGCTGTTGAAAGAGAAAATAGTGAGGTTTCTGGAGTCCAGCGGATTACAGGATCCGAGGCAGCATGGATTCACCAGAGGCAGGTCTTGTCAGACAAATCTGATTGATTTCTTTGACTGGGTGACCAGGGAGTTGGACCGAGGGAGAGCTCTAGATGTGGTGTATTTAGATTTCAGTAAAGCCTTTGACACTGTTCCTCACAGGCGACTTATAAACAAACTGAGCACCCTAGGGATGGACCCTAAAGTTACTGCTTGGGTTAGAAATTGGTTGGGTGGGAGGCGACAAAGAGTACAAGTAAATGGAGCTCACTCTGAGGAGAAGGATGTTACCAGTGGTGTACCCCAGGGATCTGTCCTTGGTCCGATTATTTTTAACATCTTTGTTAGTGATATAGCGGAAGGGCTGTCTGGTAAGGTTTGCCTCTTTGCGGATGATACCAAAATCTGCAATAAAGTAGACACCCAGGAAGGTGTAGATAACATGAGGAGGGATCTAGCTAAGCTTGAAGAATGGTCTAGAATTTGGCAGCTGGGATTTAATGTTAAAAAATGTAAGGTCATGCATTTGGGCTGCAGCAATCCAAGGGAGCAATACAGCATAGGAGGTGAAGTACTTTTGTCCACTAAAGAAGAGCGGGACCTAGGCGTAGTTGTGTCCGATGATCTTAAAGTAGCTAAACAGGTAGAAAAGGCGACGGCAAAAGCTAGAAGGATGCTTGGGTGCATACGGAGAGGAATGGCTAGCAGAAAAAAGGAGGTGATAATGCCTCTGTATAAGTCTTTGGTGCGACCTCATTTGGAGTATGTTGCGCAATTCTGGAGACCGCACCTTCAAAAGGATGTGAACAGGATGGAGTCGGTGCAGAGGGTTGCTACTAAGATGATTAGTAGTCTTCATTATAAAGCATATGAGGACAGACTTAAGGATCTTAATATGTACACCTTAGAGGAAAGGCGGGATAGAGGTGATATGATTGAGATGTTTAAATACCTCCGTGGCATAAATGTTCAGGGAGAGAGCCTCTTTCAATTGAAAGCAAGTTCTGCGACGAGGGGACATGGGATGAGGGTGAAGGGAGATAGATTCAGGAGTGATATGCGGAAATATTTCTTTACGGAAAGAGTAGTGGATCCGTGGAATAGTCTCCCAGTGGAGGTGGTAGAGATGAGGACAGTAACTGAATTCAAAAAAGCATGGGACCAACACAGAGGATCTCTAAAGGTAAAAAGTGGACTGTTGTAGTTGTTGTTATGGAAGGACAGACTAGATGGGCCTTGTGGTCTTTTTCTGTCATCATGTTTCTATGTTTCTAATTTTGCTATGTCCATCAAAAAATAAAAAGGAATGCATTCAGATTCTGTTCATTGAGAAAAGAGTTGCTCCATATATGAGAACTAATCTTGCTGCCCATGTACATCACCCACTAGAGGTAAGTAATGTCATTTTCCATCAGCAAACAGGATTGAGTCAGGCACACAAGTGGAGGACGTCATCTGATGGCGTGGAGATGAAACTGCTCTCCCCTAGCATGCACAGCAGTCCTCTGAGCTGCTCAGTTTTGTTTCTTTCACTCTGCCAAATAGGTGTATAACAAAGTTCTCCCTTAAAAAAAAAATCTCTCTTGAAGTATTCCAATCTCCTTGTCATTTTTAAATTTTAATCCTATTTATATTCTTTTTAAATTTTTTTTTTGTTACTTTTGTGCTCGCCACAATGGCTATGTGTGGCTGCTCTTGATCCAGAATTTTCCATCCAGAAGATCTTCATGCTTTGTGCCCTTTTTGCCGTGGGCCCAACCATGATGTGAATTCCTCTCTTTTCTGTACAGCATAACATTGTATGTGGGGCAGGGAATCCTGGTCACTTGTTTCACTGGCTCTCCAATCGAACACTCCGCTCCAGGTTTCTAATCCAGTCTGGGGTTTTGTAAGAGTTCCCAACAAGCAGCCTTCTTAACCCAGCAACTGTCAGGTGCATATTCCAGTTGTGGGAGTCCCCACTGGAGGCCAACACAAAGAACACTGTGCTTACTCTAGCAACAGTAGTCTGAGCCTTTACTTCAAAAGTCACAAAAACAACAGTATGCATCCACATACAGTTCCATAGCAACACAAGCAAAATCCTCTTTATATCTCCCTTGGAAGTCCTCAGGTAGCAAGCACTTGTCCCACCTCCCCCCAGAAATAAACTGTCTTTCTCACATTAACAGCAGTGTTGCTGAAACTCACAGCTCTAGCAGCTGTGTTAGCAGCCCTCCCTCCCTCCCTTCTTTTAGGTTTTATGTTACTTGCCTGAACCTCCCCACGGGCTGCTCCATTAACTGCTTCAAGAGCAAAGTACATCCATAGGTTCAGAAGAGTCTTGTTCCTCAAATTCCTCAGCTTCCATTGGCTCTTCCTGGTTTGCTCCTCCTCCTCTTTCAGTCTGAAACCCAGATTCATTTTTATAGACTGGAACCTGCAGCCCCTCCCCCTTCCAGCCTCCTTTTGGTTCTAGGGAATATTGCCTGGTAAGTCAGAGATACTGGCCTTGATCAAAAACCTGCCATATCCTGGAGGACTGGCTCCGTCCCTTCCAGGCTGATGTCATAGCTTGAGCCTTCCTCCTTTCTGGAGGCCATGCTGGGTTTTTATATGACCTGCAGACTCTAGGCTTTCCCTGTGGCTGCAAAGGTCTGTGCACTATCCCAAAGGGATTTTCTCCTCGGGTTTCACATGGCAGATCATTACAGCAGTCATGGCTAGAGCCTATCGCCTTGAGTGAAGGAGTTGTGTCATCATCGATATCAGTTTAGAGAATTCTTCTCTAATGTTGTACTTCAGCTGCCTTTGCAGGTTGCATTACCACCTCCTCAGCCTGCGCTGTGTCTTCAGGCTGTCAGACACATTCTCCCTGCGCACTGACCCAAAAGGTCCAGACTCACAGGAGCAAGTTATGGGAATCTTCCATACTGCTTCAATCTCCTGGGGATTGTCCAGATCTAACATGCCTTCCCCTGTGTTCGGTTTGAATGGGCCTATTGAGGGTTTGCAGTTGATGGACTTGGAACCAGACCTGATAGTGCAATATGTGCACAGAGAGTTTATGCCAACCTCTGTCTTCTGCATAATACACCCTCTTCAAAGAACTGGTGCTGTCTCGCCTCCTGGTCTTCTCATGCTTATTGCATAAAGGCCTCTACTTGTGCAACCTATGGTGTGGTTTGATCACTGGTATTGCCTGCATAACATTCTTCCACTATTCAACTTGTGTTACATCATATTATGAGTAGTAATGCCACTTCAGAACAAATCTACTTATCCTGGAAACATTCCTTGATTACTACAAACATTGTTACTTGTTTTCTGCAAGTAATGTTACAACGGTCCTATCTGTAGTGTGATGAAGAAGCCCATACTGAACATATGGAAGTAGAAGAAAAGGATGATTTTACCTTTAAACAAACTGACAGTCAGGCTGCACACACGTTTCAGCATTTGCAAGAGAGAGGCAAGTATAGGGAAACAGGAGCTAGGCTGACACACCCAAGCTCTGACGTAACTGCAAGCCTGGAACCTAATTACACACACCTGTTCAGGAAGGCAGACCCAAGGCTCAGGGAACAGGAATATAAACCTGGGCTAGGAGAAAGCAAGAGAGGAGGAGTTGGTGATTGGAGTCTCGCTGAGAGAGCCGGTAAGAGTGTTGATGAGAGTATTGACTGGAGAGGTGGTTGGAGAGACGGTTGGAGAAGAGTTGGGAGGAGACCTTTGAGGAAACCCAGCTGAAGTTCTGGAATTGAAGCAGACAGAGCAGAAGGGGAGAAGGGACAGACTGCTGTCAGAAGCCTGCCTAGAGGGAGAGAGCAGAGAGACCTTCAGACCTCATTGCCAGATAAAAAGCTTCAAGGAGCTCACAGGTGGGAACCTAGCACTAAACCCAGGAGTTTGCAAAGTTCAGTTTGGAACTGGGAACCAGAGCAGTGCTCTAGACAAGAACTCCAAACAGGGAATCAGAGAGCGTTTCCCTACAGCTGGAAAAAGATAGCTGAACAAAGCCAGAGAGGAATCTCCACAACCTCAGGTATTTCCAATCCTTACCATATAGAACTGTGCCCAAAGGAAGCACAGAGGTCTTAGGGGGAAATTATCCTAAGCCGTATAATAACAGCTTAAAGCCAAACTCCATAGTTCCAGAGTTTGAAGAGATGCAACAGGACTTTAATGAGAGTGACTCAGCAGAAGTGCCCATGGACTGTACACTGTGTTTGGCAGATGATATAGAATCCCTTTGCTAAAGGTGTATGAGGGAGCCGAGTGTGAACAAAGGGAAAGAAGATATTTTTCCTTGTGAGAAGAAGCTGTTATGTTTTCTATCTGTTGCATGTGATATGCATTGCACGTTTTGTGAGCAAAGCGTGTGAAGCTCAATCAGTTTAAGTTCTGTAAATATCCTCGAGCAAACACCTGAAGAGTATCCTGATTTAATCTGCACTGAATCTTTTTGTTGGGGAATAAATTCTTGTCATTTTGCCTTACCACTGGTCTCGCAACTATTTCCTTATCAGAGGGCAAAAGAACTACCACTCCCAGCAGGCATAGTGGGAGCCAAAAGTTTTATCTCACCTTCTGCAAGGAGCATATAATGACAACCCAACCCTCTGAGCCCTAAGCGGAGGGCTGGAGCTTGGCAGTAGACTATGAAGACTCTGCAAGTCTATTTAAAAAAGGAAAAAAAAGAGCAAGATGGCACATGTCTAGCTCCTCTGCTCTGCCAGTGTTTACATCACTATGGTCAGGAGGAAAAGGGCACTCTGCTGGCTCTGGGGCGCAACTACCCTGAGCTGGTCAGTGGAGGGGTGATTAGTAGAAGGAGGACCAATGACTTCTTTGACCTTGGATGTTACACTGAACCCCGAAGATTGATGGCAGCCTTTGGACCCAGAAAAACAGAAGACCAGAGGTGCGAACGGAGTTTGGCAATGGACGATCTATTCCTCTGGTGGCGATGTCGGGTGGGGCAATGACCCCACCACGGCAATGAGAGAGGATTTGTCAATTTCACCCGATGAAGAGGCTGCAGGATGTGAGACAGGAAAGGGTTCAGAGCTGGCATCTGAAGCTTTGGATAAACAAAAAGTTATTACCTTGGAATCAATTTGGACTACTATAGATGGGTTGGGTAAAGCCCTGATGGGGCACTTTTAAAATTTTGGGGCTGATTCAGTTTGAGTTCCGCGCACATAGATCCAAGATGTGCAGGGAGCTCTGTTCCTGGGCAGGAGGGAGTGGGCTGAAGATGAGGCGAGGGTGAGCAGTGGGCAGGAACCTGACCCCGGGTGTACAGGGCCAATTTCAGGGTTGGCTCTGTATGTCTGGGGTCAGGCATTTGGATGGGGGACTTATTCCACCTCAGACAGTGGCAAATCAAACATCTGCAGCCGGTAAGAGAGGCGAGGGGGTACAGGGGTTCCCCGCAGTCCGACCCTGGCCACAGCAGGCTCGATTGGGGGTCAGGCAATTGGAGAAAGGAACATTTCAGGGTCTGCCAGGGATCGTGGCTCCTGCATGGAGCTGTGGTGCCACGGCTCCATTCAGGAACCTGGCTGGGTTATCTGGGTACCTGTCTGGATGTCCGGTAGACCAGAATCAGGGCACGGCTGGCCCGTTCAGGCTGGGTGTACCCGATTTTGATCCCACAGGGACATCTAGCCCCCATAGGATCAGAATCGGCTGCAAATCCAGCCCATCCATGTTCTGGAGGACTTCCGGATGAGCCAGAGGCGCCCAGACCTGAATTGGCCTCCACTTGACTAACTTAATATCTCTGTTAAAATCTGAGGCCATACTACAGAGATTGAGGCCTGTAAGGGTAGGCATGATCTGCTGCAGCTAAGGTGGAAAAGTGGGAACAAGGACATGTTTTCATTAAGGACAATATTGTTTTTTTAATGAAAAATTTTGAAAATTTGGCTGAGAGAGAACTTGCGGTTTATAAATTTTCCTGGACTTGAGCTAATATCTGCTAAAGAAATGCTAAAGAAGTGCATGATCGGGGTTTTAATTATTTGCCTCCTATTGCATGTGCCTTTTATGTTTCACTCTCAAGGCAGGAATTTTTATCAGCTCAGCAGATAGGATCTCCGCATCTCCACATCAGATGGATAGTTGGGATGCATCCTCGTTTCTTGAGTCTAGGGGTATTATGATGGTATCAGCTTTTTTTTTTTTTCCTTTATTTTTTAAAGCATTTTACAATATAACAAGAAGTTACAACACTCTTGAAGAAACAGGAAGACGCCTGAGAAGTAAAACATAGCATGAAAATTTTTCCAATAAGATTATACCAAAAACAAAGGCATCTTCCACCCTAGCCCACAATAAAGGGGGATAAAGAACTCATACACATTAATAACATTAAACAAAAAATGATAAGAAATTGTAACAGTTGCAAAAAAACACTAGAACTATTTTATGAGAGAACAAGAGCACCTCCCGACGGGGACTCCAAGCGTTTAGCATTTATGAAATCAGTAAGTTGGGAAGGTTCATAAAAAATATAAGAAATTGAATTTAACTTAACTAAACATTTGCACGGATGCTTCAGAAAAAACAAACCTCCCAACTGAAGAATAGCAGGGCGCAACAAAAGAAATTCTTTTCTACGCTTCTGTGTAGCCCTAGCTAAGTCAGGATAAACCCTGACTAATAACCCTCTAAAAAGTACATTCCTCTTTTTGAAACAAAGCTTCAACAGCCACTCCCTATCAGATAGGAGAGCGAAGGTTACCAATAATGTAGAGGGAATAGGGTTTTCAACTTCAGAATTCTCCAACAATTCAAACACATTTAAAATATTAACTTGTTTCTGCGCACTCGCTATTATACCCTCACCCATTGATATTTTAGCCTTAGGCAAGTAATAAGCCCTAACCAACGGTAGAATTAACTCGGGGGACACCCCCAACTCTTCTACTAAATATAACCAAAACATTTCTCTTGGTGAAACTGACATGATTCTAGGAAAATTGATTATTCTAAGATTATTCATCCTAAGAGAATTATCCAATTGTTCCAGCTTAACCTGAGTAGAAAGAAAGTTTTTTCTAAAGACGTCCGCTTGTTCTTCCAGCAACTCCACCTTCCGTTGTACTTCAGCCACTTCTGAGTGTAGAACAGTAGCTCCTTGTTGGACACCTTCCATAGCATGACCAAACTCCTCCATTCTTCAAACTCCTCCATTCTTCGTTCCACGGAAAATACCCTTGGCACCATCGCTTCCCCCAAAGAGAGAATAGCCTGCCAAATAGTTTCCAATGTGAATGTCTCAGGGCGTTGAAGTGTAAACTGTTGCTGTGCTGTTGAAGTTACTAAGTCAATTTCCACCGACCACAGCAGCACTCTGCTGACCCAGAGGCTTTCCTTCACCCGGCAACAAAGCTGATTCTGACTCGTGCAGCCCAGCGACAATGCTCTCACGAACTTGGCGCCCCTCTGAACCTGGTCCAACCGAGCCACCAACTACCCCCAACTTCGGAGTGGAGGTAAGCTCCAGGAAACCTTCTGGCAAGGGCTGCCCACGAGTCACTTTCATTGCTGGTCTCTCAGGGGAGAGAGATATACCGGAAGCAGACACTGAGCCACCCGACTCCAGAGTTCTGTCAGTCCGGGACTCATCCCCTTCTTCTGCAAGTGCTCGGTGAGCGCGAGAAACAAAGGAGTCCATTGGACCCGAAGCAATCGGTGTGGAGGTAGGGGGAGGGTGGGAGGACTCAACCGACCCCTTGCCTTTACTTTTCTTACCCATATTCTCAGTAAAAAAGAGAACGTGCTACACCGAGATAGCAACTGCCGCCATATTGACTAAGACTCCGCCCCCTTATGGAGAGATGATGGCTCATAAGAACATAAGATATGCCATACTGGGTCAGACCAAGGTCCATCAAGCCCAGTATTCTGTTTCCAACAGTGGCCAATCTAGGTCATATGTACCTAGCAGTTTCCCCAAGGGACACAGGTTCCACAATGCTTGTATTGGTTCAAGCATTGATATCCTGGGTCCCTTCTTAATAATGGTTTATGGACCTTTCCTCCAGGAACTTGTCCAAACCTTTTTTAAACCCAGCTACGCTAACAGCCTTTACTACATCCTCCGGTAACAAATTCCAGAGTTTGATTACACGTTGAGTGAAAAAATATTTTCTTGTATTAGTCTTAAATAGTTTACCCTGTAGCTTCATTGCATGTCCCCTAGTCTTTCTATATTCTGATAAGGTAAACAATCGATCTACGTTTACCCGTTCCACTCCATTCATTAATTTATAGACTTCTATCATATCTCCCCTCAGCCGTCTCTTTTCCAGGTTAAAGAGCCCTAACCTTTTTAGCCTTTCTTCATAGGAGTATCCTTCCATCCCCTTTACCATTTTGGTGGCTCTTCTCTGAACCTTTTCTAATATCGTTATATCCTTTTTAAGATACGGCGACCAGAATTGCACACAATATTAAAGGTGCGGTCTTACCATGGAACGATATAGAGGCATTATAATATCTTTTGTTTTATTTTCCATTCCTTTCCTTATCATACCTAGCATTCTATTTGCTCTCTTGGCCGCTGCTGCACACTGGGCCGAGGGTTTTAACATGGTATCCACAATGACGCCTAAATCTTTTTCCTGGGTGGTAGTTCCTAATGTGGAATCTTGCATCGTGTAACCATAGTTTGGGTTGTTCTTCCCTGGGTGCATAACCTTGCACTTGTCCACATTAAATTTCATCTGCCATCTTGATGCCCAGTCTTCCAATTTATCAAGATCCTCTTGCAATTTTCCACAATCCTCTTGGGTTTTAACAACTTTAAATAGTTTTGTGTCATCTGCAAATTTGATAACCTCACTCGTTATTCCACTTTCCAGGTCATTTATGAATATGTCAAAAAGCAGCGGACCCAGCACAGATCCCTGGGGTACACCACTATTCACCTTTCTCCATTGGGAAAATTGGCCATTTAGCCCTACCCTCTGCTTTCTATCTTTTAACCAGTTCCTGATCCACAATAGTACACTGCCTCCTATCCCATGACTCTTTAGTTTTGCCAAAATTCTCTCATGAGGGACCTTTTCAAAGGCTTTCTGAAAGTCCAGATACACAGTATCAACCGACTCACCTTTGTCCACCTGATTATTCACTCCTTCAAAAAAACATAACAGATTAGTAAGACAAGATCTTCCTTGTCTAAAGCTATGTTGGCTGTCTCCCATTAGGTCATGACTATCTACATGCTGAGTAATTTTATTCTTTATGATGGTTTCTACCATTTTTCCTGGTACTGATGTCAGGCTCACCGGTCTGTAGTTTCCCGGATCACCCCTGGAACCCTTTTTAAAAATTGGTGTTACATTGACGATCCTCCAATCTTCAGGTATTAGAGATGATTTTAATGATAGTTCACAGATTACTAATAGCAGGTCTGCAATCTCATATTTCAGTTCTTTCAACACCCTTGGATGTATACCATCCGGCCCAGGTGATTTGCTACTCTTCAGTTTATCTAATAGTTGTAATACATCTTCCCGATATATCGATATTTCCTTCAATTCTTCCGCACCTTTAAATACCACTTCAGTCATGGGTAACATCCCTACATCTTCCTCAGTAAAGACCGAAGCAAAGAATTCATTCAGTCTCTCCGCTATTGCCTTGTCGCCTCTTAGTGCTCCTTTAACCCCTTTATCAGCTAATGGACCAACTGACTCTCTCACAGGTTTTTTGCTACGAATGTACTTGAAAAGGTCTTTACTTCGCGTTTTTGCTTCCGCAGCAAGCTTCTTCTCAAATTCTCCCTTTGCCTGCCTTATCAATGCCTTGCATTTGACTTGCCAGTGCGTCGTTTGGCTCTTTTTTCCATTTCCTGAAAGATGCTTTTTTGGCAACAACAGCCTCTCTGACCTCACCTTTAAACCATGCTGGCAGTTTTTTGGACTTCCTTCCACTTTTCTTAAAGCATGGAATACAGCTGGTCTGGGCTTCCAAGATAGTATTTTTCAACAACAGCCAAGCCTGATGTACGTCTTTAACCTTTGCAACTGCTCCTTTTAGTTTTTTCTTAACTGTTTTCCTCATTTTATCATAGTCTCCCTTTCGAAAGTTAAAAGGTAGTACTGTGGATTTCCTTACTATCCCTCCTCCACTAATTAAATCAAAGGCGATTATGCTATGATCACTATTGCCAAGTGGCCCCAACAACCTTATCTCTTGCACTAGATCTGGTGTTCCACTAAGGACTAGGTCTAATATGGCTTCCCCTCTGGTTGGTTCATGAACCAGCTGCTCCAAGAAGCAGTCATTTATTTTATCTAGGAACTTTATCTCCCTAGCATGTCCTGACGTGACACTGACCCAGTCGATACCGGGGTAGTTGAAATCGCCCATTATTATTACTGCGCTGTAACTTTTGTTAGCTTCCTTGATTTCTTTGAACATTTCATCATCCATTTGGTCATTCTAGCCAGGCGGTCGATAGTACACCCCCACTGCCATTGCCTTCCCCCTTTTACATGGAATTTCAATTCATATATATTCTACAGCAGATTTTGTTTCCTGCAAAACTTTAATCCTTTCTGACTCGATGCCCTCTCTAACATAGAGAGCAACCCCTCCACAAATTTGATCAGCTCTATCATTACGATATAGTTTGTACCCAGGTATCACAGTGTCCCACTGGTTGTCCTCCTTCCACCATGTCTCTGATATTCCAATCATATCTAACCTTTCATTTAGTGCTATATATTCTAACTCTCCCATCTTATTTTTTAGACTTCTAGCATTTGCATACAAGCATTTTAGAGAATGTATTTTATTCATATTAATTTGGCTATTGTTAGACATGGGTAATTTGGGATCTTTAAGCAATGTCTGCTCCATACTTGAGGGCAGTTGGGCTAGTTTACTCTTTTGTGGAACCTCTCTGCTTTTGGTAGTATCCTTCAAAGATACATTCTTCTGAACCGTCCGCTCTTGGGCGACTGTCGGCTTTCCCCTAATATCTAGTTTAAAAGCTGCTCTATCTCCTTTTTAAAGGTTAATGCCAGCAGCCTGGTTCCATCCCGGTTAAGGTGAAGCCCATCCCTTCGAAGAGCCCCTCCTTTCCCCAGAATGTTCCCCAGTTCCTAACAAATCCAAACCCCTCATCTCTGCACCATTGTCTCATCCACGCATTGAGACTCCGGAGCTCTGCCTGCCTTTTGGGTCCTGCACGTGGAACAGGAAGCATTTCGGAGAATGCTACCCTGGAAGTTCTGGATTTCAACTTCCTACCTAAAGGCCTAAATTTAGCCTCCAGAACCTCCCTACCACATTTTCCTATGTCATTGGTACCGACATGTACCAAGACAGCAGACTCCTCCCCAGCATGATCTAAGACCTTATCTAGGTGGCACGTGAGGTCCGCTACCTTCGCACCAGGCAGGCATGTTACCAGGCGATCCTCACGTCCACCAGCCACCCAGCTATCTACATGCCTAATGATCGAATCACCAACTATAACGGCTGTCCTAACCCTTCCCTCTTGGGCACATGGCCCTGGAGAAACTTCCTCGGTGCGAGAGGGTTTTACATCACCTGGAGGACAGTCCTAGTTACAGGATCAATTCCTGCCACACCAGGGTGATGCTCTCCTGTCACGTGACCTCTCTCCTCCATGGCAACAGGGATGCTGCTAGACTGGAGGTGGGACTTCAGGACTATATCCCTGTAGGTCTCGTCTATGTACCTCTTTGTCTGTCTTATGCTTTCCAAGTCTGCTACTTTAGCCTCTAGAGAACAGACTCGTTCCCTGAGAGCAAAGAGCTCCTTGCACCTAGTGCACACGTAAGACCTCTCACCAACTGGGAGAAAATCATACATGTGACACTCAATGCAAAAGACTGGAAAGCCCCCATCCCGCTGCTGGACTGCTGTCTGCATCTTAGTTTTAAGTTTGTGTTTAGATCTAAGTTCTTTACTTACTAAGGGTTGCTATGGATATTTATACTAATAAAACTGTACCTAATATGTGTAATATACCTTGTTCACCTGAAGCTTAAGTAATCTCAGGTCCTTAGTGTATGATTGATTTGGGTAATGAGCTTCACCTGAGAGCACCTCCTGCCTTTTAAGATGTGTAAGTACCTATAAAGCTACGATTATCCCAGGGGTGGGTGGGTGTGGGAAGGGAGGGAGGGAAATAACACTTATTAAAAGAGGGCTGCTACACAGTACCCTGTCTTGTGCTGCTGAGGTAAGCTATATTCCTATTTGATTTAAATTATATTTCTTAGCTGCTGCTAGGCTCTAACTTCTTATGAAATTTAAACTACAAGCTCTCTGCTGGGTTCTAAATTTAACCAGAAATCTCTCTTCTGTGTTTTAAATTTAAGCTAAAAGTACTTTGTTGTTACTAGGCCCTGAGTGACTATTAAATTTAAACTACAAGCTCTTTGCTGGGTATGAAATGTAACCAGAAAGTTCTCCTCTGTGTTTTAAAACTAAAAGTACTTTTCTGATGCTAGTCCCTGAGTGACTATTAAATGTAAACTACAAGTTCTCCAGGACCAAGCAGGAAGTCAGTCCTCACATATGGGTGACGTCGGCGCCGACGGAGCCCTCGCGGAGCAATTTTCCCCAGCTTTCAAAGAAAGCCTTTGGGAATTGCAGCGCGCATGCGCGGTCCCCTTCCCGCCCAAGGGTGCCATCTTAGCCAGTCTTCTTTTTTCCGCGGAGCCCTACAGACGTTGTCTTCCAGTCCCCGCAGAAAAGTTGATTTTCTTCATTTATTTTCTATTTTTTCTTCGGTTCGACGCCGGTCTCTTTCCTGCCCGGACTCGCGACGCCGTTGCGAATCCTTCTCTTATTTTTCGGTTTTTCTGATTTTTCTTGTCAGTTTCGTTTTCGGTTTTTCGCTGGCAGCCCGGTCCTTTGACCTTGCAGGGGCCCTTTTTCCCCCGATGGCTGCCAGTGGCTTCAAAAGGTGTGTTCAGTGTGACAAAAACATGTCTCTCACTGACACACATGATCATTTGCTCCGCTGCCTCGGCCCAGATCACGAGGAACTGATCTGTGGAGCCTGCAGCAAAATGTCCTCCAAAGCCTTACGGAGTCGGCGGCATCAGCGGGAAAGAATCTTCACAGATCCCACCCGTACCCGGACCTCGTCGGAGGCCTCGGCGTCCAGAGGCTCCAGCTCTGAGCATCGCCGGAGTTCCTCCGACAGAGGTTCTCCCTTGGGGGATCATCATCGGAAGACGAAACCCGCGAGGACGGCGTCGGTGGACGCTCCTGGTTCCGCGAGGGCCAGGTCGCATAGCCCCGATAGCCGTCCCGGGTCTTTGGAGCAGGATCGTCTCACGAAGCGACCTCGTCTGGAATCGGAATCGCCTGCTCGGGTAAGTCCTGTAGTCCTCGTGGACTCGCCTCCGAGGGGTCCGACGTCGGGCCCGACGCCGTCGGGGCCCGAGTCGGGGGCTGCTGGGTCACCTGAGGTCGGACTCAGGTTGACGGCCTTGGAGAGCAGACTGTGCCTTCATGGACCAGCAGCGGGCACTGATCGCTAGCCTCGCTGGCGCCTCTGCCCTGACCGCCGGGATGTCGACGTCTAAGTCGACCCCGGAGACCGAGCCGATCCTCGAGTCCATGCGGGCTCGAGTCGATCCTCGGTCGAGGTCTCCCTCGGCCTCCCGTTCGGGACCGAGGTCGTCGACGCCGACTCCCTCGGCGTCGGGGCAGCCGACGCCTACGCCCGCCCGACCCGACCCCACCGATTCCTCCTCGGAGTCGGCCTGGGAATCTGAAGTGGAAGAGTCACCTGATTCCTTTTGGACTCGGTGTGTCCCCTCGGACTCCCCTGAGTCCGAACCTCGGAAGCAGTCCCCCCCGGAGGATGCCCGGTTCTCGGACTTCGTCAGGGATATGGCCAAGGCTTTGGCCTTCCCTGCGGATCCCGAGGAGGAGCCTCGAGCCGAAGAGCTCGACGCCCTCCAGTATGACTCTCCAGCAAAGGAGCACTTTACTGTACCGGTTCCTCCCATGCTGGAACGACTACTCTTCCGCATGTGGGAGAGTCCGGCATCGTCGCCGGTATTAAGCAAGCGGGTTGATTCCATCTATCGAGTCCGCAAGAGCCCTGGCTTCCAGAAGGCACAACTGCCGCACCATTCCATGGTAGTGGAATCGGCCATGCATAGGCTCAAGAGCCAAAAGATGCACTCCTCGGTGCCTCCCGGCAGGGAAGCCCGCAACCTGGATGGCCTCGGTAAAAAGTGCTTCCAAGGCTCTATGCTTGCTTGTCGGGTCCAGACTTACCAGCTCTACATGGGCATGTACCTTAGAGACCTGGCTAAGGAGATAGCCGGATTCTCTGCTGGACTTTCCGAGGAACCTTTGCGGAGGTTCCTAGCCTTGTCCACTGGAATTCGAGAATGCTCCAAGTTCATTTCTCGAGCAGCCTATGATGGCTTTGAAGCATCAGCTCGAGTGGCCGCAGCCGGCATCGGTGCCCGCCGACAGGCTTGGCTTCAGTCGTCTGACCTTGAACCCTGGGTGCAGGACAAGTTGGTCGATGTCCCCTGCCGAGGTGAGAACCTATTTGGCAAGCCCATGGCTGAGAAGGCTGCGCAAATCGAGACGGAAACTCTCACCAGAACAAGGCTCTCTGGAAAGACCTCTGCCCCTTCCCAAAAGAAGAAGGGCTCGGGAAAAAAGTCCTTTTACCCGAGGAAGGCGGCTGCCTATAAACACTACCCTCAGTATCAGGCCTCCTCAGCTCCCCAACAGGGTCAGCAGGCCAAGGGACGGGGTAACGGGTCCCGTAGGCAGCAAGCCCCCAAGCCTGCACCACCGGCCCCTGCTCAGCAGGGTGGGGGTTTTTGACTTCATCGACATAGCCTCTCCCCCTCAGCTGGTTTCTCCCAGCACAGGAGGCCGGCTGGTCCACTTTGCCCACAGGTGGTCCAACATCACATCAGATGCCTGGGTGCTTCATGTTGTGCGAGAAGGCTATCTTCTCCACTTCCACCAGGTCCCTCCCTCCTATTTTCCGGGAGAGCCTCCACGACTCCCTCTGCACAGGGACTTACTCCTTCAGGAGTTAGCAAGTCTTCTTCAGGAACAGGCTGTGGAACCGGTGCCCCACCACCTGAGAGGTCAAGGCTTTTATTCCAGGTATTTCCTAATACCAAAAAGAACAGGAGGCCTCAGACCCATCCTGGACTTGCGCAACCTCAACAAGTTCTTCGTGAGGGAGAAGTTCAAGATGCTTACCCTTGGAATCCTTCTGCCCTACCTCCAGCAGGGAGATTGGCTATGCTCCTTGGATCTAAAGGATGCCTACACGCACATCCTCATACACCCAAGCCACCGCCAATACCTAAGGTTTGTGGTGGCAGGAAATCATTACCAGTACAGATTACTGCCCTTTGGCCTATCCTCCGCACCACGAGTCTTCACAAAATGTCTCGTGGTGGTGGCGGCTTATCTCCGGCTTCAGGGCCTCTATGTCTTTCCTTACCTAGACGACTGGCTCATCAGAGCATCGTCCTCTCAAGAGGTCACACAAGCCACGCACCGCACTGTGACTCTTCTCCAGTACTTGGGCTTTGTCGTAAACTTCGCAAAGTCCACTTTGCTCCCCTCGCAAGATCTCGAGTTCATCGGCGCAAGATTGCACACTCTTCAGGCGCGAGCTTTCCTACCTCTCGACAGAGCTCAGCGGCTCATGGACCTAGCCAGCCGTTTTCGCAGCCAGTCTCTGGTCTCGGCCAGGCGCTTTCTGAGACTACTCGGCCATATGGCTTCCACCGTCCACGTGACCCCCAACGCCCGCCTGAATATGCAGCCTGCTCAGTGGTGCCTTCGCAAGCAGTGGCAGCAGGCCACGGGCGGCCTCGCCGACTTAGTGCAGATCTCCGGCCCGCTGGCCTCTTCTCTGCAGTGGTGGCTTCATCAGCCGAACCTGGTACTCGGAATGCCTTTTCAATCTCCTCCGCCTGCTCAAGTACTGATGACCGATGCTTCTCTCCTGGGATGGGGAGCGCATTGCCAAGGGGCATGTACTCAAGGTCTCTGGACCTCGTGGGAGTCTGCGCAGCAGATCAACTTCCTGGAGCTCAGAGCAATCCGTCTGGCTCTCAAGGCTTTCTCCCACCTGACTTCTCGCCGGTCCGTCCTTGTCCAGACGGACAATCAAGTTGCCATGTTCTACGTGAACAAACAGGGGGGCACGGGCTCCTTCCTTCTCTGTCGGGAAGCGCAGAGGCTCTGCTCTTGGGCCGTCAGCCGCGGCATTCTTCTCAAGGCAGTTTATCTCCCAGGCCAAGAAAATTGCCTGGCGGACAAACTCAGCAGAATCCTCCAGCCGCACGAGTGGCGCCTGGATCCCTTGGTAGTTCAGAAACTTTTTCTGAAGTGGGGCCTCCCCACGCTGGATCTTTTTGCCAGTCCTCTCAACCGGCAACTTCCTCGTTTCTGCTCTCGGCAGCCGCATCCCCTCCAAGTAGCGGCGGATGCTTTTCTGCTCTCATGGTCGAAAAGCCTTCTGTATGCCTTTCCTCCCATACCGCTAATCTCTCAAACTCTTTTCAAGGTTCTCCGAGACAAAGCTTCCATGATCCTGATAGCTCCTCGGTGGCCCAGACAGCCGTGGTTTCCACTCTTGCTGCAACTGGCGGTGGAGGCTCCGTTCCCTCTGGGGTTTCAACCAGATCTCCTAACACAGGATCAGGGGTCCCTGCTACACCCCAACCTCAGATCTCTACATCTGATGGCCTGGCTGCTGAAAGGGTAGTCCTTGCTCCCCTTCTACTGCCAGCAGAGGTGGAAGAGGTCGTCCTAGCTTCCCGGCGACCTTCTACCCGCAAATGCTACGCCCTTAAATGGCGTCGTTTTCCGTTTGGTGTACCCAGCAGTCTCTGGATCCCTTCTCCTGCTCAGTGTCGGTGGTCTTGCAGTACTTGCTCTACCTCTCTAATCTTGGACTTAAGTCCAACTCCGTCAAGGTTCACCTCAGTGCTCTTTCAGCACATCATGTGCTGGTGGACGGCAGACCTCTTTCCAACGACCCTCTCGTGGCAAGGTTTCTCCGAGGTCTCCTTCTCCTTAAACCACCTCTGCGCCCGCCAGCGCCTGACTGGGATCTGAATGTGGTTTTGCAGCGGATCACCTGTCCGCCTTTTGAACCTATGGCTACCTGTCCTCTCCGTTTTCTTTCTTGGAAAACCTTATTCTTGATAGCCCTCACTTCCGCTAGACGCGTAAGTGAAGTACAGGCCCTTGTGTCTGATTCCCCTTACACTCGGTTCTACAAAAATAGGGTAGTCCTACGGACTCATCCTAAATTTCTTCCAAAAGTGGTCTCCCCTTTTCACATCAATCAGGAGGTGGTACTTCCGACCTTCTTTCCCAGGCCACACTCCAACCGAGCTGAAATGGTCCTGCATACCCTGGACTGTAGAAAGGCGTTGAACTTCTACCTTGACCGTACGCGAGAGCACCGCAAAGCTGCTCAGCTCTTCGTGTCTTTTGACCCCAATAAATTGGGGCTCCCTGTCTCCAAGCGTACTCTGTCCATCTGGGTTGCTGACTGTATCGCTTGGGCTTATGGAGCAGCCGGACTCTCGTTAGAAAGTCGGGTCACGGCTCATTGTGTTCAGGCGAAGGCTACGTCAGTGGCTTACCTCCGCTCTGTTCCATTGGCAGACATCTGCCGGGCTGCTACTTGGTCTTCGAGCCAGACTTTTGCGGTCCATTACTGCCTCGAGAGGGAGTCCCGCAGGGACAGTGCTTTCGGACAGGCAGTCCTCCGAAATCTCTTTGAGGTTTGAGCAACTCCTACCCTCCATCCCAGATGTTGGGCTACCGGTGGGTAATAATTCCATGAAGATTCCTTCCTTCTGTGCTGCTGAGCTAGAGGGAGCTCATTTTTGTGCTTAGGGTCTCCGGTAGCCTTAAGCTTGGGAGTCCCATATGTGAGGACTGACTTCCTGCTTGGTCCTGGAGAAAGCGTAGTTACTCACCTGTAACAGGTGTTCTCCAGGAGCAGCAGGAATCAGTCCTCACAACCCTCCCTCCTCCCCTTGGAGTTGCAGTCATATGCTTTAGTTTTTGCAAATTTTTATGCTGTCTTTTAGCTATGTCATCTGACTGGCTAAGATGGCACCCTTGGGCGGGAAGGGGACCGCGCATGCGCGCTGCAATTCCCAAAGGCTTTCTTTGAAAGCTGGGGAAAATTGCTCCGCGAGGGCTCCGTCGGCGCCGACGTCACCCATATGTGAGGACTGATTCCTGCTGCTCCTGGAGAACACCTGTTACAGGTGAGTAACTACGCTCTGTCTGCTGGGTTCCAAATGTAACCAGAAAGCTCTCTTCTGTGTTTTAAATTTAAACTAAAAGTACTTTGCTGTTACTAGGCCCTGAGTGACTATTAAATTTAAACTACAAGCTCTCTGCTGGGTATGAAATGTAACCAGAAAGTTTGCCTCTGTGTTTTAAATTTAAACTTAAACTGCTGCTACTAGGCCCTGACTGATTTAACAAAAAATAGTGGGTTCACAGATTAATTAGCTTTAATACAAAGAATTCCTTTTATAAAATTACCAGAAGTATATACTCACAGTTGCAGATCTCTCTCCAGAAGTAACAGTCCTTTTTTCTAGTCCTTCAAGGCTCGAGACACAGGAAGCCTGCATGCTACAAATGCTGTGGTGCTAGCAGTTTGAGTCCAGCACAGTTACAGGAGCAAAAGCAAATGCTTCCGTGGCTGTGCTAAGCCTTAATATAGTTGCGGCACAGGGGCAAAGAGAAGAAAAGAGGTGGCTGGCTGGGACTGGAGGGGGCTGATGCAGGACTAGGAAAGGATGAATTGGAAAAGGTCCGATAGTAGTGGATAGTTCTGGGACTGGAAAAGAGTTAATACTGAGAGGCGGACTTGGATTGGGAGGGGGCAGTTTGAGACTAGAAATGGGCTGATACTGGGGCTATGGGATGGGCCTGGAAAAGGGCTGGGCCTGGAAGGGGACTGCAAGGGGGCTAATTCTAGGGCTGGAGTGTCTGGGACTGAAAATGAGTTGATGCTGGGGTCAGGATGCAAAAAGGAGGGAGATGCTGGGGAGTGAGAAGGGAGTGGAAGACAGATGTGAGGAGTGGGAAAGAAGCAAAGTCATAACCAGGGGAAGGTTGAGATAGAGAGGGGTATAAGAATGCATGCTGGGATGAGGAGGAGGAAAAAACAGGTTAATGAATATTAAAGAAGGAAGTAGAGCCATCAAGGGGCTCTCCTCCACAACACTAGCAGAGATTATCCAGACCATGCCCCCCCAACAGGTCCAGAAGATCGGTAGCGGTCAATACACTGATAGTCCCGAAGTCAATAACCCAATGCACCCAGGCAACAGCAAACAGGGCTTTCAAATTCTGTGCGCCCAGATGCTGGAACACCCTACCATCCAGCATCTGGGCAATCCCCGACCTTGCCCAGTTTAGGAAGGCCTTGAAGCACCACCTCTTCCTCCTGTACTACCCGGTAGACAGTGCTACAATAGCCCCTTCCACTATCTAGCCTGTGCAGTACATTGGAATCTTACCTCGCAAAGCACCCATGACTACGACTGGCAAGGTACGACTTGTCATGTCGCCTAGATGTAAATAGTTACCCCCGGTTATCCAAATTTTAGTACCTGTTCCTTGTAAACACAGATCAGACAATGAAATGTGTAAGTTTCTATGTTCCATGTAAACCGCGCTGATGTTGAATAGCATGGTATAAAAGAGACTGTAAATAAATAAATAGATGGGTGGGTTCTGGGGAAGAGGACAGGTCGACCGGGGACATGTGGATGTAGGAAAGCAGGGACTCTGGTAGGGGGAAACTCTAAGATTGGGTGAGAAAATAGAAGAAAGACTCTTAAGATAGGCTGGGTATTGGGAGTTTAAGTGGTGACTTAGGGCTTGTGTGGGATTGTGAGTGGAGATAGGGGATGCCTGGGGGATAGTGGAAACTATGAAATTGACCAGAGATTAGGAGGACAGTGGGGACAAAGTGATTGGGTAAGGAGTATGAGTAGGGCTGTGAGCCAAGTGCAGAAATATGGGGAGGGGAGAAGGTTTGAAAGGCTTGGAAGGGTTGTGGGGTAGCAGTTGAAAAGGATAGAGTACTATGGAGTGGATGAGAGCCGCAGGAAGGGACAGGCCTTCCTTGAAGGAGGTGAGAGAGGGTAAAAATGGGGAAAATGAAAGGGGAAGTGGAAAGCCTGAATAGGGAGTAAGATATATAAAGGTCCAGGAGTTGGAGAGAGGATGAGTGCTAGAGGATGAGCTGTGGCTGATTATTGAAAGAGGCAGAAGGTGGTAGATGAAGCTTGGGAGGTGATGAGTACAAAGGGAGGAAACTGGGGCTAGAAAGTGCATAACGCTTGGGGGGATAGGATGCTGGCAAAGGAATGAGACAGATGTAGAATTAATGGTTAGGAAATGGAAAGCTGGTAAGTAGGTGAATAGTGAAAAGAGGGAGATTGAAGACTGAAAGAGGGAGAAAGAGAAATATAATGAAGCTATAATTAGGTAAAAGGTAAATGAGAGAAATGGAGAAAAAAGATGAAACAGAAGAATAAATGTTGGAGAGAGATTTATTTATTTTATTTATTTGCAATATTTTTATATACCGCTGCTTCCAAGGATCAGCAGCGGTTTACATTACAACAAAAATCAAACAGATACATAGAACTTTATGGAACTATATTACAATATTACATTATAACAAGAATTATATAGTACAAGAATTACAATATTAGAATATAACAAAAACATTATGGAACTATACAAAACTGTCTAAATAAATAAATAAAATAAAAATAAATACATTAAAACTGTATAACAGGTATAAGAGTGAGCATAAACCTATTATAGGAGATTATACTGATTTTTATATATATGTGTGAAGAATCATTATAATGTTGGTTAGCACTTACAGTAGACATTGTTTCAGTTGTATATATACTTATGGATGGGGTAAGTATATTCAATTTACGGTGGTTGGGAATCTATACTTGTTTCTCCATTGGTGTAGTGTTGTCTGAATAGATGAGTTTTTAGATCCTTTTTAAATGTTTGCAGTTCTTTCGGGGAGGGAAGGAAAGGATGAAGACTAGGAAGTGTGAACAAACAGAAAATGGAGATGAAATATTGGAAAATAACTTAGAAGAAAACTAACAAGAGGAAGTGAAAAAAAAGACAAGGACAAACCTAACTGGAAAAATAAAAAAAAAAGCAGACAAAGGTACAAAAAGGTGTGAGTTTTTAAAGAATGACATATGTCCGCTTTGAAAATGTGCATTTCTTATAGTTCATTACAGGTGGAAATGAATTTCAGCTTTTCACAGCTCAGTGTCTGTTTTGAGGTTTTCCCATTTCAATTTTTGTCTGTATATTTGTTTCAAATTTTGTAATTTCTTATTCTTTACTAGGTGATGGCTTGTGTTTTCCATGTATTAAAATGTAAGTTCTCTCTAGGAATCTGTAATCTGTTATTTGCATTTATGTTACCTCATAAATGCAAATAAATAGCATGCATACTTTCCAGTGTTTTACTATTCCTTTTATGTTACCAATGAAAATCTGCTTTCATATCAATACACTCTTTGTGCACAAGCTCAACTGTCTTTTACTTGGAGTAGTCTTCCCACCTTAGTAAGTCTAAGTACCTCTTTTACAAAAGCCCATTAGCTGGTTAGCAGCCATTTTTAATGTGTGGCTATAGGTCACTGGGAACACTAACACTCGATAGTGCCTGACTTCAAACGCTAAAACCAAGTTAATTGGTGAATGTGGGATGGGGCAAGGAATGAGTGGAGAGTGGATGTGGAGAGCACAGTGTTGCTATCAGCCAGGGCAATTGCCACATACTCAGTGGCAACGTGGCTCTTAACATGGGTTCATCTGATTCCTCCTCCTCTATAGGAGTCATTAAGTGAACCCGACCTAGTGGAGCACACATTGGGAAAACCCATTGTGCGTTAGCTGCTGGGTGCATACTGAGCACACCCCTGACAGCTAACCTGTGGCCGTTACCATTAATGCGCATGAGATAAGCGTATTAATGGCAAATCCTTATTGGGCTTTAGTAAAAGGGGCCATAAATGTCCAGTCACCCTACGGTAACCTTTCAATCAGTGAGATGTGAATTTTTTTTGTGCAGGTTTCTCAATCTTTATTCAAAAGAGACAAATTGCACATGCATCTGCTCTCTCCCTTCTATGCAGAAGTCAGCACAAAAGTCTACATGGATTGTGTTATCCTTTTGTGTAACATGATTGCTATTTTCGTTACTACGGAGGAAAGCTTATCTGCTTTGTTTCCTTTCTGCTATGGAGCATTTTCCTTTATTCAATGCAAGTTTAAGAGTTCAGTCTAGACTGAAATTAAAATAAATCTCGCTCTCGACTTCAAAAACAATTGCCATGTTTTCAGACTCTTCTGTTCCTTCTCCAAACTCTTCTACCAGTTAAGCTCCCCCAAATCCAGGTATACACCTTCAGAGCCATAGTTTTAGGAGCCTGTGATATGAATTTCCATTTCTATAGCTGATATAGTTCAAAATACATAAATAGATTAAAATGATGATATTAACATTAACTAATATTTCTTAAAAACGGAGGCATTTGGCATTCAGCATTCAGTCATCTTCCCACAGACTGAGATGCCATCCCTATCTTGCCCTTAAGGCTGGCCTCCTTGGATTTGTGTTCATAGCAGGCATATATGTAAATAACCAGGCAAACAGGCTGAGATCGGCTAAAAATGAGGTTTGGTGATATTCTGGCTAGGGCACAGACTAGATATAAACAACCTTCTACTACTACTAATCATTTGTATAGCACTACAAGGCATACACAGCACTGTACATTCAGATGTAGCACCTTCAACTTATAATAAACTGTTTACTACTTAACCCATTATAAGGATACCTCTAAACCAGGCCTTAATTGAGACTCGCATCAAAATTTAACTTCATTAGCTCAATACAAATTGTATCATGAAGGTATAGACTGTTAAATTACCCTCGACAAACATATAAACACAGAACAGGGGTGAGCCACCATCAAAGCACCCCCACCTATAACTACTAACATAACATGAACTTTCCCATTAAATGTAAGGCTTCATGTCCTGCTCAACTGAAGAGCAGGGATCAGCCATACCACCAGTCGGTACTGCTGTGAGCATTATAGCAGGAGACAATATGATTAGCCTTCAGAATGTACTTAGTTGAATGTAGACCAATAATTAAACAGACTTGTCACAAAACATGTTGCACTTCTTGTTTATAGCCCTGCTGTGTGTGCTTTGGCTTGGTCTAACCCGTCAGAGAACACAGCAGCAGATTCTCGCTTTCTGCCAGCTCCTCCCTTCACACTTTGCTGCAGTATGAGGACCTCTTTAGCATCTTGTATTGCATTCATGAGTATGTATGTCCTATTTCAGATAAATGAATGCCAGCAAGACAGAAAAGCCCTGCACATGACTTGATAAGGAGAGTGTGATCGAGTATATAGGAAGTTACCCATCTCTCTCCAAAGGGATTGTCAGCAGCCCACCTTAAAAAGGTCTACAGCTTCAAACTCAGGGCTGGTAGGGCATGACCCAGACAGAGGGATTAAGTATCTACCTGGGTGCAAAAAGGAGAAGAGGCCCTTGGAGACAGAAAATCCTTCCAAGCCAGACTGGGCAAAGGAATCCTGCTGTGAGGCAGGAGATCTAAAAAGAATGCAGGTTAGGATCCAACTGGAGTCAGATCCAGGGGCAGCACTTGTGCAAGAGAAGGAGGTCGGCTGCTCGGGAAGACTGCTTAACCTTGCCATTGTTTGGGGTATGGCTGGGAACTGTATTCAGAAGTCACAAGGAGCGAGAGAGATGATGACACAGATGCTTGATCCAAGAAGTTTTATTAATGTTCCCCAACGCGTTTCGGCGGAACGCCTTCTTCAGGGGGTATCAAAACTAACAAAAATAACATAAATAGAATTATACATTAAAACATATTAAAAACATATAAATACAAATGAACAAAATTAGCAATAATAACACGGGCATGGATAAAGGAAAAAACTAAGACATCACCACAGAAAACTTGTTACTAAAATAAATAATTATGTCATGCATAAATAGTAATCAAACTATATTTGTCAACTCATACATAAATGATATGTGTAAAACTCCAAGTTAAAAAAGAGGTGTACAACTCCAAGTTAAAAAACAAGTTAAAAAAGAGAGACGCAGGGCAGAAAGGCAATTAGAACCAAAAACAAATAAAAGACAAATAGCAGATAATACTCACTAATGCGGATCGTGAAAGGATAGTCTGTATATTGAAATGTGACAGACGTTCACCTTTGGCCCAACTGTACTAGGGCTATGTGAATAAACAGCATTAAGCTACAAACATCATAACATCAAAAGAGGGTTATGGCAAAAAAAATTGCATAGGTGAAAAAACTTCAAATATAAAAAATTAATAAATAAGTAAAATGATAAATTATAGTAAACAAAGGGACCATATTTACAGACACCAGAACAGCTTATTATGAATACCGAAAGAATAAGATAGGTACTTACTTAAATTAGTGGCGTGGTTTTTAAAAAAACCTTTAGCAACAAACACACTGTAAATGCATAAAAAATACATAATAAAAATACAAATACACCAAATAAATAACACATTAAGAAACAGCGTTGAATAATATAATAAATACCATCAATAAATAATGACTACTAAAAGCATCAAAGTACTATAAAACCAATAGATAACAACAGGGGATCTAAATTCAAACTCTAGGAGGGAGGTTATATCACTGGTTGGAAATGTGTGTATTACATAAAAAGAGTAACTTAAACTTCCATATTGTGGTGTACTAATCACGGATGTAAGACACTATTGTGCAAAACGTTAAACTGCAAGGCAAGGGAGACCAAAGATCACAGCGTGAACGTAGATCGAAGGGGACCGCATACAACATAAAACCAATATCGAACTGTGGCTCAAAGTTGTTGTATTCTAGATAATGATATGCCATAAATTAACAAAGGAAAACGCTTGCACGGGGCTCGTGTATTATATGAGAACTACTCGGTGCTGCTAAATGTAAATATCATAATTAAATAGTTGCTTTGTTAAATAACTCCTAAAAACATCAAAGTTCTAAAAGAATGATTAACAACGGGGGATAAAATTCTATTTCAAGAGGGATATAAATACACTAAAAGAACTACTAAGAACTGGCTATAAATTAAAATAAAAAGGAATGTGTTCATTGAGTGAGAAGGGTGACTTAGACTACCATATTTCGGTGTACTAATATTTAACATTGGGCTCTATTGCATAGCATGTTTTTTCGCAAGCGAAAGAGAACGAAATCCACAGAATGAATGTAAAAGTAAAAGAGGCTAATTAAAACATTGAACCGATGTAAAGGGCTCAGAAAAGTTGTATTCTAGATAGTAATGTGCCATAAAATAACAAAAAGAAAAGCTTACAAAACCAACTTGTTAATTGAGGAGAGATTACCAACAATACAATTTATTGTGTGCGCTCAAAAGGTTTACTGAAGTGATACGACTTTCACAGGGGACCGAACTCAATGTGTTAAGATATAAATGTATCTCATTACCAAAGTCCCGATGTATAGCTGTAAGCTAACAGATTAATACCTTGATACAACTGAGTAAAGTACCATGGAGTGTTACCTACTAATAAACCATATAAGTTTGTCTAAAAAAACTGCCAACAGCGGGGCACATGTATCATACTAGTATGTATTTAAAAGAGCACTGCTCAATACTGCTGCTTGCATAAAAGGGGGACATAAAACGATATATTCTGGGGACGATGTTTTTTTAAAAAAGAGTATCGAATATAGGTTTGTCTGAGACGATGGCGAAACATGTGTATCATATTCTGTAGATATTTAAAAGAGCACTGCTCCGTACTGCTGCTTGCATAAGAGAAGACATAAAACTATATATTCTGGGGACTTTTTAAAACTTGGTTTAAAAACATTATTAAGCCACCAGATTAGAAACTACACATGAGGTTGCATAAAGTAAATATTAAAGAAGCAACAAATGCCAGACCAACCTTGTGTTTCGGAAGGAGCGTAATCTCTAAAAATTGAGGAGTGAACTGAGGAGAACGCCGAAGTTTTAAAACCCGCTGAAAAACCGCGCCAAAAAACAGGGGCGTGGTTACAGTCGATATCAAGTTACAAACGCTAAATTAGCACAAACACAGGCAAGCTTATCAGTGTGTGTACTGACGTACTGACAACTTGAAAAAACCAACGTTAACTCTTGAAAATGTTAAGGTCAAAAAAGGAGCAATAGACCTCAATAATATAGTGATTAATAAAAACCATATATTGTTCATGATTGAAAAAAGAGGAATGATAACAAATCATCTGGATGAGGTGAAACTAATGCATGCATTGTTTCAAAGGAATACTGACAAATCCGTCTCCTGATTCAATCCAGTAGGCTCTAGAGTGTTGAGCTCATATATATAGCGTTGCTCAAGTTTCAACAGCAGCTTATTCTCATCTCCTCCTCTCCAATTTGGTACTACTGTTTTTAAAACTAAATATTTTAAATCACCAACGGTATGCTTGTTTTTTTGCCAATGTGTCACAAGTGGCTTATCTGGGATACCTCTTTGTATACAACTCCTATGTTCGATTATCCTGGTCCGTATCTGCCGTTTGGTTTTACCTACATAAAGGAGATTACAGGGACAAAGAATTATGTAGATGACATTTTCAGTCTTACAATTTGAAAAATTGTGTATATAAACCTTACGTTGTGA
The DNA here is from genome assembly GCA_033557465.1 of Ichthyophis bannanicus. Classification (NCBI taxonomy): domain Eukaryota; kingdom Metazoa; phylum Chordata; class Amphibia; order Gymnophiona; family Ichthyophiidae; genus Ichthyophis; species Ichthyophis bannanicus. Next base: position 190,920,464 of record CM066038.1, on the reverse strand, counting down.
GAGCGGATGGACAAAACAATCCTTAACTGTAATCGTGTGGACGCACACAGAACATCTGCCACACTTAAAATGACCCTTCATCTTCAGAGGTGGTTTGTAATATGTCAGGGCAGATGACACCAGAATGTTAGATAAGTTGGGATTGCGCTTGTGAGCCACCATCTCTCTCTTAGCCGCAAAAGCTGGTAATGATGCCAATAAATCCCAGTGCTGTTTCAATATGCTAGTAATATCCTTAGTGTAATTGCTAAAAGTCAAAGAGCATATAACTTTTTCTATTTTCGGGTGTTCCTTTTTTTGTAACAATATTGATCGATCTGTATTACTAGCCCTACAATATGCTTGTTTAATACACTGTTTCGGATACCCTCGTTGTTTAAATCTATCTTGCATATCAAGTGCATGTTTTTCAAAAACAGTATCTTTAGTGCATAATCTCCTAATTCTCAGGGATTGGCTGGTAGGCAAATTATATTGGAACCTCAAATGTTTTTCCTCGATACCCCCTGAAGAAGGCGTTCCGCCGAAACGCATTGGGGAACATTAATAAAACTTCTTGGATCAAGCATCTGTGTCATCATCTCTCTCGCTCCTTGTGACGTTTGTTTGGTGTTGCAAGAGTAGCCTTGCTCTCTTTGTACTGTCCTTTTGGGTCTGAGCCAAGTTTTCCCCTTGGAGGGATGTCCTGAGTTTCAAAGAAGATCCATCCATTTAAACCAAATATACGTCTTTGGAAAAGATACATCGACGATGTTTTGTTGATATGGGAGGGGGCCGAGTCTACACTCCTTGATTTCTTCAATTGGTTAAATACCTTAGATCCTAACCTACAATTCGAAGGTACATTCAGTACAACAGAAATAGCATATCTCGATATTAAGATTAAGAAAGGAAAAGATGGTTTTCTGACTGAATTGTACCGTAAACCTACGGATAGGAATAAGCTATTACAGTATAGCAGTTTTCACACCACGTCTTTAAAATATAATTTGCCTACCAGCCAATTCCTGAGAATTAGGAGATTATGCACTAAAGATACTGATTTTGAAAAACATGCACTTGATATGCAAGATAGATTTAAACAACGAGGGTATCCGAAACAGTGTATTAAACAAGCATATTGTAGGGCTAGTAATACAGATCGATCAATATTGTTACAAAAAAAGGAACGCCCGAAAATAGAAAAAGTTATATGCTCTTTGACTTTTAGCAATTACACTAAGGATATTACTAGCATATTGAAACAGCACTGGGATTTATTGGCATCATTACCAGCTTTTGCGGCTAAGAGAGTGATGGTGGCTCACAACGCAATCCCAACTTATCTAACATTCTGGTGTCATCTGCCCTGACATATTACAAACCACCTCTGAAGGTGAAGGGTCATTTTAAGTGTGACAGATGTTCTGTGTGCGTCCACACGATTACAGTTAAGGACTGTTTTGTCCATCCGCTCTCACAACGTAAGGTTTATATACACAATTTTTCAAATTGTAAGACTGAAAATGTCATCTACATAATTCTTTGTCCCTGTAATCTCCTTTATGTAGGTAAAACCAAACGGCAGATACGGACCAGGATAATCGAACATAGGAGTTGTATACAAAGAGGTATCCCAGATAAGCCACTTGTGACACATTGGCAAAAAAACAAGCATACCGTTGGTGATTTAAAATATTTAGTTTTAAAAACAGTAGTACCAAATTGGAGAGGAGGAGATGTGAATAAGCTGCTGTTGAAACTTGAGCAACGCTATATATATGAGCTCAACACTCTAGAGCCTACTGGATTGAATCAGGAGACGGATTTGTCAGTATTCCTTTGAAACAATGCATGCATTAGTTTCACCTCATCCAGATGATTTGTTATCATTCCTCTTTTTTCAATCATGAACAATATATGGTTTTTATTAATCACTATATTATTGAGGTCTATTGCTCCTTTTTTGACCTTAACATTTTCAAGAGTTAACGTTGGTTTTTTCAAGTTGTCAGTACGTCAGTTCACACACTGATAAGCTTGCCTCTGTTTGTGCTAATTTAGCATTTGTAACTTGATATCGACTATAACCACGCCCCCTGTTTTTTGGCGCAGTTTTTCAGCGGGTTTTAAAACTTCGGCGTTCTCCTCAGTTCACTCCTCAATTTTTAGAGATTACGCTCCTTCCGAAACACAAGGTTGGTCTGGCATTTGTTGCTTCTTTAATATTTACTTTATGCAACCTCGTGTGTAGTTTCTAATCTGGTGGCTTAATAATATTTTTAAACCAAGTTTAAAAAAAGTCCCCAGAATATATAGTTTTATGTCTTCTCTTATGCAAGCAGCAGTATGGAGCAGTGCTCTTTTAAATATCTACAGAATATGATACACGTGTTTCGCCATCGTCTCAGACAAACCTATATTCGATACTCTTTTTTAAAAAAACATCGTCCCCAGAATATATCGTTTTATGTCCCCCTTTTATGCAAGCAGCAGTATTGAGCAGTGCTCTTTTAAATACATACTAGTATGATACATGTGCCCCGCTGTTGGCAGTTTTTTTAGACAAACTTATATGGTTTATTAGTAGGTAACACTCCATGGTACTTTACTCAGTTGTATCAAGGTATTAATCTGTTAGCTTACATCTATACATCGGGACTTTGGTAATGAGATACATTTATATCTTAACACATTGAGTTCGGTCCCCTGTGAAAGTCGTATCACTTCAGTAAACCCTTTGAGCGCACACAATAAATTGTATTGTTGGTAATCTCTCCTCAATTAACAAGTTGGTTTTGTAGGCTTTTCTTTTTGTTATTTTATGGCACATTGCTATTTAGAATACAACTTTTTTGAGCCCTTTACATCGGTTCAATGTTTTAATTAGCCTCTTTTACTTTTACATTCATTCTGTGGATTTCGTTCTCTTTCGCTTGCGGAAAAACATGCTATGCAATAGAGCCCAATGTTAAATATTAGTACACTGAAATATGGTAGTCTAAGTCACCCTTCTCACTCAATGAACACATTCCTTTTTATTTTAATTTATAGCCGGTTCTTAGTAGTTCTTTTAGTGTATTTATATCCCTCTTGAAATATAATTTTATCCCCCGTTGTTAATCATTCTTTTAGAACTTTGATGTTTTTAGGAGTTATTTAACAAAGCAACTATTTAATTATGATATTTACATTTAGCAGCACTGAGTAGTTCTCATATAATACACGAGCCCCGTGCAAGCGTTTTCCTTTGTTAATTTATGGCATATCATTATCTAGAATACAACAACTTTGAGCCACAGTTCGATATTGGTTTTATGTTGTATGCGGTCCCCTTCGATCTACGTTCACGCTGTGATCTTTGGTCTCCCTTGCCTTGCGGTTTTAACGTTTTGCACAATAGTGTCTTACGTCCGTGATTAGTACACCACAATATGGAAGTTTAAGTTACTCTTTTTATGTAATACACACATTTCCAACCAGTGATATAACCTCCCTCCTAGAGTTTGGATTTAGATCCCCTGTTGTTATCTATTGGTTTTATAGTACTTTGATGCTTTTAGTAGTCATTATTTATTGATGGTATTTATTATATTATTCAATGCTGTTTCTTAATGTGTTATTTATTTGGTGTATTTGTATTTTTATTATGTATTTTTTATGCATTTACAGTGTGTTGTTAAAGGTTTTTTTAAAAACTACGCCACTAATTTAAGTAAGTACCTATCTTATTCTTTCGGTATTCATAATAAGCTGTTCTGGTGTCTGTAAATATGGTCCCTTTGTTTACTATAATTTATCATTTTACTTATTTATTAATTTTTTATATTTGAAGTTTTTTCACCTATGCAATTTTTATTGCCATAACCCTCTTTTGATGTTATGATGTTTGTAGCTTAATGCTGTTTATGCACATAGCCCTAGTACAGTTGGGCCAAAGGTGAACGTCTGTCACATTTCAATATACAGACTATCCTTTCATGATCCGCATTAGTGAGTATTATCTGCTATTTGTCTTTTATTTGTTTTTGGTTCTAATTGCCTTTCTGCCCTGCGTCTCTCTTTTTTAACTTGTTTTTTAACTTGGAGTTTTACACCTCTTTTTTAACTTGGAGTTTTTACACATATCATTTATGTATGAGTTGACAAATATAGTTTGATTACTATTTATGCATGACATAATTATTTATTTTAGTAACAAGTTTTCTGTGGTGATGTCTTAGTTTTATCCTTTATCCATGCCCGTGTTATTATTGCTAATTTTGTTCATTTGTATTTATATGTTTTTAATGTTTTAATGTATAATTCTATTTATGTTATTTTTGTTAGTTCTGATACCCCCTGAAGAAGGCGTTCCGCCGAAACGCGTTGGGGAACATTAATAAAACTTCTTGGATCAAGCATCTGTGTCATCATCTCTCTCGTTCCTTGTGACTTCTGTTTGGTGTTGCGAGAGTAGCCTTGCTCTCTTTGTACTGTCCCTTTGGGAACTGTATTCAGACACTCACTTGAGCTTCGGTGTCTGAACTTTCTTCTGAACTTTGAACTTTAAATTATGGGCTGGAGGAGGGACACTGAGAACCAACCTTGTGAAGGCAACAAGCTGGGGAATGACATGCTGGATAGCTGGAGCATAATAAAAAGTAGTTTTGGTTTGCCTTAACTGTTGCTTGAATCCCTTGTCACCACCGGCCACACTATACCACAGAGAGTAATGTGAGATCCCTGAATAGAATACGACAATTTGCATATCCACTTGCTGACTCTACCTTTGGGTTCTTTCCATGGAACAATGAAACCTTTCATCTGTACACATCCTTCTTGGAATGATCCAGAATCAGACTAAATAACCTAGGAAATGACTCCGCTGCTTTATAGCTAAGTAAATATTTGGACTGTATCTGAAGTCTTTACCCCTTATGAGTACAGTACAATGTGATGTTGAGTAAGCAATAGATTTTCTGGTCCATAATAGTAGTTACATTTAGAACATATATGACCTGATCCGACGGTACTTCTTTAGCTGACAGTATGCCCTAGAAACAGGGGACATCAGATCCTTCAAAACAAGAAGAACCTCTGCTTGAACATTTCCATAGCGGACACTCCTGTAGCTTTGGGAAAATTCAAAACTCTCAAGTTAGCTGCCCTAGGGGCATTCTCCAGTGCCTCCAATTTAAATGTCAAAGCCACATTATCCTTAACTAAAGCAGCGTTGGTATCAGATAAAGTTGAAATCTTGCCAGCTTGATCTTGAATAGCTATGTTAAGAGACTCAATGGCTTTAGAATTTACTTTGATCAGATTCAAATTTGTCCGCACTTCAATGGCATGCTTGTAAATGTTATCAGAAAGATGAACAATGGCTTCCTAAATAGCCTCAGGGGTGAAAGGTTTTGGCCTGGCCAAGTGAGGACCAAGAGATGGTGAAGTAATTAACAAGCCAACACAAACAATACCCGCACCAGGAATGCCAATAAATCACACTAAAAAAACTTCCAGTCACACACTAATAATATCCCATGCAATATCTGACTCTCAAACACTTGCAAATTTATTTATTTATTTTTATTTATTTATTTTTTCTTATATACTGTGCTATTCTGCATCAGTGCGGTTTACATTGAACAAACTGAAATTACATTGAACAGGCCATTATAACTTGGAGATAACTATTTTACAGGGAACATGGGCTATGGAGGGTTAAGTGGCTTGCCCAAGACCACAAGGAGCACCTGTGGGACTAGAAACCCCAGTCCTTCCGGCCCAAGGTTGCTGTCCTCTAGTGGGATTTGAACCTCTGACCTTCTGGCCTGAAGTACCTTGCCCCAACCACTAGGCCACTCCTCCACTCCACAAGGCCAGACTTCCTTGTTATCGCAGTTTTTACTTCAACATGGAGAGTGGCAATCATCTAGTAATGTACAGAATTTTTAAGAATTGAATAATATTGGACAAACAATTGTACCGAAGAAACAGGCCTCAGCAATTTAACTAATTTCCCTCTATGTAGCAGACACCTGCCTAAAGGGGAAAAGCTCTATTTTTCACCACAACCGGCCAAGTCTTTTGGCCCCTCTATTTGCATGTGTATGGGCATTCACATGAGTTCCACAAGCATAGGCTCTTGTACTGTCTGCATAGACACTTTCCAGTAAATTGGGCTCAACCCTATAACCTATCTGTGCTGAATGGCTGATGTGTCAACATTTCTTTAAGCCATAGGTCTACAACTCTATGCCTCCACATAATAGAATGTCTTCAGCCATATTCATCTTGAAATTTGATTTTATAATTGTGCCTGTACGCCCAAATTATGTTATACTAATAGCTAATCAAAAACAAACTCTTCTCTTTCCACTAGCATACTCATAAATATGTGAAAAGCAGAAATTCAATTGTTGATGGAGTTAAATATTTTTGGTTTCCTGTATTTTCCACCTATTAGCATTCCTTTCCTTACCATCAGTTCTCACCCCATCCTGATCCCTGATTAACAAGGAGAAGATATCGATGAGCTCTCTTTTCCATATTTTCTTTATCTTTCTGGACAAACCCTTCACTAGAGAGTTAAGTCTCCACAAAATATCATAATAGGAGATGCTGCGAAGTTCTTGGGTAATGGTCCATGTTTAGCGATAGTCACGCTAGCTATCTCATCCTCCTGTGCACCTACTACGATTTTAGGGCGTTCTTTTTTGATATCTTTTTCATCATTGTTCTCCAAGTCAGACTTGGGGCTACTGCTTATGGAGGCTACTGATGGCACAGAGCATTTGTCTGACTGCACAGATAGCATATGCCCCAACCTGGTGCTGTAGTTCATTGCTCACTTCCTTCAATTCAGGCTGGTCATCTTTTACTACATTAAGAACATAAGAAATGCCAAACTGGGTCAGACCAAGGTCCATCAAGCCCAGTATCCTCTTTCCAACAGTGGCCAATCCAGGTCACAAGTACCTGGCAGTTTCCCAAAAAGACACACAGGTTCCACAATGCTTGTATTGGGGCAAGCAGTGGGTTTCTCGGGTCCTTTTTAATAATGGTTTATAGACCTTTCCTCCAGGAACTTGTTCAAACCTTTTTAATACCCAGCTACACTAACAACTTTACTACATCCTCTGGTAACGAATTCCAGAGTTTGATTACGCATTTAGTGAAAAAATAATTTCTCTTATTAGTCTTAAATGGATTACACTGTAGCTTCATTGCATGTCCCCTAGTCTTTCTACTTTTTGATGGCATAAAACAATCGACCTCTATCATATCTCCAATCAGCTGTCTCTTTTTCAGGTTGAAGAGCCCTAACCTTTTAAGCCTCTCCTCATAGGGGTATCCTTCCATCCCCTTTTCCATTTTGGTGGCTCTTCTCTGTACCTTTTCTAATTCCACTATATCCTGTTTAAGATACAGTGACCGGAATTGCACACAATATTCAAGGTGCAGTCTCACCATGGAACAATGCAGAGGTATTATAATATTCTCCATTCCTTTCCTTATTATTCCTTGCATTCTATTTGCCTTCTTGGCTGCCGCTGCACACTGGGTGGAGGGTTTCAACATGTTATCCATGATGACGCCTAAATCTTTTTCCTGGCTAGTGGTTCCTAATGTGGAACCTTGCATCATGTAACCATAGTTTGGGTTGTTCTTTCCTAGGTGCATAACGTTGCTCTTGTCCACATTAAATTTTGTCTGCCATTTGAATGTCTAGACTTCCAATTTATGAAGGTCTTCTTATTTTATTTATTTATTTAACATTTCTTCTATACCGCGCTATTTAGATCAGTGCGGTTTACATTCAACATCAACTATACAACGCAGGAACTCTGAGTTGTATTTACAATGAACGGGGAGATCAACTTGGAAGTAACTGGGGAAACTATCTACATCGTATTTACACTGGTACCTACTTTCAGGCAGGGTCTATATACATCTTATTACGCTGGGTGCCTAAATTCTATTTCGGGGAGTACTGATGGGAGACTGAGCTGATTATCCCTTTTCATGCTGGGTCTGATTAGTTAGGTGTGGTGGGTGATTGTCTGAGGAGCACCATGCATGTTTACTAAGGCTGGATTCGGGGTAGTATATAGTGAACAGATGATGCTTTAATGCCTTTCTGAAGTGGGTTATGCCGGTGATGATTCGAATATAAGTGGGGAGGGCATTCCATGCTCTAGGTGCGTAAATCGTAAAGGCCCTATTCGTTGTTGCTTTTGTACATCTCGTCATTGCTTTTGGGACCTCTAGGGTGTTTTGCATTGTGGGTCTTCTGTTTCTGTTATGTGGTACGTTGTGTATCATCTTGCTGATGGCTGTGGGGGTCTGAGTGTTTAAGGCTTTGAAGGTGAGGGTTAGTACTTTGTAGAGGGTTCTTGCTTGAACAGGTAACCAGTGGAGGTTCATCAAGACTGGAGTTATATGCTCTCTCCGTGAAGCTCCTGTTAGTACTCTCGCAGCAGTGTTCATTGCGAGTTGGAGTGGTGCTAGTGTTGCTTGAGGGAGACCATGTAGAATTACGTTGGCGTAGTCGAAATGTAATATTAATGCTTGATAGATTGAACGATGGTCGCTGAAGTCGAGTAGTGGTTGTAGGTGTTTTAAGGTCCTTATTTTCAGATATACTGTTTTTACGGTATTTCTTATGTGGGTTTTCAAGTCCAGCTGTTGGTCCAGTGTGATGCCAAGGTAGCGGATTGTGGGCTTAGTTTTCAGTTCTGTGTTGCTGATTTTTAATGAGGGTGGAGGGGTGAAGTCCTGGTTCCTTGATATGAAAAGAACATCTGTTTTGCTGTAGTTGATTCACAAGTTTTGCGTACTGAGCCAGTCTGCTACTGCCTCAAAACATCTTGTTAGAGGGGATAAATCTGGTTGGTTGGTCCTGAATGGGATGTATAGCAGGATATCGTCTGCGTAGGCCAGACAGTTGACCTTGAACGAGCGTACTAGGGTGCATATGGGCTGCATGTAGATGTTAAACATCAATGCAGATAGTGACGAACCCTGTGGCACACCCTGGTTTTGCAAAAATGGTTCTGAGGTCGTGGAGCCAGACCTTACATGTTGCCATCTATTAGTCAAGTACGATTTGCACCAGTCTAGAGCAGTTCCTTGTATTCCTTTCTCGCTGAGGCGTTGTATGAGAATCTCATGGCTCACCGAGTCGAAGGCATCTGCGATGTCCAGGAAGATGAGGGCGAATCCTTGGTGAATTTTGTCGGTTCCAGAGACTAGGTTGTCAAATATGGTGGTGAGGAGGGTTTCCACCCCGTGTGCTTCTCTGAACCCATGTTGGGATGGATCCAGTGGGGCTTCAGTGTCAATATGCTGTTGAATTTGGCGCTGTACTATCTTTTCAATTATTTTGGCAAGCATGGGGATACTTGAAATTGGTCTGTATGATTCTACTTTCGTTGGGTCCAGCCTGTTATTCTTCAGTAGTGGTCTGATTGATGTTTGTTTCAGACTCTGTGGGAACGATCCGGTTGTGAGAGATTGGTTCACTAATTTGCTCAGATATTGGCTTAAATCGCAGCGCAACGCATTTATCCAGAGAGCTGGACATGGGTCGTTGGGCGCGGTTGTGGGGTTGATTGCAGCAATAGTGTCTTCAATCTCTCTGCGTGATATTTTGTCAAATTTGGATAGTGGCGGTGGTTGGGACAGATTATGCCATAGGGTGTTGTCTGCGGGGCTTGAGGTTGCACCAGTCTGGATCATTTTTGATTGTAGGTAGTTGGAGTATGCCTGGGGCTGTGGCATATGTGATTGGTCTGCAGGTGGTTCTCTTATAAGAGATTTCACTATATTGAAAAGGTCATGAGGCTTGTTTAACGACCGCTTCAAGATGTCTGAATGATATTGTTTCCGCTTCTTCATTAATTCCTCTCGGTGTGCTCTTAGGTGAGCATTGTAAGTACTTTGTGCTTCGGTAGAGCGTGCTCAACGCCATCTTCTCTCAAGCTTGCGCAGGTATAGGAGTGATGTTCGGAGCTCTTTAGTATACCATGGTGCGTGCTCTCGTTTCTTTGGTTTTTTGTGTGTGGCTGGTATGCATGCGATGGTCTTGAGACTATCATCCCAGGTGGATACCAGGGCATCTAGGTCGTGTGCTGCGTTGTTGAGGAGTGGGAGGATCTTCTCTCAAATTTCTTCTTTATCAAAGGGGCGGAAGCGCTTCAATGATGTTTCATGAGCAGCGTTGGTCTTGTTGGCGTTTCGGTTGTAGGTGTTAATAGGTATGTGGAATTTGAGCAGGCTATGGTCAGACCATGGCACAGGAGTTATGGTCGGTATCATTGGTTGGGTTGGTTCTGTGTCTGTGGGGCAAAGATCAGGTCCAGTTTGTTTCCCTTGACATGGGTGGGTCTGTCGACTAGCTGAGAGTAAGCCGGCTCGTGTAGTGCTTCTAGGAAAGCGGTGGCTTGAGATTTCTTGTAGAGTAGGCAGGTTGAAGTTGCCTAGAATCCAGTTTTGGGATCGTGGTCTGTTTGTGTTGCAGGCAAGACCAATTATCGTTGCGAGATCCTCTGAAGATGGTGTTGGCGCTCGGTACAGTAGGTTGATCGTGCAGGTGTCGTTTGTTATAGTAAGTGAGTCGAGGTGAGCTGTGCTGGTTGCATTGCTCATCTGGAAGCTTAGGTCAGTTTTGACAAGGATGAGTGTTCCACCTCCTCTCTGGTTGGTTCTATGGCATGCATGGAATGAAAATCCTGTGGGTAGCATCTGGTTGATGATTGCATTGTCGCATTCAGATAGCCAAGTTTCTGTGATCATGAGGATGTCAAGATCGTGGAGCGTGACCAGATCGGTAATTATTGGCCATTTAGTGCGTATTGACCTGGCGTTGATGAGTGCACACTTCAGGACAAGTTGGTGTTGTTGACGGTCCATTTGTGACTTCTTAATATGTTGAAGTGGGATGTGTAATAAGTGTGAGTAAGGCATGTCATTGGGTTCTCTTGGGGTGTGTTGATGATTCTCCGTCCATCTCTTCCCATTGCAGCGAAGTATCGGGATGTGGTTGGGGTTAGTATGAAATGCGTGGGATGTATGGGGGAGCCAGGTGGCTAGGTGTAGACATGCCAAGGCTAGTAGTGGATGTATCTTGTGGTCGACTTTGCGGGGTCACAGATAGTATGTGGGCTGTTTGTTTCTGGGTGGTTAGTGGGGTCTGGTGCTGACTACTGGGGCGACTACCAATGGGGTGTAAACTCACTGCTTGAGAATGTGTAGGTATTTGAAACAATGTGGCAGCAAGCAAAATCATGAAACAATGCAGCAGCGAGCAAACAATGAAGCAATATGGGCAGTAGAGTGCAGTGATATTAATAAACTGGCTATAAAGGTATCAGGATACTGGTGGCGGTCTTGCTGGGTAAAGTGCTAGCGATATTAATTAACAGGCAGTAGTAAAGGTAAAATGGGTATGGGTAAGCAAGTAGCGAATAGTGGCAACAAAGTAGGCATAAGTATGGAGTAACAATTCTCCAGGACCAAGCAGGAAGTCAGTCCTCACTTATGGGTGACGTCGGCGCCGACGGAGCCCTCGCGGAGCAATTTTCCCCAGCTTTCAAAGAAAGCCTTTGGGAATTGCAGCGCGCATGCGCGGTAGTCTTCCCGCCCGAAGGTGCCATCTTAGCCAGTCTTCTTTTTCCGCGGAGCCCTACAGACGTCCCCGTCTTGTCCCCGCGTAAAAGTTGATTTTCCTCTGTATTTTTCCTTTTTTCTTTCGGTTCGACGCCGGTCGTTTTCCCGCCCGGACTCGCGACGCCGGTCTCGAGTCCTCTAACGGTTTTCGGTTTTTCTGACTTAGTCAGCTTTCGTTTTCGTTTTTTCCCTGGCAGCCCGGTCCTTTGACCTCGCAGGGGCCCTTTTTCCCCCGATGGCTGCCAGTGGCTTTAAGCGGTGTGTCGGTGTGACCGAAATATGTCACTCACCGACTCACACGACCTTTGCCTCCGCTGCCTGGGCCCAGAGCACGAGGAACTGATCTGTGGGCCCTGCAGCAAACTGTCCTCGAAGGCGTTGAGAAGTCGGCGGCATCAGCGCGAAAGAATCTTCGCTGACCCCAGCCGTACCCGGACCTCGTCGGAGGCCTCACTGTCGAAAGGCTCCAGTTCGGACCGTCGACGGAGCTCCTCCGACCGGGGTTCTCCCTCCGGGACCATCGACGGAAGGAAAAACCCGCGAGGGCGGCGTCGGTGGACGCTCCTGGCTCCGCGAGGGCCAGGTCGCATAGCCCCGACAGCCGCCCCGGGTCCTTGGAGAAGGAACACCTCCCGAAGCGACCTCGCCTGGAGTCGGAGATGCCTGCCCGGGTAAGTCCTGTTGTCCTTCTGGACTCGCCTCCGCGTCAGCCGACGTCGGGCCCGACGCCGTCGGGGCCCGAGTCGGGGGCTGCTGGGTCGCCTGAGCTCGGACTCAGGTTGACGGCCTTGGAGAGCAGATTGTCTGCCTTCATGGACCAGCAGCGGGCACTGCTCGCTGGCTTCGCTGGCGTCGCTGCCCCGACCGCCGGGACGTCGACGTCCAAGTCGACCCCGGAGACCGAGCCGATCCTCGAGTCGATGAGAACTCGAGTCGATCCTCGGTCGAGGTCGCCCTCGGCCTCCCGTTCGGGACCGAGGTCGCCGACGCCGACTCCCTCGGCGTCGGGGCGGCTGGCGCCGCACCCTGCCCGAGCCGACCCCACCGAGTCCTCGTCGGAGTCGGTCTGGGAGTCTGAGGAGGAAGAGTCACCTGATTCTTTCCGGACTCGGTGTGTCCCATCGGACTCTCCGGAGTCCGAGCCTCGGAAGCAGTCCCCCCGGATGATGCCCGGTTCTCGGATTTCGTTAGGGATATGGCTAAGGCTTTGGCCTTCCCTGCGGACCCCGAGGAGGAGCCTCGAGCCGAAGAGCTCGACGCCCTCCAGTATGACTCTCCCGCGAGGGAGCACTTTACTGTGCCGGTTCCTCCTATGCTGGAACGACTACTCTTCCGCATGTGGGAGAGTCCGGCCTCCTCGCCGGTCCTGAGCAAGCGGGTCGATTCTATCTATCGAGTCCGCAAGAGCCCTGGCTTTCAAAAGGCGCAGTTGCCACACCATTCCATGGTAGTGGAATCGGCCATGCATCGTCTTAAGAGCCAGAAGATGCACTCCTCGGTGCCTCCTGGAAGGGAGGCCCGTAACCTGGATGGCCTTGGCAAAAAGTGCTTCCAGGGCTCTATGCTCGCCTGTCGTGTCCAGACTTACCAGCTCTACATGGGCATGTATCTCAGGGATCTGGCTAAAGAGCTAGCCGGCTTCTCCGCTGGTTTGTCCGAGGAACCCTTGCGGAGGTTCCTAGCCTTGTCCACAGGTATTCGGGAATGCTCAAAGTTCATGTCCCGAGCAGCCTATGATGGCTTTGAAGCCTCGGCTCGAGTAGCCGCAGCCGGCATCGGTGCCCGCCGACAGGCTTGGCTTCAGTCGTCCGACCTTGAGCCCTGGGTACAGGACAAGTTGGTCGATGTCCCCTGCCGGGGCGAAAACCTCTTTGGCAAGCCCATGGCGGAAAAGGCTGCACAAATTGAGACTGAGACTCTCACCAGGACCAGGCTTTCTAGGAAGACCTCCGCCCCTTCCCAGAAAAAGAAGGGCTCGGGAAAAAAGACCTTTTACCCGAGGAAGGCGGCTGCCTACAAACAATACCCCCATTATCAGGCCCCTGCAGCTCCCCAACAGGGCCAGCAGGCCAAGGGACGGGGTAACGGGTCCCGTAGGCAGCAAGCCCCCAAGCCTGCGCCACCAGCCCCTGCTCAGCAGGGTGGGGGTTTTTGACTCGCTCAGCATAGCCTCTCCCCCCCCGCTGGTCCCCCCCAGCACCGGAGGCCGGCTGGTTCACTTCGCCGACAGGTGGTCCAGCATCACCGCAGATGCCTGGGTGCTTCAGGTCGTGCGAGAGGGCTACCTTCTCCACTTCCATCAGGTCCCTCCCTCCTATTTTCCGGGAGAGCCTCCGCGCCCCCCTCTGCACAGGGAGTTGCTCCTTCAGGAGTTAGCAGGTCTTCTGCAGGATCAGGCGGTGGAACCGGTGCCACACCACCTGAGCGGTCAGGGCTTCTATTCAAGGTATTTTCTGATACCAAAGAGAACAGGAGGCCTCCGACCCATCCTGGACTTGCGCAACCTCAACAAGTTCCTTGTGCGGGAGAAGTTCAAAATGCTTACCCTTGGAATCCTTCTGCCCTACCTCCAGCAGGGAGATTGGCTATGCTCCTTGGATCTAAAGGATGCTTACACGCACATCCTCATCCACCCAAGCCACCGCCAATACCTAAGGTTTGTGGTGGCAGGAAATCATTACCAGTACAGAGTACTGCCCTTCGGCCTGTCCTCCGCACCGCGAGTCTTCACAAAATGTCTCGCGGTCGTGGCGGCCCATCTCCGGCTTCACGGCCTCTATGTTTTTCCGTACCTCGACGACTGGCTCATCAGAGCAGCATCCGCTCAGGAGGTCACCACCGCCACGTGCCGCACGGTGACTCTGCTGCAGCACTTGGGCTTTGTCATCAACTTCGCAAAGTCCACTTTGCTCCCCTCACAGGATCTCGAGTTCATCGGCGCAAGGCTGCACACCCCTCAGGCGCGAGCGTACCTACCGCTCGACAGGGCTCAGCGGCTCATGGACCTAGCCGACCGCTTTCGCAGCCAGCCCCTGGTCTCCGCCAGGCGCTTCCTGAGACTGCTCGGCCATATGGCTTCCACCGTCCATGTGACCCCCAATGCCCGCCTGAATATGCGGCCTGCTCAGTGGTGTCTCCGCCAGCAGTGGCGACAGGCCACGGGCGGCCTAGCAGACCTGGTGCGCGTCTCCGAGCCGCTGGTCTCGTCTATCCGGTGGTGGCTCCGGCAGCCGAACCTGGTATTGGGAATGCCTTTCCAGTCACCTCAGCCGACCCGGGTGCTGACCACCGATGCATCCCTCCTGGGCTGGGGAGCCCATTGCCAAGAGGCACGTACTCAGGGCCTCTGGACCAAGTGGGAGTCTGCTCAGCAGATCAACTTCCTGGAGCTCAGGGCGATCCGCCTAGCTCTCAAGGCCTTCTCCCACCTGACCTCCCAACAGTCCGTCCTTGTCCAGACGGACAATCAAGTTGCCATGTTCTACGTGAACAAGCAGGGGGGCACGGGCTCCTTCCTCCTCTGCCGGGAGGCACAGAAGCTCTGCTCTTGGGCCGTCGGTCACGGCATTCTCCTCAAGGCAGTTTATCTCCCGGGCCAAGAAAATTGCCTGGCGGACAAACTCAGCAGGGTCCTCCAGCCGCACGAGTGGCGTCTGGACCCCTTGATCGTTCAGAAGCTCTTCCTCAGGTGGGGCCTCCCCACAGTGGATCTCTTTGCCAGTCCTCACAACCGGCAACTTCCTCGCTTCTGCTCTCGTCAGCCTCACCCCCTTCGGGTGGCGGCGGACGCCTTTCTGATCTCATGGTCGGGGAGCCTTCTGTACGCTTTCCCTCCCATCCCGTTAGTCTCTCGGACCCTTTTCAAGGTTCTCCGAGACAAAGCTTTCGTGATCCTGGTGGCCCCTCGCTGGCCCAGGCAGCCGTGGTTTCCGCTCTTGCTGCAACTGGCGGTGGAGGATCCAATCCCTCTGGGGGTGCAACCGGATCTCCTCACCCAGGATCAGGGGTCCCTACTGCACCCCAACCTCAGGTCTCTCAACCTCATGGCCTGGCTGCTGAGAGGGTAGTCCTTGCTCCTCTCCTCTTGCCGGCAGAGGTGGAGGAGGTCGTCTTGGCTTCGCGACGCCCTTCTACCCGCAAATGCTACGCCCTTAAATGGCGTCGCTTTGCAGTCTGGTGTACCCAACAGTCTCAGGATCCCTTCTCCGGCCGGTGTCGGTGATCTTACAGTACTTGCTACACCTCTCTAATCTGGGACTTAAGTCCAACTCCGTCAAAGTTCACCTCAGTGCTCTTTCCGCACATCATGTGCCGGTGGACGGCAGACCTCTCTCCAACGACCCTCTCGTAGCGAGGTTTCTCCGAGGTCTCCTACTACTTAAACCACCTCTGCGCCCGCCAGCGCCTGACTGGGACCTGAATGTGGTTTTACAGCGGATCACCTGTCCGCCTTTTGAACCTATGGCTACCTGCTCTCTCCGTTTTCTGTCTTGGAAAACGCTGTTCTTGATAGCCCTCACTTCCGCTAGGCGCGTAAGTGAATTACAGGCCCTCGTGTCTGATCCCCCCTACACTCGGTTCTACAAGAATAGGGTAGTCCTACGGACTCACCCAAAGTTTCTGCCTAAAGTGGTCTCCCCTTTTCACTTGAATCAGGAGGTGGTACTTCCAACCTTTTTTCCCAGACCACACTCCAGCCGAGCTGAGACGGTCCTCCATACCCTGGACTGTAGAAGGGCGTTGAACTTCTACCTTGACCGTACGCGGGAGCACCGTAAAGCTGCGCAGCTTTTTGTGTCCTTTGACCCCAATAAATTGGGGCTCCCGGTCTCCAAGCGTACTCTGTCCATCTGGGTTGCGGACTGTATCTCTTGGGCTTATGGGGCAGCCGGACTCGCCTTAGAAAGTCGAGTCACGGCTCATTGCGTTCGGGCAAAGGCCACGTCAGTGGCTTACCTCCGCTCTGTTCCGCTGGCAGACATCTGCCGGGCCGCTACTTGGTCTTCGAGCCAGACTTTTGCGGTCCATTACTGTCTCGAGAGGGAGTCCCGTAGGGACAGTGCTTTCGGACAGGCAGTCCTCCGTAATCTCTTTGAGGTCTGAGCAACTCCTACCCTCCATCCCGGATGTGGGCTACCGGTGGGTGATAATTCAGCGAAGATTCTATCCTTCTGTGCTGCTGAGCTAGAGGGAGCTCATTTTGTGCTTAGGGTCTCCGGTAGCCTTGAGCTTGGGAGTCCCATAAGTGAGGACTGACTTCCTGCTTGGTCCTGGAGAAAGCGTAGTTACTCACCTGTAACAGGTGTTCTCCAGGAGCAGCAGGAATCAGTCCTCACTACCCTCCCTCCTCCCCTTGGAGTTGCAATCGTCTGCTTATGTTCTTTTTGCAAATTTTTATGCTGTCTTTTTAGCTATGTCATCTGACTGGCTAAGATGGCACCTTCGGGCGGGAAGACTACCGCGCATGCGCGCTGCAATTCCCAAAGGCTTTCTTTGAAAGCTGGGGAAAATTGCTCCGCGAGGGCTCCGTCGGCGCCGACGTCACCCATAAGTGAGGACTGATTCCTGCTGCTCCTGGAGAACACCTGTTACAGGTGAGTAACTACGCTTTACTGGCAACAAGTGTAACAGAGACTCATGTATTAGGGTACAACTGCTGAGGAGATAAAAGGCTAATAGATACAATTAGATACACTTAGGTCTAGATGGTTATACTTGCGGCATGTAGTGGGGAAGGAAGCAGTTGGATGGATAGGTGAAAGTTCAGGAATGGCTATGCTCGTGCAGATCGTGGTGTGGGAGTCTATAGCGAGTTGTAGTGAGATTCGGCTCTAGCGTTCTGTCTCGGTAACAGCTTAGGTCTGGGTGATGCAGTAGATGATGCAGGAGCGCTGGGGATGTCGGTCAGCTACAATCCCTCCTGGGAGAGTTTACTATTTGCCTATGCGGAGTTTGCCTCAGGATGTTGCTCTTTGTTGGGCTGCGTCTCAAATGAGGTGAGGTTGAGTGGGTGCAATTTTTCACAATCCTCATGGGTTTTAAGAACTTTGAATAATTTTGTGTCATCTACAAATTTGATTACCTCGCTCATTATTCCCATTTCCAGGTCATTTAGGAATATGTTAAAAAGCAGCAGACCTAGTACAGATCCCTGGGGTACTCCACTATTCACCTTTCTGCATTGGGAAAATCGGCCATTTTCTGATTTCCTTTTCACCATAGGCCTTTTGGAGGTTTTACCTGCTTTCTGGTTAGTCATCTTGGTCTGCATTTCCTGCTTTTCTCTTGGGTGGCATGGCACTGTAAAAATGCAACTAAGCAGAAAAAATGCATTAGGTAAAAGCAAGCCATTGTGCATTGGCATTAAACTCAGAAACAAGGTTAATCTTTTTCAGAAAATATATACTATTCCATCACTTCCAGGGTGGTGTTCTCCGAAATGCTTCCCATTCCACACGCAGGACCAAAAAAGACAGGCAGAGCTCCGGAGTCTCAATGCGTGGATGAGACAATGGTGCAAGGATGAGGGCTTTGGATTTGTTAGGAACTGGGGAACATTCTGGGGAAAGGAGGGACTCTTCTGATGGGATGGGCTTCACCTTAACTGGGATGGAACCAGGCTGCTGGCATTAACCTTTAAAAAGGAGATAGAGCAGCTTTTAAACTAGATAAAATGGGAGAGCCGACAGTCGCCCAAGAGTGCATGGTTCGGAACAATGTATCCATTAATATGAATAAAATACAGTCTCTAAAATGCTTGTATACAAATGCTAGAAATCTAAAAAATAAGATGGGGGAGTAAGAATATATAGCACTAAATGAGAAGTTAAATATTGGTATCTCAGAGATATGGTGGAAGGAGGACAACCAGTGGGACACTGTGATACCTGGGTACAAACTATATCGTAATGATAGAGCTGATCAAATTGGTGGAGGAGTTACGCTCTATGTTAGAGGGAGCATTGAGTCACAAAGGATTCAAGTTTTGCAAGAGACAAAATTCGCTGTAGAATCTCTATGGATTGAAATTCCATGTAAAAAGGGGAAGGCAATGGCAGTGGGGTTGTACTATCGACTGCCTGGCCAGAATGAACAAATGGATGATGAAATGCTCAAAGAAATTAGGGAAGCTAACAAAAGTTACATAACAGTAATAATAATGGGTGATTTCAATTACCCCGGTATTGACTTGGTCAGTGTCACAGCAGGACATGCTAGGGAGATAGTTTCTAGATAAAATAAATTACTTCTTCTTGGAGCAGCTGGTTCATGAACCAACCAGAGGGGGAAGACATTGTGGACCTTGTCCTTAGTGGAACACCAGATCTGGTGCAAGAGATAAGAGTGTTGGGGCCACTTGGCAATAGTGATCATAGCATGATCACATTTGATTTAATTAATTGAGGAGGGATGGTAAGGAAATCCACAGTACTACCTTTTAACTTTCGAAAGGGAGACTATGATAAAATGAGGAAAATAGTTAAGAAACAACTAAAAGGAGCAGTTGCAAAGGTTAAAGACTTGCATCAAGCTTGGGTGGTGTTTAAAAATACTATCTTGAAAGCCCAGACCAGCTGTATTCCACGCTTTAAGAAAAGTAGAAGGAAGTCCAATAAACTGCCAGCATGGTTTAAAGGTGAGGTCAGAGAGGAGGCTGTTGCCAAAAAAGCATCTTTCATGAAATGGAAAAAAGAGCCAAATGACAAAAACGGGGAAACAGCACAAGCACTGGCAAGTTAAATGCAAGGCATTGATAAGGCAGGCAAAGAAAGAATTTGAGAAGAAGCTTGCTGTGGAAGAAAAATGTGTAATAAAGACTTTTTCAAGTACATTTGTAGCAAAAAAAAAACTGTGAGAGTCAGTTGGACCATTAGATGATAGTGGGGAAAAAAGTGGCAGTAAGAGGGGACAAGGCTATAGCGGAGAGACTGAATGAATTCTATGCTTCAGTCTTTACTGAGGAAGATGTAGGGATGTTACCCATGACTGAAGTGGTATTTAAAGGTGATACTGTGGAGGAATTAAAAGAAATATCGATACACCAAGAAGATGTATTATAACTATTTGATAAACTGAAGCGTAGCAAATCACCTGGACCGGATGGTATACATCCAAGGGTATTGAAAGAACTGAAATATGAGATTGCAAACCTGCTATTAGTAATCTGTGAACTATCATTAAAATCATCTGTAATACCTGAAGATTGGAGGATGCCCAATGTATCGCTAATTTTTAAAAAGGGTTTCAGGGGTGATCTGTGAAACTACAGACCGATGAACCTGATGTCAATACCGGGAAAAATGATAGAAACCATCATAAAGAACAAAATTACTCAACATGTAGATAGTCATGGCTTAATGGGAGACAGCCATGACTATCTACATGGAGACAAGGAAGATCTTGTTATGTTTTTTTGAAGGTGTGAATAAACAGGTAGACAAAGGTCGGTTGATATAGTGTCGGTTGATATAGTGTATCTGGACTTTCAGAAAGCCTTTGACAAGGTCCCTCATCAGAGACTTTTGGCAAAACTAAATAGTCATGGGATAGGAGGCAGTGTACTATTGTGGATCAGGAACTGGTTAAAAGATAGAAAGCAGAGTGTAGGGCTAAATGGCCAATTTTGCCAATGGAAAAAGGTGAATAGTGGAGTACCCCAGGGATCTGTGCTGGGTCCCCTGCTTTTTGACATATTCATAAATGACCTGGAAAAGGGAATAACGAGTGAGGTTATCAAATTTGCAGATGACACAAAACTATTTAAATTTGTTAAAACCCAAGAGCATTGTGGAAAATTGCAAGAGGATCTTGATAAATTGAAAGACACGGCATCCAAATGGCAGATGAAATTTAATGTGGACAAGTGCAAAGTTATGCACCTAGGAAACAACAACCCAAACTATGGTTACACCATGCAAGGTTCTACATTAGGAACCACCACCCAGGAAAAAGATTTAGGCATCATCGTGGATAACATGTTGAAAACCTCTGCCCAGTGAGCAGCGGCAGTCAAGAAGGCAAATGGAATCATAAGGAAAGGAATGGAGAATAAGATAAAGGATATTATAATGCCTCTCTATCATTCCATGGTGCAACTGTACCTTGCATACTGTGTGCAATTCTAGTCACCATATCTTAAAAAGGATATAGCAGAATTAGAAAAGGTACAGAGAAAAGCCACCAAAATGGTAAAGGGGATGCAAGGATACCACTATGAGAAGAGGTTTAAAAGATTAGGGCTCTTCAACCTAGAAAAGAGATGGCTGAGGGGAGATATGAAAGAGGTCTATAAATTAATGAATGGAGTGGAACGGGTAAACGTAGATCAGTTGTTTATGCCATCGAAAAGTAGAAAGACAAGGAGACACACAATGAAGCTACAGTGTAATCCATTTAAAACTAAAAAGAGAAAATATTTTTTTCATGCAGCGTGTAACCAAACTCTGGAATTCGTTCCTGTAGGAGATAATAAAAGTTGTTAGTGTAGCTGGGTTAAAAAAAAGGTTTGGACAAGTTCCTGGAGGAAAGGTCCATAAACCATTATTAAAAGGGACCCAGGATATCACTGCTTGACCCAATACAAGCAATGAGAAACCTGTGTCTTTTGGGGAGACTGCTAAGTACTTATGACCTAGATTGGCCACTTTTGGAAACAGGATACTGGGCTTGCTGGATCTTGGTCTGACCCAGTATGGCATATCTTATGTTCTTATGAATGTATCACGCTTAATGTGTGCATTACTGATCCAGCATATAAGTCAGTTGCATGACACTATCATCCATGCATTGTTGGGAAGAAGCAAGTTGAAGCCTACTTCCCACCATATCCAGAAGCAATCCCTATGGCTTAACAGAGTGACTGGAAGCAGACCTGTAGCGAAAACCAAACTAAATGTGACCATTGTTTTTTTTTGTTGCCGGGCAGATTTCAGAACATAGACTTTGCAGAGAACTCATGGTCAAGTATGAGATATGCAGAAACAGGAAATATGCCCACCACAGACTAGACAGGGGGAGGGAAAAGGGGTGTAGAAACAAAATAAAAACAAGCTGGTAGAGAATTGATACCATAGTTGCTACCATTTGTGGAAATCTGAAAAGTCTGAAACTGCTTGCACAGGAAATCAACCAATAAGAATATAGTACAGTAAGAAGTCCTCAACCGCAACTAAATAATGTATATAAGCCAGGGGTAGCTCTACCTTGAGGCCATCTGAGACGATGGCCTCAGGTGGCACTCGGGCAGGGGCAGCACTCAGATGCTTGACGGCACTCCAGCTCTGTTTTAATTTTAGATTTTGCAGCCTCTGGTCTGCCTCTGCTTTCCCACATGATACTGGGAAAGCAGAGGCAGACCAGAGGCTGCAAAATCTAAAATTAAAACAGAGCCAGAGTGCAGTCGCTGGACAAATCAGCCTGATCGCTTGCAGGAACCCTGCAAGTGATTAGGCTGATTTGTCTGGCGGCGGCAGCACTCCGGCTGTTTTCATTTTAAATTTTGCTGCCTCTGGCCTGCCTCTGCCTTCCTGCCACTTATTTTTCTCGCTGCAAGCATTCTTGAGGAAAAAAAAGTGGTGGGAAGGCAGAGGCAGGCCAGAGGCGGTAAAATCTAAAATAAAAACAGCCAGAGTGCCGCTGCCGCCAGTGGATGATTGTTTGCAGGAAGAGAGGTGCAGGTTGAGGGAGAGAAGACAGGAGGACAAGTGCTAGACAAAGGGGAGAGACAGGGGGATAATTGCTGGACAAAGGGGAGAGACGGGGGTAAATACTAGACAAAGGGGGAGACGGGGACACGTGCTAAACAAAGGAGAGAGACAGGGAGGCAAATGCTAGACAAAGGGGGGAGATAGGGGGGACAAGTGCTAGACAAAGGGGAGAGATGGACAAAGTGGAAAGACGGGGCAAATGCTGGACAAAGGGGAGAGACGGGGACAAATGATGGACAACAGGGAAATGGGGCAGGAAGACAAATGCTGGAGAAGGGGAAGCAGGGCGACAAATGCTGGGCAACGGTGGGGGCAGACAGGAGGACAAATGCTGGACAATGGGGGGAGACGGGGACAAATGCTGGACAACAAGGGAGGGGGCAAGAAGACATGCTGGAGGGGGTGAAGCAGGGAGACAAATGTTGGATGGGTGGAAGTAGGGAGACATGTTGGACAATGGGGGGGGGGGGGGAGAGCAGGAGGACAAATGGTGGACAACACAGGTATATGGATGTTTTAGGGCCCACTACAGTATTAATAGTGCTGCTTTTATCTGGGTAGGCCCCTTGTTGTATGAGTTTTGAAAGTTTATGCTGATATATGGTTGATTTGGCCTTGTAGATCATCAGTGACTTTTGTAGGGTTTTGTATTAGTTCACAATATACTTGGTACTGGAGAATGTTTGTTAGTGAGATGACCAGAATCAGATTTTGTTTAAAAAAATTCAAATTAGATACAGAGTTCTGTGGGTGGATGTCCTAGTTCTACTCTGCACCCATTGTTGAGGGGGAGAAGGGGTTTCTGTGAATGCAAAATATATGTTCAAAAAGAAAAAGCAACAACCATAACACAATTTATAACAACAAAATAAAAATGAGTTATTTAATTTGGTGATATAAACTGTGTAGTGGTTCTTGCTCTCTCTTTTAGTTCCATGGCGTGCGAACATCTTTTTATTTCCTCCACATTATCTAATTGACTTTTTGATTTGGTTCAGTCCCTGACTGCAGTTTTGAGAAAGCCTCTCCCCCTGGCTCGGGGGGGGGGGGGTGCGCCATCTCATCCCTCGCCTCAGGCAGCAGATTGCCTTGAGCCGCCCTTGTATATAAGAACAGCACTAGATATCATTTGTGGGGGGGGGGGGGGAGGGGAGGAGACAAACACGATTCATTCAAAGAGTTTGATTGGTAATTCAGCTTCTGTTGTCTTTGTCTTTTCACCTCTGATAACGGTTTGTTTTTCTGCTCTTTGCAGGCCTTATTTTTTAAGTGATTGGTGTTTCTGTCAAGACAATATTTCCACAGTGTGCCATTGATGTGTACCCCCTGAGGAAGACAGTTGCCGAAACTCGTAGGGGTTTTTGTTGAAATAAAGCACCTGTGATCTCCACATCCCACTTGCTTGTTATGTATTTGTTCTACGTTTTGCGAGGGCACCTGCTCTCCTTGTACTCATCACTCTGATGTGGTCTGATCCTCCCTTGGGGGAGAATTAACAAGTCCAGAAGATATTCACATTGGGAAGTACAATCAATGTATACTCGATCCCTGCCAAAATCGCTGCGTTGCAGCCTTATAGATGAGACCTCCCCGAGAAGGCCTTTCCCACCACACTGAGCAGATGCTTTTTTCAAAAGAATGTGCTTGCATGCTCCCCTGTGTTGCATGATGCAGACTTCCCTCCTGCTTTGAGGTCGCCCTTGCATGCCTCCTCAAGATCTATACAGGCATTGAGGTATCGGGGATGAGGTGGTATGAATCCATGGCATAAAATACCAAATTGCTGGTGTCCTAGAATCCAACCAGCTGCCTGTGAGCATACTTTACCTGCCCCCATATCAATGTGCTCCCAGCCTTGTTCAAGCTCATGATCCACTGGTGCTTTTCATATATGCCCATTGATGGTGAGCACACCATCCAACCTCTCCTGCATCAGCGAGTCATGAACATTGCCAGAGGTGGTGTCCTGTAGTCTATCTACTGAGAGAGTAAAAAGCTGCCCATAGATTATCTAGATAATGGTGATTTTCAGCGCCGTTATTTAGATAACTTTGGATAGTGAAAAAGTTGTCTGAAATGCCATCCAGATAGCAGCTGAATAGATAGTGTCTGCGTTATCTGGATACTTAGTAGCAGCCACTATCTAGATGCTGCTGTTGAATATCTGGGTTTTTTATGCCTGTGGCAGCCAGCATTTAAAAAAAAATGCTGACCGCCATGGGCTGAATATTGACCTGGTAGTCTTCTAGAGAATGATAGGTTATAAATGTGAGAAATAAAGACAGACCGATGCCCCAGATATTTTAAGAGGGCATATTCAAAGGGATTTATGCTGTTTGCAGACCTGGGATATTCAGAGGCACCAATGCGGTTAGTAGAGTTAAATATTCCCTCCTAACCCAGTGAAACGCCCCATCACGTATCGATTAGTGATGGGGTGGAGCGGGGGTGGCAACATGAACTAGCTGGTCAGCTGAAATGCCTAAAGTTAAGACAGGTGAAAGGCTGTCTTAACTTTAAGTAGTTTTGCAGTCTGGCTAGCAGCTGAATATCGCTGCTGAACAGACTGCAAAAGTACAATCCAAGCAAACTGGATGTTCAGTGTTAGTTGCCAGATATGGTCGGGCACTGAATATCCATTTTTATTTTAAAGTGGTGACAGCCAGCCGCTGCTCAGTACGTCTCCCTAAGTACTTGCTAGCAACTGTGCTGGAGAATGGGAAAAAAAAGTCAGGATTGATGGGGAAAAGTAGAGAGAAAGAGAGGCAAAGGGTAAAATGATAGAGAAAGAAAAAAAGGCACAAGAGGTGATTATGTTTAGTAGTATTTGATATACCAAATATTTTCACATATTGTTTTCACTGGTAAGGAGGGAAAGGTGTATTTTTTTAAAACTAACTTCTCACTCCTACCTGTGCCTCTCTGAATTCAATAATGCATATTTAGAGTTTGTGATATATAGATCCTGGTCAGTTATTACAGAATAATTTGTTTGAGATGCAAAATGGAAGTGGAGGTTGCACAGTTTTTAGTAGAGCAGAAGTATCTTCAGTCCTAGTAGTCACCATTTCCAGCAGGTCCCCAGGCCAAACCCTCTACAAAATTGACCTACTAAATTCTTTTAACTAACAACCAACAGACAAATTATAGTTCAGAGCTGATGCAAGGTTTCTGACTGTCCTGGGTGACTTTGAAATTTGGCACCCCTTCCTGACATCACAGTTGAAGTTTGTCCCTGCATTCCCATGGATAGTGTTCTATGCTCCTCCTCCCATTGTTAGCGCCTGCTCAACTTTTAATACTGCTGATGTGCCCATAGGCTCTGAGACCATCTTGTCTCCTTATTTTGGAAATGTGCACACGCTGGAGATGAGGTCGGGCTTGTCATTGCCGATACAGTGAGTATTGTCACAGCTTGATATGTACCTGACCAGCCTGGCAAACAGGAATAGAAATGCAGCACTGATTAACTACTATATCAAGAAAGCAAAGAGTGAATTATGGGAGAAGGTAGGAATGTAGAGAGAGGATTGGGTTATTTTAGAAACATAGAAACATGACCGCAGAAAAAAAGACTATATTGCCTATCTACATCATCTTCCCTTCCATATCAACTACTATAGTCCCTTTTTTCCCTTTATTTTGCCACCCCCTTGAAGTTTGTCACCGTCCTAGACTATACTTAAAAAGTGAGTCAAACCACTTTCAAAAACACTGCTTAAAACAATATAATCAAAGCCGTGGTGCAACATTTTACTGGTGCACATGATAGATGTGAAGACAAAGTGATTACAACCATTGATGACTTTCTGAGTTTGTGTAGCTGCCAGGACATGTTTATCACTCAAATTACATAAATATGTAAATCTGTTCTTTTTCTAGTAATTATCTGATGTACTTAACTCGCCTAACACAGGCTTGGAAGCTTGAAAGTCTGAGCAGGGCTTTGGAGTCCATGCACATGCAGGGGGCACTGAGCGCATGGGCTTCAAAGCCCCAAATTGATTTTTAATGCTGGCCTCTCCAGGTCCTGGGCCAGCCCTGGCGGCCATGACCCCAAACGAGAATTTTGCAACCCCATTTGGGAACTGCTGCTATAAAGGATCCCTTTATTTAGTTCAATTCTTTTTTATTAAGTTTAGAATATACACAAAACAGCATGCAAAGGCAAGTACATTGCGAGAAAAGTCATCTGTCACAACATGCACAGCACACACAGTCAGGAGGGCAGTGTAATACACAATCCAACGCCAAGAACAAGAAACAAACAAATACAATATAATAAAGTCAGAGCTTAAACGTACAGGATACAAAACGCTGTCTCATAATGTACAAAAGGAGTACCCAGATAACAAAGAGTTGCCAGCCCTCAAGGCTCCACCCCCCCTCTTCCCGACTCCCCCCTCCCACCCTCCCCTTCCCACCCCCTCCCCCCCTACCAGAAGACAGCAGACATGTAGATGCAGGAAACATGTGAGTACCAGGAAAAAGTGTAGTCCAGTCTAAGATTACCATACATTCCACCTGTGGCCCAGGGGGTCATCTACGCAAAACAAGGGCGTTAGATATGACCGGAAGAGCAAGCAGTGATCTACAGGGGTAGTCGGGTCTCCTCAGCTGCACTCCCACTTCGCTGCAATTGGGCGCTCCCGGTGGGACATTACACATTCAAAATTACACTCCGCTCTCGGGGGGCTAAGTTTTGGATAACTGGGGACCAGCGGTCCAGGAATATATCCCAGTGCTTCCCTCCCTGTTGCTTAGCTGTTAGTTTTTCCATATACAACAATTCGCGCAAGGCCTTTTCCCACAGGAGTGCCCCTGGTGGCGCCGCATCCAGCCATCGGGTCAAGAGGGTTTTCTTGACAAGCAGAAAGCCATGCTCCAGGAGCCCCCTGTGTGATGCAACCGGGACGGGCACCATTAGGCTCCAGTCATGAAAGAGACAAATACCCCACTGGCAAATATCCCCAACATCCAACCAGCCCGTCATCGTAGTACAAGCCTGGCGCCATATCGTTTGAGCTGCAGGGCAGTCCCAAAAGCGATGTAAAAAGGAGCCCACATTTTGCTTGCACCAAATGCAGATAGAGGTGGGACGCAAGCCGGCCTGAAAGGCCCACTTATCAGTAGCATAGGCTCTCCATAAAAACTTATACTGCAATTCCTGTAAGTACACCCAGGAGGACCCCTTCGGGATGCGGCTAAACGCGGCCCGCAAAGACTCTACTGACATCCCCTCCACCCCGTCCAGACACCACCTACTCGCCAGCGCAGAGAGAGGGGATCCAGCCGCCAGAGAGCTAAGAAGCTGACAGTAAGTCGGGCTCCCGCGATCCCGCTCCACCAATAATTGCAGAATTGCACTGGTGTCCCCAGGACTGACGTGTCCCCAGGACTGACGTCGTCCACGCAAACCCTCCAGGTAGTGGCGGATCTGTAGGTAGCCATAGAAATAATGAGGGGGAAGATGAAAACGGGCAGCGAGGGCACGGTAAGTATCAAGAGTTTCCCCTCCCGGCATATACAAGTCCCCTAGACACACCAAACCATGTGCCAACCAAGAGCGGAATAAATTGCGGGTAGGCATCCCCGGGGGGAACTCTGGATTTCCCACTAGGGGAAGCAAGAGGGAGGTTTTCGAGTTCCAGCCGAGTCTAGTGCTCAGCGCTCGCCAAGTTGCCCGAAGCGCCCTCATGTAAGCTCCGCTCCCTCCTAATGTCCCCAGAGATGGACGTGCCATGTGCAAGACATAAAGACTGTGATAAGGGGCACACATCCAAGTCACCTGACGCGATGGGGCACAACCCTCCCCGTCCTCTAACAGGCCCCAGAGGTGGCGAGCCATATAGCGGATATTGTAGAGCCTAAGAGAGGGCAATCCTAATCCACCCTCTTCTACCCTCTGCATCAAGGCCTTCAGAGGGATCTGGGCACGCCGACCGCCCCACAAGAATCCCCGGAGGAGGCCATCCAGTTTCTTCCAATCTTTCGCCAATATCCAAAGTGGCAGCAAACGAAGAACATATAACCAACGAGGAAGCTCAACCATCGTGAATAATGCCACCCTCCCCTTCAAAGACAATGGCAACCCCTTCCAGCCTGAAAGTACTGCCTTGGTTCTAGCCAACAGGCCCGGGATATTAGCCTGGTATAAGCACTCAGGGCGGTCTGGAAGGGTAACCCCCAAATACTTTAGAGAGTTCTCGGCCCAAACCAATGGGAAGGGCCCCACCCACGTCGGCCGTACCCGCCCACCCACATCCAATACTATTGACTTGGAGGCATTTATCTTGAGGCCCGAGAAACTACCATACTGCTCTATCATCTGCAACACCCGCGGCAAGGACTGCCTCGGGTGGGTGAGACACAAGAGCATATCGTCTGCGAATGCGCTGACTTTGGTCTCTTCCTCCCCCACGACCACTCCCCGCACCTGAGGGTCCCGTTGTATGGCGTGCAGCAAGGGCTCAAGAGCCAGGACAAACAGTAATGGGGACAGAGGACATCCCTGCCGGGTGCCCCTCTCTAGAACAAAGGCTTCGGAAAAGGTACCGTTGACACCCACTCGAGCCATAGGTTGGGCATACAGAAGCCGAAGCCATCGCACATAAGCACCAGTAAACCCCAGGGCGCCCAGGACATCCCACAGAAAAGCCCACGCCACTCGGTCGAACGCTTTTTCTGCATCCAGACTCACCAGCAACATAGGCGTTTCCTGGCGCAGGGAATATTCCATCCCCCAAAAGCAACTTGGCAATATTCCTAGAGGCCTCTCGACCCTGTACAAATCCCACCTGGCGGGGGTCAATGAGAGACGGCAAGATGGGGTTCAACCGTTTCGCCAGAACTGAAGCCAAGATCTTCATATCACAATTGATAAGAGAGATGGGTCTATACGAGGCCGGATCTAGCAGGTCTTTCCCCGGCTTCGGGAGCACAGTTATATCGGCGCACCACATGTCTCTAGGAAATTGGCCCAAACGACGAGCTTCATCATATAGAACCACCATAGAGGGGGCAAGACGTGCCGACAAGATTTTGTAGTACTCATAAGTGAACCCGTCGGGGCCCGGAGCCTTATGATTACTCCCCGCTCGAATCGCCTTTTGAATTTCCCCCACCGTTAACGGGGCATTGAGGTTCTGCACATCCAGCTCAGATAAGTGGGGCAAGGGCAATCCACGCAAAAAGTCGCGCCCTCCCTCATAGTCCCTCTCTTCTTCAGTATATAACTGAGCATAAAACTTGCGGAAGAGTTCGGCCAGCTGCTGGGGTTGGTGGTGCATCACTCCTCTCTCATCCCTGAGAACTGGTATAAAACGCATGCCTCCAGGGGCCTTGACTAACTTGGCCAGTAACCTGCCAGATCTGTTGCCGTATCGAAAAAACTGATGCTTGTAGCAATGTAAAGAGTAAACAGCTCGCCGCTGCAGGAGTTCATGGAGGGCCGCCTGGGCCCCAACGTACTCTAATTGCAGCGCCCTCCCCCCGTTCCTACCAGTCTTACGTTGCAAGTCGCGGACCTTGCGCTCTAACACCAAAAGGCTGCGATCCATATGCTTACGTCGCCTCACACAATAAGAGATGATCGCCCCGCGCATGATCGCCTTACTGGTTTCCCAGAGCAAAACGGGCGAGCACTCCGGCTTATCATTGAAAGAGAGAAACTCATCCCATTGTTCCTCTAGGAATTTCCGAAAGTCCAAGTCCTCCCACAGAAAGGCGGGAAAACGCCATCCCGCTCGCACAGGCCCCGCACATTCCCAAGTTACCCACACCAGGCCATGGTCCGATATCATTATAGGCTCTATGCCTGCCTGTACCACTTTGGATACGGCCCTTTCGCTCACCAAGATATAATCAATACGGGACCAGGAAAGGTGTGCTCTAGACTGATGGGTGTATTCACGAGATCCAGGATTGAGGAGACGCCATACGTCAACCAGATCTCCCAGCCGACATAGATACCCCACACTTTTGTTCCGCCAGGCCCCCGCATCGCTGTTCGGGGATTTGTCCAGGAGCGGATCATGCGGACAGTTGAAGTCACCAGCCAAAATCAGGTTACTACTTTTCGCTCCTTGAACAAAGCCCAACAATTTACGGAAAAAGGTATGGTCATAGATGTTAGGGGCGTAGACATTGACCAACCAAATATCCTCGCTATAAACTTTGGCATGCAGCAATAGATACCTCCCCCCGGGGTCCGCAGTCAGGTGCTGTACCTCAAATGGTATGCCCCGCTTCACCAGAACCGCCACTCCTGCTTTCCTCGTCCCCGAGGATGCGCCATGCACACTCCCCACCCAATCTCGTGCCAACTTTTGATGTTCCGCTGCACTAAGATGTGTCTCCTGTAGCAAAGCTATATGGGCCCCCTTCCGCTTAAGGAATTGCAGTATTTTAGTACGTTTCACAGGCGAGCCAATACCCCCCACATTCCAGGAAGTGATCTTCAAATTATGCATGCGCAGCTAAAGGAGCTTCAACTTGCAGCAATATCTCAAACTCAAGTCCCAGGAGCCGCCCAGCCTCGACTCCCAGATCAGAGCCCTTCATAGTAGGCAAAACAGACCTGTGCCCTATGGCTCCACTACCTCCCGCATCTAAAAGCCACACAGAACAAAACCCCCCCACCCCGTACCCCGACTTCCCTCCCCGCCCACACCCAAGTCTGCAGCCATTCTCCCTTCCCCCCTCCTCGCCTTCCTCCACGTGTCCCCCAAGCCCCCCCCCACCCATTCTCCCGCCTCTGCCCACCTGCTCGTTTCTTCAACCCACCCCACCAAGCACTCACACATTCATTCCCACACTCACTCTCACAGTCACTCCCAGAGCTTTCCCATCCCCAACTATACATGGGCACAATCACCCTCCTTCTCAAACACCAACTATCCCTTAAACATACACACCCCACTGCTGGGGGATAAGATCACTGTCCACCTTCCATGCGCCTCCAGGCCTCCGTCCCACAGCTACTGCAGGCGGCAACATAATATTCATAAGTAAAGATCAAGTATAGGAAGACAAACCAGGGGGCCAGCACCCCAGTACTGTGCATTCAAATGCCCAACAGAAGTCATTCACATTCAGTCAATCAGGGCTGATCGGCAGCTGAAGCGGGAGGAGGCGTCAGGGCAGACAGAAATTTTCTTGCTGCAGGCACTTGCTCAAAGGTGTGCGTTGCTCCCTTGTGGAAGATTTTTAAGGTGGCCGGGTAGCTCAAGGCAAAGCGGATTCCACCCTGGCAGAGCTCGGTGCAGATGGGCGAGAATTCTTTCCGCTTGGCAGCCAGTGAGGCTGAATAGTCCTGGAACAAGAAGATAGGCACATTGTCCAATCTCAGGTCTCTTTTTTTTCCGGTACGCTTGTAAAATGAGTCTTCTGATGAAAGTCGAGCAGCCGAGCCAGCACTGGTCGAGGCCTCGCACGGCCTTCCTGCCATTGTCCCAGTCTGTGTGCTCGCTCCACGCGGACCCGGCCTTGCAGTTCTGCCAAGCCTAACTCCTTCGGCAGCCACGTGTCGAACAGGGAGAAAAACTGTTCTCCTGTCCAGGATTCCGGGACCCCAATCAACCGCAGATTATTTCGACGGGAGCGAATCTCTAAGTCGTCAACTTTGAGCAGCAGAGCATCAATTTGTTTCTGATGCTGTTGCTGAATCCGCTGTAACGCTAGCTCCCCGTCCTCCAGAACGGTCACCCTCTGCTCAACCTCTTCTACTCTCCGCGTGAGTTCTCCAAATGTATCGCTCATCTCAGCTAATTTCTGCAACACAGCTGCGAATTTAGGCTCCAGCAACTTAGCGACCTCATAAGCGAGCTCCTCTGGCCCCGAGTCTGTACTTTCCTTGCCTGGGGAGTCGGGTCCCGCTGAGGATTTTGCTGCCGGCGCCATCTTAAGGTCCCGCGCTCCTGCAGCCTTCTCTCTCCTCGCCGCAGATTTCATGCTCCGTCTCGCTCTAGCACAGATTGCAAGGCACTTGAACGATGTTCCAACGTTCGCCTAATCAACTGTGCAAACTTCCAGCTCAATCTATCACACAAATCGCCGAATTTAACTGCCGATTCTAATGGAGGCCTGGGAGCTCGGCAAGGAACGTCCTCACCCGCTCATGCGCTCACGTGATCTCAGGATCCCTTTATTTAATTCTTGTTATTGGCTAAAAATGAAATTTTGGATATACTG
The DNA here is from genome assembly GCA_033557465.1 of Ichthyophis bannanicus. Lineage (NCBI taxonomy): Eukaryota > Metazoa > Chordata > Amphibia > Gymnophiona > Ichthyophiidae > Ichthyophis > Ichthyophis bannanicus. The sequence continues at coordinate 190,887,936 of CM066038.1, read as the reverse complement.
TATGGCACTAAAATACAAAAATGATGACAGATAATTTGTTTAATCATGATCTCTTGTACTGAATCTGTATCTTGGAAATAATGTTAGGATCCTACTCGGGGATGCCCCTTACTGCTCCATGCTTAATACTGATTGCAGATAGCTGTGTGTGAGAATTCACAGTTTGGCTACAACCAAATACTGAAAGCATGCATGGAACAACTGTGGATTTTCTGCGACTGGCAGCAAATAAGCTGAATTTTTCCTATTGCTAGCCACAGCTTTTCAGCAAACAGAACTCCTTATGTGTCAATAACCACTTAATTTTATGCAGATTAGCTATATCTTTTCTTGGAATTCAAAATTTTGCATCTCATAATTAAAACTGTGAACCTGATTAATCTGGTGGAACTCAGCGATTAAGATAACATGTGAGACCACCTTTCAAAGACAAGTGGAAAGACTGTTTTCTGTATGTTCAGTTCTATTCTGACAAATGGCTGATTGGACTTTCTCAGTAAATGAACCTCCAGTCTGAAACTCTATACTCTAAGTCATGTTTCTACGTTGAAGACTATTTTCCACACATAGTAAAGGACTTTTTTGTAGCTCTGTAACATTTGCATATTTGCTTTGATTTCTAATATCATTTTCATAGGTTTTTTTTTAACAAGAATTTGTATTTATTTGTTATGAACAATCCACTTAATAACATGCATACATACTTTGCTACTGAGGTATTTTCTGATTAATACATCTGCACATTAATGATGGCAATTTTATAGCAGGGTGCCATGGGTAGGCTCCTATAGAGCTGGGTTCTAAATTCAGTCCTTAGGGCAGAACTAGACAGTCAGGTTTTCAGGATAACCACAATGAATATGTATGAGAGAGATTTGCATGTACTGCCTCCATTGCATTCAAATCTCTCTTGAGCATACTCATTGTGGTTATCCTCAAAACCTGACTGGCTAGGTGTGTCCCAAGGATTGGGTTGAGAACCCATGCTATAGAGACACCCATATACGAGGTGTGACAAAAAAGAAACAAGACTGTCCCATAAATGTTTTATTACAAAATCTACAGAGAAATTATGCATTGTCCCCTTCAAAGTAATCCCCCCCCCCCCAGAGTTAATGTACTTCTGCATTCGCTTCTGCCACATATGGAAGCACTCGGTAAAGTCCTCCTCCTTGTTGAGGTCCCTCAGCTCCCTCGTCAGTGGCCTTGATCTCTTCTACAGAGGTGAAATGAGTTCCTTTGAGCACAGTCTTCAGCCTGGGGAAGAGCCAGAAGTCACACGGTGTGAGATCTGGGGAATAAGGAGGGTGGCAAGAGCTGTGATCTGTTTGTTGGCCAAGAACAGCCTCACACTGGGTGCGTTGTCATTGTGGAGCAGCCATGACTTGTCTCTCCACAGAGCCCACCTGCTGCACCAAACCCGGTCATGGAGGCGATTGAGGACCTGCTGGTAGAAGTGCTGATTGACTGTCTGACCCTCAGGCACAAAGTCATGATGGACCACTCCCTTCTGGTCGAAGAATGTGATCAGCATGACCTTGATCCTTGATTTGGACATGCGTGCCTTCTTGGGTCTGGGTGACAGTCGAGTCTTCCACTGCAGGCTCTGTCTCTTGCTTTCAGAGTCGTACTGGAAGACCTAAGTCTCGTCTCCTGTGATGACTTGGCCAACGAACTCTGGATCTTCTCCAATCTTCTCTAGCAAGTCTCGACAAACATTGACCCGGTGCTCCTTCTGGTCGTCCGATAAAAGCTTGGGCACCATCTTGGCGCACACCTTCCGCATCCCCAGCTCCTGCACCAAGATGGTCCACACTGACTCCCTGTTCAGGCTGAGCTCCTCAGCTATCATCTGCACCATCAATCTGCGATCACTCTGCACCAACTGATTCACTCTGTCAATGTTCTCAGCCATCTTTGTCATGGAAGGCCATCCTGACTTGGGATCATCCTCCACCTCCTTGTGGCCAGTCTTGAAGCATTTGTGCCACTCGAAGACTCGCGGCCTTGACATTGCATCTTCTCCATATGCCTTTTGGAGAAGTTGGAGACACTCAGTTGGGCCCTTCTCCAACTTAACCAGAAATTTCAAGTTGATTCTTTGCTCCATATTTCTGCCACCTCCAGTTGCGTGGCAAAGCGATGGAGCAGTGTGCTACAAAAAAACCTGCCATGATATTGTCTTCCAAATTTTCTGGCAGAGTCTTGTAAATTTGGTAACAGCTGCATCCGATTGCTGTAATACTTCAATGGGAATGCCATCATTGCCAGGTGCTTTGTTCTTTGATAAAGCTTTCAATGCTGCTTTGACTTCTTCTTTCATCACCAGTGGTTCCTGATCATAAGATACAGGTTGAAATGACTGCTGCTCCACTTGATCTTTATCATATAATGACTCTGTATATTCTTTCCACCTTTTCTTGATCATCTTAGCATCATTCAACATGGATCCTTGAGCATCTTGTAACATACAGATGTTTAATGACAACTTTGCAGTTTGAGTACATTGAACACACATGGAAGAAAAATGTGGGTGTAATCCTTTCCCCAGCTCATGAAAATGAAGGAATGCTCTTTCCTAGTCAGAAGTAGGAGATTCTGTAGATTACATTAAATGTGAGTTGGCCCAGGTTAGTGATACACATTCCAATGCTTCTTGGAATACATTACTTTTGTGCACAGAAAAGGATTTTATTAGGTCAAACATTATGCCCGTCTGATATTTTAGCAATCTTTTCTATTTATTTTTTGTGTTGTGTTATGGGCTGAAACACCTTTTCCAGGCTAATATAGATTCAATGGCATTGTCTATGAATAAGGTCTAATATCTGTATCCTTTTTTCCACTACTGTAAAAGGCTGTTTACTAATAAGAAAAAAATCTCCAGTTGTGAAATCAATGTGCTGTCACTTAAATTGAGCTAGTCTATCTTTACTTGTTTTAGTGTTAACACGATACATCTTTTACAGCCATTATCTTGTTTGCTAGTCTGATCAATCCTATGTAGAACTTCTGAGTATTAAGATGTCCATTAGTGCTTGGTTCACCCTAGGCCAATTTTTCCAAATGGGATGGCTTTGTACATATTATGATTAAAGCGAGGGTATGTCTTTATGTTTATATCTATATTTGGTCACTTTCTATACTGCCCTTCACAGAGCAACAACAACATTAACAATAAAATACCAAAACAGAAAGAAAAGTAGAGACCAGAAAAGAGCAGAGAGAAAAAAAAATGGAATTCAATAATCAATACCTAACCATAGATCATAAAACCAAGAGAAGAGAAAAGAAGGGTTAAGTTGCTACCCACCTCCTAGCCCCTAACGAGAAGAGAGGTTGGAACTACCAAAAAGGAATAAAGAATTTCTTTTTATTTTAGAGTAATGTTGACTTGGAAAAAAAAAGCCTAAGCTTGAAGGGAAGGTTTTAAATTTAGGTAATGAAGATTCAAGATAAATATGTCTGGTAAAGCGTTTCCATATATAGGGGGCAAGGAAGTAAAATGTGGCACGGCACGTTGCCTCCAGTCTGGCATGGGGCATATTTATTTGTAATAGGATAACCAGTTCATACCATATCATGAAGGATAAGTTAAACTAAGCCAAACTCTCCCCCACTGCATCTATGGGACTTTGCAGTTATAGTCCTATTTGTCTCATAGAAGCTGAAGTATAAAGTCATAGATGCAATGGAGATTATAAAACAGACCTGATTTAGCTGATTCTAGACAACCAGACGCCTTTGAGGATCCCTAATTTGGATGGGCTGGATTTATTAATGCGGGTTAACACGATTTAATGTGTTATTTAATGCAAATCCAATTTATATCAGTGTGGCCTGTTTAATAACTAGGAGGTATGTTTACTAAAATGAGGCCTAGTTTTAGTGTGGGGACAGGGCCAGACCCACACTAGAAGACGGGGGCATGCCCAGCACATCCCCATTGAGTTTACGCAGGTTCGGCTCTGCCCTGCACTAAACTATTTGCCACGATTGACATGGGAGCACTTAATGCCACCCATTGAGGTGGTAAGTGCCACTGTGCTAATTGCAATATTGATGGCTAGTGCGTGCCAAAGACACCCATGCTAACCGCAGCGTGCACACTCTGCCCCTAAATCCCCAAGTCCCCAGCCCTACTCATGCTAAGCAGTTTGCATGAAACTTTTACCGCAGCTCCATGTTTAGCACATGGTAACAGTTACAGCGTCTCAGGGCCAGCGCAATGAGCAGGCAGACTAAGTAGTTGCCTACGGCAGCAGTTTCTGGGGTGCAGCAAAGAGCAGCGGCAGTCAAAGCCACACAAACTCAAAGAGCGATTAACACATCCTTTTGCTTGCTGGGAGAGGGTGTGCAAACATACTTACAAAGCAAAGTTAATGGTTAAAAAAAGGGTGTCCAGATATGCATTTTTACAAGATTGCTGTTGGAGGGGTGGTATTGGGATGATGATGATGATTATTATTATTTAAGACTTATAAAGTGCAACTAGGCGTATGCACTTTGCTAGATTAGTCCATGCTTGAAAAGCTTTTAATCTAGCAAATCGACAAACAATACAACACAAGCAACAGCTAGAGGAAAGGGAGGAATCAGAACTTGAAAGCAGCCACAAAAGGGTAAGACTTTAGCATAGATTCTAATAGGGAGAGAGAAGAGGCTCGACGCAAGGGATGATGATGATTGTTGAGTTTAATTATCAAAATTTTGGGGTGCAGGGGTAAGGCTAAAGGTTCACCTAGGGCACCCAATATTTTTGCACTGGCCCTGAACAGCATGCTTAACATGAACCATTTGAGCGCTTTACTAAACATGCCTATAAATGCATTACCTCCATTAACACGTTATTGCATCAATGCTTTCTAATGCATATTAGCTAAAGTAAAAAAATATGGCCCTCTATTTATTAAGGATGTTACCGATTGTAGAATATTATGTACTCAACATCTGAAGGAAAATATTAACAACAAAAATAAATTTAAATTGTTTTTAATAGAACCAGTGGTCTCAGTCTGGAGACAGCAATATGGGGTAACTTGCCCCTGAAATGCTTACTCATGTAGCATCAATGACCACATACACGGTTCTTTAAATTTCTGTTGAGTATTCATAATTAAATGAAAATCGGAACTTATCTTAATATTGAATTCAATTTTTAGATTGCAAAATAGTAGTTGTGCTGCTATCAAACAATGTTAATAAATAGAGGGCCATATTTTTTACTTTAGCTAGTTTATAACCCTCTGATAATAGACCAACAGATATATTGTGGTTACATATTCTAATGCATATTAGCAAATAAAGACCCTTTTGTACAAATTTCCTCTTTCTGAAAAATTCAGCAGGCTCATAGCATGATTTGTTTGCACTAAGTTCTTTCTTTCATGACTAATAGCAAGAGAAAGTGAAATAACAGATTTATAATGAGCTTCTTTTCCTAGCCAAAGAAGTAAGTTTAGATAACAGGGGAAAAATGTAGTTAGCAACTTCAAGAAGCCGTTATCCCTAAAAATCCCTGCTGATAGACAGATCAATAGAAACTACTTCAGCTCTTTCATTCATCACACGCTTCTGTTTAACAAGAGCACCTTAACGAGTTGGAGGATGCTCTCAGCTGGTAGGAACAAAGGGTTTATCAAAATCTAGTTGAAATCCCACGGAGTTTACACAACCTGTGAGAAAAAAGACAATGAAGATGAAATGCCCTCAGTGGGCAGATGTGCCATAATGTTACTACATGCGGAATGCTTATATCTCAAACCTGTTGTAATCTAAACTTGCATTGTGTTCTTTAGATCCATAAAGACTTACAAGTTAAAAATTCTGTGTCAAGCAGCAAAAGCTGGGCACCTTGGGGGGGGGGGGGAGGAGCAAGATGGCGGTGGTGAGATACTCCTGATGAGAGGTCCGGTTCCCACATAGAGATTTGTAAAATATCTCCTTCTGCTGTACAAGGAGGCAACTCCATGTGCATTCCTCCATGTCCTTATGCATATTTTACAAAAGACTCACATTCAGCAGAGCCTTTTCTAAAATAATGCTGGAATTGAGCACATCTTTTTTTCAATTTTATTTTATTTTATTGAATTGACAATTATATCTGAGCATAAGCACTTTATTTATTTAGCTAGCTTTATATACCGCCGTATCAAAATGCCAAGGCAGTTTACATGTTAACAAGTTGAACAGAAGTTAACATACATGGAACATAGTGGGATGAAAGGCCAGAACATTAACAGATAACATATTTGTAAATCAATGGATAGGTTAATTGAACATATATACATTGGGCAGCTTGGATATCTGACATGTTATGAGTAGGGAGGGGAGGACGGGGCAGTAACAAGGGCTATACTAGAAAAGTGAATGGTAGGGATACCATCGGGATAGTATGGTCATATGTACTAAGTAAGAGTTCTGCTGAAGTGTTTGATGAAGAAATGTGTCTTCAACCTTTTGCGGAAGTCCTTAAGGTTACTCGTGGCTTGGATGTTGTCAGGTAGTGCATTCCATATATGTGGGGCATAGAGTGAGAATACTCTATTAGATGTTCAATAGTTGCTTTTCCTGTTTGTTGGTGGAATGGTGAATGTGAATTGTTGTTAGCTCTCCTTGGTCTGTAATCTGGTGTCTTCTGAATCAGCGATTGTAGGTATTCTGAGAAAAGATTGTGGTATGCTTTGAAGATGGTGATAAGGGCCTTGAATTTAGCATGGATTGTAATGGGAAGCCAGTGCAGGTTTTTGAGTATCGGTGTTATGTGCTCATGAGTGGATACCCCTTGTAAGATTCGGGTGGCAGTATTCTGGGCCAATTGTAGAGGGTGGATTGCATAAGCTGGTAGTCCCTGGAAGATAATGTTGTAATAGTCCAGGTGCAGGAGTACCAAGGCCTGGAAGACTGTGTGGAAATCATGGTTGTCTAGTACAGGTTGAAAACCTCGGACTGTTTTTATTTTATGGTAAGCAAGTTTGATGCTGTTGCTGGTGGTGACTGTAGTGTTAGGCCCTGGTCCAGGGTGACTCCTAAGTAGAGCACTTGTGACATGATTTGTAGTTGTGCACCTGGTATATTTAAGTGCGTTGGTGGTGCGAAGTTTGTGTGTCTGGTGACATGGAGGACCTCAGTCTTCTGGTAGTTCAAGGATAGGTTGTGTTTAGTTAACCATTGTGTGAGGACTGTGAAACAGTTGATCAGCGAGGAGCATACAGGCCGTAGAGTGGTGAATGGGACATATGCAACATTATGCCATTATGTTGTGTGATAGAGCAGATGGGTTGTATGTAAATGTTAATTAGGAGAGAAGATAGTGTGGAACCTTGAGGTACACCTTGTCGTAGTTTGAATGGGGCAGAAGTGATGCCAACTGTTTGTATCTGCTGCTGGCGCTCAGTTAGGTAGGAAGAGAACCATTTTAGAGCTGTGCTGCGTAAACCTATTGCTTGTAAGCGGTGGAGTAGTGCCTCAAGGGGTAGAGAGTCAAAGGCTGCAGTAATGTCTAGAAAGATGAGTATGAATCCTTGATGAGGTTTTTGAGTGTCTTGGATTAGTCTGTCCATGAGGGCTGTAAGAAGGGTTTTGATATGATCCTGGAGTTGCAGTTGCACAACTTTTTCAATGATCTTTGCAAGAAATGGCAGATTGGAGATAGGGTCACCTTGATCTCACAATTCAGGGAGATGCAGTAGTTCAAAACAATTGTGTGGCAGTGCAGAAAACAAGGGGTTTGAGGTCCTTAAAATTGAGAGAAGATCTCGTAGAATGAATTTGCTTCAAAGCAAAAAACCCAGGATAGTAACATGCTCTCGGAGAGTGAGGGGATCCCCTTGAAAGGTGGTGCTTAGCAGAGGAAGAACGGATGCCTTGCTATCCATATTGTCTCTGATTTGGTGGGATTTAATTTCTGACCATTCTGACATAATTGGCGGGACGTGCAACCCCACTAGTCATCTGGCCCAGATTCAGATAAATAGTCTCCTAGCATGCACAGAGGCTCTCTGCGGGCAGAGTGTGGGCGGGACTGGCACCCAAATGTACAGAGCTGATTCAGGTCACGGCCCTGTATGTTTGGGGAACATCGGGGAGATGCACAGCTTATTCCACCTCTGAGATGGAATAAGTGGTGGACGCTTGTGCACCCTGGCTCTGCAGCCCCCCCCCCCCACACACGCAACAGAGCTGCTGTAGGTAATGCCCCGCTGCCTGATCCCGGCCCCGGTACACCCGCCAAGGGTTGGATAGTTGGAAAACTGGTTTGGAGGGTGTCGGGCTGTTGACGCACCAGCGGAAGTGGGGGATGCCTGGCCGTGCTGCTTTCAGGATATCCCCGTGGCTGCTGCAGGGGCACTCCGTGTCGTCCCGTTGCCCAATCCTGCATGAATCGGGTACAACAGAGCTCATCCTATTTGGGGTTGCCAAACGGCCCAGATGTGCCCCTTCCAGGATCGGGCTCCACTTGTTTTGTCTTGATTAGATTGTAAGCTTTGATGAGCAAGGACTGTGTCTTACATCTATATGTACAGCGCTGTGTATGTCTTGTAGCACTATAAAATGTTTAGTAGGAGTAGTAGCAGCAGCAGATAGTTAAACATATGACCCAATTTCAAATCCATTAGTTCACTTCTTAACTTTCAAAACAATTTTATTACAGAGTAATTGAATAAACAGCTTATTGTTAGAAATGGAATTAAGGGCACCTATGCAAAGACTGGGTTCATAGAACTGTGATGGATATTAGATTGATTGAATTCATTGTGATAAGGTGATATGTTCTTGGGGTTTCATTGAGATGGCTGAGACAGATTACAGCCCTCTATTTGCCATTGGGATATATTGTTTGGAGCAAGCAGCTTCCTCACGTATCCTGCATCTAAGTTGACCTGGGAAAAAGATTACACCTTGAATCAAAGAAGGGATACGGAGCACTTAAAATGGAAGGAGAGGGCATTAAGCAAAGGTTTCTCTTCTATAGGATCAAAGGTTGCAAAGATATAGGTCAACTAATACAATTGCATGCCACAGGGTGGGAGTATAACACAGATTTACAGAATAGCAGCTTTAGGAACAGAAAAGACATACTTCCACTTTGAAATTACCCCAGGGAATTTACGCGCTTATATTTACGCCCGTTGTTTACTGAGCACAGAATTTCTGGATTATTATATGTGCACATCCATGATTTTTCAATTGTGTGTACATACATGCAAATCATCTTCTAACCTCATCCTGGAAGTGCTTCTGCTTCATTTAGGTAAAGATATGTGTGTAAAGGCTGTATGCGGGTACGTTTTAAGTGCATATCAAGTGCACAATTTAAATGTCCATTTCCATGCATAAAGCACTGTTTTACACAGAGAAATGTGTATGCATACACAGCAATGCCAAGTCTATTTAAATAATATGCAAATGAGCTGTATGTATTTAAACTAGAATGCTAATGAGGTAATGAGGTCTGTGCCCAATGCAGAAAAATGCGTAGAGGATTACATAACCAGCAGGAGCCTCAATATCTCTACGCCTGGTCTGAGGTGACTTAAACATTTTGCACATGTAGGGAAAGACTATTTCAGGGTATGTACCAGTGAACAGTTACCTTCAACGTGAACATTTTCTGCATGTACAGTGCCTTGTGAAAGTATTCATCTCCTCATTGTTTGTCCTGTTTTGTCGCATTACTACCTGGAATTAAAATGAAGATTTGGGGGTTAGCACCATGTGATTTACACAACATGCCTACTTTGAAGGTGCAAAATATTGTGACACAAACAATAATTAAGACAAAAAAACACACAGAAATTATGAGTGCGCATAGGTATTCTCCCCCCCCCACCCCTCCGCAAGTCGATACTTTGTAGAGCCACCTTTTGCTGCAATTACAACTGCAAGTGTCTAGGGGTATGTCTCTATTAGCTTAGCACATCTAGCCACTGGGATTTTCACCCATTCCTCAAGACAAAACTGCTTCAACTCCAAGTTAAATGGATTGTGTTGGTGTACAGCAATTTTCAAGTCATGCCACAGATGGACTGAGGTCTGGGCTTTGACTAGGCCATTCCAAGACATTTAAAGGTTTCCCTTTAAACCTCTCCACTGTAGGTTTAGCAGTATGTTTAGGGTCATTGTCCTGCTGGAAGGTGAACCTTCGTCCCAGTCTCAAATCTCTGGCAGACTGAAACAGGTTTTCCTCCAGAATTGCCCTGTATTTGGTGCCATCCATCGTTCCTTCAATTCTGACCAGTTTTCTTGTCCCTGCTGATGAAAAACATCCCCACAGCAGGAGGCTGCCACCACCATGTTTCACTGTGGGAATGGTGTTCTCGGAGTGATGGGAAGTGTTGGGTTTGTGCCACATATAGCGTTTCCCATGATGGCCAAAAAGTTCAATTTTCATCTCATCTGACCAGAGAACCTTCTTCCATGTGTTTGGGGGATCCACCACATGCTGTTGTGCAAATTCCAAACATGTTTTCTTCCTTCTTTAAGCAATGGCTTTTTTCTGGCCACTCTTCCATAAAGCTCCGCTCTGTGGAGTGTATGGCTTAAAGTGGTCCTATGGACAGATACTCCCATCTCCGCTGTGGATCTTTGCAGCTCCTTCAGTGTTATCCTTGGTGTCCTTGTGGCATCTCTGATTAATGCTCTCCTTGCCCGGTCTGTGAGTTTTGGTGGGCAGCCTTCTCTTGTCAGGTTTGTAGTGGTACCGTATTCTTTCCATTTTGTTGTAATGGATTTAAAGATGTTCTGTGGGATATTCATAATTTGGGATTTTTTTTTTTTATAAGCCAACCCTGAACTATACTTCTGCACAACTTTGTCTCTGACCTGCTTGGAGTGCTCCTTGGTCTTCATGTTGCTTGCTTAGTGGTGTTGCAGAGTCAGGGGACTTTCATAACAGGTATATTTATACAGGCATCATGTGACAGATCATGTGACACTGATTGCACACAGGTTGACCCTAATCAACTAATTATGTAGCTTCTAAGATTTATTGTTGGACCAGATCTTAGTTAGGGGTTTCATAGCAAAAGGGATGAATACATATACACTCACAACTTTTCAGTTTTTACTTGTTTTTTATATATACAAGGTATTTTATTGTCATTTCACTTCACCAATTTGGACTATATTGTTAGGTCCATTACCTAACAACATCCAAATGAACCTCCATTTTCATTCCACGTTGTAATGCGACAAAACAGGATGAAAACTGAGGGGATGAATACTTTCACAAGGCACTGTATCTTTCAGCATATAAGTGTAAGTTTGGCGTTGTGTTTGTTGGACTCGTTTATATTATTTATTTTTTATTTTAGGGCTCTTTGTTGTCATTTCATAAAAAAATTTTTTTTAGGTGAAATAATGTTGATTATTATGGAGTGAGCGTCAAAAGAAGCTGCACATCCTGTACACATAGCATCAGCATTTGACGTTTACACTCATGCATATGCAGCCAATTGTACCACATCTCTTTGCACATGCGTTGGCTCCCCTTCTTTCAACTTTATCCTGTACATTTTTGCACAGCTCATTTGCATACACACCTGTTGCTGCATACTGGTCATGCACTATTGGCGCACTATGAAAATACATACACGGCTAATAGCGCGTGACTTCAGCGCCAGTTTTCTGTATTGGCTTGTAAGTTTTTATCTGGGGTGATGGAGGGTTAAAAGACTTGCCTAAGATTACAAAGATCATCAGTGGAATTTGAATCCTGGCTTCCCTGATTCTCAGCCTACTGCTCTAACCATTAGGTTACGCCTATGTATAGACAATGTTTTGAGGTCCAGTAGGAGGTGGCAATCTGTCAGAGTCAACAGGGCTTGAACCAGTGACGTAGAGAGCAGAGGTGTGTTCCAGCCCCACACTTAGATGCCTAGGGAGGCACAGGGAAATGAACTGGCTTTTTGTGCCTCTTGTTTATAACCTAAATCCCAACTATTCTAACCTATCACACAATTGTAAACTGATTACAAATATGTAATTTTGGTTTTTTTATCCCCTTTATTGTAAAACCGCTTTGATATATTCCTGAGAAGGTCAAAAAGCAGTATAGTAAATGACCAAATAAACTAAAACAAAACTAGATGAAAAGTACATTTATTTATTTAACTGGTTTTATATACCGCCTTTTGACATGTCAAGGTGAGTTTACATGGAACAGTAATTTAACGTGGGGTACATAGAATCAAAATGTCACACACAACCTTAATTTCCAACAAGTAACTTAAGTGACTATATACATGAGCATAATGCTAACAAGTACATGCATGAAATGTGTAGAGTCCATGGAACTTGACTGATATAATATTGGTTAGATACATTCTACAGGCAGGAAGGGTTAGGAGCAGCCAGGGGGAGGGTAGGGGGTAGCAGGACTAGAGGGGGATGGATAGGAGACTGGGCCAATGCGCATCAGGGATAGGGCAGGCATTGAAAAGAGAGTCACTGGGACCCAGGCAGAGGTGTGCCTAGTTAATCCAGAGCTATCGAGAAGTGCTCGAGGAACAGATATGTTTTTGTTTTCTTATGAAAGTTATTGAGATCACTTATTGTGTGAATGTTGTCTGGCAGAGTGTTCCAGAGTCTTGGAGCGAACAGGGAGAAAGCCCTGCTTGAGGGATGGCGAGGGTAGTTTGATTGCTCATCCTTCTAGCACGATTGACTGATGGCCTTTTTATCAGAGTGCTTTACATGCTTTTTAGCATGAATTTGCATACTTTGCTATTATGGTTATGGTCTGGGCATTTGATATACCGCCCTTTACTTACGCATCAGAGCGGTTTACATGTATACTAACAGGTACTTTTTTATTCCCTTGTCCCCGCAGGGCTCACAATCTAAGTGTACCTGAGGCAATGGAGGGTTAAGTGGCTTGCCCAAGGCCACAAGGAGCGGCCATGGGACTAGAGACCCCAGTCCCTCCGGCCTGAGGTTACTTGTCCCCATGCGGGAATTGAACCCCCGGCCCTCCGGCCCTCCGGCCTGAGGTAACCTGTCCCAACCACTGAGCCACTCCTCCCTCTTAGGTGTAGCCGGGGGTACGGTCTGAACAGGGCATGGGTATTTATTTATTTATTTTAACAGTTTTTTTGTATACCGCCTTATCCTTTAATCAAAGCGGTCACAACACAATTGGGGGATACATTTAACACGCAGGGATATGAGACACATACACTAATACTTACAGGGAACATGGGCAATGGAGGGTTAAGTGGCTTGCCCAAGACCACAAGGAGCACCTGTGGGACTAGAAACCCCAGTCCTTCCGGCCCAAGGTTGCTGTCCTCTAGTGGGATTTGAACCCCCGACCTTCTGGCCTGAAGTACCTTGCCCTAACCACTAGGCTACTCCTAGAGTTTGTATGTATGTTGTATAGATTATAAAACACTTTAAGCATGCATACCTGCTCAGACCAACACTCAAGGTGTGTTTTCTGCCACATGCGCAGGTACTGTATAGGCACCTCTTTGCCATTATAAGATAGCACCTATGCAGGTGCATCTGTAGGTGCCTATCATGGTACCCTGTCATAAAATTACCCTCAATGGCGGTAGATTGTATAAGGTGCTGCTTAGATTTGTGCGCAAACAGCATGCATAAATCTAGAAATCTAGGTATTTTAGTCATATACACACGCAGCTGGCCGCATGTGTTATGTCCTATTTTATAAGTACATACGCATATCCGATTGCACGTACTTTCACTGTAGTTGTGCACAGGGGTGGAGTTTCAGTGAAGCATGGGCAGAGTGGAAAGTTCCTTCTTTTATCCCTTTTATTGTAAAACCGCTTTGATATATTCCTGAGAAGCAAAAAGCAGTATAGTAAATGACCAAATAAACTAAAACTGTTGTAGTTGTTGATATGGAAAGACAGACTAGATAGGCCATGTGGTCTTTTTCTGTCATCATTTTTCTATGTTTCTATGGATGTAAATTATGAAATACTATAATTCACATGCATTCAGCAGACATCTAGACACGGGCATTTAAACCAGCTCTAGGCCAACATTGTCCAATAAAAATTCCTAATTTGTGGCAAAGCTGGCATCTGTGAATTTGTCAAGGATGGGTGCCAACTGAGGTGGTAGGGCATGGTGCAGGGATAAAGGGGAGCAGGGATAAAGGGGGGCGGGGGGGGGGGTCATACCCGGGGCCTGAATGACACTTGCCCGGTTGTGTCTCTCGCCTTGCTCCCTACTAGTTCATTGTTCACAGTTTTTTGGCTCATCTTTGCTCATTTGCATTGCCTGCTTCCTGTGTGTCTATAGCTCTGCACTGGTGTGTTTGCTGAGTAGCTAAGATCCATGCTTTAAAAGAAATCTCTCATTATACCTACTTTGTCAGTGTTCATTTAATGCAAATAAAAGACCAATTTAGCTATACTTTTGCTGCTTTGAATGAACAATAGCATTTCTTTTTCCTCATTTCTACTGCACTGTCTACTGGTTTTGAATAAAGCTATTTATCTGGTCTACAGTATATTAGTCGATAAAAAAAAAATGGTTGAAAGTCACCTCTAATACTCTCCCTAAAAAGTAAGTAATCTTTTCGTATCCTAGGGCCTAAATCAATGCTCCTTAAATCAATATTTTCAGTATATAGTTGCTATTTCCTTTTACACTATAGAATGAGTGAAAATCAATAAAATACATTTGTGAATTTTATACAACACTGAATAGGTAAAGAATCATCCATATTGTCCTCTAATACAAGTCATATCTCATTCCTATTATCTGGCACTGCTCACAGCTACATTTATTAAAATCACCCTGGGCTTGGTTAAACAAAAATCATTTTACTTTCTGGAAAGCAAACATTTGGAAACAGAGAAATTGGGCTTGGCTGTAATCTATAGGCACATGCATGATGCAGACGAATAACTGTACAGTATCTTTAAGTAGTAATGGGTATCATTGAAATAAAGTCTGAGGATTCACTAATTTGTATAAGATCCTGGGACCAATCTCTTTCACTGTTTGGGTATGCAAAGGGTAACTCATGCTTCCAAGGACCTCTTCCAAATAGTGTTCTGCACTCTGTGGGATCTTTATCTGCATGTAGGTTGCCGTGAACAGTGCTTCTGTCAGAGATTACAGGGCTGGGCATTAGGTTTTAGCAACCTCCACAACAAGGGTTCACCAGAGAAGTAACCCTGTAGCTCCTAGTGAGTTACAGATAAAATAGCTCATAGCAAATTATCTTGTTGCCTAGCCTAGCTAGGGATACTCATTATGGGATCCTTGCAGGGGAAAAATAAGTCCAATGGAGTAGAGTGAAAACAGCACTTCTGTTTTCCTACTTTATTTCTTAATAATATTAGAAGCCTGGGAAGATTTGAAATCTTTGTCATCTCTATCTTCAGATTGGATCAACCCAACTTTGCGCTCCAATTAGCTTTTAGAGTCATGTATGAGAGACGTTGTTTTGTTTCATTAGGAAATAATAGAATGAGGTAGCCATGGAGGGAAGGGCTACAAATGTCCAGAAAGTGATATTTAAAGGTGATGATTTAGAGATGTTGAAACAAATCTTTGTGAACCTAAAAGTTGTAATGGACAAATTAATAAACTAAAGAATAGCAAATTGCCTGGACTGGATGGTATACATACCAGAGTACTGAAAGAATTGGAAAATGAAATTGCAGACCTATTATTTTGGTAAAATATAATTGGATTGGATGGTAACCAATATTACACCAGTTTTTAATAAAGTTCCATTAGCGATCCAGGAAACCACAGAGTCTGACATCCATGCTGGACAAAATAGTAAAACTATTATAAAGAATAAAATTATAGAATATATAGATGGTCATGGTTTAATAGGACAAAGTCAACATGGATTTAGCCAAGGAAAGTCTTGCCTCATCAATCTGCTTTATTTTTTGAAGGTATGAATAAGCATGTGGATAAAGGTGAGTTAGTTACTGTATAGTGTATCTGTATTTTTAGAAAGTATTTAAACAAAGTCCCTCATGAGAGACTCCTAAGGAAATTAACAAGTTGAAAAGTGCACACTTAGGATATGAAGTTATAAGGGTGCCATGGGAAGATGTGCCCCAATTATGAGCACAAGTCTCTATTTTACAGAACTTACGCAGCGAATGGGTTGCTATTTAGTAAGCATGCATGGAAGTACCCATGGCTCGTACCTTCCCTTGGTCTATGCATGGGAGTGGGGTGTGAGCAGGTTGTAGGCACAGTCCCAAAAGACACATATACATTGCTAAATATGACATATGAACCATTTCTGTGCTGATTTAGGCACAGCCAATTATACCTGCAATAGGATAGGTGTAAGCACCATGCCTAGTGCATCAGCACAGTACTGTTTTATAAAGTGAGGCACATGTATGCATCACTTTATAAAATAGGCTTGCAACAGATGCACAGTGATGCACATTGCTTGTGTGAGTGTTTCCAAAATTATCCTCTTGAGATGGCACATTTTAGAAATGACATCTAGGTGGAATTTGGGATGTCCAGGTCAAAACGTATGAAAAAATGCCGGCCATGTGCAAGTTTCAGCCCGATTTTAGAAACTTGCACATGCCTGAAATAGATGATGGTGGCAGCTAGGCCACAAAGATGTCCCCACTACAAAATTATAGGAAGGCGTGTTTGTCTCATGCTGCATGCATGTCTCAGTCAGCTCTTTTGCAAGCAGAGACATGTATTGGCGTGCCAACCAGAAAACAAGTGTCCCTGTTTCCCTTCATTTTTTTTTATGATTGTGAAACGTATTGGGGATATCAGAGTATCTTTTTCTCTGCTTCCGCCAGGTGTTTTGGTGACAGTATGAGAGCTTTTCTGATGCCCATTCGTGCCCTGGAGCAGTAATAGTCATAGACATTACTGCTGGCGAGTTTAGGCATGGCTCACCATTTCTGAAATTAGGCATGTACTTATATCTTTTCCGAAATGCCCCAGACATGCTTTTGCCATGACCCCATGTGAAATGGATGTGACCTCCCTAGAGATGTCCATATATCCAGGGCCGGCCCAAGGGTTTCTGCCACTCTAGGCCTCGTTGCCCCCCTCATGCTGTGTCGCCCCTCCTCATGCTGAGCCACGCTACCCCCCCACTGAGTCGCACCACATCCCCCGCTGCTGCCAATTCAGTCTTGGGAGGGAGGCAGACAGTGGCAGCAGTATTTTAAAAATGGCGGCTTTGTACTGCTGCTTTGTTGCCCTGGCAGGTCATGTGCTTCAGCACACATAGCCTGTCACTTCTGACCCATCTCCAACAGAAAGTTGCATTGGAGGGGGATTAGAAGCAGCAGGTTGTGTGTGCCAAAGCACATGGCCTGCCGTGGGCAACAAAACGCCGAGCTCGCCTAGTGGATGAGCCGGTCCTGCATTTACCCAGCTTTCTAAAATGGCTCTGGGGACGTCTCCATGATTTGTTCATCTGAGTGGCCATTTTCAGATGTCCAGCTCACAAATAGGGCCCCCATATTGTGACATAATAGCATGTTCCCCTTTTCTGCTATTCACAGACTTGGGTTTGTCTGTGGTGGGTCTTGGTTGAAACAGCCGTAAAGTGTGCCCAGCAAGGTAGCTGTGGATATGAGGGTTGGTATGGACAACCCTATGAGGTGTGAGTAGTAATTGATGTATTTGTGATGTCTGTGTGTATCAGTGGTATAATGTGTATATTTATCTGCATGGAACAAGTTTAACAATTGTGGGCTCTGTGGGTTGGATATCAGGACATGTAGTGATATATTTATGTTTATTGGGAGTGTGTGACTGTGTGTGGGGTGTGGGTTAATGGAAGGGAATGCATGGTGGTGATGGGCATGTTGTGTGTTTGAGGGTGTATGGTGGAGAGGTATGTGTCAGGATGTATGTGTTGTAAGCATGAGAGTGTGTGCAGAAGCAATCCTTAGTCGTTCCTGCCCCTCTTATGGTAATACTTGAACCCCAGTAGTAGTCATATGGTACTTGCACTAGGGTACAAGCCATCATATAAGGGATTTTTGCCCTTATATGGCAGCTTGAACTCTAGCAGTAGTACTGCGAGAATACTCTAGAGTTCAAATGCTGTCATTATGAACCTGGCACCAAAAGTGGCAGGGACACCTGGAAATTGCTTCTGCTTGAAGACCACTGAACTATCAGTGAGAGTTAGAGGTAGCTTTGGGGGATCTATGGGGAAGGTGGTTGGTTGGTTACCTCAAGGAGGGTCTCGGGTGGAGAGGAGTCTGCATTAAGACTTTTAGGGGGTGGGTATGATGTCAACAAGGGGCATGGGGGGGGAGTCATTTTGGGGAATGAGGTCTTTGGGAATGGGGTCTTGGGGGGGGGGAGTCTGTGGCATTTAAATTGGTGTGGGTCCCTTTAAGAATGTGGCTGGGAACACTGGGTCTCTTGTTAGAGGCCTGATGATCTCTGCCAGGAAAAATAACCGCTCTGAGCTGATGTTATTTTCCTGTTTGTATAATGCAGCCTGCAGTATTCGGATCATGCAGCATTAGTCCTATCTCCAGGAACAAACAGGAATGTAGTCTTCACATATGGGTATCGTCGGCACCAATGGAGCCCGCGCGGGAACGCTCCCCAGCGTCCTATAGGAAAGCCTTTGGGAGCATCCCACTGTGCCTGCGCTGCTGCCTTCCCACCTTTCCAACTCTCCCTCTTCAGTTTTTCATTTTCCGTGGAGCCGACAGGCAGCAGCAACTTCTTTCACTGCAGAAAATTTTTTTTTGTGGTCGTGTCTGCCTTCCCGTCGACGCCTACACTGGTATCACTGGTGTCTTCTTTATTTTCTTCTTCTTTCTTCTAAAAAAACCCATTTTTTCTTAAGGGTCTGTCCCCTCTTAGTGCTTCGGCGCCATTTTGGGCACTAGGCCCTGTTTTCTTCAAAATGGAGAAACCAACTAGTGGTTTCAAAAAATGCTCAAAATGTGGCGATACCATTTCTGCTACCGACACCCATGTCTGGTGTCTTAAATGTTTGGGCCCAGACCATTCTCCATCAGAGTGTCTCCTCTGCAGAAAGATGACTAAGAGGGGCCTGCAGAATAGAGCTGCGAAACTTGGCACCCTTTTGCCTCGGATGCAATATCCGTTGCATTGACGTCATCCAGGACTGCTTCTTCCTCCCATGGATCTCAGGTAACCAAACCCAGGTCTTCTTTGAAGACCGGTCGTTCTCAAAGGGTAGATCTCCTTCTAAGCATTGCCCTCAAGGAAAATACACTGGCCAAACAACCCTGGCGGGAGGTCCTTGCCTCCAAAGCATTAAGGGGGTCCCAAGATATTCCTGAGGCATCCACCTCCGAAGAGCTGTTGGTGCCATGTTCTGGGGTCGTGGCCCGCTCCGCCGGTACCAATACCCAGACATCGGCAGGCTCCATGGATCAACGCATCCTAGCCATTTTGTTAGCAGCCTCTGTACCGCTAAAGCCACTACAATCAGTTCCGCAGCCATCGGTACTGGTACTGGATGTATCTGCAGCTACCGTTGCGCCGCTCTCCATGCTACCACCCATGCCGGCCCTAGAATCGGTGTCCAGCATAGAGGGTCCGGTATCGAGGCATTCTGATGCCGACTTTGATCGGTACCATCGACAGGCAGTACGAGAGCACCCGGCCTATCGATACTTTGAGTCTTCCAAGTCCGATGATTCTGATGAATCCATCGATACCGGAGCAGTTCTTCCGGAGGATCCCTCTCCTTTGCCGCAATGTTGGATGTCTCCTCCAGAGGACATGCCTTTTCAAGACTTTATACGGGATGTGGCTCGGGGCCTCTCGATCACCGTGACCCCCGAGAAGGAACCGAGAGCTGAAGAACTTGAAATTCTTCAGTATCCGGCAGCCCCTAAGGAGGCCACAACCCTTCCCATACACTGGATTTTGCATGATCTCATGCTTAGAAAGTGGGAAACACCCTTAACGGTGTCTCCACATTCTCGAAGGCTCGATACAATATATTGGGTACCGCAGTGTCCCGGGTTCCAAAAAACACAGTTACCACACCATTCCATGGTTGTGGAATTGGCGATGTGCTGGATCAAAAGTGCCAAGACGCATTCCTCTAATCCTCCAGGCCGTGAGGCAAGGACTCTCGATGCCTTTGGTCATTGATGTTTTCAGGCCTCTATGCTGTTGGCCAGAATATGTTCTTACATACTCTACATGGGTATCTTTCTTCGAGATGTTACTAAGGATTTGGAACTCATGGCTCCTCTTCTCCCCGATGACAAGAGGGCCAATTTCCTTACTCTTGTTAAGCATGCCCAAAATGTTTCTAAGTTCATGAACAGGGCAACCTTTGATTGCTTCGAATGCATTAGCAGGACCTCTGCTATTTTTATCGGTGCATGTCGGATTGCTTGGTTACAAGCATTTGATTTAGAGCAGTGGGTGCAAGATACCTGGGGAATATTCCTTGCACAGGAGAAAACCTCTTTAGCAAGGACTGGAAGGTTAAAGCTTCTCAGCTTGAGTTTGAGAACACTACCTTAAATAGACTATCCAGGACCACTGCCAACCCAGCTAAGAAAAAGGCAGTTAAGAAACCCTTTTTCAACAAGAAAAAAAAATTCTATCCTCCTTACAGCCAAGCTGGCCACTGTCCAATCCATGCTCCCCAGAAGGGGCAGCAGCAGCCGAAACAACAAAGAAAGGCTCAAGTCCCCAGAGCTCAGCCAGCTCAGTAGACACAGCCTCCGCAAGGTCTTTGACTCTTTCATAGAGAACCTAGTCATCCTTCCTCTAGAAATACCAGAGCCTCTCAACATTCCATGCAAACTATGTTACTTTGCCAAGAGGTGGCAGCAGATAACATCAGAGCATTGGACTCTCTCCATAGTGACAAAGGGGTACAAACTCCACTTCCACAGTATGCCCCCTCTCTCTACTCCAAGAGAGTTCAGTTCTCGGCCCCCTCTCATCATTCTTGAAGGACTAGAAAAGGGGACTGTTACTTCTGGAGAGAGATATGCAATTGTGAGTATATACTTCTGGGAATTTTCTGAAAGGAATTATTTTTATTAAAGCTAATTAATCTGTGAACCCACTATTTTTTGTTAAATCAGTCAGGGCCTAGTAGCAGCAGTTTAAGTTTACATTTAAAACACAGAAGAGAGCTTTCTGGTTAAATTTCATACCCAGCAGAGAGCTTGTAGTTTAAATTTCATAATAAGTTAGAGCCTAGCAGCAGCAAAGAACTATAATTTAAATCAAATAAGAATATAGCTTACCTTAGCAGCACAGGACAGGGTACTGTGTAGCAGCACTCTTTTAATAAGTGTTATTTCCCTCCCTCCCTCCCCACACCCACCCACCCCTGGGATAATCGTAGCTTTATAGGTACTTACACATTTCTAAAAGACAGGAGGTGCTCTCAGGTGAAGCTCGTTACCCAAATCAGTCATACACTAAGGACCTGAGATTAATTAAGCTTCAGGTGAACAAGGTATATTAAACGTATTAGGTACAGTTTTATTGGTATAAATATCCATAGCAACCCTTAGTAAGTAAAGAACTTAAAGATCTAAACACAAACTTAAAACTAAGATGCAGACAGCAGTCCAGCAGCGAGATGGGGGCTTTCCAGTCTTTTGCATTGAGTGTCACATGTATGATTTTCTCCCAGTTGGTGAGAGGTCTTACGTGTGCAAGGAGCTCTTTGCTCTCAGGGAATGAGTCCGTTCTCTAGAGGCTAGAGTAGCAGACTTGGAAAACATAAGACAGACAGAGAGGTACATAGACGAGATCTACAGGGATATAATCCTGAAGTCCCACCTCCAGTCTGGCAGCATCCCTATTGCCATAGAGGAGAGAGGTCACGTGACAGGAGAGCATCACCCTGGTGTGGCAGGAAGTGATCCTGTAACTAGGACCTGTCCTCCAGGTGATGTAAAACCCTCTCACACCGAGGAAGTTTCTCCAGGGCCATGTGCCCATGAGGAAAGGGTTAGGACAGCCGTTATAGTTAGTGATTCGATCATTAGGCATGTAGATAGCTGGGTGGCTGGTGGACGTGAGGATCACCTGGTAACATGCCTGCCTGGTGCGAAGGTAGCGGACCTCACGCGCCACCTAGATAAGGTCTTAGATAGTGCTGGGGTGGAGTCTGCTGTCTTGGTACATGTCGGTACCAATGACATAGGAAAATGTGGTAGGGAGGTTCTGGAGGCTAAATTTAAGCTTTTAGGTAGGAAGTTGAAATCCAGAACTTCCAGGGTAGCGTTCTCCGAATTGCTTCCCGTTCCACGTGCAGGACCCAAAAGGCAGGCAGAGCTCCGGAGTCTCAATGCGTGGATGAGACAATGGTGCAGAGATGAGGGGTTTGGATTTGTTAGGAACTGGGGAACATTCTGGGGAAAGGGGGGGCTCTTCCGAAGGGATGGGCTTCACCTTAAGATAGAGCAGCTTTTAAACTAGATAATAGGGGAAAGCCGACAGTCTCCCAAGAGCAGATGTTTCGGAAGAATGTATCCTTGAAGGATACTACCAAAAGCAGAGAGGTTCCAAAAAAGAGTAAAGTAGCCCAAATGCCTTCGAGTATGGAGCAGACAGAGCTTAAAGATCCCAAATTACCCATGTCTACCAATAGCCAAATTAATATGAATAAAATACAGTCTCTAAAATGCTTGTATGCAAATTCTAGAACTCTAAAAAATAAGATGGGAGAGTTAGAATATATAGCACTAAATGAGAGGTTAGATATGATTGGAATATCAGAGATATGGTGGAAGGAAGACAACCAGTGGGACACTGTGATACCTGGGTACAAACTATATCGTAATGATAGAGCTGATCAAATTGGTGGAGGGGTTGCTCTCTGTTAGACAGGGCATTGAGTCAAAAAGGATTAAAGTTTTGCAGGAAACAAAATTTGCTGTAGAAGCTCTATGGATTGAAATTCCATGTAAAAAGGGGAAGGCGATGGCAGTGGGGGTGTACTATTGACCACCTGGCCAGAATGAACAAATGGATGATGAAATGCTCAAAGAAATCAAGGAAGCTAACAAAAGTCACAACACAGTAATAATAATGGGTGATTTCAATTACCCCGGTATCGACTGGGTCAGTGTCATGGCAGGACATGCTAGGGAGATAAAGTTCCTAGATGACATAAATGACTGCTTCTTGGAGCAGCTGGTTCATGAACCGACCAGAGGGGAAGCCATATTAGACCTAGTCCTTAGTGGAACACCAGATCTAGTGCAAGAGATAAGGGTGTTGGGGCCACTTGGCAATAGTGATCATAGCATGATCGCCTTTGATTTAATTAGTGGAGGAGGGATAGTACGGAAATCCACAGTACTACCTTTTAACTTTCGAAAGGGAGACTATGATAAAATGAGGAAAATAGTTAAGAAAAAACTAAAAGGAGCAGTTGCAAAGTTTAAAGACTTATATCAAGCTTGGGTGTTGTTGAAAAATACTATCTTGGCAGCCCAGACTAGCTGTATTCCACGCTTTAAGAAAAGTGGAAGGAAGTCCAAACAACTGCCAGCATGGTTTAAAGGTGAGGTCAGAGAGGCTGTTGTTGCCAAAAAAGCATCTTTCAAGAAATGGAAAAAAGAGCCAAACGACGAAACCTGGAAACAGCACAAGCATTGGCAAGTCAAATGCAAGGCATTGATAAAGCAGGCAAAGGGAGAATTTGAGAAGAAGCTTGCTGCGGAAGTAAAAACGCGAAATAAAGATGTTTTCAAGTACATTCGTAGCAAAAAAAAAAACCTGTGAGAGAGTCAGTTGGTCCATTAGATGATAGAGGAGTTAAAGGGGCACTAAGAGGCGACAAGGCGATAGCGGAGAGACTGAATGAATTCTTTGCTTCGGTCTTTACTGAGGAAGATGTAGGGATTTTACCCATCACTGCAGTGGTATTTAAAGGTGCGGAAGAATTGAAGGAAATATCGATACATCAGGAAGATGTATTACAACTATTAGATAAACTGAAGAGTAGCAAATCACCTGGGTCGTATGATATACATCCAAGGGTGTTGAAAGAACTGAAACATGAGATTGCAGACCTGCTATTAGTAGTCTGTGAACTATCATTAAAATCATCTGTAATACCTGAAGATTGGAGGATGGCGAACATAACGCCAATTTTTAAAAAGGGTTCCAGGGGTGATCCGGGAAACTACAGACCGGTGAGCCTGACGTCAGTAACGGGAAAAATGGTAGAAACCATCATAAAGAACAAAATTGCTGAACATGGCTTAATGGGAGACAGCCAACATGGCTTTAGACAAGGAAGATCTTGTCTTACTAATCTGTTATGTTTTTTTGAAGGTGTGAATAAACAGACAAAGCTGAGTCGGTTGATATAGTGTATTTGGACTTTCAGAAAGCTTTTGGAAAGGTCTCTCATCAGAGACTTTTGGCAAAACTAAAGAGTCATGGGATAGGAGGCAGTGTACTATTGTGGATCAGGAACTGGTTAAAAGATAGAAAGCAGAGGGTAGGGCTAAACGTCAAATTTTCCCAATGGAGAAAGGTGAATAGTGGTGTACCCCAGGGATCTGTGCTGGGTCTGCTGCTTTTTGACATATTCGTAAATGACCTGGAAAAGGGAACAATGAGTGAGATTATCAAATTTGCATATGACACAAAACTATTTAAAGTTGTTAAAACCCAAGAGGATTGTGGAAAATTGCAAGAGGATCTTGATAAATTGGAAGACTGGGCATCAAAATGGCAGATGAAATTTAATGTGGACAAGTGCAAAGTTATGCACCTAGGGAAGAACAACCCAAACTATGGATACACGATGCAAGGTTCCACATTAGGAACCACCACCCAGGAAAAAGATTTAGGCGTCATTGTGGATAACATGTTAAAACCCTCAGCCCAGTGTGCAGAGGTGGCCAAGAGAGCAAATAGAATGCTAGGTATCATAAGGAAAGAAATGGAAAATAAAACAAAGGATATTGTAATGCCTCTATATCGTTCCATGGTGTGACCACACTTTGAATATTGTGTGCAATTCTGGTTGCCATATCTTAAAAATGATATAGCATTATTAGAAAAGGTTCAGAGAAGAGCCACCAAAATGGTAAAGGGGATGGAAGGATACTCCTATGAAGAAAGGCGCTAAAAAGGTTAGGGCTCTTTAACCTGGAAATTGACGGCTGAGGGGAGATATCATAGAAGTCTATAAATTAATGAACGGAGTGGAACGGGTAAACGTAGATCGATTGTTTACGTTATCAGAATATAGAAGGACTAGGGGACATGCTACAGGGTAAACTATTTAAGACTAATAAAAGAAAGTATTTTTTCACTCAACGTGTAATCAAACTCTGGAATTTGTTACTGGAGGATGTAGTAAAAGCTGTTAGTGTAGCTGGTTTTAAAAAAGGTTTGGACAAGTTCCTGGAGGAAAGGTCCATAAACCATTATTAAGAAGGAACCCAGGATATCAATGCTTGACCCAATACAAGCATTGTGGAACCTGTGTCTTTTAGGGAAACTGCTAGGTACGTATGACCTAGATTGGCCACTGTTGGAAACAGGATACTGAGCTTGATGGACCTGGGTCTGACCCAGTATGGCATATCTTGTGTTCATATGTATCTCTCTCTCTCTCTCTTCTTGCCTTCTCTCCTTTTGTCTCAGCTACAAACCCAACTGAAGAGGGAGAGTTGGAAAGGCTGGAAGGCAGCAGCACAGGCACAGTGGGTTGCTCCCAAAGACTTTCCTATAGGATGCTGCGGAGCATTTCCGCGCGGGCTCCGTTGGTGCCGACGATACCCATATCAATTCCTGCTGTTCCCGGAGATCACCTGTTACAGGTGAATAACTACGCCTTACTGTGAAGTCATTAGTCTGCATTATGAGTTAGTGGCTCCCATCCGTAACATTTGATATTTTACTGCAGCTTAGTGACTTATCGCAGTTGTTGGGCCCCCAATATTTGAGTGATTTATTGTTTACTCTGTGCCTGTTTGATACTTGAGGTCTTCACAATAAACACTTTTCACAGAACCAAAATGTCCAGCAGTAGAATTGGTTTTAACTAAGTGCTCTTGTTTTTAACATTTTGGCCCAGCACTGTGCAATAGGTTTCTTACTGATTTGTGTTCAGAGTCTACTTATCTTTACTTTGGGAAATTGGAAAAGGCCTGTTTCCTTCTTCAGGCATTTGGATGATTGAACAGTAATTGCAGTGGTGTGTCAAATCTGTTTGGGACTGCTATGTATTGATTTATGCATGTTAAAATATTTATTTTATTGTGACCTGCTTTAGGGCAGATCTGTCATAAGTGGAATATCAAATTTTATCAATAAATAAATATATAGATACATTTTTATTTTTCAGATTTCATCTAGTCCCATCCATAGTAGCCATGCAGTAAATTTAATTATCTATTTACAGTTTCTATTTTTTTTTCTTTTACAGCTAAAGTAGTTATGCACCTATCCATTTGATTTTTAGTTCAAGGTATGTTTGAAGATGCAGTGCTAACAGTATATATTTAAGTAAATAGGGTGGAAAGTGTTAATGAATTGGTTATGATGACCCTTTCCTCTGCCTATTCCACATGTTTTTCTAAGGCCATGACAAATATTTGCACATATTTTTGCAGAATATTTCCCAAATATTTGCTTTAACACACCTGCTTTTCTGTCTCCCCTCTCCTGATTGTTTTTGACCTGGAAAATGAATAATTTGAGTGAATCAAACCCAATGCAAAATCAGCCTTTACATTTTGCAAGGCTCAGTGTAGTTAAAAAAAAAAAAAAAAATTTCAGGTTGCTTCATGGCGGGAAGATTTCTGCAGGTTTTATAGAATTTAAAACAGATGGACTTGAGGTCTGAAAACCCTAAAGTAGCTTTACAAGTCATAGGTATGGCTCCAGAACAGTGCAGCTCTCTATGTTATGCAAATCTTTTAAGAATAATATTTGCATATTCTGTTATAGATAAAGCTTACAAGTGCCATGCATGGGTGGCTATGAGCATATTGTATTCCTATGAACTCAGAGAAAGATGATCCTATGGACAGTAGATGGAGCTCTAGTTCCCTCTTTTGTCTGTATCTATTTCTGCATATTGTACAACATTTAGCAGGCTGTAACTCACTTGATCTGTTATGACTGAAACATGTAAGTCACATATTTTAAGTTTGTGTTTAAAAGATATGCTTTCATGGACTTACAATGACACTGTCATTGCCTATAGGCTGAAAAAGAAGCTTACTGTGACAAAGTGCTGAATTCCCATTGTACACCGTTTTTGTAAAACATATGCCCGTGCTTTTATTCCATTAAAAAGATTTGAAAAGCAAACAAAACCATTTCAGTTGCTTATCTGTTTCTTTTTCCTGTCTTTGTTCATCATGCACCATGTTCAACTCACGGCATATTTTCAACTTGTTTTTTTCACTGTGAATTCTGCCAGTAAAATGTCCCAGACAATTCTGGTTACTGTGCCACAATTGGAACAGAGAGAAATTTCCAGCAAAAATGTGCTTGTTGACTTTGGCAAACAAATATGTTCATACTGGATCAGATCAAAGATCTATGAAGCCCAGGAGGGCCGGCCTGACGCATATGCGAGAATGTAGTTCGCACAGGGCCCTACACTTCAGGGGGCCCCGCACCAACTTCATGCCGCACATGCTGTCTGATAGAACGAATGCATCCCGGTTCCCGACCATTTGCAGGGCCAGCCTGCACATGGTCCCGTGCCTGCCTGACCAGCTTCAGAGGGAGCCGGGGAGGCCCAAAGTCCCGACTCACCTCTGCACAGCTGCTGGGGTGAAGAGTGGCATTTTCCTTCAACGGTGGCTGTGTTCTCTTGCAGCCCACAGGCACGCTGATTGCCGGGAGGTTAAAGGGCATTTCCTTTTTCACGCAAGACAGGAAATGCCTTTTAACCTCCTGGCAATCAGCGTGCCAGTGGGTTGCAAGAGAACACAGCTGCTGGAGTGAAGGAAAATGTCACTCTTCACTCTGATGGCTGGGCAGAGGTGAGCTGGGGCTTTGGACCTCCTCGGCTCCCTCAGAAGCCAGTTAGGAAGGCACAGGACTCTTCTGGGGAAGGGGGGGGGGGGGCTAGAACTGGAAATGGGCCGATGGGGGGCTAGGATAGGACTGGAAATGGGCTGATGGGGGGCTAGGACTGGAAATGTGCTGAGGCGGAATGATGGGAGAATGGGACTAGAAGGAAGCAGCTGCTGGGAGCGGCTGGAACTAGAAGGGGGCTCATGTTGTGGGAGGACTAGAAGGGGATGGTGCTGGGGGAGTGAGGATGGAGAAGGAAAAAGATATTTTGTGTGGGAGGGAAGAAAAATCTATGATTGGCCAGATATTGGGAGAGTAAATGGGGATTGAGGATGGAAAGGTGAAATTTCAGTGAGTGAAAAAGGAGTAAAGAAAGAAATGGAGGAAAGAGCAAAAGGGGAAAGATCAGTATGTTAAAGCAGATGCAGAAAGAGAATGGAAAAAACTAGAAGAGAGAAGAAAGGACAAATGGACAGCAGATAATGGAGAGTTAGCAGAAGACAACAGAAGAAAGTGACTGGAGCAATTGCAACTGAAAAATAAAATATACAAACAACAAAAGGTAGGAAAATACTTTTTTATTTTGAATTTATTATCTGGAAAATGTCAGTAACCGTGGTAGATCGGACCCGGTACCCTACCCCTCCTGCCCAACACACCCTTTATAGCCACCCCCTCCCTTCGCCCCCCCCCCCAACACCAACCCTCATATGCCTCTTTACAAATTACGCATAGACTTCTTATTGGGAAGAACCAACTGGTCGCAGCTTTATTAAATTTATCAACAATTGAACATTCCAAACCATAACAATCTTCTTAACAATCTCCTAAGAGGGGAGCAATGCCTCACCAGCCATATAACTAGCATGGTGACCTCGCCTCCGCTTCGGCCCTGTCCTACCACCGGCCAACTTCCTACCGCCCTCTCCCCGACCTCGCCATGTGACTAGCAAAGGCCAGCAGGGCTTCTCCGGGTCGGGGCACCCCGCCCCCGCCCAAGTATGTCTTCTAGGCTCCGGACCCCGGAGACCTCCGGGATCCCACTTTTCCCCCCCCAACTGCGACACCCCTACCAAAACATATCCCTGCATAGATATCAAAAAAGGGGGAGGGAGGGAGGGAATCCGGACCGCTGCACCCCGTCGCCGAAAAGGAAGGTAACTGCCAACTCCTTCCCCTTTAAAGCCTTCGGTCCTGCCGGCTCGCACTCATTGGCTCCGCTCCTTGCGCTCAGCGGAGCCAATGACTTTGAAAGATGCAGCCGGTGTCAGCGCGTCCCCCGCTTCGCTCCCCCCTCTCTTCTTTCCCCCCAAGCCCCAAGCAGGATTCCGGGCCCAGGCCGATCACCCGGTTACAGGCGTCCACCGGGACCTTGCACGTGTACTTTCCTTAATCGTGGTAGATCAGACCCGGTACCCTACCCCTCCTGCCCAACACACCCTTTATAGCCACCCCCTCCCTTCTCCCCCCCCCAACACCAACCCTCATATGCCTCTTTACAAATTACGCATAGACTTCTTATTGGGAAGAACCAACTGGTCGCAGCTTTATTAAATTTATCAACAATTGAACATTCCAAACCATAACAATCTTCTTAACAATCTCCTAAGAGCGGAGCAATGCCTCACCAGCCATATAACTAGCATGGTGACCTCGCCTCCGCTTCGGCCGTGTCCTGCCACCGGCCAAGTCCCTACTGCCCTCTCCCCGACCTCGCCATGTGACTAGCAAAGGCCAGCAGGGCTTCTCCGGGTCGGGGCACCCCGCCCCTGCCCAAGTATGTCCTCTAGGCTCTGGACCCCGGAGACCTCCGGGATCCCGCCACCGGCACAGGTGACAGCAATGTCACTGTGCCGCCCCCCCCCCCCCCCCCACATCCCAGCTGTGACCAGTCGGCCTCTCGACGCACGACACCTTCCAAGGCCTCTTGCCAGTCATTCAAAAGTAAATCGACACCCACAGGGGATAAATGTACGCCATCCTGCCGGTACAACCCGGCACAGGAAACTTCCACCCAAGGATGTAGCACCTGAATTCCACCCTGCTCACCTATCCAACGCCCTATTTGTCGATTTATTTTTGTGAGACCCCGCGACCAACGCCGCTGGGCCTTGCAAGCAGGCCTTGGAACAATGTCAGACCATAGCAACACCACCTTCGGGAACATGTGCAGCACAATTGCCACATCCCGTTTTACAGCTCTGATGAGCTGCTTACAAGTCCATGCTGTAAGGTCATTGCCCCCGAGATGCAAAAGGATGAACTTTGGCGGGCACCGCACGCGCTCATGATGTCGCAGCAGTGCTGATGTTGACACCGCCTATGGGTCTTTTCTCACTGGCCTATGTTTCCTGCTACTGCCTGGGTGGGCCTGACTCCAAAGTGGTGGGGCCATGGCCCACCCTTAGCTATGCCCTGGACTTGCTAAGTTGACCTTGGCTCTGCAGGTGTACCAGAATATTACCAGAATAATTTAAAATGGCTACAGCTTGTGCAAAATACTGTAGTTTGGTTGATTTTTGGTGCTCATTAATTTAATTCAGTAGATTCTCTTTTGTATAACCTTCATTGAAATTAGGGTGCAATTTAAAATAACTATTCTTGTTTTTAAGAGTTTTTGATTAGATCATCTTGCATATTTGGCAAAGTTGCTCAATCAGTATGAACCCTCATGCCTGCTATGGTCTAGGGGCCAGAAATGTGCCTCTTCCATCCTTTGAAGAGGTGAGGTTATAGAGTACTTGAAGGAAAGTTTTCAGGTATATATATGGGCCCCTCAGTAGTGGAATTTATGTTTACTTCCCCTTGAGGTCTGTCGAGGAACTCAGTAGCTGCGTTTTAGGAAAAGATTATTTTCAATATTGTCAGATGAAGTGATGGTGGTGTGGGAAAGGGGTTTCATACTGTATGTGCAGGAGCTGGAAGTGATTATTTTTTAAGAGAATTGAGGAGGGTTATTGTATAGGTTTTATTTCTTTTGCCCGATAATGATGACATGATGGAGGCAGCCTAAGTGGACCATCCATCCTGCCGCCTCTGTGGTCTTCCCCCCCCCCCATCCCCATTGTCACCGCTCTTGACCCTCTCTAGGGCCTACAGTGGCAGCAATGGACCCAAACCACGATGCAGCGCTTATCTGCCCATGTCGTGCTGCATCATGGTTTCCTTTACTTTTGTGTCTTCTGCTTCTGCCCCCCTCTGGCGCATAAACTGGAATTCTGTGCCAGAGGGGGGAAGAAGCAGAAGATGCAAAAGTAAAGGAAACCGCAGTGCTGGCAGGGGCAGGTAAGCGCTGCATCGTGGTTTGGGTGCATTGCTGCCTCTGTAGGCCTCAGAGAGGGGTGGCAGCGAGTGCAATGGGTGCTTCTGTAGGGCCGGCACTCTAGGCAACTGCCTACTTTGCTTAATGGTAGCACCAGCCCTTGTTGGTGGTGATAAAGAAGGTTTATTGAGGCAACAGCAGTTAAAACAAGATGTTCTTGGGGTGACGTTTTCAAAAGCTAAGTATTTATTTAACTAGGCTTTTCTACCAGTGAAAATGGTGTACATTCAGCTACTGTATATATATTTTTTTCCCTTGTCTCCAAAGGGCTCACAATCTTTTTTTTTTTTTTGTACCTGAGGCAAAGGAGGGTTAAGTGGCTTGCCCAAGGCCACAAGGAGCACCTGTGGGACTAGAAACCCCAGTCCTTCCGGCCCAAGGTTGCTGCCTCTAGTGGGATTTGAACCCCTGGCCTTGCGGCCCGAGGTAACTTGTCCCAACCACTGATGCAGAACTTTGCTATGAATTGTTTAAAACATAGTCCTATGTTGGACCCATTTTTTTATGGTTTACTATATATGAATTGGATGCAATATTTTTGGATATAGAATTAGTAATCCAAAATTTTGCTGTGTTTTAAATATTTTCAAATACAATTAAAAGGACTGATATGACAGTATGATTTCTCTAATATTACAATAGTCTGCCAAAAATATTTTCTTATAGTGCTTGATACTTTTGTGATCATATTTATTTATTTTGAGGCATATTTTAAATAGGATTTGGAAATCAAAATTGAGACATTGAGGTCAGGATATGCTTCATTCTAGTGGTATTTTAGGAACAACTCTGCTAAACATAGAGACATTTTTAAAATACACATCCACGTGCAGTGGGAGGAGCCATTTCAGAAATATACACAAGGGAAAAATTGATAGCGGAAACGCAAGACTTACTGTAGATGCGTAGGTGCAGGCATTTCACAATGAATGTGTAAATACTGGCACTTACACATGTATCTGGGCAGGACTGGCACCAGGAGATGAGGCACCCTAGGCAAGCCTCATCTCTTGTGCCCCTGGCCAACCATCCATCCTTCTGCCCATCCACCCCTCATTGCCACTGCTGCTGTTGCTTAGTGCCCCATGCAAAGAGGAAGTCTGCATCTGTAGGGGTGGAAGCAAACAGCATCTCAACGCTGAAGTTTGAAAGTAAGTGCCGCGGGGCTGTTTCAAGGCATTTCCGCTGCTGTAGGGCCCAGTGAGGGGTGACAGTGGCAGCAATGGATGCCCCCGGAGGGCTGGCACTCTAGGCGACAGGCTAGTTCACCTAATGGTAGTTTCGGCCTTGTATCTGGGCCATTTTGAAAATCAAGACCCTATTTCAATTCAGAGGAGGAGGGATATCGCCCTTAATCCCTCCCGTAAAGAGATGGCCAAAAGGAACACTTTGTAAATCCCTGTCCGTATCAAGGAGGTGGTGTAAATCCGGACATGGACAATTTTGGGTTTGCACATGCATTCCCCATAGGAAATGGGAAATACATGTATATATATTTGTTCTGTCCAAGCCACATCCCCAACGTGCCTTTGCAGAGCTTTGATGCACTATGAACATGCTCATGTAAATCAGACCCTTTCTAAAATGGCCATATATATGTGGATGTGATTTTACATGTAGAAATCATGAATAAGGCTTCTAAAATAAACCACTTTATATTTAACTTTTATTGTATTTGCCTTTGAGCCCAATTCCATTAATACACGTCAGCCCCCTGTATGGCCGGGCAGAATCGGGCATGCAACGTTAGACCCGATTCTGATCCCGCAGCCCCTGCGGGATCAGAATCTGGTTTAGCACCTGGATGTGCAGGCCTGGACCCGATTCTGTCCGGCCATACATCCCAACGACTACCTGGCTAACTCAGCCGGTCCCATGAATGGAGCCATGGTGCCAAAGCGTCCCGTCGCCATGGCACCACAGCTCCATTCACAAGCCGCAATCCTGGCCCACTGAACCCTAATGCCTGTTCCCTACACCCCGACCTCCGATCTGGCCTTTCAAGGCATGGATTGGGCTGCGGGGAACCCTCTGCTCCCTCTCACCTGTGTCCCCTGGTCCTGCGCCACGATCCCCCCTCCATCCAGGGGGATTTATTCCACCTTCGAGATGGAATAAGTTCCCATTTAGATTTGAGGCTCTGGACATACAGGGCCAATCTCTGAATCGGCCCAGTACATACAGGGTCACGGCCCACCCATGCCCCGCTTTTGTTCCACCTCCAGAATCCTCCCATCCCCAT
Source organism: Ichthyophis bannanicus (assembly GCA_033557465.1). NCBI lineage: Eukaryota > Metazoa > Chordata > Amphibia > Gymnophiona > Ichthyophiidae > Ichthyophis > Ichthyophis bannanicus. The sequence goes on along the minus strand of CM066038.1, from coordinate 190,854,388 downwards.
CTAGGACTTCCTGTACAAACCTGCTGTACGTATGGGGAGGGTATTGACGGGGCCGGCAGGGGGACATCCATCCCCACCATTCGTGGGACAGAATGACCCCCTTTGTGTTTAATTTACAAAAGGCAAGTTATCAAATGTTTGTAAATAAACAAATAAAATTGATTCATTGGAAACAATATATGAAGAAGATGCAAATCAGAACTGCTCTAATTTGGACTATGATTGTATAGGCTGAAAAAATAAAATGAGCAAGAGACTGAAAACATTGCAAACTTTTAAAACAAAATAAATTGTGGATTTAGTTTTGAGCACTATGGATGATTTTTTGACATATTAGATAGCAGCTTCCATTTCTACTGACTGTTCCTTTACAAAATCACTTGACTGGACAAGAATTGCATTCTCAATTCCAGCAATTGCTAGAAACCCCTTTTCTTCGTGCAGCAAAGTTAAGTAGAACAAGGGATCGCGCTTTGTCATTTGTAGGTCCCAGATTATGGAACCAATTGCCATCTTCACTTCAAGAATTACCTGTTATGCTGGATTTCAGGAGGTCAGTTAAGGCAATACTTTTTAGATAGGCTTTTAATAATGTTTGATCAATTATAGTTGCTGTTTTTTCATTTTTGTTTTTGTCTGTTTGTACTGAATTTTAACTGTTTATTATAACCCGCTGAGGACATGGATCAGCAGGATATAAATATTTTACATAAATAAATAAATGTTCCCTCAGTTGGTTTGCAGCTTGTCGTGCTGTGAAGACTTGTGTGCATCAGTGATGCTGAGGGCTAAGCTATCAGTAGTTTAACTACTGGCAGGTTCTCCCAAGATGGACAGGTCTCACCTGAGGTGCCCGGCCATCTGGGCAGCAGCATAATGGGACAGTGTTGGAGGCGGAGGATCACATTTCTCTGACAACGGCAACAACACTAAAATTACCTGCACGGAAGAAAGGCTTGGCAATCTACTTCCGTATCTTGCCACAAAAACCCAATGGATAGTCACAACAAATCAAATTGCACTATAGTGCTTGAAGATGAGACCCCCCAGCTCGGAAGGCACTCCTGGCTACTGGGGAGGAGCTGAAGACTTTTCAGAGTAAAGCCAGCATTTATGATGTGGTTGGATCAAAGCCCTTGGGACGTCTGACTGATGATGTAGCTGCACATGAAATGAGAGTCAGGAGCTGCAAAGATGTCTTACTTATTGGGACATGGAACATATGAAGCATGAACCAAGGAAAGTTGAAGGTGGTCAAGAATGAAATGGAACGTGTACAACTTGATCTGTTGGGTGTCAGCAAACTGAAATGGCTTGCCATCGGGCACTTTGCATCAGATGATCAAATGGTCTACTATGCTGGAAAAGAAAGACAAAGAAGAAATGGTGTTGCATTTATAATTAAGAAGAAACTTGCAAGAACTGTAATGAAATACAATGCAGTCAGGGAACGCTTAATTTCTATTTGTTTACGAGGAATGCCTATCAAAACAACTATAATTCAAGTATATGCCCCAACAACAGCTGCAGAAGAGGATGAAGTTGATGAGTTCTATGAACAAGTACAAGCTGAAATTGACAGAACATGCAAACAGGATAGCCTGATATTTATGGGTAACTGGAACGCAAAAGTTGGCAACAAAGAAGAAGGCAAAGTGGTTGGAAAATATGGACTTGGCAACAGAAATGAAGCTGGCAAAAGACTGATAGAATTCTGCAAGACCAATGATGTATTCATCTCAAACACCTTCTTCCTGCAACACAAGCAGCAACTGTACACATGGACTTCACAAAACTGATTCTACAAAAATCAAATTGACTACATCTGTGGAAGTCAACAATAGAAAAGCTCTATAACATCAACAAAGACAAAACCAACTACTAGTTTGCAAACTCAAGCTAAAGTTGAAAAAGAGCAAGCCACTCATGAATGTAGCAAAATATGACCTTGAGAATATACCACCGAATTTAAAGACTACCTGCAAAATCGATTTGCTGTTTTAGATACAAATGACAGAGCTCCAGAAGAGTTATGGGATGACATCAAGAAGGTTGGAAGAATGCAAGAAGTCTCTACTAAATGTGAAAAAGCAAAACATGGCCAAAATGGATGGCCAAAGAAACTCTGAAAATTGCCCAGAAATGAAGAGAAGCTAAAGCCAGAGGAGAAAGAGAGGCAATTGCAGAACTCAACAGAGATTTCCAACGTGTAGCCAGACAAGACATGGAGAAGTACTACAATGATGCATGCAGGGAAATAGAAGCAGAAACTATTAGAGGAAGAACAATATCAGTTTTCCTAAAGCTATGAGAGTTAAAGAAAAATTCCAGCCTTGACTTGGAATGCTACAAGATGCTCAAGGATCTATGTTGAATGATGCTGAGAAGATGATAAAAGGTGGAAAGAATATACAGAGTTTTTATATGATAAAGATCAAGTAGACCAACAGCCATTTCAACCTATACCTTATGATCCGGAACCATTGGTGATGAAAGAAGAAGTCGAAGCAACATTGAAAGCCTTATTGAAGAACAAAGCATCAGACACTGATGGCATTCTCATAAAAGTATTACAGCAATCTGATGCAACTGTTACCATACTTGGGCTCTGCTAGGAATTTTGGAAGACAACATCATTGCCAAGTGACAGGAAAAGATCTGTGTTTATATCAATACTAAAGAAAGGTGATCCAACTGACTGTGGAAATTATCACACAATCGCTTTGATCCCAGATGCCAGAAAGATTCTACTGAAGATTATTCAACAGAGACTACAACCATACCTGGATCGAGAACTACCTGAAGTGCAAACAGGTTTCAGGAAAGGTCAAGGAATGAGACATCATTTAAGATGTGAGATGGATCCTTGAAAAGATTAAATAATACTAAAAGGATATCTATTTGTGCATTATTGACTACAGCAAGGCTTTAGTGTGTGTAAACCAGGAGAATCTCTGGGTCACATTAAGAAGCATGGGTATACCAAAACACCTGATCGTTCTCTTGTACAACCTTTACATTGATCAAGAAGCAACAGTTTGAACGGAACAAGGAGAAACAGAATGGTTTAAAATCAGCAAAGGTGTACGACAAGGCTGCATACTTTCCCCTTACCTGTTTTAATTTCTATGCAGAACAAATTATCAGAGAAGCAGGATTGTATGGAGACAACAGGGGTATGAAGATTGGTGAAAGATTCATCAACAGCCTTTGCTAAGCTGATGATACCACATTACTGGCTGAAAGTGAAGGCAATCTGAAACATTTCCTTCTCAAGATCAAAGAACATAGTCTTAAAATGGGCCTGCATCTTAATGTAAAGAAGACAAAGATCCTGACAACTGGCAAAATAAATAAGTTCATCGCTGATGGAGAAGAAATTGAAATAGTGGACAACTTTAACCTAATTGGATCAACTATCAATAAAGAAGCAACAAGCAGTCAAGAAATCAGATGACGCATTGCTCTTGGCAGAATGGCTATGAAGGACCTAGACAAGATTCTCAAGAGAAGAGATGTTTCTCTCCATACAAAGATTTGACTTGTTCAAGCCATGGCATTTTCAATAATGTCATATGGATGCGAAACTGGACAGTGAAAAAGACAGGAAGAAAATTGATGCCTTTGAATTATGATGTTGGCGACAAATATTGTGTATACTATGGACTGCCCAAAGAACAAACCAGTCAGTACTAGAGGAGATCAAACCTAAGCTTTCTTTAGAAGCTCAGATGACAAGACTTTGACTTTCATACTTTGGACACATCATGCGAAGAGAGAGATCATTAGAGAAAGACATCATGCTTGGTAAGGTAAAAGGCCAACGCAAAAGAGGAAGGCCAGCAATGAGATGGATTGGTACAATAATAGAAGCTAGGGGTGCCAGTTTGTCAACAATGAGCCACCTGACTGAAGACCGAACACAATTTAGGACAAGTATCCAGAGGGTCGCCATGAGTCGACACCGACTCGATGGCACTTAACAATAACAAATAAATATTAGGGAATATGATAATAGTTCGTTAATGTCTTCTAAAGAATAGGATACAAATGGTGGAGCATCACCTATAAGAAGTCCCGCTGCTTCTCTTGTAAAGCAAATAGCAGTCAAAGGAAATATATGGTTTAAAGTAAAAATGGAGAAAGAGCTATAAAAGAAAGACACAAAAAAATCAGGATGCAGCAGAGTGTGGAGGAGCCTGCAGGTAAAAATCCATAAATTCCACCAGCAGCTCTAACCAATCAAGGAACTTTGTAAAGAAGGATCTCTTTAGGTTTTGTTGCTTCTGGTGAATTTGTTGGCTCCATTTTAAGACTGATATATTTAAATTTATTAAAAAGATGCATCTGCAGAAATGTTTAGCAATCACAATTATATTGTAATGAAGTCTTCCCAAAATCATATTTGTAAAACAGCTTCTGTGTTAAAGTGAAGATTTTATTTCTATCTAGCCAATAATGTATGCTGATATGAAAATGCTTAAAAGAGTTAGGGCTCCATTCAAATTATTTTTGGCTTAAAATGGTTAAGAATGGTGATATATGTCAGGTTAGTAAATGGCTTAAGCCACCTGAATAGGCTCAGCTAGTCTTGCATTTGCTTTAATGAAGCGAGTATCTTCAATCTATACCCTAGAGGAGAGGAATGACAGGGGAGATATGATACAGAAATTTAAATACTTCAAGGGTATTAATGAACAAACAAACCTTTTTCAAAGAAGGGGAAGCTGTAAAACTAGAGGGCATAAAATAAAGCTGCAAGGAGGTAAACTTAAAAGCAATATTAGGAAATACTTTTTCACTGAAAGGGTGGTGAGTGCCTGGAATGCCCTCCCGATGGGGGTGGTGGGGACAAAAACAGTGATGGAATTCAAAATGGCATAAGATAGACACAGTTGATCCCTATATAGTAAGAGGATAGAATCAAAACAAACGTACATATCTTTTATACTTAAGTAAACAGAGGGGGTGACCTGCATGGAGCAGCGGTTACAACCACTCTAGCCACCTTACTGGAGAAACTAGATGGACCATACTAGTCTTTATCTGCTGTCATATAATATGGGGATTATTCTGGAAGACCTATTTATGCTTTGGGCATCTGAAAACTGGCATAGAAATATCCAAAGCATGGAGGCATCTCTGGAGCCATTTTAGAAGCTGGGTGTGTATGCCACTGCCTAATCTCATAAATGCCTGGAGTCGTGTCTAAGTTTAGACCTGCTCCAGGCATGAATATGCATCGGGAAAGTGCTCTTTTTGGCTGGAAAACATCCAGAGGTTGTAGGGAAGATAGCACTCCATCATCCCTAGTAATCTGCACAAGCACGATGATAGCAGCAATGGGATTTGAAACCTGGCTTCCTTAATACTAGCCCATTAGGCTATTCCTAGATATCCAAGTTCTGAAATACTATTCTAGGGTTGTCTAGTAGACTCACGCACAGACGTCCATATTGGGGGCATCCATATTTGTAAAATCGTGTCTGCACCTGAACATGCTTGCTTTTGTTTTAGACATTCTGGCTTAAATGTCTCTGATTGCACTTGGGCGTCCTTTCTAAAAATGCCCCTCCATGTTACTATGTTATGTTAATCTTAGAGAAACTGGAACTACAAGTCCATAGATGGAATGGGAGTAAAACCATGTCTACTTTGGCCTGTCCAGATAGGGTGGCCTTAATTTCTAATCTTAGGTGTTGAAGATTCACTTAATATTGACTGTTGCTATAAATGTAATCCTCCTATGATGCATGCATTCATCAAGCAATATGCAAAAATGATTGCCTATGTGCAAAGAATGGTTTGTTACAGTTTGTGACTGGGGAATAGGCAGTCAGAGTTCACAGGTCAGGGAAACAAGATGAGAATTATACTTGAAGCCCATAGGCTAAATCCAGAAGACACCTGTAAACACATCCAAGCAAAAGTCAAAACTGAGAAGACCATCTCTAGGAAAGCAGGAGAAGGCTGGAAAGGGAGGAATCCAAACACACGAGCACAAGATATGCAATATAGGCAGTAGTAGGAACACCACAGGGACTTGAGATCTGTTGTTCCAAAGCATGGAGAAAAATATACTAGTCCAACCAATCCTGATTGATTACCAATGATCCAATTATCTGGATAAAGGTGGGTCTGATGAAGCTTTGAAAAGTGTTTGTTTATTTAAAAACATTTTTATATTGCTATATGCTAAATGCATTCAAGGCGGTGTATAATCCATCTAGCAAGCAGTGAAGCATGGCTCATTAAGCAGGCTGTAAATCTACAGGTAGTTGATTTAAGCTCAGCCAGATCAGAAAGTCTCTAGCCCCCTCTCTGATGAGAAACCTTTGAGGCCCTTGAAGGTGACTTCCAGGAGTACACCAGGTGAAAACATCTGAGGAGGTCAGAAGTATGAACATTTCAAGCTGGTTACAATGGCCACACCACTCTGAATGAGCCTGGCTTTGTCTGCTCTTGGAACCTAAGCAAGGTTGGGCCTGGTTAGTACTTGGATGGGAGACCACCTTTGAATACCAGGTGCTATAGATTTACTGCACAGAAGAAAGCCCTGGCAATTTACCTCCAGTCACACCTCACAAAGAAAACCCAGGGGATAGGGATAGCTGTCACCAGGAATCAGCATTGATTTGATGGCACTTCCAACACCCTACTACTACTAACAACCATGTACTGTATCTACTTAAGTCATATACTTCCCAGTGCACCAGGTAGTGAAGGTGACACAAACTATATGATTTACTTTTTGCTATAAATTTTTTCTGACCCTGGACTACCACTGGACGTGAAGGTGAAAGTTGACTACTTGTAGTAATTGAAAAATCATTTCAAGTTCTGTTCCAGAGTCTGACTAAACCTCTCAATTTGGCCTCTTTTTCCTATGGGTGGTAGGCTGTACAGAGGTGCATATGCTTCCCCAGGAGTGCCATTAGGTTCCTTCCAAAACTTGAAAGTTATCTGGGATCCCTGAACGGAAACTGTTTTCTGGAAGTTCATGTGCTCTTGCAACCTTGTTTGTAAATGGACAAGCTGAAGTCTTATTCAAAGGGAGTCCTATAACTTGAATGAAATATGTAGTCTTGGTAAGTAGATCAACTAATACAGTAGACTTTCGATGTGATGGTTGTAATTAGACAATGAAGTCTACGGAGACCATTCTCAAGGTTGTCATTGAAATGGCAACAGTGTCAACAATTGGCTTATTTTAGCATCATGAACTGCTTTCTGACCACCATATGATAAAATTTGCTAGCTAATATATCCCAAAATATTCAGCTAATGGAAAATGAAGGCATAGGTGCTGGACCTTCAGTCTTAAAAGATCTACTGGAACATATAAGTGGTTCTTAAAATATAGATAGTCTTCTTGTCCAGACCTGTTCTTCTGAGGATATGCAAACTGCTGTACATTTTACATGATGGAGTGGTCAAGCACATTACTTTCTAATATGTTTCAGCAGTTTGAAATTGGTGGCAGTCATAGCAAAATTTTCTGGTTTGAGGACTGAGCTTAGTAGAAACATAAGAGCAAACCCCTCGCAACAAACCAGGAGAAACACAAAGGGCGAGTGGTTTGTGGTGGTCGCAGGTGCTTTATTAAATCAACAGAAACCCCAACGCATTTTGGCCGTAGCCGCCTTCAGTTTTAACTTTTAGGCTTTTATTTGTTGAGTCCCGTTGCCTCCGATATCTCAGTGTTCGCCCGTGCATACGTTTACTTTCCTTTGACTACATGACGTCAGTATCCTACGTGTACTCATACGTATGGAATGATTTTACCCCTTTGACCCCTTATAAGATGCAAAACCATGGCGTTCTTTCAGGTTACCTGTGCTCTGGTTCACTATTGTTTTATTCTCTTGATGAGATCCAGCGTGTATTTTATAGGTAAGTTGTGAAATCTGTGGCTCTCGCTCTGTGTTATTACCGGCTTTTATCTGTTCTGCACGTTTTGACACTATGATCCTTTTTATTTCCATATTTATTGGTTTCTTTTTATCTATATGTGATGTGCCCTTTGGTATCTTAGCATAGTACTTTGTTCCTTCACATGCTACACAGGGCAGTCTTTTACTTTCCGGATTGGCATTATCATTTCTCAGTTACTGACGCTGCCACATGATTTTCAATAAAGTAGCACCTATACTGTTCCTTTGCAGCTTTTATCCAAAGCCACTATTGTAATATTGTGTGTCTGATTCTCTTATTTTTGCACATCATGTGTTTGGTAATCGGGCATGACTTTAGCACTGGCGTCTCTGTATCTGCCAGAACCGGCATTATCATTCCCCAGTCACTGACGCTGCTATGGACTTCCCATTGTTATTGTTATTACTGTTATTGTTACCATTATTTTTATTTTTAATTTTATGCTCACATTCTATAATTTATAATTGTAAATGTTTTACTTCTTCTTTTATCTCTGGTTTTTAAACTTGTCATTAGTATTGTTTTTACTCACACAATTGTGCTTTAAATATATGCTCCTTTACAGAGGTGATTCACAGTTTGGAGTACAATATATACTTTGTGGTACTGTAAGTATCAGCATATTATTATATACACCAGTTTATTTTGCCCCCTGCTCCTCCCCATCTCCTCCTCTTCCTCTGTTTTCTCTCTTGACTTGACGTGAATGAGTTAATATGGTTTATGCACGTTTTTGTTTTTACTTTATTTAAGGTGTGCCTTTCCTTGGTCTTCACATTGCTCTTGTTTATGTATTTTTAATTAATTTTATAATTTATTAACAACATATTTGTTTTTATTGGATATAATAATATTCTTATTTTTCTTTCACTTATTATTTATTATTTTTTATGCTTTAATTTTTAATTTTTTAAAAATTATTCTAAATGTGATTATTGAATTATTGTTGTTACTCATTTGTATTTGTTTGCTTGTAGTTTGCAGCACCCCGAAGAAGGCTATGCATTGGGGTTTCTGTTCATTTAATAAAGCACCTGTGACCACCACAAACCACTCACCCTTTGTGTTTTTCTTAGTAGAAACAAATCCATGGAGTCCTCACACCTGTGGTCTGCTATGAGGTAGGAGATAAGGAGGCACAAAGTTTGCTTTTTGAATTCAATCTCACTGCATCTGACTCTTGTAAGGGCTCCTTGACTCTAGGTAGGGGGAAAGGAAGGGTAAGAGAGAAATGGAGTAAAGGGGTAGATTAAAGAGCAGAAAGATGTGACAAATGCTAGGAAGAAATGAGATACTACTCATATCTGTGTCTTTTTCTCCACTGCTAACTCCAGACTCTCTTTGCTCCAACTTGCTGAGCTGCATGCCTGGAGTTGATGTACCAGGCTCCTCTCCAGCCTTATTCAAATTCAGCCTAAAACCCCACCCTATTGAGGCTGCTTTTAATTCTAGTGATAGTATCGCAAAACTACTGCTAGGGCTATCTCTGCCCATTTGCGAACCTTTGCAGCTGGATCATGATTGGAAGGGGATTGATCCAGCCCCGAAGATCACTTGACTTCCAAAGATGCCCCAGGTAAGACCCAGGGAGGGCTCAGGAGGTGAAGAGAGGGTGGGTGTTAGTCCCTTGTGAGGAGGGGGTGTCTGTTTGGGAGTGGGGGGGCCTTGAGATGGCCTTGCTTTGTATTTTGCCTTTGCTTTTCTTGGCAGCAAGGTACTGAAGGGGGAGGGAGGACTGTGCCAGAGTCTACTCAGGGGAAAGCTTGTGTTAAGGTGTTATGCTCAGGTGAGGGGGTTGTATGCCATGGGGAGGAGGGATCAGAGCGGGGGATAGTCTATGCTGGGAGGGCTTGTGTGGGAGGGGTAACTATGCTGGGGGTGGGTGGCATTGTTGCATCCCTAGTTTTATTATTGTTGGGCAACATCTGCACTATTGGGATTTTTACTGTGCTGGTTCCTTTTGGCATACAGAGTGGTCTCTGCAGGCCTGTGCTAACAGTTAATGTATGCTAAAACCCACATTAACCATTAGTACACTTTAATAACCATTCCCCTAAGTATATTTTAAAATGGGACATGATTATAACAATAAGATTTGGTAATTTTCCATGATTTCCTTTGCAATATATGACTGTCCCTAAGGCTTGTTTTTGGAACACAGCATTGTAACTATGTGACTATTTTGTTTGTCCTTATTGTCCCTTATTTGCCATATTAATTGCTATCAGTTCTGTGCTCCAAATGTTGTCATAGTGTTCTTGAGAGTAGAGCACAAGGGTGAAATAATGTCTTTGATGTTTGTCACTGAGATAGAATTGCTTCAACCGAGGTACTAGATACATCAGTTTCCACCATAAATAGTCATGTTGTATCCAGAGGTACCAAGAAAGTTTGGAAATAAATACGACTTAAAGAACACCTTTTTTAAAATTTATTTTTGACATGGCAGTTTCTTCCCCGCCTTTGTATTTCGAGTTTAGTTGGAATGGGGGTTGGCACATGATGCCATGACCCATCATTTGCAACAACCTAGGGATATTAATCCCACCCTCGACATATATATTCCATTCATTGCTGTGGCAACCTTGGGTCATGCATCATGCACAACATGAGCTCTGAATCTAGCCAGCAGGATCAATGACCATCATTTCCTCCCTCTCACGGGCTGTGAACACTGTCTTTGAATATTTATGGGTGGAGGCTAGTCAGCTACTGTCTTGATCTTTGGTGAAAGCATGTACAGATCTTTGGGTGAAATGATGTGGCCCAAAATTCACCAATGTGCTTGTCAAATTTATGCTTTTTTAGCCTTGCGTACAGCTAATGCTGTCCAAGATGAGACAAAAATAGACAGACACAGTATTCACTCCTGATGGAATCCTTATCTAAATTAATGGTGACAAACTGGCCAGTCATGTAACAAAATATTTCCAATAATTGAATACACAAGTGACATTTGGAATTTACATTCAAAAACACTGGGTTGTGTTTAATCATACTGTAGAGGATCAGCAATTTTTTTTAGTGTCTTAAGACAAGTGAAGTTGGATCAATGGGTTGGCAATATTGATTAATTAGCATTTTTGAACAGAAATGGATTTTCTATTCCAGCACAATGAGTCCCAATAGTTTGAATGAATAAGAAGATGGGGTGGGGTTTCATGAATAATACTGTATGATTGAGTTGACATGATTGATTTAACTCTTTTTTTTTTGTTTATCTATTGTTTTGATTGGTGGATTTGCTTATTTGATGTTGTGTGATTAGCTCCTATTACCATTCCAAGTAACCAATCTGTGGGTTCTGATTGGCAGGATCAGGCCAACCATTAAGTAAACTAGGCGGTCACCCAGGATAACACTTGCAGGGGTGGCAAAGCAGGACCGTACCAAGCAATAAATGTGCCCGATATGACTTGCACATCTGGCGCCCCCCCCCCGCCCCATTGCAGGTTTGTCATGCTCAATAGTAGTAATAGTAGTAGTGATTTGCTTCATGCCCAGCATCTCCCCATCTTACTTCCATATCCAGCTGGCTCTCTCCCGCGCTGCCTGCCCTTGCCCAGCCGCTGTTGATCTTTGTGTTGCCGTGGCAGCAGCAATGGCAGCAACAGATCAAACATCCAAATTTAAAACAAAAACAAAAACGCATGTCTTCCCGACTCCACACTTGCATACAGGTCTAGCTCCTCCCTCCTCTGATGCGAGCATATGTCAGAGGAGGGAGGGATAAGATCTGCGTACAGGCACAGAATCAGAAAGACCCGTGTTTTTTTTTCCAATTGGATGTCTACTCTGCTGCCATCACCACCGCCGCCGCCAAGGCAACAGGAAAAGTGGTGAAGGGGCTAGGGCAGGCAGCGCAGGGGGAGCCGAGGCTGGCAGCCCCAAATGCGCCCCTATTTCTTTGCGCCCTGTGGGTTCTTTCTATGGCTGTCTTTGCCTATTGCAAATAGTGATATAGCATGGAACCCTGTGAATGAAAAGACAACCAAGTATTGATAAGTAAAAGGAGGAGAGAGAAAGCCACAAAATGATGGCTGAAATGTCGGTTCCACTTACCAAGACACGGCATGACTCAGAAAACTGCAAAGATCATGATGCTAGCTGCAGAAGTGTAGGAGAACATGTTAGGTGAAAGTTTAATCAGTTTCTTGCATTTCAAATTTTGACTCAAAATTCTTCTTGTGTAGCAGACTACTCTACAGTTTTGCCCTAAAATATTCTGATCTCATTGCTGTATGTGTGCGTATATAATGTAGAGAGGTTGCCATTCCTCGCACCCCCCTCCCCCCCCACACCTTATTTTTCCCTGTGGTGTATTAGTTAAGGTTTCTGTATGGTTGATGACAGTATGTTCCTCCTAAAGGGATGGGTGTACCTTGAAACCTCTGATTGGCATCACATCTGTATTCTGGAAGGAGCACAGTGTGTGTGACATATTTAAAAGGGAGGTGCTATAATGATGTAATGCAGTAGTATATAACTTCCAGTAAGGAGGGATTAGGTGTCTCCTTTTCTTTCTCCACTCTACTGAGAGGCAGCCAGGAATACCTGAGCCCTGCAGTGTAGGGTTGCTAGGTCGAGAGGTAACTGGGACAGGAGGAAAAATATATCCTGTGTGGAGTCCTCACTCTGTAGAAGGGCAGTCAGGGCCACAGGAGAACACCTGGACTCCACAGTGAGAAGTCACTGGGCTGGAAATTACCTGGGATAGTGGATAGGAATATCCCTGAGTGCCTGTATTCTGCAGAGCGTAAGAGGGAATGGAGAAGAGTACCGAATCTTACAGATATGAAGGAGAATAAGAGGGACCAGAAGGAAGGAGTTAAAAAGTTCATTAATAAATGTTAAAAGCTACCGGTTCCAATACAGATCCTTAAGGCACCCCACCATTTCCCTTTCACCATTGAGAAAACTGAACTTTTAATTCACTCTTTGTTTCCTATAGTTTCTCAAGCTGGTCCTGATGTACTTCCTAGCCAGACTGGTTTTCAGGATACCCACAGTAAATATGCATGAGATAGATTTACATGCAGTAGAGGCAGTGTATCCAAAAATATAAAATGCATATTCATTGTGGGTATCCTGAAAACCAGACTGGCTAAGGGGTACACCTGGACCAGCTTGAGAAACACTGCTATAGTTTAACCACTTCTGAATTTACAATAGAGCACTGCCTCTTATCCCATGATGGCTTAACTTCCTGGGGCGTTTCTGATGAGGGACTTTGTGAAAGATTTTCTTAAAATCTACACTATGGGGGTTACTTTAGAAGCAGTATTCATGCTTGGCATGTCTGAAAACGGACATAGAGACATCCAAAGCATGGAGACATCTCCAGAGACATTTTAGAAGCCAGATTGGTAGACATCCTCAGTGTGAGGACATCCAAGTCTGAACGGGGGCATGGTGGATGCGTGGCCGGGATGTTTCCAAGAACTTGGATATCCCCCCGCCTGATCGCAGAAACATCTGGATGTCCAGAGTTGTGTCTAAGGTTATACGTATTCCAAGCACAAACAGGCATCTGAAAAGGGCTCAGTTTGTCAGCAGATGTCTGGAGAGGTTGGAGAAGAAGCTATTCTGATACCCCCTTTATTTTGCAGTCTGTCAACGAACACTGTCTTTGTTTTGTTACACTGATGGATGAATCCTTATCCTGTCATGCATGAGATAGATATCCCCGCTCCACACTTTCCTAAGGATATGTCTTTGTGACCCATGGGCATGGACATCCATGTCATGGGCATCTATACTAGAAGAATTGGCCAGAAGCATAGACATCCCTGGTGTGTTTTCTGTATGTTCTGTCCTGGATGTCCTGATTTAACTTGGATGTCTTTTCTAAAATGCCATTTCACATCAAGCCTATTCACATTTTAACACACACACACACACAAAATTAACAGGTTGGTAAAGCTATATACATCAATGACAATATTTGAATAAAAAGATATATAATCACAAAATTAAACATATCCAAAATGCCTTCTTTAATGTGCACGTTTTATTGCCAAAGTAATTTACTTTATAAATTATGACTGTAGTCCATTCACTTAAGCAGCTCTAGTCAGAATCTCAGTACCAAAGCTACAGTGAGGAAACTTGTACTCTCGGCACATTAATACAGCCAGATGAACTTCACTTTCACTTAGCTTTACAAAGTCAAGAAAACAAAAATGGCTAATTTAGTTTGAAAGCCTTACCTTCTGGATAGTTTACTTGATTAGGAAATTTCATATTGCATTAGCAAAACAAAAAGTGTGATTTAGTAGAATGAGCCAATTAATGGCTTACTGTATCAGATTAGCAATTTAATATGGTTAAAGGATTACCATGACAGGACTAAAGCCAAGATTACAGAAATTAAATGGGGTATTGGGGGAGGGTGACATTATGATTCCTGCTCAGCCGCAAAACCTTTTAACTGCATTGCTCTTCTTGGAACAGGGATGTAGTTCTGAACCATAGAAGATCCTTTAGTTTAGAGTTCAGTGATGAAAATATATCTTTAATTAAATGAATGTTAAAGAGGTGAATTTAATAGTGAAAAATGCAATGTAGGAAAAAATGCACAGAGGTTCTACAACATGAGTCAGATTTTTACTGTTGTCCTCCTAATGTGAAATGCAGTGAAGTACTGAGAATTTTTCTTGGCTTGAGAAAAGAGTTTGTGGTTTGCAAATGTTTAATCCAGGTTTCCTGGTAAATCAGTTTTCTTTTCCTCTTTTGCTTTTCTTAATTTTGATTTACTTGGATTGTTTTGAATTGACATAAATATATAGAGAGATACAGTGAGTGTTCAGGCACTTTAACTGTAAGAGCACATCTGTGAATATGCAAATCTAAACCAGATCAGAAGGGACTGAACAGGGTAAATATATATATTCAAACTGAGCTATAGATGGCTACAATTTCTTCTTGCCCATTCATACCCGGTCCTGCTTTGATTCTGATAAAACCCAACAATATTCAAAGGAATTCAAATGTAATTAAAACCAATTCATTCATCACTAAATTTAAAGGTATAATACTATTGTCTTCCCTTCATGCTTCTCTTAACCAGCATCCACCTTCTCCTGCATTTCCCCCATCCCCTTCATTATCCCCTACCGCCTTCTCCCTCTTATCCCCTATCTGCTGCCTATTCCCAACTCTTTTCCTGCTTTCTCTGCCACCTCCCTTCCTCTTCCCTCCCCTCACCTCACCTCCTCTTGGTCCTACTTCCCTATCCCTGTCTCCATCTTTCTAGACCATGATTTTCATTCCATTCGCCCACCTTCCTCTTCCCTTAATTCTTGACCGCCCCATCTCATCTTGAAACTTGCCGATGCTCTCTCCTCAAGTACCCTTCCCCTTTTCCAAGCAAGTCTCTCCTCTGGCTAAGTACCTTCTCCCCTCTTCTCATAAACCCTCCCTCAACCTCTCTAACCTCTTCATATTTTGCTCATCTCTAATCTTCTCTTCCTTTCTAAGATTCTAGAATGTATTGTCCTTCTACAGCTCAATCTTTTCTCAGACAAAGTCTCAATCTCAACCTCTATAAGGCAGGGTTTTGTCCTTACCAGAATATTCAATCACTCCTCATAACTTCGTTAAATGAAATCTACAGCTCCCTTGATCACAGACATTCTGTTATTCTTGTCATCTTGGATTACTCCTCTGCCTTCCATCTCATTGTTCATCTCTTCTGGTAGCGTCTCCATTTTATTGGTCTCAATGAAACTGTCCTTAGTTGATTCTCTTTTTATCATTCTTTTTAAGCCCTCTCTGATTCTAGTTTCTACTCCTCTCTCCCCTCTATCACTGGGTGTCCCTCAAAGTACCCTGCTGGTTCCTATCCTCTTTAATATCTTTGTTATTCCTTTTCTTCTTCTAATTCAATCCATCAGTTGCAGCTCTTACTTTACGCTGATCGGGGCTAGTGCAAGGATTGGAGGCACCCTAGGTGGGCCCCTCCATCCTGCTGCCCCTGCTGCTCCTCTGCCCCTATTGCTACCACTGTTGCCCCTCTCCAGGGCCTGCAGCAGCAGCAATAGCTCAGAAACCATGAGGCAGCAGTTACTTTAACTCGCCGGCACTGCCTCCTGGTGTCTGCTCTCGACCATCAGCCTCTTCCGCCCCCCACTGATGTACCAAGAGGGACTGCTACTGCTGTGAAGAAATCTACACTTGTATTTACCTGCTGTGAAATTCTCTAAATCTTGGGGAAAAGGGAATTATTTGGGTTAAAGCTGATAGAATTTGTGTATTTTAAAAATTCAGTGTTTTTGTTAAGTCATTTAGGGCATACAGTACTAAAGCAAAAAGCTTTCATTTAAATGAAAGGCAATTAGGGCTTACTATTACAAGACAGCATTCAGTTAGTGTTTCTTTCTCTCCCATCCACCCTGGCTTCCACCCACCCCAAGCATAATCTTTGATTTATACCTCCTAAATCAGTTAAGGGGAAGGGAGTGATCTTGCTTACTTTCAGGTTTAACTGATAAGGTACACTACCAAAAAACTGCCTCCAGTTTTGCAACTGATTCCTATAGATTTTGGGGTGCTGAATCCAGGAAAAATAGCCAAAATGTTCCATCACGTCACGTTTTCTTGCAAAATTAGATTTCTTACCCATATAAGGAATGTTCACATAATTTCTTTTTAGCCGACTGCAGTTTATTTTCTTGGCCCAAAATAGAGGTTGTAATGGTTAACTAACTAGAAACACTCCCTCATGATATTTTAGAGTGTTTTGTATTCATTTTATACATTAACAGGACAATTGGGAGGCGGGGGGCTAAATCCAGTACTCGCGCTGGCGCATGTTCTTTCCTGTTCGCCTCGCCTCGTTCGCGCTCGCTCGCTCAAACACGGTGGTTGCGACATGAACGTTCCTGTCAAATTTCAGTTTCTTGCAAGTTCATTATTACCTTTTGTTTGCTCAGTCGTAATCCAGCTTTATTCCGAAGTGGTTCACTACAGTTGTAGTTTGCAGTGCTGTGTATTTGTGATGGCTCACAGAGCCAGAGGTTGCGTCAACTCTCCGGACAGTTTTTGTTTTATTTGTGGGGAATATACCGTGAAAAAGCGGCAGAGGAACATTTCTGCATTTATTAAAAAAGTATATTTTGCCTATTTCGGTTTGAAGTTAGGCGATCAAGACAAACCGTGGGCTCCTCACAAAGTGTGCAAGACATGTGAGGAAGATCTACGCTTATGGATGAAAGGTAAAAAACAAGCATTTCGTTTCGGAATACCTATGATGTGGCGTGAACAAAGAGACCACAGCAGTGACTGCTATTTTTGCTCTTGCATTGTGAAGGGATACAACTTAAAAAATAAGAACGTAATAAGTTACCCCAACCTTCCCTCAGCAATTAGGCCTATGCCTCATAGCAACGAAGTACCTGTGCCTGAACCACCAAAATCTTTGGATCATATTTGTGTGGACGGTTCTGATCATGATGAGACTCATCAGATGGCTTTTCCCGATGAGTCCAGTACTTCCGAGTTTGAAACTGAACCAGATCCGAAACCTGAACTTTTCTCTCAAGCTGAATTGAATGATTTAGTCCTGGATTTAGGACTCCCAAAAGATGCTGCCCAACTGCTAGGTTCTCGGCTTAAACAGAAAAATCTATTGTCACCAGGAACAACTTTTTATTGGTACCGCAACCGCGAGACACAATTTTTGAAGTATTTCAGCAAAGAGGAAGATTTGGTATTTTGCAACGATATATACGGAGTGATGGAAAAGTTTAAACTCAAGTATGATCCTGCTGAATGGTGGCTGTTCATTGATTCGTCAAAAGACAGCATAAAAGGTGTTCTTCTTCATAATGGCAACACATTCGCTTCAGTTCCTATTGCTCACTCTGTTATTCTCCAAGAAAAATACGAGAATTTGGCCCTGATTCTTCAGAAGATTCGTTATGATGAGCATAAGTGGATGATTTGTGGAGACTTTAAAATTCTATCCATGCTATTAGGGCAGCAATCCGGTTTCACCAAATATCCCTGCTTCCTTTGCTTGTGGGATAGCCGGGCCCGCGACCTACACTGGGGGAAAAAAGACTGGCCAATTCGGGAGTATTTGAGACCCGGTGAGAAAAATGTTCTTCATGAGAGCTTGGTACCTCGTGATAAAATTCTATTACCACCTCTCCACATTAAGTTGGGTCTCATTAAGCAATTCATCAAGTCCCTTCCAAAAGATGGTGAGTGCTTTCGGTACCTTTGCTCAAAGTTCCCCCGACTTTCTGAAGCAAAGCTAAAGGAAGGAGTGTTTGTTGGCCCTGATATAAGGAAACTCATTTCAGATGGAGCATTCGCTGAAACGATGTCTGAGAAGGAAAAAGAAGCCTGGGATTCCTTCAAGGATGTTGTTCTCAAATTCTTGGGGAACAGGCGGGATGAGAACTATAAGGATATTGTTGCCAGGATGCTCAATGCCTTCAAAGAACAAGGCTGTAACATGAGCCTGAAAGTCCATTTCTTGCACTCCCATGTGAACTACTTTCCCGAAAACTTGGGGGCGTACAGTGAAGAACAAGGTGAAAGGTTTCACCAGGACATCAAGGACGCAGAGAGAAGGTACCAAGGAAGATGGAACACCACTATGATGGCTGATTTCTGCTGGTTGCTGCTGCGGGAAACCCCAGATGAAAAATACGCCAAGCAGCGCACCAAGAGAAGCATTCGGGGGAAGAAGAAACGTGCCCACCAGGAGATTGATTGACCCAAGAATGACTTTAAAATCTAAACTGTGTTGACAAATATCGTGTTTTTACTAAACTTTGAAATAAAAATTTGCTAGTTATTACCACAGTATCGGATCTCATTTATTAGAATTTTATTTTCACACCATCGGGTGTTTGTCTTCATGTATTGCAATGGTGCGGTTTGCGTTTTCTATTCTTACATACATACCTGTACAACATTTTTTGCACATTGCTTTGCTTTGTGTCTAACCTCGCTCTTATATGCTCAATGTTTGTGCACATGTATGTGGCTGTTTTAAGTGCAGACAATTTTGCTACCATCCCAGTGTGTTTTGTTGACATTACTCTATTCTTATGTGCTGCCTTGTTACAATTTTCTTTATTCTTATTTGAATAACTACTAAACAATTAGTATAAAGAATTCATCCAAGAAACGTTTATCTCGATCGCACTCAATCTGAAACGTTCACCTCAAACTGCTAACCCAATGTAGCAAAAAATCTGTACGTGATGGAGCAAATTGGTTACCAGATTTGGATTCAGCGCACCAAAAAATGTAAAAATCAATCGAAACATTAGAGGCAGTTTAAAAAAATTTTTTTTAGTGTACCTGTGTAATAAGCAAGTTATTAGGTCTTGGGAATAGATTAATCAAGTCCTTGCAGTTCACCTTGAGGTGAAAATTAAAGTCCCTTATACTTTTTAGGTATAATTCTATTGATTCAAGTATCCCTATTCCCTTAGCAACTTTAAACAACTGAACAACTTTAAATAGATAAATCTTTAAATCTTATGATGTAGACAGCAGTCCAGCAGAGAGATGGGGTCTATCCAATCTTTTGCACTGAGTGTTACTGTTACATGTACAATTTTCTCCCAGTTGGTGAGAGGTCTTATGTATACACTAGGTACAGAGAGCTCTTTGCTATTAGGGAACAAATCTGATCTCTGGAGGCTAGAGTAGTAGACTTGGAGCAGCTGAGGCAGACAGAGAGGTATATAGATGAGACTTACAGGGATGTAGTAGAGAAGCCTTTCTGTTGCCATGGAGGAGAGAGGTCATGTGGAAGGAGAGCATCACCTTGGTGTAGCAGGAAGTGATTCTATAGCTGGGACATGTCCTCCAAGTGATGTAATACTGTCTCACACTGGGGATAAGTCTCCAAGGCCATGTTCCCAGGAGGGGAAGGTTAGAATAGCTGTTATAGTTGGTGATTCAATAATTAGGAATGTAGATGGCTGGTGGATGTGAGGATGGCCTAGTAACGTGCCTGCATGGTGTGAAGGTAATCCAAAAATACTTGGTCAATGTATAAGAGTGTAAGAAGCAATCAAAACAAAAACTCACTCCAAAACAACATTAGTTTCTGATTTAAAACAATGTATCCATCTTCATGCTGATGTATAAATGCTTAAGAAATTGTATAACAAAAGTGGTAGGCAAGGTCTCAGCAATCCGGGAAAGAAGCAAAACGTGATCAAGGCGCAAGCCGAGGTCACACTGCCAAACAAAAGCCCTTTAACATCAAGGACCAAATGCCACCACCATCCCATAAATGTTAAAAATGCTCATGAAAAGTACAAAAACAGACGACAGGCCAAACCCGACCAGAATTACTTAACTTATCAAAAACAGGGGAAGGGTCTGCCGCCTGCTGCCCCTAGTGTGAAGGTAGCAGACCTCATGTGCTATGTAGATAAGGTGTTTGTTAGTGCTGGGGAGGAGCCTGCTGTCTTGGTACATGTTGGTAACAATGGCATCAGAAAGTGTGGGAGGGAGATTCTGGAATCTAAGTTAAGGCTTTTAGGTAGAAAGCTAAAATCCAGAACTTCCAGGGTAGCATTCTCAGAAATGCTTCCTGTTCCACACACAGGGCACAAAAGGCAGGCAGAGTTCCAGAGTCTCAATGTGCAATGAGATGATGGTGCAAGGAAGAGGGTTTTGTATTTGTTAGAAACTGGGCAACATTCTGGGGAAAAAGGGGGGAAGCTTTTCCGAAAGGACAGGCTCCATCTTAACCAGGGTAGAGCCAGGCTGCTGACATTAACCTTTATAAAGGAGATAGAGCAGTTTTTAAACTAGAAAATGGGGGACAGCCGAGTCACGCAAGAGTGCATTGTTCAGAATGATGTATCTTTGAAGGATACTAGCAAAACAGGGAAGTTAGGGCATCCTGATAAAGAGGTTCCCATAAAGGTAAAAGTAACCCAGGTGCCTTAAAGTAAACACCAGACCGAGTTGAAAGATTCCAATTTATCTCTGTCATCCAATAGCCAGACTGTTAATATGAACAAAAAACAAACTTTGAAATGCCTGTATGCAAATTCTAGAAGTCTAAAAAATAAAATGGGAGAGTTAGAATATATAGCATTGAATGGCATCTCAGAGACCTAGTGGAAGGAGGATTTATTTATTTAGACAGTTTTGTATACCACCTTATCCTTCAATCAAAGTGGTCACAAACAATTGGGGATACATTTTTTTTAACTCGAGGGGATATGAGACACATACACTAATACTTACAGGGAACATGGGCAATGGAGGGTTAAGTGGCTAGCCCAAGACCACAAGGAGCACCTGTGGGACTAGAAACCCCAGTCCTTCTGGCCCAAGGTTGCTGTCCTCTAGTGGGATTTGAACCACCGACCTTCCGGTCTGTGGTACCCCAACCACTAGGACACTCCTCCCTACTCAATGTGCTATGGGATAAGCAAATGGGACATTGTGATACCAGGCTACAAACTATATCACAATAATAGGGTAGATCATATAGATGGAGGGGTAGCACTGTATGTTAAAGAAGGTATTGTGTTAAACAGAATATAGGTTTTGCAGGAAATAAAATACACTGGATAGAAATTCCATGTAAAAAGGGAAGGTAATGGCAGTGGTGGTGTACTACTGCCAGCCTGGACCAAAAGAAGCGGGTACAAAAGACTGGCAGATATCAAATTTCAGGTTTCAAAAACCCCTTTTATTGACCCCTACGCGTTTTGGCCAACAGGCCTTCAGGGTTTTTTTTGAGGGGACAAACATAAAGTCCTGTGAGTTTTAAATGAACTATTGCCACGTATCAAGCAGCGTAATCTCTTCACAGACGCCTGAAGAAGGCCTGTTGGCTGAAACGCGTAGGGGTCAATAAAAGGGGTTTTTGAAACCTGAAATTTGATATCTGCCAGTCCTTTGTACCCGCTTCTTTTGGTCCATTTTCATTCTGCAGGTACTTTGTTGCTCTGTTTGGTTACCTACTGCCTGCCTGGCCAGAATGAACAGACAGATGATGAAATTAGGGAAACTTGCAAAGTGAACATCACAGTAATAATGGGAGATTTCAATTACCACAGTATTGAATGGGTCAATTTTACATCAGGCCATGCCAAAGAGATCAAGTTTCAAGAATAAAAATAAATGACTTTTTCATGGAGTAGCTGGTTTAGGAACCGACTCGAGGGGAAACTATTTTAGTTCTAGTTTTTAGTGGAATGCAGGATCTAGTATGAGAGGTAATGGTATTGGGGCTGCTTAACAGTAGCGATCATAACAAGAAATATACTGCATTTAACTTCCAAAAAGGAGAATATGATAAAATGGGGAAAATGGTTAAAAATGGTTAAAAAAAACCCTAAAAGGAGCAACTGCAAAGGTTAAGAGCCAACATCAGGCCTGGGTGTTGTTTAAATATGCTGTCTTGGAAGCCCAGACCAGATGTATTCCACACTTTAAGAACAGTGGAAGGAAAGCCAAATGATAACCAGGCTGATATAGCTAAGAGAAAATCCTTTAGAAAATGGGAAAAAGAGCCAAATGATGAAAACAGGAAACAATATAAGTACTAGTAAGTTAAATGCTAGGCATTGATAAGGCAGGCAAAGAGAGAATTTGAAAAAGGGCTTGCAGTGGAAGTAAAAGCACATAATAAAATCTTTTTCAAGTACATGCACAGCAAAACATCTGTGAGAAAGCCAGTTGGACCATTAGATGATAGAGGGGTAAAAGGAGCACTAAGAGAGGGACAAGGCCATAATGTAGAGACTGAATGAATTCTTTGCTTTAGTCTTTACTGAAGAAGATGTAGGAAACTTATCCATGCCAGAAATGATATTCAAAGGTGATGTATCAGAGGAATTGAAACAAATCTTGATAAATCGGGAAGATGTATTACAGCTATTTGATAAACTAAACAGCAGCAAATCACCTGGACCTGATGGCATACGTTCCAGGGTGCTGAAAGAGCTGAAATATGAGATTGCGATCTACTTTTAGTAATCTGCGAACTATCCTTAAAATCATCTGTAGTATCTGAAAATTGGAGAGTGGCCAATGTAACACCAATTTTTAAAAAGGGTTCCAGGGGTGAGCCGGGAAACTGTAGACCAGTGTGCTTGACGTCTATACTGGACAAAATGGTAGAAACCATTATAAAGATCAAAATTACTGAATATGTGGATAGTCATGGATTAATGGCAGGAAGCCTAGATGGATTTAGCCAAGGAAAATCTTATCTCACTAATCCTGCTATATTTTTTCAAAAGTATGAATAAACAGGTAGATAATGCTAAACCAGTTGACATAGTGTATCTGGATTTTCAGAAAGCCTTTGACAAGGCTCCTCTTGACAGACTCTTGCGGAAATTAAAAAGTCATGGGATAAGCAGCAATGTACTATTGTGGATTAGGAACTGGTTAAAAGATAGAACAGAAAGAGTAGGGCTAAATGGCCAATTTTCTCAATGGAGAAACATGAATAGTGGAGTACCCCAGGGATCTGTGCTGAGCCCGCTGCTTTTTAACATATTTATAATGACCTGGTTATGGGAATAACGAGTGAGGTGATCATATTTGCAGATGGTACAAAATTATTCAAAGTTGTTAAAACACAAGAGAATTGTGAAAAATTGCAAGAAGATCTTGATAAATTGTAAGACTGGATGGCAGATGAAATTTAATGTGGACAACCATGGAGACTCCTCACTCAAATATAATCGTCCCGATATTGAACAGTACAAGTAAAGTATTTAAAGAATTGGATGCTTGTTGTACATCTCAATACTGAACTTCTGATAACGCTTCTCTGTGGTACAATCCCTGGATAAGGATTAAAGGTAGAAAGATTTTCTGGAAAGGGTGGGGTTTTTTTGGGGGGATAGTTAATATCTTTGGTGGGGGATGCATATGTTTGTTCTTTTATGTTGATTGTATTTATCTGTTTGTAAAATAAAAAATAAACATGAAAAAAAATGTAGACAAGTGCAAAGTTATGCTCCTAGGAAAGAACAATCCAAACTATGGTTACATGATCCAAGGTTCCACATTAGGAACCACCACTCAGGTTGCACAAATACATAGTGGTACTGGTGGTGGTTCTTGCATTTCGTCTGTATTTTTATTGTAAATTGCTTTGAAGTGATAATGGAAAGGCAGAACATGAAATTTTAATTAATAATTAACTAAAGATTACATCAGTTCTGAATATGGTTTTTTCTGTCTCCCCATCTTTCTTCACTCAGTCATGCACCTCACAACTCATCCAACACACCTCTACTCATACCCACCTTACTTAATTGCTTAATTTCCTCTCCTTACTCTCTCATTCAACCTACTATCCAATTGCAAAAGGACCCTGAAAAATTGGGAGATGGGGCGTCCAAATGGCATAATGCATTTTATGTGGACAAATGCACTTAGGGAAGAACAACCCAAATTATAGTTAAACGATGCAAGGTTCCACATTAGGAATCACCACTCAGAAAAAGGATCCAGGGTGTCATCGTGGATAGTACATTGAAACCCTCGGCCCAGTGTGCAGTGGCAGCCAAGAAAGCAAATAGAATGCTAGGAATCATAAGGCAAGGAATAGAAAATAAAACCAAGGATAATATAATGCCTCTGCATCATAACCGGGTAAGGCGGACCGGTCCGCCACCTCCGCTTATCAGCCCCCCCCTCCCCCCCTACCAACGACACTCCATGACAAATAATACACAAAACTTATTGGGAATTCAACTGGTCGCAGCTTTATTGACCCAGTAACAACATTAACAATAACCATCAACAATTCCAACATTAACTTTCCCCCCCCCAGCAGAGCGTACTTTCACCAGCCATGTGGGTAGCAAAGTGACGCCGCTTCCGCTGTGTCCAGGCCCCGGCAAATTGCCTAGCCTCCCTCTTCCGACTTCGCCATATTATTAGCAAAAGCCTGAGGGACTGTCCGGGTCGGGGGTACCCCACCCCCGCCCTACTGCTTGGCTCCGGCTCCGGACCCCGGAAACCTCCGGGATCCTGCCACCCCCCCCAGCTGCAACAACCCACAATTTACCCAGACCGACACTCGTGCCCTAAAAAGGGGAGGGTGGGTGGGACGTCCGACTCCTCTGGCTGCCGCAAGGGAAATGCCGGAGGAGCCCCGAAGCCCCCACCACATCCCCTCCTCGCGCTACTGCTCAAGTTCCTCTCATTGGCTCCCACAGCCTTCATTGCCCCGCAGGAGCCAATGAGAGCTCCACCGCCGCATGCCCGCCCCCGCGAACCCACACAAGCCCGAAGTGGCGCGCGACCGGCTGCCCCCCCCGGTTAACGCCGGCCGCGCACACGCGGGGGGGGGGGCCCGTGGCCTTGCCATAACCGGGTAAGGCGGACCGGTCCGCCATCTCCGCTTATCAGCCCCCCTCCCCCCCTACCAACGACATTCCATGACAAATAATACACAAAACCTATTGGGAATTCAACTGGTCACAGCTTTATTGACCCAGTAACAACATTAACAATAACCATCAACAATTCCAACATTAACTTTAACCCCCCCCCCCCAGCAGAGCGTACTTTCACCAGCCATGTGGGTAGCAAAGTGACGCCGCTTCTGCTGTGTCCAGGCCCCGGCAAATTGCCTAGCCTCCCTCTTCCGACTTCGCCATATTATTAGCAAAAGCCTGAGGGACTGTCCGGGTCGGGGGTACCCCACCCACGCCCTACTGCTTGGCTCCGGACCCTGGAAACCTCCGGGATCCCACCACCGGCTCAGGTCCTGCCCGACCTGAGCCGCCCCCTGGCCAAGCTGCGACCAGTGCCCATGTTCTTTAGCATATCTTCCAAGGCCTCTTGCCAATCATTGAGGAGCAAATCCATCCCTACCGGGGACAGATGCACCCCATCCGCCCTATACCAGCCAGCGCACTCCACCTCAGCCCAGGAGTGCAATATTTGACACCCCCCCGCTCCCCAACCCATCTGCCAATTTGGCGATTAATCTTCGTCGACCCGCGCGACCATCGCCGCTGAGTCTTGCAAGCTGGCCTTGGAATGATATCTGACCACAGCAGAAATACCCCAGAGAACATCGTCAGGATTGCTCCCAAGTCCTTCATAACAGTCCGAATCAACTGTTGGCAGGTCCAGGACACCAGGTTGTTGCCGCCCAAATGTATCAACAAGGCATCTGGTGTCCCTCTAAGCCTTTCGTGGTGCCGCAGCAAAGGCAAGAGTTGAATCCATCGCAGTCCGCGCTCGCCCAGCCATGAGACAGTCACCCCAAAGGCATCCAATTCCAAATTCCGTCCAACCAGGCGTGTTGCAGCTCGTTGGCTGGCCCAGAAAACAAAGGAGTGGCCAAGAACCCAACAGTGACAGGACTCTGGAAAAACTTCTGCAAGATAAAGAGAGCCACAGTTAGCCAGCCCCCCCGACTTCCATCTGCCAAGGCGCCGAATTGCCTCCTCGGGTAACCTGAAGGCCGCCGCGCTCGTTGCCGCCCCAATACGAAAAGAGTGCGGCACAAAGGACCCCGCATCCTCCCCGAGCCAGCGTAAAGCCAGTCTCAGTACTGCCGTAAATTGAAAGCGCGTAAGCACACTGCTATCCTCATGGATGAACAAATTCCCCCCCCCCTAGGCCTCAGCTGCAAGTAAGCCTTTAGCAAATCCACTGGGCAACCGGCTGCCCCTCGTAACGCTCGCAACTGAACCCACTCGCCACGCCCCAACTGGTCTGTCTTGGAACGCGCTAAATAAATACTGACCTCGCCCTCCTCGCACGTCACCTGGTGCACCTGCAGGCCGCCCGCTCTGACCGCCCTCCGCAAATCCACAATCAATTCCCCCACGCGGAAAGCCCCAAAAAAGGCCACGGAAAAGACAGCCCGAAAAAGGACGCCCTCAAAAATGGAAGAAACCACCTGAGGCAGGGCCGCACACAAACGCTGAAGCAAATCATAAGTAATGGGCCGTCGGCCATCCTTCGGCAAAGGACAGGCTCGCCCCCAGCCCAGTAAAAGCCTACGCATTAAGAATCCCCCCCCCGACCGCCCCCCATCCCGCCGCCTTGGCAAAGAATGCGAAACCTGCCAGATTTCTACTCACTGAAGATTGAGAAAATCCCGCATCCTTCGCTGCTGACACATACAGACCCGTAAGCTTATCAGAAGGCGGCCCACCGCGCCAGCCCTGTTCCTCGAGGAAGCCCACGACGCTGTCACAGCCCCTCTGGTAAGCCGTCCAAGTAGCCGCCGACACTGACTTCTTCAAAAGCTCCGTCATCTCTGGAGGCCAATCTGCCATAAGTGATCTGGGACAGACTATCCCTCCTCTTCTGCCTCCGGCGCCAGCGATCGGAACAGCTCCCACTTGAAACGGGAAAGAGCATTGGCGACTTTGTTAGAACTCCCCGGAATGTGCCACGCTCGGATCACAGTATTCAATCTCAAGCAAGCTAACACAACCTGCCGCATCAAGTCTGCCACCTGCCTGCAGCGCGGCGTGTAATGATTTATCACCGATACCACCGCCTCATTGTCGCACCACCACACAATCCGACGATTGCGAACCTTATCCGGCCACAACATCAAGACGACAAGGATAGGGAATAACTCTAAAAAAGTTATGTTAGCCGTGAGACCCGCTACCTTCCAGGCACTGGGCCATTCCGCCGCACACCAGGATCCCCCAAAGTATATTCCGAGGCCCCACCTGCCAGCCGCATCAGTAAACAATTGCAGATCCTGATTGGAAATCTCCTTGTCCCTCAGCACTGCAATGCCATTGAAATCCCTCAAGAATTCATCCCAATTTGCTAGGTCGGCCCGAATGCTCTGTGACACACGCAGCCGGTGATGTGGTTGAGTGACTCCAGCAGTAGCCACGGCCAACCGTCTCAGGAACACACGACCCATCGGAATGACCCGGCATGCAAAGTTCAGAGACCCAATCAATGACTGCATCTCCCGTAAAGTCATCTGCTTGGAGCACAAGACATTCGCCACCAAGACCCGGAGCTTCATTAACTTGACCATCGGCAAGCGCGCCACCATCTCCACGGAATCAAGCTCAATTCCCAAAAAGGTGAGCCGTGTCGTTGGGCCCTCAGTTTTTTCAGCCGCCAACGGGACTCCCCACACCTGCGCCAGCTGTATAAGACCCTCTAACAATGCCTGGCACTGCTCCGACCGGGCTGCGCCGACAACCAGGAAGTCATCGAGATAATGTACCACCTGATCGAAACCAACCCGGTCCACCAGAGCCCAATGCATAAACGTGCTGAATCGTTCGAAGTGAGCACAGGAAATTGAGTACCCCATAGGCATACACCTATCAAAGTAATAGTTGCCCTCGAAACAAAACCCTAACAACGGAAAAGCCGAAGGGTGAACCGGTAACAAACGGAAAGCAGATTCTATATCAGCCTTAGCCATCAAGCATGCCCTTCCACAGTTTCGTACGAGATCCACAACGGAGTCGAAAAAAGCATACCGCACCTCGCATAGACCCTTAGGGATCAGGTCGTTAACCGAAGCCCCACAGGGGTAGGACAGGTTATGAATGAGCCGGAATTTCCCGGGCTCCTTCTTTGGTATGACCCCCAAAGGGGACACAACAAAATCTGTGAAGGGCGGATGCCCAAAAGGTCCCGCTACCCTCCCCAATGCGATCTCCTCTGCTAACTTATCCCGTACGACATCAGCAAAACGCCTTACCGAAGGAGCATTCCGTAATGCGCTCACCGCCATCCGCCCATCCGTCGGAATCTGAAACCCCTCCCGAAAACCCCCCTCCAAAATAACCCGATCCTTTTTTCGGGGATATCTCCGCAACCACCCACGTAAAACCTCAATCTTAACAGGAGTTGGGGCTAATCCCCACCAGCTCTCACTACTTCGGAGGGAGGGGGCAAACCGGCACCGCCCGTGCCTCTCTTAACACATTTGAGGGCGGAATGCCCCCCGTTGCAGACTGAACAGGCATGCCGGAATTTGCAGTCTGTAAAAGGGCAGGAGGACTTGTTGAAACGCCAACAGACGTCTCCTGTGCCCCCCCCTCCAAACGCTTTCTGCCCTGCTGCCACATCACCTGCCCGAAAGGGCCGCGGCACCCCAGAAGCGGTGACTAGCCCGCCTTTCGCACCAGTCGCTGGCCCACTAGCTGCTCTGACCGACATCTGCGTGAGCCATAAATTAATGTCCTGAGTGCCCCACGACAGCGACCGATTCTCCTCCATCTTATCACGGAACTTTTTATCGTAGTTGAGCCACGCCCAACCATCGTGCAACTGCGATGCCTCCAGGATGGAATCCGCGTAAGCCAATAGCATCCATATTGTTCCGGATGAGCCCGCCCCCAAACACTGGCTAGTCGCAAGAAGGCACGCGTCCAATTTGTCACATTACGCGCAACTCGGCGCACTCTTCCAGCCTTCTCATCAGCTTTCCTTTTCCTCCTACTATCCCCGAAACGCTTACGACCCTCAAGCAACCGAAAAATGTCAACGTAACGGCGCTCCTGGATTCTCCGCCTCAATTTCTTCGACACGCATTCCCAAAGCTCCGAAAACGCTGCCACGGTGGGCACCGGCCCTGACGCGCCGCCATGCTTGCCCTTGCTGCCCTCGGACCCGGATGAAAGTGTCGAAGATCCCAAAGATGTGGAGGACTCGGAGCCTGACGCCGGCGGCGCGAATGCCGCCGCTTTTTCTTGGACGCCCCCCTCCCCGGACCGTCCGACGATGCCGTCACCGCATTGAACTGGCCGATAGACTCACCTGCAGCAGCAGCTGCCTCCGCCGAAGCTGCACTGTCCCCCTGCTGCTCAGACGCTGCGCTTGCCAGGCCCTGCGCCGATTCAGCCGCTTCATTTTGAAGTGAAGCCTCGCCCGCTCTCTGCGACATTACAGGCCGCTGTGTTCCTGGGTACGGCCATCTGGGAGGTACCTGCGGAGAGAAAAAAGGAAAAGGTGCAGCGGCACCCGCAACGCCCCAAGGCTGCTGCCACACCCCCAGCCAGTCCGCCCTCAAAGAGCCTTGCCCCCCACTCTGCCAATGCTCCCAGCTAGGCGAGAAGCCCCCGCCGAGAAACCCCGGCCCACCCATGCCACCCCGCCAACCTGCCCAATTGCTACTGCTCACCCCCCCCACCGCCTGGACATCACCCATCGGAGGACCCTCCCCTACCCCCAAACCCCCAAAGGGCACCCGCGTCTGCCCTCGCCCCATTGCTTCCCTATCTGGTCCAGCGTTAGCCGAAGCCGGAACCGGCCGTGCTGACCGCCCAGCCTCAATTGAGGCGCCCCTTCGGGAAAGCTCCCCCGAACTGCCCGGAGGCGGTGAAGAAACCCCCCTTGGCCCCGCGCCCCCCCTACTACTTCTACCCCGGGAGGCTGATCTGTTTGTGGAACCCCTGTACCCTGGTGAACTGGGAACAGGCATACTGTGCTGCCCAGCACTGCGCCCCCGAGCCACACCGTCCAACTGCACCCCCCTACCGCCCGAGGACACCCGGCCCCCCCCCACCGCCCCCCATGCTGCCCCACGCCCCTGAGGAGCCCCCCACCCCGTTACCCCCCAAGCCCCCTTTTTGCCTAGCCTACCCATGCTACAAAAGAAACCCCTGCTTATAGAAGGTAAAGTGTCACTTTTTTTTTTTTTTTAAATCCTAAGGCACAAAGAGGTCCCGAGCACCGAAATCCCCAAATAACGGCCGTGCCGCTTACCGAGTCTCCCTCGCCACGTGGCCCGAGCCCTGCCTAGGAGCGCACACGTCCGACTCCTCCGGCTGCTGCAAGGGAAAGGCCGGAGGAGCCCCGAAGCCCCCACCACATCCCCCCCTCGCGCTACTGCTCAAGTTCCTCTCATTGGCTCCCACAGCCTTCATTGCCCCGCAGGAGCCAATGAGAGCTCCGCCGCTGCATGCCCGCCCCCGCGAACCCGCACAAGCCCGAAGCGGCGCGCGACCGGCCGCCCCCCGGTTAATGCCGGCCGCGCGCACACCGGGTGGGAGGGCCGCGGCCTTGCCATTCCATGGCTTGACTGCATCTGGAATATTGCGTGCAATTCTGATCACCATAGTTCAAAAAGGATATAGCAGAATTGTAAAAGGTACAGAGAAGAATGACCAAAATAGTAAAGGGGAAGGAAAGATATCTCTGTGAGGAAAGGCTTAAAAGGTTAGGGCTCTTCAATTTGGAAAAGAGATGACTGAGGGGAGATATGATAGACGTCTATAAAATAATGAATGGAGTAGAATGGGTAAACATAGATTGGTTGTTTACTCATTGAAAAAGTAGAAAGGTTAGGAGGCACACAATGAAGCTACAATGTGGCAAATTTAAGGCTAATCAGAGAAAATATTTTTTCTTTCAGCATGTAATCAAATTTTGAAATTCATTACTGGAGGATGTAGGAAAAGCTGTTAATGTAGCTGGGTCAAAACAGGTTTGGATGAGTTCCTGCAATAAAAGTCCATAAAGCATTATTAAAGAGGACTGGTGAAATCCAGTTCTTACCCCTGGGACAAGCAGTATGGGATATGTATACCTTTTGGAAAAATTCCACCTGGCAGGTATTTGAGACCTAGAATGGCCATTGTTGGAAACAGGATATTGAGCTTGATGGATCCTTGGTCCTACCACTCCTCCTATACCAAGAACTCTCTTTTTCCAAGATTTAAAAAAGGTCTAAAGATGTGGCTTTTCCAAAGTGCCTTTCCAATGTGCACCCTCCAATCACCACTTGCCTCTTTCCAAGGAATTAGCCTACATCATCTTCTTTTTTAAAAATCTCTCCCCCTCAGACTACCTACAATATTTTTTCAACTCCCTTTCTATTCACCCTCTATTTTTCTCTCCTCTTCATTCATTCTTTTGTCCTTTATTTTTTGATCTCTGTAAACCTTACTTGGTTTGCAGCTTGTCGTGCTGTGAGGGCTTGTGTGCATCAGTGATGCTGAGAGCTATGCTATCAGTAACTTAACTACTGGCAGGGTCACCCAAGATAGACCGGTCTCAGCTGAGGTGCCAGACCAAGACAAACCACCCATCCGGGCAGCAGCAGAATGGGACGGTGTTCGGCGGTGGAGGATCACATTTCTGTGACAACGGCAACAACACTAGAATTACCTGCGTGGAAGAAAGGCCTGGCAATCTACTTCCGTTTCTTTCCACTAAAACCCAATGGATAGTCACAACAAAACAAATTGCACTATAATGCTGAAAGATGTGACCCCCCAGGTCAGAAGGCACTCAACCGGTTACTGGGGAGGTGCTGAAGACTTCTCAGAGTAAAGCGCACTCGGGAAGTCTGACTGCTGATGTAGTTAGGCATGAAATGAAAGACAGGAGCTGCAAAGATGTCTTACGTATTGGGACATGGAACATACGAAGCATGAACCAAGGGAAGTTGGATCAAGAATGAAATGGAATGTGTACAACTCAATCTGTTGGGTGTCAGTGAACTGAAATGTACTGGCATTGGGCACTTTGCATCTGATGATCACATGGTCTGCTATGCTGGAAAAGAAAGACAAAGAAGAAATGGTGTTGCATTTATAATCCAGAAGAAACTTGCTAGAACTGTAATGAAATACAATGCAATCAGTGAACATGATGTGTCCAAAGTATGAAAGTCACAGTCTTGTCATCTGAGCTTCTAAGGAAAGCTTAGGTTTGATCTCCTCTAGTACTGACTGGCTTGTCCTTTGGGCAGTTCATGGTATACACAGTATTCTTTGCC
Organism: Ichthyophis bannanicus; assembly: GCA_033557465.1. Taxonomy (NCBI): domain Eukaryota; kingdom Metazoa; phylum Chordata; class Amphibia; order Gymnophiona; family Ichthyophiidae; genus Ichthyophis; species Ichthyophis bannanicus. Next base: position 190,821,753 of record CM066038.1, on the reverse strand, counting down.
AGCACCATAATTCAAAGGCATTGATTTTCTTCCTGTCTATGTTTTTCATTGTCCAACCTTCGCATCCATATGACATTATTAAAAATACCATGACTTGGACAAGTTGAGTCTTTATATGGAGAGAGACATCTCTGCTCTTGAGAATCTTGTCTATATGCTTCATAGACATTCTGCCATGAGCAATGCATTGTTGGATTTCTTGACTGCTTGTCATTTCTTTATTGATTATTGATCGAAGCAAGTTTCAATTTCTTCTCCATCAATGATGAACTTAATGAATTTGCCAGTTGTCAGGATCTTTGTCTTTTCTACGTTAAGGTGCAGGCCCATTTTAAGGCTGTTTCTTCATCTTGAGAAACAAATGTTTCAGATCGTCTTCACGTTCTGCCAGTATTGTGGTGGTATCAGCATGAAGAGGTGCCAAAGCTGTAGTGGATGTACTTAGTGTAGTTATATTCCTGTTGAACTTTGATTAGAAAGAGATTCAAGATGGAGACCAATCTCAATGATAGCTACAAGATATAGAAAATAAATGTATATAGGTTGCCTAGACTGGAAAATCTACATTTAGTTCCATATTTAAAGAAAAAGTATTTTGGAAAAGATTTGGCTTTAACCACACACAAATTTTCTGGGCTAGTATACATGTATATGTGATTGGCATATTTTCTGAAGTATTCACATTAATGCAAACCTGACCCCCAGCCATCCCTGGGAATGCCTCTGCTTAACCAAGTTAGGCATGTACAGTCCATCTATGCATAGGTTTATGGGCATTTGAGGCAGAGAGGTGAAAACCTATTTCTGCGTATAAAGCATATTTTTACCCTCTTTGGTTTCCCTTCTCAGGTCTAGTGGCATATGTGTATGAAGGATGGGTCTATATGTGTACAGGGTGGTCCAGATAGTGTATATGTTGGAAAGTGATTTTTAGAATCTGGTATGAAAGGTGAGGCAAGAAGTGGGCATATGTATAGATAATATGTTGAGATACTTGTGCAGTTGGAAGGGTCTAGTAAAGTTGCTTTTTTTTTTAAAGATTTCAAATACCTTTATTAAACAATAAAGTAGGAAAGGTTCATACAACAGTCCACATCAGGACATACATCAAAACACAATCAATAAAGAAAAGTCCTGAAAAAGTAAACATTACAAACCCTCAATTACTAAGCCAAATAAAAAGAAAACCAATTAACTATAAGCATGATTTACTCATCTCGTCTCCCTGCAAGAAAAACCTCAAGTTGATCTGGTTCATAAAAAAACAAATTTATCATCTTGAAAAATCAAGACACATTTACAGAGATATTTAAGGAAAAAAAGAAGAAACCCCAAGGGCCAAAGCTTGAGACTTTAAATTCAAAAAAAGCTTTCCTACAAGATGAGGAAGGGAGAATATACAAAGAATCGGGAGTGATTGCACAACTCTTTCGAAAGTTTTATCAGGCGCTCTATACAGCAGAGGGAACTTCTATAACCCGGGTGGCTGATTATCTTAAAGATCTTCCATTGCCAAGTCTTACTCCGCAGCAGACAGATCTATTAGAGCAGCCTATCTCGCTTAAAGAGATATTTCAGAGCATACAAGGAGCATCATCTGGATGGGCTCCTGGCCCAGATGGCTATAGCATGGAATTTTATAAGCTGTTGCAGGAGAAGGGTGGCTTCTGTGCTGACGGAAGTGTATCGAGAACAGGTAGAGTGGGGCAAGATGCAGTAGGGGAATAACAAGGCCCATATCATAATAATGCCTAAACCAGGTAAAAAACCGCTGCTTATGGCATCGTATAGATCAATCTCCCTAATCAATTTTGACTTAAAGCTATTGGATAAAGTTCTGACAGAGAGGTTGGTACCCTTGCAACCTGACCTGATCCATGAATCTCAGGTGGGATTTGTTCGGGGGAGATATGCCTCTAGAAATTTGCGCAAGATTATCGCTTCCCTTGAGCAGGCACATGAGCATCGGGTGGCCTCCCTCCTGGTGAATTTTGATGCCAAAAAGGCTTTTGATCGGGTGGAGTGGAAATATTTGTTCCACCTTCTACCACGATATCAGTTTCTTCATATGGTTCAGCTATTGCATGTGCAGCTGAAAGCAGCGGTGGTAGTCAATGAGGTGATATCTGGAGACAATAGGGTGGGGTGGGGGAATAGGCAGGATTGCCGTCTCTCTCCCTTACTGTTTGTCCTCTCTTTGGATCCTCTGATATGCAAATTAGTGGTTTGCAGGGAGGCACCTGGTGTTAAGATGGGGCGGGTGGAATTTAAGATATCAGCCTTTGCGGCTAATATGCTGGTTCATTTAAACTCGCCTCAAATGGTCTTGCCTAGAGTATTGGAGGAGTTCGCTAAATTCGGGGAAATAATAGGTCTAAAGATAAATAGAGAGAAATCTGAGTCATTGGATGTGCTGGGAAAATTGGAGACTGCATGGGGACCAGCTTTTCCACTGAAGTGGGCTGGTGATGCTTTTACTTACCTTGGCATACAGCTGACTTGGGATCCGGGCCAGCTGTATCAGTGTAACTATAACATGGTAATATGCCATGCGAAAACTTCCCTAAAAGATTGGAATCCTTTGCCACTATCACTATTAGGGTGTGTAGCGGTGTATCGTATAGTATTATTCCCGAAAATGCTGTATGTGCTCCAGAATCTTCCGCTAAGCTTACTCCATAAAGATATTTGTTTGTTGGAGAAGATGCTGGGAGCTTTTTGTGGAGAGGGCCCAGGCCGAGGGTATCCTTGGCGTGGATGCGGGGTCCATGGAAGTGCGGTGGACTTAGCTAGTTATGCTCAGGCATGTCAGTTGCGCCATTTGGATGACTGGCTTGGATACATGGATCGGTATACCCCAAGGAGATTATAGGAAGCCTTTGTAGCCCCATACTCTCTATTAGTGGTGCTGCATGTGGATTGAGCACTGCTGCCACAGAGATTGAAGGGGAATCTGTTAATTGAGCCGATTAGGAGAATCTGGCGAGTTTTATGTCAGCGTTGGTGGGCGTCTCTGGCGGTGACTAGTTGGTTGGGTAATATACAGATTCTGCCGGGCACAGAAAATAAGGCATTCCAAACATGGGGGACAAAAGGGATGCGAAATCTGGGACCCGTAGTGGACGAGACTGGAAGGTGTAAGTCCTTTGGGAGTCTGCAGAAGGACTAGGGGGCAGAGAGGGGGACAGCTATTTGCCAACTTCAGCTGCCCCATTATGTGGCATCATTACCGCGTGAACATTTGATGTCAGAGAGTGGAGTGGAGGAGTAGCCTAATGGTTGGGGCAAGGTACTTCAGGCCGGAAGGTCGAGGGTTCAAATCCCACTAGAGGACAGCAACCTTGAGCTGGAAGGACTGGGGTTTCTAGTCCCACAGGTGCTCCTTGTGGTCTTGGGCAAGCCACTTAACCCTCCATAGCCCATGTTCCCTGTAAAATAGTTATCTCCAAGTTATAATACCCTGTTCAATGTAATTTCAGTTTGTTCAATGTAAACCGCACTGATGCAGAATAGCGCAGTATATAAGAGAATATAAATAAATAAATAAATAGAGAAGGCATTGGTGATACTGCAGTTTTTTGATTTAGAAGAACAACAACTCCAATCAGTCTCCGCCTACCACGCCAGACTGTGTAGTGAGGGGAGCACCCCAGATTTTTCACATATAGAACAGAAATGGGCAGAAGAGCTGTGGTTTGCAGTTCGAACGGGGGAAGTACTGGATGCGGTTAGGCGTATCCCGAAGTTGATTCAGTCAGCCAAGCTTAGGGAAGTACAATACTGCATGGTGTGCCGAATGCACTTTTCACCCCATCAAGTGCTGAGAAGTGACCTGACTCAAGATGCTAGCTGCCCAAAGTACCAGGCAAGGATGGCCAGGTTGAGCCACATGTGGTGGTCATGTAAGGCGATACAGAGGTTTTGGCGACAAATGCATGCATACTTTAGCCACTTGATCAGTAAGTGAGTGGAGTGGACGGAGGATATTGTGATCTTTGACAGATTGGCCTCTCCTCTTCCCAAGGGAAGATGGATTAGACTTTTGTAAGGAAGGTGTGTATAACTGGTAAACTGCCCATTCTCAGACACTGGAGAAAGGATGAAGCACCCTTCTTCTGGGAATGGCGGAACAGCCTCCATCAATTAATGCTCATGGAGTGACTAGAACCCAGGGATAATCTGGGGAAGTGGGATGAGTTCACATGAACATGGGAGAAGTATATTTTTACACTAGTGCCCAGAGCACGGAATACTCTCTTAACAATGTGATGGGATTTTTAGGATGGGAGAGCCCATGGAGGGAAGTTTCAAAAAGTCTAATAATCAGGAGTATGTCCACTGAGGAAGAGATTGTGTATAGGGAACCATTGAACAGAATAGTAGAACTATGAGCCACTAGGTGGAACGGGGAGGGAGGGTTAGTAGTGGGGGGTAGGAGGGGTAAGGGAAGCATTTGAGAAAAAACTGTAAAAATCGTCATGCTGATAAAAATGTATGTGTTTATGACTCGGGGATGTAAGTGTACCCACCGCAAGCCGAGATGTTGTATGACGAATAAAGATTATTATAAAAACAAAAGAAAAGCTTTCCTACATCTGAGTAGATTTACCAACATCAGGAAAAATCTGTATAGCTTTACCATAAAAGGTAACATTTTTCTTAGCAAAATATAATTTAAGTATCAAATTTTTATCACTCAGAGAAATAAAAGAAACAACTAATGTGGCCTTAGTAGAAATATTATCTGAAGAAGATTCCAAAAAAGAAGATAAATCAAGAGTTTCAGATGGGAAAAGATGCATCAGTACCTCCCCTGTCTGGTCCTCCTTCCTAACTCCCTGAGGAATATAAAAAGTATTAGAAACTTTAATCAAATCCACATCATCCATCAACAATACCTCTTGAAGTTATTTACGAAAAAGAATAAGAGGAGATAAATAATGTGTACAAGGGAAATTTAGAAAACATAGATTCTTAGCCCAAACTTGATTCTCCAAGGCCTCACACTGGTGGTGCATTACCATATTATCCCAAATAGAAGAAGAAATAGAAGCATGGGCCAGATCATATTGGCCCCCCAACTTAACCAACGATGTCTTACAATCAGCGATCTTTTTATCTTGATCCGCCATCTTATTTACCACTTCCACAGAAAAACGTGAAGCATCTGTGAGGGATGACCGCAAAGAAACTTCTGTGCATGACATCGCTTCCCAGATGTCATGCAATTTAACATCTTTAGAGGTAACAACTGTAAACATATCAGAAGAATACATAAAGGGAGAGGGAGTCGCCACCATGTTAACCAAAAGAGGCCCGAGTCAACTCAGCGTTATCTGGAAGAGGAGATTGAGGCCGAACGCTAACCCCGGGATCTACTGCCTCTTTAGTCAAAATTATCTGGCGGGGTGGGGTTAAACGCTCAGAAACGGAGGGGAAAAGGTCTGATGGCATTCTCACAGTTCCCAAGGATGAGTCCATATCTACAGCAGCAGCTCCTTCCACAGTTACCAACTGCAGATGACGATCCATAGGACCAACACCCTTGACCGCCTTAAGACCAGTGGAAGGCACAATCTTCTTCTTCTTACTCATCAGCACGCCCCGAATCGTTCACCTCCTCCAGGCTCAGAAGGGGCTCCAAAGGAGCAGAACTTGCCCTTTTGGACATGCCACTTTGGACACGCAGCCGCGTCCTGTGGAAAGCGGGTAATTGAATCCAAGCAGGGGGTGACATCAGCGATGAAGTCCTCCTCCTCCCCGCAGTGACCAGGACTCCAAAATGCAGCAAAGTTCTCAATAGTGTAGGCTTCCCTGGTAAAGTTGCTTCTTAACAGACAAGTGCCGTGATGAGCTTTGACCATTACATTACTGTCTCTTTGAAAGTAATCAGAAACAACCCCAAATGGGCCTTTTACAACTCTTCCATTAGATTCTTTTTGATTTCAATGCAACAGAATAAAAGGAAATAATATGGTGCTGCCCAGTTCCCACAGAAATATTGGAAGCTATAATAATAAAAGGAAGGTTAAACTGATTTACTCACTCCAGTGGTGTAAATTTCCCCCAAGCAGGAGGGCCCAGGCAGAAAGGGGACAACAAAATGAAAGTGGTGGTGCCAGTGGTGTAAATTCTGCCCAAGCAGTCCCCACAATGTAGGGGGGGGGGGTCTCTGAAGAAAGGGGGACCCCACTGAGGTGGCTGCAGCAGCAGCGCAGCAGACTTACTTTATTGATTATCCCAGAAAGGCGGTTTTTATCAAATAAATAAACCTTAAACCTTAAACCTTATCACATTTGCCGTGCTGCTCTTCTCTTGTAAAGCTGCTGCGGGCCCGGCAGCTGTTCCATGCTGGGCCGAAGTCTCACAAAAACAGCCATACTGTGAAACTTCGGCCCAACAGGAAACAGCCGCCGGGCCTGCAGCAAACTTACAGAGTTAGAGCAGTATGGCAAACACATTGAGGTATGTTTGCCGCTACTACTGCTGTCGCCGCTGCATGATGGGGGATGCATCACCGCCATGACAAGGGGGGGGGGGCTCTCAGAAAAATTTTGCTTCTTATAATTTATGCTACTGGGCGGTGTTCATATGTTTGTGGCAATCTTGCTTGAACTTGTTTGCCATGCTGCTTCTGCTCCAGACCCAGCACTATTACCTCCTGAAGTCTCACGATAACAGCTGCACTCTGAGACTTCAGCCCAGGAGCTAACAGCTGCAGGGCCTGGAACAAAGGCAGCACAGCAAATAAGTTTAAGTAAGTTGACCATGTGTGTGGGGGGAGGCACATTGTGGAGAGGGGGATGCACCACCTCCACTACGATAATGGAAGGCCTTTATTGGAACTTATGTCACTGACTCACCCTGTAAGCTAGACTAAGGGGTATGTTTACTAAACCGTCTTAATGTCACAGCGGTGGTATTATCGCGCAATAGGTGACGTTATCGCGTGATAATGTAACATTATTGCGCGATAATGCAGCGGCAGCGTTAAGGCACACTAGAGGACAGCAACCTTGGGCCGGAAGGACTGGGGTTTCTAGTCCCACAGGTGCTCCTTGTGGTCTTGGGCAAGCCACTTAACCCTCCATAGCCCATGTTCCCTGTACAATAGTTATCTCCAAGTTATAATGCCCTGTTCAATGTAATTTCAGTTTGTTCAATGTAAACCGCACTGATGCAGAAAAGCGCGGTATATAAGAGAATGTAAATAAATAAATAAAATAAATCCGGGTCTGAAGGGTGGAGTAAGGCTTCCTAGAAGGCGGAGAAAAGGGGTCAATGGGCGGAGAGTGGGAGGGGAGAGGCTCCAGGCACACTAACGCTGTGAAATCTGGGTCTGAACACTAACGCCAGTGAAACCCTCGCGTTAAGGCACATTTGCAGGAAAGAGAAACCATGTCAGTCAGCAATGTGCAGCAAAGGCAGGGAAACCCAGAAAAGTGATAGTTGTGATACATGTGCAGGGAACAAAGAGGCAAATAAACATATAAAAGGACCAGAACCACATCTAAAATCCCAATAACCAAGCTGGCCAATAGTGATATTAATGATAAACATAAAGCAACAATACTGACAAAGCGTATAAATTAAGATATCATGTTTGGAAGGGTCTATGCTCTGTCCCCCTACAAAGTAAATGATCCCACATTGAAATAGCGCTGATCAGGGTTTCTTTCGTTTAGATTGGGCAGGTTTGTTATGGCATACACATGTGCAGCAACAACAGAGTGGGCACGTAGGCAAGGGCAACTGTACTGATGCCGTAAATGGGATACAGGGGGCTGCAGGCGGCACATGCTGTGGTCCAGCTGGGGCACAGTGTGGGCTAGGCAGATGCCTAGGTGGCACATTGGAATGCTGAAACTGTAAAGCAGCAAGACAGCAACTGACAAGGGTCCAACATGGGCACGAGTGTGTGTTCCACAGTGTCACAGGGGATATTACCCAGCAGGTATCCCCAAGGGAAAATTAACATTGGCAGGTGGTGCGGGGGGAGGGGGGGGAAGTGTGCATGTCCATGTAGGCACCCCTACCCGAGAACCCACACCATAGGCAGCTACCTACCAGCATACTGGATGGCCTGGGACTGCGCACCACCGGCATAATGGCATGGCAGCATGGTGGGAGAGGGGTGATGGTGGCGGAGGGGGCAGTGTCACCTGCCTACAGCAGACCATGGCCTAGCCCCGTTTAGGTGAGTGCCGTGCAATGCAACAGACAGCATCTGTCTGACAAACAGTCATGGTATCCCCAGGGAATGAACTGTCCCTGTGGCAACAGTGTGGTGCAGTACACACAGCCAGTGTGTTCAGGAACAGAAGGTCACAGGTTCAAGTCCCAGCTGTGGCTCCCGCCAACCCTTTCCCCATATTTTACCCAGTACTAAACAATGGTAAAAAAGATGGAACCTTTATTGCAGATAAAATAAACATGCCTGAAACGCCTATATTTTACCCTACAGAGCACAGACACCATAAACATGTGCAATCCCTAGAGCAGAGTTTCCCAACTGCAGTCCTGGAGGGCCAAACATCATTCAGGTTTCATGCTGTCCCTAATAAATATGCCTGTGCTGCATTATTATGCGCCGCCCCATTGTATGCAAATGTATCTCATGCATATTCATTAGGGACAGCATGAAAACCTGAACAGTGTTTGGCCCATCAGGACCGGAGTTGGGAACCTCTGCCCTAGAGCAGCAGTCAACAGGGGCATAAACACCCACACCCACAGGCTCCACTATCCAAAGCCTCATGGAGAGTCAGGCTGTTGGGCCTTGCGCGCAGCAGCATCTCCCAATACTAGCACTTGCTTACCTTAGCAATGCCGCCCTAAACTTGGGAATATGTTACACATATATCAAAAGGTTGCTATGATTAATGGCAGATAGCAATTCATAAGTTAAGCACAATTTGCTGATAGAGCTGCATCATAGCAACCTTTCTGATATCTGTGGAGTGTGTTTCAGTTACCACCCCGGGGAGTGACCCCAACAGTATTGCGTACCATAGCCATGCCTGCACTGTGCCCAGGACTGGTGTGGTGGCCAGGGCTGCCAAAAGCCTCTATATTTGCATAATGCTGGCATAGGTGTGGGAGTGTGTGTCTGTCTATCCAGTGTATTGTGGCTGCCTACACCTTACTCAGCCCACACTGCTTGCACTGTTTCCACTGTTAGCCTGCCAATGTGCATAATGAGGAGCAAGGTACTGTGGGTATGACCCAGACAGGGTGGCCTGGGCAGGATGCATCTGCACAGGGCATAGGGCAATGGCTGGGACATTGTAGTGCCCGGCGACCACCTGCACGGACAGGGTGGCCACAGCATGTCCTGCTGGGAGGTCACTCTCACCCTGACTAAGCAGTGACCATGGCATGGCTAGGTTCCCCCATAGTGCTATATAGTATTTCTCTCAAGTGATATTTATGGGTTCTCTTTTCTGGAGCCCAATCGCTGACGTATCTGCTTGGTGTGTGTGCTCACATCCCAGTTTTGAGTGCATGCATCTCCTCCAGGAACATGCACTATGGACTAGTTAGCAGACTGTCTGCAGTTAGTATGTGTATGGCTGGAACACCTTGCAGGGTGCAGCGGCTGGAGACGTGCTGTGCTCGCTGCTGGAGAATGTCAGATAGTGGTGGGGGACAGCTGAGCATTTCCAAGCCTACTGTCTGTCTGCCATTGCCTTATGGATGCGTACAGATCTGCATTGACTGCCCTGTAGGGTGTCTGTTCCCCAGCAGGACTGGGGTTGATGGTCCCCTCTACTGCCACCATTGCAGGGATGTAGAATGTGGATCTGTTGGTGGGAGATCCTATCCCTCACCTTGAGCCCCAGAGGGCGGGTTGGGTGGTGCTACATAATCCACCTATGGGTCCAAACACCCCTCTTCACTTAAATCATGTGACCATGGCACCCACACAGGATATGCACTATTCTGGGTGCATCATAGTCCACAAGGGCTAGATGTGACTGGGAAATATGGATGGACACAGGTGTATCCTAGGTGTGTTTGCAAGTACTACCTATCACACACTGGCACTGATGGCAACCTGCAGCATAGCCTATCTCAGCTAAGCCAGGTGCTGTGGACCTGATGCTGGGCGCCCCACCTCGCCCTCAGGGTGAGCACAGTACCCCCACAATGTGTCAGTCTGTAGCTACTCTGTGCCAGAAACACACACGGTCAGTTCCCCCTACCAGGCCGAGGTGCTGTGGGGGTGAATACCCCATCTTGTGATCATCTGTAGACTGCTGATCTGTATGTGCAGTGCATCATGGGTACGGGGGGTTAACCCTATCCTGGTAACCACAGCAGACAGTTTGTGTGGTGACCTGTAGTCCTTCTGTAGCCAGCCAGGGGTTTGTTAGCAGCTATAGAGATGTAGCCCACTGGTTACTTCACTGACTGTGGAGGCAGAGGTCATGGGTTTGATCCCACAGTGGTGTTATTTGATAGGGCTGTCTGAGGCATTTCCTTTTTTAATTTAAATTAGTGCTGCCAGCAAAAACACCCTCACAGTGCTGTAACCTTAAGGTGCCTCATAAGGCGCCCTATAAAGCGCCCTATAAGGTGCCTTATAAGGCACCCTATAGGTAACATTATAAGGTGCCTGGGCGGACAGTGCACTTTATAATGTACCCTCTGGAGTGCCTTATAGGGCGCCTTATGCAGCACCTTAGGTTATGGCACTGTGAGGGTGTGTTTGCTGGCAGCACTAATTTAGAGTAAAGGGTAATGCCTCAGACAGCCTTACTCATTAAGCCCACTGGGGGATCGAACTCATGACCCCTGTTTCATCAGTCAATGTATTAACCATTGTGCTACACCTCTGTTGCTGTGTTTCCAGGTCAGCGCGCCTAATTAAGGCTAACGCGTGTTAAAGTGCCACGGCTCCCTCTATCGCGCGATAACCCGAAATGCTACCTTAAGACCGGAACACCCACTACCTTATATGGCATTCGTCACAGTAAGACTGCAACTAACGCCGGTAACATTAAGACGGTTTAGTAAACATACCCCTAAGGGCTCCTTTTACTAATACATAGCTCGAGCTATCTGCCACATAGCCCATAGGAATAAAATGGACCCTGCAGCAGATAGCTTGAGCTAAATGTTAGTAAAAGGGGCCCTATACCTTTTTGGAGTCACATCCATGAGGAGATGAATAAAATCTGCCTATCTAGGGCAGTCCACAAACCTTTGGGGATTAAAGCAGAACAGATAGACAGACTTCACCTCCTATTGGCTTCCAATATCTTTATTTTGGCCGTTGTGCATGGCTTTTAAGTGCTGGAAAACACTCCAAATGGTAGCTAAACATCCCTCTATATGGCAACAGATACTATGGAAAACCTGATAATCATTTGCTAGTCATGTGTCCCCTTTATTTTTTATTTATTTATTTTATTTTATTTATCTGTATTTATATACTGCCTTTCACTGGCTCAAGGAGGTATACAAGGAACAACTTGCAGTATATTATAACAATGTCTTAACTATATAAATCATGCAATCGGGTCTTGAAATCATAACTATTTACAATTATAACTATGTACAGTGGAGGTAATAATCATCTTGCTATGTTCTTTGTAGAGTGATTATGTTATAGGGTTGAAATGCTCTGTAAATAGGGGTGTTTTTTTAGCTGTTTCCTGAAGGTTTTGAGATCTTTTATGTTCCTTATCTGGTGCTGTAGAATGTTCCATATGGAGGGTGCATACAGTTGGAAGACTCTTTTGCATGCTTGTTGGTTGGATTTGGTTTTGATGTGTGGGATGATGAGAGTGTTTATCGTGGAGGTCCATTCTGATCTTTGCGGTTCGGAGATCTGAAATAGCTTGGGGAGGGGGGGGGTCAGAGTGAATCGATTTGTGTGTGAGCATGATAGTTTTGAATTTTATTTGGCTCTGCAGTGGGAGCCAGTGAAGCTGTTTGAGGACAGGTATGATGTGGTCATGTCTTGCTGTTGCTTGTAGGATCCTTGCTGTTGAGTGGAGAGCTTTTTGCCGAGGTAGGAGCATGGATTTTGATAGGACTTGATAGATGGCCTTGCAGTAATCCAGGGGTGATTACTGCACGTTATGGAAGTCTGTTGGTTCTAGGAGTGGTCTGAGATGCTAAAGTGTTTTTGTTTTATAGTATATTGTCTGGGTGTTTTTGTTGATGTAGGCTTGGAATGTGAGGTGTTGATCAAGTGTGACTTCAAGGCATCGGATTTCGGTCTGAGTCTTAATTGATATGTTGTTCAGGGTTATTGATGGAGGAGGGATGAAAGTGGTGTCTTTCATTATAAACAGTGCCTCCGATTTATTGTAATTGATTTGGAGGTTGTTGACTCTTAGCCAATTGGCTACTTTGATGAAGAATTCCTGGTGGGCAGATAGTGAGGGTTGCTTTGTGTTGATTGGTCCATAGATCATGATATCATCAGCGTAGATCTGCACGTTGAGGTTGTGTGATCTTATGATTGCGCAGAGGGGTAACAGGTAGAGATTAAAAAGGTGTGCAGAGGGGGTGGATCCCAGGGGGACACCTTGAGTCTGTATGGAGAAGAGGTGCTTTGTCTGATCTTTATTTGCTGGTGTCTAACTGTGAGGTATGATGTGAACCGTTTTAGTACTGTGCCTTAAATCCCATTGGTTCGGAGATGTTGCAGCAGGATATGGTGGTTTACAGTGTCAAAGACCAAAGAGATATCTAAGAAGATTAATAGGAAGCCTTGGTTGATGTGTTGCATTCTTTGAATTAGTCTGTTTACCAAGATGATTAGAAGTATTTCTACTCCATGATGTGGATGGAATCCATGTTATTGTGGGTCCAGGAGGTTGGGTCTATTAATATGTTCTTGAAGTTGGTGGGGTCAGCGGGGTCCAGGGTAGGTTTCTAAACTGTTGGCCTTATGGATGAAGTTTTTAGACATGTGGGCATGATGTCTTGTTGTAGTATTGAGCATGTGATTTTGGTGAGTATGTTGCTGAGCTCCTTTTTAGATGCCTTAATTCATGAGACGGGGCAGGGATCCAGGGGAGAGGCTGTTGTGTTTAGAGTTGATATGGGGTACTCTACTTGTCTTTTTGTGATGTCAGTGAAGGATATCCAGGGGTCTGGGTGGTTGTCTTCCAGAGGGGAGGGTTGGAAGATTTCCAGTTGGGAGTGAAGTTGCTTTTAGTGTTGTGCCAGCTGTTGGAGCGTGATGTCGTTGTTGTTGGTAGTTGGTGTGTTTGTTAGCTATTTTACAATGTTGAAGAGCTCTCTTGGCTGGTTGATTGCAGAGTTGAGTAGTTTAGTATGATGTTCACATCTTGCCTTGTCTGCTGTGGTATGTTAGTCATTCATTAGTTGTATGTATTGGAGTCTGTGTTCCTTGTTTTTAGTTTTGCACCATTTTCATTCATGTTTGCGGAGTTGTCTTTTTAGGTTGCGGAGGATTGGAGTGTACCATTTGGTTTTGGGTTGCTTCATGCATGAGGATGTGGTGGTGTTGGCTGCTTTTCTTGTGACATTGTTCCAGTTCTTGATGAGGATATTGAGATCAGTTGGTTCTTCAAGGAGTTGTGGAAGTGTTTCCTGTATGAAGCTGTCCTTGACGAATGGCTTAAATCTTCTTGTTGGTAGGTGGTGGTTGTGGCTTTTGCTGGTAAGGTTCTGTGGGAGCGAGAATATGACCAGGGTACTGGGTTAACCTGAATTGATTGTGGCGAGCCTGCCTTGGTTTTTTGGTCATTGAAGATTAGGTCCAGGGTGTTGCCTTTATTGTGTGTGGGGGTGTTTACATATTGTGTTAAGTCCATTGCTGCATTGCTTGGATGAAGGTATGGGCGTGGTTCTGTTTCAGTGAGGGGAGGTTAAAGTCTCCTAGTACTAGGAGGTACTTTCTGGTTTCTGATGCCAAAATCACATTGTCCAGGATAGTTGATAAGTCGCTGGGGTTGGTGGTTGGTGTCCTGTAGATGAGGCAGATGGTTATCATTTTGTTTGTTATGGTGATGGAGTCGAATTCTGAGGTACTTTTACTTGTGTGGGAATGGAATTTGAGGTGGTTCTTGGCTACAATCATCACTCCTCCACCTCTTCATTGTGATCGTGGGCATTTGTAGATGGTGTAACCATTTGGCTTGGTTTAGTAGCACATTGTCTGTTTCAGAGATCCATGTCTCTGTTATGAATAGTATGTCTACATGTTGGGTTGCTAAGAGGTCTCTTATGATCTGGATTTTATTCCGGATTGATTGTAAGTTTATTAGTTTACAGTGTAACGTGTGTGTGTGTGTGGGGGGGGGGATTTGAGTGTGGTTGTAGTGAGTTGGGTGGGGAAGATCTTTATGTGAAGTAGTCATCGGGGGATCCTGTACGTTTCTTGTGAGTGTGGCATGAATATTGGTAAACTGGGGAGGGTGTTGCGCCAGGGCTGGGATGTGGGGCTTGCATGGAGTTTGTGTGCAGAGGAGAGCAGTAGGAAGGCTAAGAAGCATGTAGAATAGTGGGTAAATTGTTAACATTATTAGATGGAGGGTCGGACAGTTGAAACAATTTATTGTGATGGTGTGGTGTTCCACGGCCAGGGGCTGTGTTGTGGTGGATTATGTTCTGGTTTCTGCTGTAGCTGGAACTTTCTGAGAAGAGAGGGTCTTCCGAGGGAGAGTCTGAAGACTTGCTACTAGAGGAAGGAATGGGCTGATGAAGGTTTTAGTTTGTAGTTGTTCCGGTGTTCTTGGTGGTTGTGGTCATTCTTCATGGAGTGGAGGAGTGGCCTAGTGGTTGGGGCACGGTACTTCAGGCCGGAAGGTCAGGGGTTCAAATCCCACTAGAGGACAGCAACCTTGGGCGGAAGGACTGGGGTTTCTAGTCCCACAGGTGCTCCTTGTGGTCTTGGGCAAGCCACTTAACCCTCCATAGTCCATATTCCCTGTAAAATAGTTATCTCCAAGTTATAATGCCCTGTTCAATGTAATTTCAGTTTGTTCAATGTAAACCGCACTGATGCAGAATAGCGCAGTATATAAGAGAATGTAAATAAAATAAATAAAATAAATAAATGTATTGGGATTGAAGATAACTTCTTGTGATCACATTTGTCCCCACCAACGGTTCCCGCCTAAGGGCCACACCACAGGTGCAGGCCCACCAGGTACGGGCGCGCATAAGCATGTTGTTTTTAAATGTGCCGGTGCTGTCCTTTGTTGGGTCCAGATTAGCCTCGGGGGTGGGGAGAAGGAGTATCCTGTGTTCCTGCTCCCTGCTACAGATGCCGATCGGGGTCTGCTGTAGTGGCACCTAAGCGCGCTGTTTTTAAATGTGCCGGTGCTGTCCTTTTTTATACTTTATTAATGAAGCTTTTTTTTCCCTCACTGATGGGAACCATTTTTGGACATGAATAGAGCCATCTGCCAGCTGAATGACCTGGTTCTCTTGCAAGTACAGTATTTCAACTGCAAACTAGACCAGAATCTGTAAAAGGAAGGTCGGATGGCAACCAGTTGGAAATCAGCAGCACTCTCTTCTTTTCTCACTCCTCCTTGTCGATGTAGTATTATAGTGTTCAGTAAAGCATTCTTACTTGTATTAGAACAGGCTCACTTGCATTCTTATAGGACATCATCACTTAGCTTTGGTTCATAATTCTCTTCATTAAAAATGTGATACTATTAACATGCTTTGCAATATTCACAACATACTGTAGATTCACAATTCTTTTAACAATAGTTGATACAATCACATATGACATTGGGAGAGTTTCTTTAAAGATGGTAACTTGATCATTCAGAATAGGTGAGCTGGTTCACTTTTCAAAGCTCCAGTAGTAAATTAATATGATTCCAGGCATTTGTGACAGAGATATTCCGAAAAGGGAAGATTAGATTGTTGGAAAATATAGAGCTGTCCTATCAGATTGCTTGTTTCTGCCTTTTCTGGTACATGTATCACCTTTATGTGGGAAATACTTGCTGATGTTTAGACAAGACACGGTCTGTATGGAAGAGCATGATGGACTAATTTTCTTCTACTAATGTTGTTAATAGTTTCATAGATTACTGACTATCACACCATTGTAAAAGGAGTCATTCTAAGCATAGGATGAACTAATGATTTTCACTCCAGAACACTAACTACAATATAAATCACTGACTGATTAACATGTTCTTATTCTTACAATGCTGAAGTGGAAAATTAAGATGAGACAGATAATCCATTGCAGAAAATCATCAGTTTTGATATTTACCTAATGAATTCAGGGAGCATAAATCATGGTGTCTTTCATCGTCTTGAAACCTCAGATATATGCTTGCCATGCTCTTTCATTTTTGGCTTCTGAAAGAAAGAGACCGACTCTATATTATCTAATTAAGATTAGAGTAATCTCTGGGGAGGGGGGGTGGGGGGTTGGGCTCACAACTTCCTCCTCCTTCTTTGTATTTGTTTTTTATTTATTTCGTATTTAACTCACACCTTTTTTTGGTTTCAAACTCAACTAGAATGAACACTGGGATCCAGCTCCATGTCCTTTCATTCGCAACTGCTGAGGAATGTTTTCTACTCCTTTTTTTATATATATCCCTTCCCTACTCAACCAATGCAGTTATTGCAGCAACTGTCCTCATCCAGGGGCCATGTACTAGGATTCTTTCCTGCACCATGCAAACATAGGCTGTAAATTTGGCTCCTAGGCGTTGCCATTGAGTAATGATTCATACATCTTTCCCTTACATGGGCAGTGAGCACTGCTTCCACAGAATCTTCAGCCCCTGCTGGCTTGAAGAGCAGAAGATATGACCTGAGAATTGAAGTTAGGTCCTTTGCATAGCATACCTTTACTGCTTTATCTTCAGGCTTCAGACTCAAAGGACATTCTTCAAGGAGACTACAGGTTCTTATATACAATTGCATTACCATGCATCCGTACCGTTTCAGTTCTGATGTGCTTAGATGTATTGCCCCCTCTTTATAGAAAACAGACAGAGAAACAAAGGTTTGGCTGGTGGTAGAGATGACTCGTTGATCCAGATAATGACATGATGTGTCCAGTTTTAACCAATGTAGTC
This sequence comes from Ichthyophis bannanicus, assembly GCA_033557465.1. NCBI lineage: Eukaryota > Metazoa > Chordata > Amphibia > Gymnophiona > Ichthyophiidae > Ichthyophis > Ichthyophis bannanicus. The sequence goes on along the minus strand of CM066038.1, from coordinate 190,804,705 downwards.
ATAAAAAGGGACTACTCTGTTGATGTTTGTTGATCATAGACAAAATGAATCCACTTGTTAAAGTGTTGCTGAAGAATGGAGAAGGGCTTGAGGAAGAGAAGGGAGTTAGGGGAAAATTAGGGGGGAATATTCATCCAAAAATGCATTTACAGAAATACAAGTAGCTCTTCCAAAGAACATTTATTTAGTAATTTATTACTTAGACTTTTGCAACCTATGCAGAAATGACTCAGCACGATGTTCAGGTACATCATAAAAATCTAACATCAGTAATAAAAATAGATCATTATAATATATTTAAGGAAAAGGTGGTATATAAATACTGTTAAATAAAATAAAATAATAAGTATATATTAAAAAACCTAAACCAGCAGAACCAAATGGAACAGATAAAATAATAAAAATGAGTCTAAAGCAATATTGAACAACCATGTTTTACAAAATTTTCTGAAAAGGTATTTTGTGCCAGAACCTAATGCATCCGGGCAGTGGGAGCGGGAACTTCAGCAGCCGGCAGCAGCCAAAAGCGGCGTCCCTGCTCGCAGAGACGCCGCTACTGCCGGGACACACCAGCTCCTCCCTTCTCGGCTCCTGCCCAATCCGGGCAGTGGGAGCGGGAACTTCAGCAGCCGGCAGCAGCCAAAAGCGGCGTCCCTGCTCGCAGAGACGCCGCTACTGCCGGGACACACCAGCTCCTCCCTTCTCGGCTTCTGCCCAATCCGGGCAGTGGGAGCGGGAACTTCAGCAGCCGGCAGCAGCCAAAAGCGGCGTCCCTGCTGGGCGCGCCCGCGCCTTGCGGGCCCGCGCCTGAGGGCCTCGCAAGAGGGCCCTTTGGCGTGGCCCCTAGGCGCGGCACGAGGGCGAGCAGAAGGCAACAACAAAACGAGTCAGCTACAACAACATCATCGCAGCAGAACCCAACAAAGGACTAGACCGAGGAAAAGGACGTCAAAACCGCAAGTAGAACCCTCACTACACACCACACACTTCCTTCCACCAGACGGTCTCTTCAACTACCAACACCCCAACGGATCCGGATCTCCCTCCACGGGGACAGGCTCCCCTCCCACGGGGACAGGCTCCCCTTCCACGGGGACAGGCTCCCCCTCCACGGGGACAGGCTCCCCTTCCACGGGGACAGGCTCCCCTCCACGGGGACAGGCTCCCCTTCCACGGGGACAGGCTCCCCTCCACGGGGACAGGCTCCCCTTCCACGGGGACAGGCTCCCCTTCCACGGGGACAGGCTCCCCTCCACGGAGACAGGCCCCTGCTCCAAGTTTAGCTCTCCCCAATCGGGGGATTGGAGCGGCAACAAGGGCACAGCCAGACAGCAGCAGAGTGCTGCCCAATCGGGGCAGACTCAAGGCCGTACAAGGAACAGCGCGGCAAGAGTGAGCACAAAGGGAGAATCACAGCCACACATACAACAGAACACCAGAGGAAAAACAACAGCAAAGCAAGCAACAGACGAAGACTTAAGAAAAAAGGCATCACCCTAACAGAACATCACAAAAGACCAAAATGCACGTCACATACTTCCTCCCACTCTACCTACTCGTCACTCAACTCCTCCCACCAACCACACACCTACACTACCCACAAGCAAACACAACGCGGTACCCACCAACAGCATTGCCATATTTAGAAACCCAGCACACACACAAAGAAACACTCAGAACTGCCCAGACAAAAAGACCAAACAGACACAAATCAAACTCCCAATCCTGCACAAAGGAAGCACATGTAACAGCAACCTACTCAACAAAGGTAACAACGATTGAGCTCATAAACGCCAGATCAGTATGCAACAAGATACACACTCTCGTAGACCACATAGAGGAGCGACAGCCCGACATAATATGCTTCACAGAGACATGGCTCAACCCTACCGACAATGTACTACTCAACCAACTGGTACCGGACAACTACTCAGCGTACAACTGCCCACGAACCCACAAGCGTGGAGGAGGAGTCCTAATAATAGCAAAGACAAAACTAAAATTCAAGACACATAGCTTCTCCAATACTCAGCAATGTAACACAATCAGCATCAAAAACAAAGACATTGCAATCTGCCTAACCTACAGAGCACCCAGAGCTCCACCCGACGAATTAGCCTTCATACTCGAAGAAGCCTGTGCCATAACAACAAACAACAAACCAGCACTACTGATTGGAGACTTCAACCTCAAGTCCACCAATGCCAAAGACGCAGAGGCCTTCCTGCAAGCAATGACCTCACTTCAATTCACACAGATAATCAACGCTCCAACGCACAGACATGGATCTTCTCCAGACCTCATCTTCGCATCCAATTACATAACTTCAAGAGACCTAATCTCTCCACCCACCATTACCCCAGTGCCATGGTCTGACCATTACTTAATTGAGACAAAGATACGATCTCAAGAGGACCAGACAAACGAAAGAACAAACAACTCACACACACAAAGACGATTCAAGAATTTTGACTGGGACGAATTCATACAGAACACAACACAACACCTGAACATTCCTACAGATGACCTGGAGGAACAAGTTTCCAGATGGAACAGCATCTTAGCTAACGCCGCCAAACCATCCGGTGGAGGGCACGAGAAACACCAACACAACAGGAGACAAAACAAACCTTGGTACTCAGCAAAAATACGACAGGAAAAGAGGGAGCTCAGGAAGATTGAACGGAGATGGAGAAAAAACAAAACAGCAGCCGACCAACATCTCTACCTAACAAAACAAAAACAATACAATGAATGCATCAACCAATCAAAGAGGGAATTTCACACAAACTTGATAAATACTTCCATCAACAAGCCCAGAGAGCTCTTTGAAATAGTCAAGATCCTCACAAAAGAGCAAACAACAGAAGGGGAAGTACAAGTGGACCCACAGGAATTTGCCGACCACATCAAAGACAAATTCCACTCCACAGAGCGTACAACACCCAGTGGGACCACCAGGACAGACATACACACCAAAACCTGGGGCACATTCTACTCACCCTCAACAGAGCAGATATCCCACATCATCTCTACAATCAACACAAGCACTGCTCCTACAGACCCATGCCCAGTATCATGGGTCAAAGCCACCAAATCAAACTTCATTCACACCATACACAAAATAGTACACAACTCACTCACTCAAGGACTCATGCCAAAGCAACTAAAGCTTGCCTCAGTAAGACCAATAACAAAGAAAACAACACTCGACAAAAAGGATCCAGCAGCATACCGACCGATCTCCAGCATACCCTTCCTGGCAAAAATCATCGAAAAAAACGGTACAACTACAACTCCAGGAACACATCGACAAACATGAAACACTCGACGACAACCAACACGGCTTTCGTCCCAACCACGGAGTCGAAACGCTACTGATCTACCTCTTCGACAGCATCCTAAGAATAATTGACAACAACAGGAAGGGAATCATAATGATCTTCATCGACATCTCCTCAGCCTTCGACACAGTGGACCACAACACACTCCTGGAAAGACTAAAGAACACTGGTATACACGGTATCACTTTGAAATGGTTCCACTCATACCTAACCGAAAGACAGCTACAGGTCAAGGTGGGACACAACACCTCCCGACCCATAGATGTCCGTCAAGGAGTACCTCAAGGATCCGCACTTTCAGCTCTCCTATTTAACATCTACATCCAACCGATATGCGACATCATGAAAGAGAACAACATTCAATACACAATATATGCAGACGACATCATGATATACACCCCGATAGAAATCGACAACCCGGATTACTCCAAGATAACAGACTGCCTTACCCAAATGACGAGCTGGTGTCAAAACAACAACCTCGCAATAAACTACAACAAGACTGAAGCTCTAATAATCACTCGGAACCAAAGCTTCATACACCCGCCAAACATCAAGATACAAAACACTACTATTCCAATAAAATCAGAAGTGAGATACCTTGGAGTTACTCTGGACAATAAGCTAAGCCTCAAGCCACACATAGACAAAACAATACAAAAAGTCTACTACAAGATGCGAATCATCAGGAGACTGAAACCACTCCTTGCCCCAGAACACTTTCGTACCGTCCTCCAAGCACTGATAACCCCAATACTGGACTTCTGCAATCCGATATACTTGGGACTACCGAAACAAGCCCTCAAACCACTCCAGCTAGCACAAAACACTGCAGCACGAATAATATCCGGTACTGCAAGACAGGACCACATCACACCCACCTTAAAAGACTTACACTGGCTCCCAATCGGTGCACGCATCAGATACAAAACTATCATAAACCTATTTAAGATAAATCAGCACACATCAGCCAACAGCCTACACACCCTCATTCAACCAGACAACAGCACTCGTCCTAGAAGAAAACAAACACGCAACCGAGTCAGCACCCCAGGTGAATTCAAACACACACGCAAGGACACAACAGACAGAGCTCTCTCCATGGCTGCTCCAACTATATGGAACAAACTACCAGACGACTTGAGGACAACTACAGACCTCAAAGACTTTAGAAAACAGCTAAAAACCATGCTGTTCATAGAACACTATGGACACATCACATAACCTAAGAGAATGTATAACAGCACATATTGCTGTCTGTACAGATAATGTTTTACAGCACCACTGTATATAGCCCACACTGTACATAGCTCAAACCATTCTAGCACGCAACACACCACACCTTGTACATAGCTCACCCCAATCTAGCACACGATACAACACACACTCAACTAAATTGCACCCTCACTGCATGATTAACACACTCACTTTACCCGATTGTTTGCTGTGATACCACCTTGATTAATAAGATAAGGCGGTTTAAAAATACTGTTAAATAAATAAATAAATAAATAAATCTAATTAATATTTTAAATCAAGTCTGAGAAACACAGGCAACCAATATAGCAACTTGAGAACTAGTGTGATACAGACTTATGTGATCCCAGTAACAGATTGGCAGCAGTGTTTTGGAGCAACTGAAGTCTATTTTATCTTTCTAGTAGACATAACTGCATGACAATAATTTAAATGAACAATAATAAACATATGAATCAGTGTAGCAAGATCTCTAGAAAAGATGTAGGTTGGCATACTAGGAAGAGTATTAAATATATTTGAATGCACAAATATTAATGGTGTACAACCATTTGTGTCCTTGTCTGAGCACTGAATTGTTCCCAGATTTCAGGATACAGTATATCATCTCTTCTTGGGACCATTGATAGAATGCCTAAAAAATAAGTTAACACTCTACCCATTTTTTGAAACTTCTAAGGTCTTCTCAAAGAGTATCCCTAGCTGTACCCTCGCCCAAGGAAATCACCTCCAGAGGGGCTCCATCTAATGCAACACTGCCTCTACTTCAGGAAGCATGTGAAAGCCTGGATCTTCTCCCAAGCCTTTAATGGCTCTAGTGGCTGACACTCCGTTCACTCAGACTGCTTCAGGACTAGTGTGCTTGCACATCATGAAGGTGAACCCAGATGCACATACCTTATTCATCTGTATATATAAGTTACCCCGCGTCTAGTTACCCAGGGCCCGATTTTCATCCTGGTGGTGCTAGGCGCCATGTCGGTGCAAAGCCCGCCCGCCCGCCATCCATCCAACCCGTATTTTCAATACCAGGATCATATGCGGCTCTGCCATTGAAAAGCTGTGTCTTGCTGCACAACCTGGAAGCCGCATGACCTAGCTGGGTAGCACCAATTTTCGATGATATCCGCTGTGCCTGAAAGATAGGCAAAGAAAACCCTCGCCTATCTTTAAGGCACAAAGGGCTAAGCGTGTAGCATCAAAAATCGGTGCTATCCATTTAGCCCTTTCCTCCACCCCCTGCTCTGTGCCAGAATGTCCCTAACATGCCCCAATGCTAACTGCATAGCTTCTGGGTGCGTTAGGAACATATCCAGGATTTTCGAAGGACACTACCCGTTTAGGTGCCTTTAGAAAATCACGGATATGGCATTTACATGGGTAACTAAGGCAGTTATCCATGTAAAGCCTTTGAAAATTGGTCCAGCATTTTTTATTTATCCCTATGCCTTGGTCTTATCCATCTTGTCTGTCTTTGGGGGCTGTTTTAGAAGCTTTACTCACAACTTCCATGTATAAAATTGGGCATTTACACATAGAAATGGCTTCCATGTGTTAATGGCAATTTTATAAAGGCTGGATTTATACCTGGATGCCCTTACTGTGTAGAAATTGCAAGGGGGTGTGGTTAGGGAGTGGCCTGGGTAGGTCAAAAATGTAAACATGTATTTCCCAGTTCATTTAGGAATACACTTGTATGACTGCAATTGTCTGCGGTGGGATTTAGAGCTGCTCCCTAGCACATATAGTTTTTAAAAAAATGTTTGCTTCAGTCAGCTCTTTACAGGAGGGATTAAGGGGGTTATCTTCCTTAATCCCCTATTGTTTATTTCCCCCTCCAAAGTGAAATTAGGTAAATTTAATGAAATCTGTAGTTAATTGGCAGCATTTAAATGTGTAGGTGTTTATTTCCCCCTCCAAAGTGAAATTAGGTAAATTTAATGAAATCTGTAGTTAATTGGCAGCATTTAAATGTGTAGGTCTGCAAAATGGCCAATGTTCTTATGAAATGAAGCCAAATAACAAGAGGCTGTTTGTTTCTTCTCTTCTAGAGAGCAGAGAGGAAAGGAAGTAATTTCTAAAGGTACATTTCTTGTGTTCTAGAAGGGAGTAGAAGGGGCAAGATTGAGAGGTCTGAAGATAAAGTTTTGCAAGCAGGACAGAGACCAGAGATGGAAGATGGGATCTCTTCACCGTTGTCTCAACTAAGCATTGAGATTCCAGAGGTCAGCCTGCCTCTGAGTTCTTGCACATTGCAGGGGGAACATTTCCAATTTGGATTTCAATTTCCTACCTAAAATCCTAAATTTGACCTTTGGAGTCTCTCTACTGCACCCTCCTATGTGTTTGGTACCACATAGGTAATACATGAGGTCTGCCATCTTTGCATCAGGTAAGCAAGTTACCAAGCAATCCACACACCCAACAACTATCTCCATTTCTAATGATGGAAATACCAACAATAACGGAAGTCGTAATCCTTCCCTCCTGCGCACAGTGTGACAGGATACTGCATTACCTGCACAGCAGGTCCTTATTACAGGATTGCTTGCTGCCACATCAGGGTGATGCTGTCATTGTCATTGTTCCTCCAAGGCCTCATAGTGCCTGCTAGATTGGCGATGGGACTGCTCTACTATTTCCTTGAAGATATATGCGTTTGCTGTCTGCCTCAGCTCCTGCAAGTCTACTATCCTAGCCTCCATAGACAAAGCTTAAAACTAGCAGCAGATGCTTGGAAGAAAGCTCAGCTTTACACTTATACCGTTCCACGGTTTGGAAGAATTGTATCTAGAGCACACTTCAAGTCAATTCTAACTAATTTCAGGCAACAATTTAGTTGCAGCTGCTAGAGATTTCAATGCCAAGGTATATATAGCAAACTGCCTGCTTACCCAATTTGTATTCAATTTACAGCACTTTCCTAACAGATTGGAATTCAAAGTTCCAGTTTTTGTTAAATTCATTTTAACCTTGGGGCCATTTCATATTCATTAATTGTCTCCATTAGACTTGGAAAAGAAATAATTGTATGCAATGGGCACCAAAATATAACCAGTGAATAGCATAATTTTGCTCATAGATCACCAACAGTTGTCCTTGAAACGTACCTTCATAATCAGTGCTTCAGTTACCATTCCAAATCAGAAATGGCAAAGCAGGTCCCTTTGTCTGATGTCACAATTTAAGTCCATTATCTATAATTAATGAAATCTTGTGGTGGCGGGGGAGGGGGGGGGGTGTGTGATTTTCACCAGTGGCATTGCTACTTTAATTTCGCCCCGGATATTCAAAACTGGGCCATATCCAGGCACCGGCATTGTCTGATTCTGATTGTCGGGATTGCAATTTTGAAATCTGGTCAATGGCAATATTCAGCTTTTGTCTGGATTTCAAAACTGGCTAAAGTTAGGGCAGTCATTCAGCTGTCGTAACTTTAGCCGGTTAGGGTTAACTTTGCAGAGGCTGAATATCGTCACTGCCCAGTTAACCCATGGTGCTGTGTTCGTTCTTCTCCTAGAATGCCCCAACGCTAGCCATGCAGCTGCCCAAAGTGTGGATTTTCAGTGGCACTAACCGGGTAAGTGGCATTTATGAGGGTTGCAGATCCATAAACTGCGTAAATGCCTTTGGATATAAAAGCCCTTTGTTTAGAAAGAATGTTTGAGGCCAATTTTTGAAGCCATTTATGGGGGTGGGGGGGGGGGAAGGGAGAGAGGATTAAGTAGCAATTTATGTGTGTAAATTGGATGTTTAAAAATTGCTGCTGCACATCACATACTTCTAGCCACACTTAGGGGCATGTTTTGGAAGAGATTAGAAAATAACTCCTGCAGATTGCATTTTCTTTTCTTACAAAAGGTACCCGCATGAAATGCAAATGAAAAAGGACATGGGTGCTTTGTAACCTTGGCAAGTTTCAAAGAGAAAATCACACAAGTACTTTCTATGTCAAACTTGATGCAAAGTCAGTGGGTAAAAAGTACCTGTTAATTTTGCCCCTAAGTGGTAGCCTTCAAAATCATTTGTGGGTAATTTTCAGTCGTCTCCTAGGGTAAAACTGCCCACCCTGGTTGAAAGTGTTTGTCATTTCACTTGTATTTTTAAATTCTGTAAGGGGAGGTGTTCCTGGGGACAGTGTTTGGGTGGAAATTTGAACAGCATGTATACATTTATTTTTACTCGGAAACATTTTTGCACTAATTAACAGGTGTATATGGGTGGCTACTTTTCCTGGGATGTTTGTCAAATTGAAAGTAAGTACATACTTTTACTCTGAAAATCTTACAGACTTTTCACTACCATGGGCAATCATAAAATTACCCACATTGTGGATAATGCTATGAACCTGTTCCATACATAGAAATGCGGAATTAGGCTTAGATAAAACCTCTTGCAAAATGAGGTCATGCTTAAAAGTCCAAGTGGTGCAAGATGGTATGTAATTGTAAAGTAGGTATGCTCAGGGGAGAGGTTAGGGTCGAGTATAGAAAGAGTAATGATTTACATACATATTTTATAAAATGCACACATAATGTAAGCGCCAACATTTATGCCTCTTGAGCCAGAATAATGCATGCACATTCAATTCACACATGATTTTGCCAGATTTGTGCTAGTATTTTATTAAGAGACATAGGTGGGACAAATATAGAGGATCTGTGAAGGCGAGGAAGGGATGGTTTCTCTGTGTCTTTTTAAATTAAAATCGGCATCTTCTCTATCTCCAAACCTATGTGCCTTTTTATAAAATTACCCTTGTGAAAGGTTATTTTCTCCAGGACCAAGCAGGAAGTCAGTCCTCACATATGGGTGACGTCGGCGCCGACGGAGCCCTCGCGGAGCAATTTTCCCCAGCTTCCAAAGAAAGCCTTTGGGAATTGCAGCGCGCATGCGTGGTCGCCTTCCCGCCCAAGGGTGCCATCTTAGCCAGTCTTCTTTTTTCCGCAGAGCCCTACAGACGTACCCGTCGTGTCCCCGCGAAAAAGTTGATTTTATTCGTAATATTCTCTTTTTTCCTTCAGTTCGACGCCGGTTTTCTTCCCGCCCGGACTCGCGACGCCGGTCACGAGTCCTCTTCTTCTTTTTCGGTTTTTCTGATTTAGTCAGTTTCGTTTTCGGTTTTTTCACTGGCAGCCCGGTCTTTTGACCTCGCAGGGGCCCTTTTTCCCCCGATGGCTGCCAGTGGTTTCAAGCGGTGTGGTCAGTGTGACCGAAATATGTCACTAATTGACACACACGATAATTGCCTCCGCTGCCTGGGCCCGGATCATGAAGAAATGATCTGTGGGGCCTGTGGCAAAATGTCCTCCAAAGCGTTGAGAAGTCGGCGGCATCAGCGGGATAGGATCTTCGCTGACCCCAGCCGTACCCGGACCTCGTCGGAAGCCTCGGCGTCCAGAGGTTCCAGCTCTGACCGTCGCCGGAGTTCCTCCGACAGGGGTTCTCCCTCCGGGGACCATCGACGGAAGGTGAAACCCGCGAGGGCGGCGTCGGTGGACGCTCCTGGCTCCGCGAGGGCCAGGTCGCATAGCCCCGATAGCCGCCCCGGGTCCTTGGAGAAGGAGCACCTCTCGAAGCGACCTCGCATGGAGTCGGAGCTGCCTGCTCGGGTAAGTCCTGTGGTCCTCCTGGACTCGCCTCCGAGACCACCGACGTCGGGCCCGACGCCGTCGGGGCCCGAGTCGGGGGCTGCTGGGTCACCTGAGGTCGGACTCAGGTTGACGGCCTTGGAGAGCAGACTGTCTGCCTTCATGGACCAGCAGCGGGCACTGCTCGCTAGCCTCGCTGGCGCCGCTGCCCCGACCGCCGGGACGTCGACGTCTAAGTCGACCCCGGAGACCGAGCCGATCCTCGAGTCCATGTGAACTCGAGTCGATCCTCGGTCGAAGTCACCCTCGGCCTCCCGTTCGGGACCGAGGTCGTCGACGCCGACTCCCTCGGCATCGGGGCGGCCGGCACCGCAGCCTGCCCGGGCCGACCCCACCGATTCCTCCTCGGATTCGGTCTGGGAGTCTGAAGAGGAAGAGTCACCTGATTCTTTTCGGACTCGGTGTGTCCCCTCGGACTCGCCTGAGTCCGAACCTCGGAAGCAGTCCCCTCCGGAGGATGCCCGGTTCTCGGACTTCGTCAGGGATATGGCCAAGGCTTTGGCCTTCCCTGCGGATCCCGAGGAGGAGCCTCGAGCCGAAGAGCTCGACGCCCTCCAGTATGACTCTCCCGCCAGGGAACACTTTACTGTACCGGTTCCTCCCATGCTGGAACGACTACTCTTCCGCATGTGGGAGAGTCCGGCCTCCTCGCCGGTCCTGAGCAAGCGGGTCGATTCTATCTATCGAGTCCGCAAGAGCCCTGGCTTCCAAAAAGCACAGCTACCACACCATTCCATGGTAGTGGAATCGGCCATGCATCGTCTTAAGAGCCAGAAGATGCACTCCTCGGTGCCTCCTGGCAGGGAGGCCCGTAACCTGGATGGCCTTGGTAAGAAGTGTTTCCAGGGCTCTATGCTTGCGTGTCGTGTCCAGACCTAACAGCTATACATGGGCATGTATCTCCGAGACCTGGCTAAAGAGCTAGCCGGATTCTCCGCTGGATTGTCCGAGGAACCTTTGCGGAGGTTCCTAGCCTTGTCCACTGGCATTCGGGAATGCTCAAAATTCATATCCCGAGCAGCCTATGATGGCTTTGAAGCATCGGCTTGAGTGGCCGCAGCCGGCATCGGTGCCTGCCGACAGGCTTGGCTTCAGTCGTCTGACCTTGAGCCCTGGGTGCAGGACAAGTTGGTCGATGTCCCCTGCCGAGGTGAAAACCTCTTTGGCAAACCTATGGACGAGAAGGCTGCACAACTAGAGACAGAGACTCTCACCAGGACTAGGCTTTCTAGGAAGACCTCCGCCCCTTCCCAGAAAAAGAAGGGCTCGGGAAATAAGTCCTTTTACCCGAGAAAGGCGGCTGCCTATAAACACTACCCCCAATATCAGGCCCCCGCAGCTCCCCAACAGGGCCAGCAGGCCAAGGGACGGGGTAATGGGTCCCGTAGGCAGCAAGCCCCCAAGCCTGCACCACCAGCCCCTGCTCAGCAGGGTGGGGGTTTTTGACTCCTTAAGCATAGCCTCTCCCCCTCCGCTGGTTCACTTCACCCACAGGTGGTCCAACATCACTTCAGATGCCTGGGTGCTTCAAGTCGTAAGAGAAGGCTATCTTCTCCACTTCCACCAGGTCCCTCCCTCCTATTTCCCGGGAGAACCTCCACGACTCCCTCTGCACCGGGACTTACTCCTTCAGGAGTTAGCAGGTCTTCTACAGGAACAGGCGGTGGAACCGGTGCCCCACCACCTGAGAGGTCAAGGCTTTTATTCCAGGTATTTTCTAGTACCAAAAAGGACAGGAGGCCTCAGACCCATCCTGGACTTGCGCAACCTCAACAGGTTCCTCGTGCGGGAAAAGTTCAAAATGCTTACCCTTGGAATCCTTCTGCCCTACCTCCAGCAGGGAGATTGGCTATGCTCCTTGGATCTAAAGGATGCCTACACGCACATCCTCATCCACCCAAGCCACCGCCAATACCTAAGGTTTGTGGTGGCAGGAAATCATTACCAGTACAGGGTACTGCCCTTTGGCCTGTCCTCCGCACCGCGAGTCTTCACAAAATGTCTCGCGGTGGTGGCGGCCCATCTCCGGCTTCACAGCCTCTATGTCTTCCCGTACCTCGACGACTGGCTCATCAGAGCGTCGTCCGCTCCGGAGGTCACCAACGCCACACACCGCACGGTGACTCTTCTGCAGTACTTGGGCTTTGTCATAAACTTCGCAAAGTCCACTTTGCTCCCCTCACAGGATCTCGAGTTCATCGGCGCAAGACTGCACACTCCTCAGGCGCGAGCTTTCCTGCCTCTCGACAGGGCTCAACGGCTCATGGGCCTAGCCGACCGTTTTCGCAGCCAGTCCCTGGTCTCCGCCAGGCGCTTCCTGAGACTGCTCGGCCATATGGCTTCCACCGTCCATGTGACCCCCAATGCCCGCCTGAATATGCGGCCTGCTCAATGGTGTCTTTGCAAGCAGTGGCAACAAGCCACAGGCGGCCTAGCAGACCTAGTGCGCGTCTCCGAGCCGCTGGCCTCGTCTCTCCAGTGGTGGCTTCATCGGCCGAACCTGGTACTCGGCATGCCTTTTCAGTCACCTCAGCCGGCCCAGGTGCTGACGACAGATGCGTCCCTCCTGGGTTGGGGAGCACATTGTCAAGGGGCACGTACTCAGGGCCTCTGGACCACGTGGGAGTCTGCTCAGCAGATCAACTTCCTGGAGCTCAGAGCGATCCGCCTGGCTCTCAAGGCTTTCTCCCACCTGACCTCTCACCGGTCCGTCCTTGTCCAGACGGACAATCAAGTTGCCATGTTCTACGTGAACAAACAGGGGGGCACGGGCTCCTTCCTTCTCTGTCGGGAAGCACAGAAGCTCTGCTCTTGGGCCGTCAGTCACGGCGTTCTTCTCAAGGCAGTTTATCTCCCAGGCCAAGAAAATTGCCTGGCGGACAAACCCAGCAGGATCCTCCAGCCGCACGAGTGGCGCCTGGATCCCTTGGTAGTTCAGAAGCTCTTTCTAAAGTGGGGCCTCCCCACGATGGATCTCTTTGCCAGTCCTCACAACTGGCAACTTCCTCGCTTCTGCTCTCGTCAGCCACATCCCCTTCGAGTTGCGGCAGACGCTTTTCTACTCTCATGGTCGGAGAGCCTTCTGTATGCTTTTCCTCCCATCCCGCTAGTCTCTCGAACTCTTTTCAAGGTTCTCCGAGACAAAGCCTCCATGATCCTGGTGGCCCCTCGCTGGCCCAGACAGCCGTGGTTTCCACTCCTGCTGCAATTAGCGGTAGAGGATCCATTCCCTCTGGGGTTTCAACCGGATCTCCTCACTCAGGATCAGGGGTCTCTGCTACACCCCAACCTCAGATCTCTCAATCTAATGGCCTGGCTGCTGAGAGGGTAGTCCTTGCTCCCCTTCTCCTGCCGGCAGAGGTGGAGGAGGTCGTCCTAGCTTCTCGGCGACCTTCTACCCGCAAATGCTACGCCCTTAAATGGCGTCGCTTTTCCGTTTGGTGTACCCAGCAGTCTCAGGATCCCTTCTCCTGCTCGGTGTCGGTGATCTTGCAGTACTTGCTCTACCTCTCTAATCTGGGACTTAAGTCCAACTCCGTCAAAGTTCACCTCAGTGCTCTTTCAGCACATCATGTACCGGTGGACGGCAGACCTCTTTCCAGCGACCCTCTCGTAGCGAGGTTTCTCCGAGGTCTCCTTCTACTTAAACCACCTCTGCGCCCGCCAGCGCCTGACTGGGATCTGAATGTGGTTTTACAGCGGATCACCTGTCCGCCTTTTGAACCTATGGCTACCTGTTCTCTCCGTTTTCTTTCCTGGAAAACATTGTTCTTGATAGCCCTCACTTCCACTAGACGCGTAAGTGAATTGCAGGCCCTCGTGTCTGATCCCCCTTACACTCGGTTCTACAAAAATAGGGTAGTCCTACGGACTCACCCAAAATTTCTTCCAAAAGTTGTCTCCCCTTTTCACATCAATCAGGAGGTGGTACTTCCGACCTTCTTTCCCAGACCACACTCCAGCCGAGCTGAAATGGTCCTGCATACCCTGGACTGTAGAAGGGCCCTGAACTTCTACCTTGACCGTACGCGGGAGCACCGTAAAGCTGCTCAGCTTTTTGTGTCTTTTGACCCCAATAAATTGGGGCTCCCGGTCTCCAAGCGTACTCTGTCCATCTGGGTTGCTGACTGTATCGCTTGGGCTTATGGGGCAGCCGGACTCTCGTTAGAAGGTCGAGTCACGGCTCATTGTGTTCGGGCGAAGGCTACGTCAGTGGCTTACCTCCGCTCTGTTCCGCTGGCAGACATCTGCCGGGCCGCTACTTGGTCTTCGAGCCAGACTTTTGCGGTCCATTACTGTCTCGAGAGGGAGTCCCGCAGGGACAGTGCTTTCCGACAGGCAGTCCTCCGTAATCTCTTTGAGGTTTGAGCAACTCCTACCCTCCATCCCGGATGTGGGCTACCGGTGGGTAATAATTCAGCGAAGATTCCTTCCTTCTGTGCTGCTGAGCTAGAGGGAGCTCATTTTTGTGCTTAGGGTCTCCGGTAGCCTTAAGCTTGGGAGTCCCATATGTGAGGACTGACTTCCTGCTTGGTCCTGGAGAAAGCGTAGTTACTCACCTGTAACAGGTGTTCTCCAGGAGCAGCAGGAATCAGTCCTCACAACCCTCCCTCCTCCCCTTGGAGTTGCAATCATCTGCTTAAGTTTTTTTGCAAATTTTTTATGCTGTCTTTTTTAGCTATGTCATCTGACTGGCTAAGATGGCACCCTTGGGTGGGAAGGCGACCGCGCATGCGCGCTGCAATTCCCAAAGGCTTTCTTTGGAAGCTGGGGAAAATTGCTCCGCGAGGGCTCCGTCGGCGCCGACGTCACCCATATGTGAGGACTGATTCCTGCTGCTCCTGGAGAACACCTGTTACAGGTGAGTAACTACGCTTTATAAGGGGCCATCTAGTTAAAGACTGTTTTAACATGTCTAAATTAAGCCTATTTTATAAAGACAAGTAGATGGCTACTTACCTTTATAAAATACCAGAATAAGTGGCAGAAAATACACCTTAAGGAGGTCACGTGACGCATGAGCGAGTGAGGACGTATTCTCTGCTCACTCCGGGGCTGTCCCCTCAATTAATTTAAGAAATTAATTTGAATTCCTCTCTGGAAGCGAAACTTTGGAGGATAGTGCGCAGCAACAGTCAGCGAGTTGCCAGGAGCTGAGGCGGTCACCAAATGCTATCACCAATGAAGAAAGACCGGGAAAAAGCTATTAAGACAGGGGCTCAGCCTTGGCCGTGGCGCCGCCTGCATCGCCCGGCACGGAGAGTATAGATTCAACCACAGAGGAGTTAGCCAAGGAAGTCATCAAGCTACTTGACCCTAAATTTGACCATATCATTAAAAAGCTGGAGGAGGAGGGGGATTTGCTGGCAGATGTTGGCCGACGTGTAGACATACTTGAGCACCGCTTGGCAGCAATGGAGGGCACCGAAGGACACCGTGCCTGGGAGAGTAAGGCACAGCAATCGCAAATAGAGGCCCTACTTGCCAAAGTGGATGACCTGGAAAACAGGTCAAGGAGAAATAACATGAGACTACTTGGAGTGCCTGAAATGACAGCGGATCGCATGTTGCCCTCTGATTGAATCTTGGCTGTCGAAAGAGCTAGACCTGGAATCGCT
Source organism: Ichthyophis bannanicus (assembly GCA_033557465.1). NCBI lineage: Eukaryota > Metazoa > Chordata > Amphibia > Gymnophiona > Ichthyophiidae > Ichthyophis > Ichthyophis bannanicus. The sequence continues at coordinate 190,788,835 of CM066038.1, read as the reverse complement.
AGTGGGCCACATCCAAGTTGAGCGGGCTCATTGGCTAGGGGCCAGGGCAGAGATGAGACAGTGCCCAAAAGTTGTGATAGCAAGAATTTTGAACTTTTAGCACAAAATGCAACTACTTCAAACCTATCGCAGGAAAGGGGAGTTGGTGCTGGACAATCATCGTATCTTGCTGTTCCAAGACTACTCTGCAGCAGTGACAGCTAAGCACAAAGAATATGCTTCTCTCTGCAGTAAACTGTTCCGGTGGAAAATTAGTTTTACCCTCGCCTATCCGGCGGTGCTTAGGGTCCAGAGTGAGGGACAGAGCCACTCGTTTGACATGATTGCTGCGGCGAAGCGATTTTTGATGGAGTTGGACAAGGATGAGGGGTCGTCTACCTGACAGTGATAAGCTTCCATGCTGGTTGAAACAATTGGCGCCATTCTCTTAGAACTTGAAGGAGTGGTATAGGATGGATTATTTGGGGACCGGACTTAAATAGACAATAACACTGGACATGTGAATGGCTAATAAAAAATAGACACTGATTCTATTTTAGAATGTAGCAGTGCTGCGCCAGAGGGAGAAGCTTGCCTCTGAAGGGGAGACAGGAGAAGGAGGAGAGAATGGACAGCTGGGTCAGCCCTACGACATCAGATGTGGACCCGGCCTCAGCAGATAGTAGCTGAGGCTTGAAAGTAGTGGGGACTTCTGTTGGGGAAGTGGGTTTGCTGTGTCATAGGGGAGTTAGGGGATATCTTAGTAAGAGAGCAAAGAGACAGCCGATGATAAGGAGGCTGGCACGTAGAGAGGGGGAGTGGGAGGGGAAGAGGTTGGGAAGGGCTGGAACGGGTGGGGGAAAGGTGAAGATTGGGGATTTGACAATTCGGGGTTTGGTTGGGGTAACGGGGGACAGGAAGGAGGGGACAGGGTTAAGAGGGTAAGGAAGAGAACGGGTCCAAAGGGTTCCTACTCATTGCTTATCTTAGGGAAATGGAAGGAATCGCTTTTAGAGGGCCCCTTCCCATTACTCATGACAGGGTTAATTGAGAGGGAAACTGTGCAAACAGAAGGAGGGCACCTACCACAGAAGCCTGGGGGCCGAGGCTGGGCAGCCCAGGGCAAATCAAGTATATGTGACCATAGAGGTATCCTAATTAACTGCTTCCTATGTCAAATAACTTGTGCATGGTCTCCTGAAATGTGTGTGTGTGTGTGTGTGTGGGGGGGGGGGAGTATTAGCACACCTGTTAAGCACACAAAAATACTGCAGATGTTAAAGAGGAGGGGTCCTTAGGTTGCGTTCCTCCAAGAGATGCATTTAAGTGCATTGGAGCATGACAAATTAAAATGGGACTGAGTAGCGCAGGTGTTTGGAGCTTCCTCGGGTGCCTGCAAGCGTGGTGTTGCTATTTTAATATGAAGAGGCCTCCAGTTGGAGGTCCTGTCAAAAGAGGTGGACCTACATGGCCATTATTATATTTCTACATATAAAACTGCAGCGGGAGGAGCTGGTGCTGGGACACGTCTATGTCCCGAATATATATGACCATAATTTCCTCAGGGGAATAGTCCAACAATTGATGCGTGTCCCCTAGGTCCCAGAGCTATTGGCAGGAGACTTTAATTGCCCACATGACCCAGAACAAGATAAGTTGGGCCCTGCGAGCCGAGGGGGTTGGAAAAACAAAAGAGTGGAATATATATGCAAAATGGGAGGCCTGGTAGATGTGTGGAGGATACTCCATACGGGAAAGAAGGACTTTACAAATTTATCAAGAGCACATCAGTCCTGGTCCCAAATTGATTACATTCTAGTGTCAAAGAACAGCTTTGGACAGGTCGTGAAAGCAGAAATAGGAGCCCATAGTAGTGTCAGACCACGGCACGGTTTGGATAGACTGACGGGGGAAGGGATCCATGGGGTGACCGGGGTATTTTCAAAGACATCTACGGCAACAGTGGGAAGAGTATGAAACTTTAAATGCAGCTCATATTAACACCCCAATTTTGTTCTGGGAGGCAGGGAAAGCTGTTATGAGGGGGCAGATCATTGCCTATGTAGTCAAACGCCGTAAGCAAATAGATCGACAGATCATACAGTTAGAACAAACCTTGCAGGAACAAAAATGAACAGCTCTGCATCACCCAGACATGGCTAATAAAAATGCATACATCACGACACAGGCCCATCTCAATACCTTATTGCATAACAGAACAGTTTCCAACATGTAGTTCTACAGGCATCAGTTCTTCCGTTATGGGGATCAGACAGGGAAGCTTTTGGCTTGAGTAGTGAAAGATTGGGGTCACTCCCAACTCATAGTGATGATTAAGGATTCTGCGGGGGTAAGACATAATGAACCTAAGCAAATAGCGGAAGTGTTTTGGCAATTCTATCAACTGCTGTACACTCCGGATGCAATCACATTACCAGCTTTAACAGAGGTCAAGTTGCTGGAACTTAATAAGCCCATATCAGAAGGTGATCAAGGCAAGATCCCTGCATAAGACACCAGGGCCTGATGGATATGGGGTGGAGTACTATAAAATTCTGTCCTCCCAGTTGATGCCGGCCCTGTCTGCATTGTACGCAGAGGTGTTAAGTGAGCAACAGTTCCCGAGGGATATGTGGAGAGCAACGATCTCGGTCCTCCCTAAGCCGGACAAGGATCTGGAGGACCCTGCATCTTATAGGCCAATCTCTCTAATTAATTATGACATGAAGATATTAGCATCAGTGTAGGCCAGTCGCCTTCAGAATATCCTCCCTAGGTTGATAGGCTCGCATCAAGCAGGATTTGTGAAAGGTAGAGAAGCTTTTTTGAATATTAGTAAGGTTTTCTTGGCAATGGAATATTGTTTGAACCATTGGAGACCCCTATTATTGGTGAGAAACGATGCCGAGAAGGCATTTGATAGGGTTTCCTGGGCCTATATGTTTGAAGTTATGCGCTGCTTTGGATTTGAGGGTGATGTCCTGAGCTGGGTCCGAGCATTCTATGTAGATCCATTGGCTTCCATATTAGTTGGGGGCATACAGTCCCAAACCTTTTTCTGGAGCTGCTACTGCTCTCTTTGAAAAAAATGAAGGAGGTGCGTGGAATACAATGGGGGGCTAGGGAAATCAAATTAAGTGCATTTGCTGACGATATGCTTTTGTGTCTCCAGAATCCCTCCCAATCATTATGGGCAGTGCTGCAACAGATCGAGACATTTGGCTCCTTTTCAGGATTGAGGATAAATAGGTCTAAGTCTGTGGCGTTGGATGTGGATGGACTGGTCAGGGGACAGTGGCAGGGTACCTTCCCCCTGGTGTGGGTGGAAACTCAATTACGGTACTTGGGAATCCAATTGCCAGAAAATATATCGCAACTTTATGACCTCAATATTAAACACCAGTTAGCTCGTACAATTGAGAGGTTGAAAAGTGGTAAGACCTCCCCGTTTCGTTGACGGGGCGAATAGCCCTTTTCAATATGATGGAGCTCCCTTGCAGGATATTCATATTACGACACTTGCTGTTATGGATCACAAGGAGAGATCTGCTGATGCTGCAGGGCCACACAGGCAGATTTTTGTGGAGAGGCCATAAGCCTCGGATAGCTCTGTCGGTGCTGATGAAACCTGTGGAAGCCAGTGGGGTGGGTCTGCCATCGTTGTGCACTTACAATTTGGCATGTTTAATGTGCCCCGCTGCAAAATTTGTTGGGGGGCACACTGGAGATCCTCCCGGTGGACATGGTTAATGATATGTCAAAGCCCCTTCACAGAGCCTTCTTACTGCACGTAGAAACCAATGCTCTGCCACTGGCATGGAGGGCCTCCACTTACCTGAGATCTCTTTGGCAGGCATGGAGAGTCCTATGTCACCACTGGAAGATTTGGTGGCATAAGACAGACTGCCTATCTATAGGAGGGAATAGTGATTTTCCCCTTGGGTTGCAGTGGAGTGTTCCTAAGTATTGGGCTCAGAGCAGGATAACGTGCATAGGAGATCTCAGGATGATGAGGGAGCCAGAGGTAGAGACTCTTCAAATGCTACAAAGAAGTTACGGTCACTCCGTACTATAACCTTGTTGTTCCTTTGGCTTTTACCTCTTCTACTCTCAAGTAAGACCTGGCTTAGGCTGCTTAATGTGGTTAATCTGTTTTTCCGTATTTCTATTTCCTGTTGTAGTCATATGTCATCTATTCCAGTCCATTGGGGCCGACGCCCTTCTTCCACCTATAAGTTTGATACAGTTTCTCTAGGTCGCTGTCTGTCCAACTTGATGTTATGTAAACATATATCAGCTCCTCCTCGCCAACATTCAACTCGTCTTGCAGTGATTTCTGTCGCTTCCACCCTGACACTGAGCATAGCTTTGCTCAACTGCTGTTCACTCCGGTAAAAATCCTTACTGGTCCAGGATCTTATTCAACAACACTCTTATGATCTTTGTTTTCTTAACGAAACCTAGCTTAAGGAAGGTGATAGCCATTTACTATCTAGCTCACTTCCCTCGGACTACTCAGCCGTCTCAACACCTCGGACGGGTAGATCCGGGGGTGGCGTGGCTCTTCTTTATTGTTCCTCTTATCCTATTGTTGAGGTTACAACCTCCACTATTCATGTTCCAGAATCTCTCTTTCTCCGCTTCCGCTCTACTCCTCCACTCTACTTTCTTTTAGTCTATCTCCCTCTATCCGTCCCTGCTGCTCAATGGGATGCTTTTTTATTGACTGTCTCAGAGACAGTCCTCCAATACCCTAATATTATTGTCCTGGGAGACTTTAACATCCATGTGGAAGCTCCTTCTAGGCCTAAAGATCGGATTATTTTAAATCTTATACATGACCTATTGCTGTACCAACATGTGTCTGGACCCACTGATTGCATGGGCCATACTTTAGATTTAGTCCTCACTTCTGCTAGCTGGCATTCAAGATTATCTTCTCTGATGTCTGGTAGTATTCCTTGGTTGGATCATTTTTGTGTTTCCTTCTCAGTTTCTCTATTAGTCTCAAACAATAGCAGTTCCTCTGCAATTCAGTTTCCACCTCGCTTACGTCGTTGTATTACCCCATCTACCCTAACTGCTCATTCTTTATTCCTCTCAGACTTTTCCTCTCTTTCTTCCGACTTGCAGGTTCATCTTTGGAACACCGCTCTTACTGGCACCTTAGATAACCTGGCTTCACTCCACCCTGCCACCAGATCTTCTCTTTCAAACCACTCCTCGTGGTTCCATCCGGGCCTGCGCTTACAACATACACAACTCCACCAAGCCGAATGCCGTTGGCTGAAATATCCTTCACCAGATACGATGTCGTGCTTCAAACAACTATATTCTGACTATAGTATATCAGTTCAATCGGCTAAGCGTTCCTATTATACTTTGGAAATATCTGGAGCTGCTAATTCATCTAGGCAACTCTTTTCAGTCTTACGTCAGCTTTCCTCTACTGCTCCTGTTTCTGCCTCCCAGACTGCAGCTCCAACCCCCACAGCTTTGGCTACTTTTTTCTCTGAGAAAATCCAGAAATTGCGTGCGTCATTTACTGTACTCCCTCCATTACCTCTCTCTCCTCCTTGCTCTCCTTCTTCAGCTCTTGTTACCCCATCTTTTTGTAAGGAAATAATCCTCCCCGAGTCTACTACTCTGTCTTCCCCACCGGTAAATAGAGCATTAGCCCATACTTGGTCTACGTTTCATCCCATCACCTCATCAGAGCTGCTATTAACCCTAAGTCCAGAAAAAACGCTTGTCAACTAGATCCTATTCCTTCTGGTTGGCTGCTGGAGCCTACGTTGCAGTTTGTGCCTATCATTGTAACTATCCTTAATTCTAGCCTGTCTTCGGGCTGCTTCCCTTTACCATGGAAATCAGCTATTGTCCATCCTTTGCTAAAACAGTCCTCACTTGATCCCTCTGTCTTATCCAATTGGCGCCCAGTATCAAACTTCCCTTTCCTAGCTAAAATTCTGGAATGCTTTGTCTTTCTGCAACTACAGTGGTGTGCAAAAGTCTGGAATCACTTGTGAGTTTTGTGTTTTTCATACTTTCTAACTTTTTTTTTTTAAATTTTGCGTTAGCCCAGCATATTCATCTTTCTACCACGTTAAAAGGGATACATTTGGCTATTAGAGTTGACTTTTTGCATTCCTTGCTTCCAATTTAAATACTTTACAGACACTGGGAGATAGCTACTGTGATTTTTGTGGATCCTGCGTCAAAAGTGGATTGAGATTATCCAGTATGCACACGTTATTTCTGACCAATCAGGAGGCTGGTTTCACTAACCAATCACAATGCAGATATCTAGCCAACAGTGCAGCTATAAAAACACGTGGAATTTTTGAATTTCATATGCTTTCTGGATCGACCATGAAGCTGACTCGGACCCTTATATTGGAGGAGCGCGTTCGTGTGTCCTTTATGAGCGAGGAAGGATTTTCAAGCCGTCAGATAGCCAGGAAAGTTGGCTGCAGTCAGAGCGCTGTTAAGATTGTACAGAAGAAGAAAGAAATAGGTTCAGTGGTGGACAAGCCTCGTTCAGGTCGTCCACGTGCATCAACATCATGCCAGGACCGCGCACTATGATGCACTTCACTGACTAATCGCAAGTTGACCTCCCCTCAGCTACTTCGAGAGTGGTCAGACAAGAGTGAGGTCAGTGTCAGCTCATCAACAGTTCGTCACCGGTGCTTGCAGTTTGATCTCTGGGGCTGCAAAGCATGGAATAAGCCACTGATGACTGACATACAGAGGCGTAACCGGATCGTGTGGGCGAGAAAGCGCTCAACCTGGTCGACTGAAATCTGGGAAAAGGTGCTATTCAGCAATGAAAGCACCTTCTGCCTGTTTAGTAAAAAGGCCCACACCTATGTGAGGAGATTTCCTAGAGAGGAATTCAAGCCTGAGTGTCTCACTGTGAAACATCCTTTGAAGGTCATGGTCTGGGGCTTTATGGCTGCCAGTGGCGTTGGACATCTTCACATCGTCAATGGAATGGTCAATGAGGCCAAGTACATCACCATACTGCAAAAGTGCATGGTGCCATCAGCACACCAGCTGTTTCCTGGCCAGTTCCTATTCCAAGATGACAATGCACCCTGCCATCGCTCCAGAGAGGTGATCAGCTGGAAGCAGCGGAACATCATCAAGTCAATGGACTGGCCTGCAAAGTCTCCAGATCTTAATCCAATCGAGAACCTGTGGCGCAAGGTGGCCTTGGAAATATCCAAGAGGCATCTGACATCAGAGTGTGAGCTGACTGAGTCACTCATTGCAGCTTGGAACAGCATTGTCACCAACAATCACCTTGTCAGACTGGTTCATTCAATGCAGACAAGGTGCAGTCAGGTGATTAAGAACAAAACGTGGCCCATCAAATACTGAAAAATAGATAACGTTTCGAGTTGGTAGATGAGCTGACATGATCTCCGGGTTTATGCAGATTCAGCGCTTCATGTGAACCTCCCAGTACAAGACCAGCACAGTTGAACTTACCTAGCAATAGAGATATTGAGTATACCAGAGTTCCCCTGAGGAAGTCATTTCAAAACACGGCCTGTGTCAGGCATCATGGTGTAAGAGATATATCAAATAAAGTATTCCTTCCTTTATACCACATTTTTTGGACTGGGTTCTTATTGTTTACGTTGCATACTGCTTTTTTTCGGTGCATCATCAAATACTGAGCCATCACTGACACATAAAAATGGCCTTTTTCAAGGCCACATACATTAATTTGAAGGAAACCTGGCATGTGTCTATAATATTTTAAAGCATACTTACAATAAAATATCATTGGCCAACTATGTATATTACGTGATTTTCACAGAAAATCTATCAACAGGACAACTATGGGGAAGAAACTCAGAAAATAAGGGCCAAACCAATACTAAAAGTTGGCCCTAATAGCCAAATCTATCACTTATCATGAGATACACAGAAAAAGCCACTGGGAGGAAAAAGAAATTAAGATATAAGGTTACGAAGTTGAAAAAACGACAAATTTACAAGTGATTCCAGACTTTTGCACACCAGACTTTTGTAACATCTCATGTGGAGGCTACCAATGCCCTCCACCCACGACAAGCAAGATTTAGGTCTGGACATAGTACGGAAACAGTTCTTTTAGCTCTTTTGAACGAAATTCATGTTGCCCACGATCGAGGAGATATTACCCTCTTGGTCTCGTTAGATTTATTAGCTGCATTTGATTTGATTGACCATAGGACCTTTCTCTCCCGTCTCTATGATGTCGGGCTGTGGGGTATGGTGCTCAGCTGGTTTCATTCCTTTCTTACGACTAACTCTTTCACTGTTTATTCTAATCATCAGTCCTCCTCCCCTGTTCCCTTACTCTGTGGTGTGCCTCAGGGCTCAGTTCTCTCCCCATTGCTCTTCAATATTTTTTTCGCCCCCTTACCCCTTCTAATCCAACAATTTCCTGTTTCAGTTTATATTTACGTCAACGATATTGTTCTTCTTTTCCATACCTCTCCGGTCAAAATTGATATCACGCAGCTCAACGGTTGTCTTTCCCATATTGCCACTTGGCTCTCTGAAAATTTTCTTCATTTGAATCCAGCAAAATCAACGGCCATGTGGGTTTCTTTGAGTACTTCTTGTCCAACAATATTGCCTCAAATTAATTATACTTCTATTCCCCTCACTTCCTCTTTTTGTTACCTAGGTGTAACTTTGGATTCCTTGCTCTCTTTTCACAACCACATTTCAAATCTTTCTTGCCGTTCTTTCCTTGTATTATGACAAATTAGAGCAGTTTGTTCCGTCTTGCCTTCCGACTCTCTTATCACTCCCTTACTGGCCCTGGTTATGTCCAGATTAGATTACTGCAATGTAGTCCTTGCTAATTTACCATATTACGAACTCCAACGTCTTCAATTACTCCAGAATACAGTTGCTCGTCTAGTTACCAATGTTTGAAAATTGGATCATGTAACACCTCTTCTTTTGCATCTTCATTAGCTGCCACTCTACTTTAGATTCAAATATAAGTTCCACATATTAACACATAAGGTCATCGACACATCAAATCCACTTTATTTAGCAAATCTTATTTCTCTCCACACTCCCTACCGACAACTGCGCTCGCTACATGCAAACCGACTGTCTCTACCGTCCCCGTCGCAAGCTCATCTAGAACAGACACGTCATGCTGCCTTCGTTTTTCTTGAACCTTCACTCTGGAACACCTTACCATCTTCCCTCCGGCTGGAATCTTCATACTAAAAATTCAAAACATCATTAAAGACACATTTATTCCAACAGGTTTTTGATCTCCCCTCCCATAGTCCTGCTTAATTGCTCTAACGATCTATTGGTTATTCTTTCCTTTCCTATCACACAATGGAGTTATTTTCCTTTTCTATAGCATTAGCATATTTTATTGTAAACTGCTCTCATGTTTCGACAAGGGTGGTATATAAAGTGTGGAATAAAGATAAAGAAAGAATAAAGATACCAAATACCTATGTGGGAGTTTTACTTCTATCTGCAGGTGAGATACTATATACTGTCAGTGCAAAGGAAAGTCCCCGTGCTACTGCAATGGGGGGGGGGGGGGGGGGGGTGTTGAATTAATGAACGCTCTGGAAAGGCATTTAACTATGCGGAAATTGTGGGGGGAGCTGACCCCGGTCCTGGATTTGTCCGCCTTGGGATATTGGCCCAGGGTTGGCAGAAAGATGGTTTACAAGAAGACACAGTGGATCTGTTACAGGAAGCATTTGCAAGCCATGCTACTCTTTCAGAATGCGTATACCTACAGGAGATTCAATACAAGTTCCTGTGGAGGGCATGTATCCATATGTAAGAGGGAATGTGGCACCTTGACATACTGCATCTGGGCATGCTCACGTATTAAAACGTTTTGGAGCGGGGTTTGCACATAAATGAGTGTGTGGGTGCCCCACAAAGTAGTTCCAACCCCAGGGCTATGTTTATTTGGTAGGTTTGAGGCAGAATGGCCCCTGTCAAGACACCAAAGGAGACTGTGGGAAAGGCTTAGTTATAGCCTAAAAGGTTATCTTGCAGCAGTGGCTAACAGGGAGGGCACCCGTGATGATAGAACTAATGATCATGGAGAGAACAATGGCTCAGATGCTGGGGACCCAGAAGCTGACGGACTGCCTTAAGATTTTGGACCCTGTTATCATCCACTCCCCTGCCACCATCACACCTATTGCACCCATTACATCCATTGTATCCACTGCCACCATTACAACCTCTAGAACCATGAGCACTGGCATAGGAGGAGGGGTAGGAAGGAAAGAAATAGGGAAGAGAGATTAGGGACCTCTAGGTAGGGAAGGCTGGGGGGAAAGGTGGGGGGAGGAAGGGGAGGGGCAGGGAGGAATAGGGAATTGGAAGAAATCAATAAGATCCCTTGAATTTGGTAAATTTCGAACAAAGGGGTTTATTACTCTCCTAACTTCTTTTTAATTTTGAGTATAGCAGGTTCCATTAGATTGTTTGTCTGTGACGGTTCAATAGGAAACATGTACAATGCTGGGCAAATAGGCCATTTTTGCAGTGAGTAAAGTTACGATCTTTTTAATTTTTTAAATTATTATTATTATTGTTAAAGTAAGCAAGGGGCTCACCAACATTTTGTAAGCTATCCTGAGATTTGTAAACAAGTGTACTTTGACCTATTGTACCATTTACTTTGACTTAGTACATTGTTTGGAGTTACTTGTCACATGGAGTCATTGAGATGTAATGTGATACCTATGCAAGATTAGTATGATGGTTCAGAATGTAAAAATCAATAAAACTGAGTTTCCATAAAATATGCCTTAAATTAAAACACAATCAGTTATACCAGTGTTAGAGATAGTGTAAATGACCACACCTCTATTTTGCAAGTATGTACATAAATGATCATATTTTGCAATTAATATGCATAATTGCTTACACCTTCCATCCTCTGCCTAAATTCTACTCATGTGCATGCCCAAAGTGAAAGCTCGTGCCATCAGATTAGTCCGTGTACTTTTACTCTGGTCATTATTTTATGAGAGATTATTTATGCGCCTATGTGGCCACTTATGTGCATAAATGACTCAAACAGCATCATGCGGATTCTTAGCAGCTAAAAATAGGCTCCTCCTTAAAAAATGACTCCCTTTTTTAATTTTCCCAACAAGGATACTCCTTTCAGTTAATAAAATGGAAAATTACAAATGTAATTCTTTTTTTTCAGGTAACAAAAAGTAGTTATTTGAAATGTAGGATGACATAAGTTGTGATGCATATTTAGAATTCATGAATTTGAGTCCTAGAATAAGTCATATATTTTCCTTTCTTCTGGATTAACTCAAATAATTTCCTAAGAAGCAGTCTATAACAAAGTATTTTCAAATTAGAGCCTTCTCAACTTCCGAGAGCAAGAAATAAATATAAAGGAAACCATGTGATTTTGAAATTCCTGAAAGGCCTGTGGATAATTTCTATCCAACATCTTTCTCCCAGTTTTCAAACTGAAAACCCATGCATACTTTTGCTTTGAAAATTTTGGCGATGAGAAACAAACCTTTGCTAAAATATATAGATAACTTCAAACCTGCAAAAACCCTGAGAATATTTAAAAATCTTTACAATAAAACTTCCTTTATGGAGACCAATCAAGAAGAAAAGAGAGAGGGAGAGCACATTTGCAAGAATGCTCTTTGAAGATACATAAGCTCTATTAGAATAATCTGACATTTTAACAAGGCTAGAGGATATCAACTTTCCAAGGGGAGATGAGATAGTCAGACATAAAATAAGGCTGACTTTAGAGGTCATACTATTGATTATGCTGTCTTTCCAAGAGAAAAAGTCAAACTGTATGACTCTCCAAGGGAAAGATTAAGGACGTAGCGATGACACTGGTTTTATAACTATTAGAATGACTGACTTTCTAAACCAGAGGTGTTAAACTATAAACCTCGAGGGCAGCAAGTCAGTCTAGTTCTCAGGATATACTTAATGAATATGCAGCAGATATAATTGCATACAAGTGAGGCAATGCATGCAGCCTAATGGCATGCAAATTTACTAGGGATATCCTGAAAACCAGACTGGTTCACAGTCCGTGAGGATCTAAACTTTCCTCCCTTGCTTTATACATTCAGGACAGTTTCTTCAAAAGAGTTAATTTTGTGCATACCATGACAGTCATTAACCTCACTTCTAAGCCAGGTTGCCTTCATTATCCTTGTTTGTAAGGATAGTATAAGACTAGCTTTACTGAATAGAAAATGAAAGAATCTTCACAAAATATGGTATAATTGCCTTTCTAAAAGCTAGCAGTATGTGCTGCCTTTCTAAAGAATAGTTGGAAATTGACTTTGAGAAACAGGTTTGGATCTCCTTCTAAGGGAATAAAATAAGATAGATGTTTTGGGGGATAGAGTTAGATTGACTTTCTAAGGAATGCTGTTAGAATGACTGTACAAGGGATAGAGTTGGATAGATTTTTAGGGGATAAAGTTAGATTGACTAAGAGATAAGATTATATTAACTCTCTAAAGGGTCAAGTTAAATTGACTATCTAAAGAGGCAAAGTTAGATTGACTACCAAAGGTATAGAGACTGACTTTCCATTTAACAAAACTAGACTGGTTCCAATTCATGGTTTTAAACTGTGAAGATCAAAGGTCTTGCCATTGGAGAATTCAGAAAAAATGATTACAGTCACCTAATTTGGAGCCTAAGTCCTTCTTGAAGGCCGTGAGCAAGAAAGAACTCTAAAGGCAAGTGTAGGTGTAGTACTGCAAAGGAAATGCAGCTAGACATACAAGGGAAATAATTAGAATAAGCTTATTTAGAAAGAACCTTCAGGTTTGCAAGAGAGAAAGAAAGAAAGAAACAACAAATCAAACCCTTTGTTGTGCTAAGACAAGTGGTAAAGCATTTAATGAGACATGGCTGTATTGGATTAGACAACTTCATAGACATTTAGAAGGGCTAATCTCTTTAGTTACAAATTTGCCTTCACTTGCTTGGCTTCTTTAATGTTTCTATAAAATTACAATAGTCCTTGCGTTTTATAATAAAACTGTAGCTTTATTTCCTTTCTGTATTACATGCCTTCATCTTTTCTGTACAATTTGTTCATGTTTTTCTAACCTTTGAACTGTTCCTGTATTTTTATGCTATTTTATCTTCTACCTGTCTTCGGTTCGTTTTCGTTTTCTCCGGAAAATGTTGTCCATGTTTTCCTGTGATGTATTCTTCGGACATGCTTTAAGATAGAGGGCTATCTATTTCTTGCCGAAAGTGAGGCTCACCTTCCTCTATAAATCTACTAAGAATGACATACAGACTACAGAATTCCATTTCCGTTCCTTCAATAGTGTGACAAACTCTGTTTTTTATTGGCAATTTACTAAAAGAAAACACCACAGGGTGCGCATCCAAGGAGATTTGAAAAGTACTAGTCAGTAAAATAGATAAAGATGTTGTTCCTGACACTTAAACTCTGGTCCTAAAGAGCCACAAGCATGCCTGGCTTTAAGGATCACCAAAATAAATTAAAATGACAAATTGGATCCACCATATGCAAATTATTGTTATGGATAGTTATAGCAGACTTTCTGAAAACCAGACCTAGTTGTAGACCTTGAGGACTGGAGTCTGATATCCTCTATTTAAGGTATGTTGGAGAAGGTCATAATACCCATAGAGAAAAAGAAACTCTTCTATGGAACATTTCAGAAGCTTGACTAAATCTAAATGCAAGAAATAGTTTTATAAACATGGCTTAAGGAATACAAATGCGCAGAAAGCTTTTTGGGCAAAATGGGTCTGTACAAAATAGGTCAATATTCCGTTAATACTGTGTGATATATATTTTACTGAAGGGAAAAATTCTTCCTTACTAATTATAATGAGGTTAAATCTGCTTTTGACTGAAAAATTGTGGCTAGCTGAGGGGAAGGTATTAAGTGGGATTTACAGGTTGTTTAAGGGATTTACTGTCAACTCACTCAAATTACAGGAAAATGCTAAACAGGAATATAGAATAAGGTCTGTGATATTAACAAGAGAGGCCGAGTAAAATGCAAATTCCTTCAATAGCATACTTGTAAATAACATTTTTTGCTTATTTCTATTTTCTAATGACCACAGAACTAAACTAATGCTCAGCTAGTCTATTTGTTTTTGCCACTGATACAAAATGGAAAAAATCATAGTATTGTAGGACCTAAATATGGACCCCCTTTTACTAAAATGTGTTAAAGCTTTGCAATTAACACACATTAAAGGCCAAAAGTATCAGGTGATAACTGCAAAGTCTCTATGTGAACTGTTGGGGGTGTATCCAGAGGGTATGCAGAGAAAATATTTAATATACATGAACTGCACTTCAGATAAAACAGATGCACTTAATGCCACCTATTAAGATGGTATTAACTACTCTGTTTTCTGCTGCATTAATAGTTAACACACAGTGAGTTACCTTGCATTAACTCCAAGGTACTCTCCCCACCCACTCTGCCTCTTTCCATGCTATGTACTTAACAGAGGAATTATGGTGCAGTAAGAGGGGCATATTTACTAAGCTGGGCTAATGGTTTGCATGTGTTATTTGCAACTAGGTACCATCTTTTTCAATGGGATCTAGTTACAAATAATGCATGCTAACCATTAGCCCAACTTAGTAAATATGCCCTTAAGTGTTAAGCCACTGCATTAGATGTAAACATAGGTATTAACGCGCATTATTAGTGCATGCCTGTGTTAACTACTTAATGCACTTTAGTAAAAGGGGTCCTTAGTGATTTTGTGAAATTTTCATGTTTGAAATCAGGTCGGTGCATATAGTTTTCAAAGGAAATATACAGTTGGTACTGGTTATATTCATGTGTACATTAGAATCATGGCATCTTCTATGTTGGAGTCCTGTCCTTAATTGTTATTGTTATTAAGTGCCGTCAAGTTGGTGACTTATAGTGACCCTCTGGATAGTTAACCTAAATTGTGTTCAGTCATCAGTCAGGGGGCTCATTGTTGATACAATAGCAGCAGCCATGGGTGCTATTCTATCGATCCATCTCATTGTGGCCATCCTCTTTTGCGTTGACCTTCTACCTTGCCAAGCATTATGTCTTTCTCTAATGATCTCTCCCTTCACATGATGTATGAAAGTCCAAAGTATGAAAGTCAAAATCATATTATCTGAGCTTCGAAGGAAAGCTTAGTTTTGATCTCCTCTAATACTGACTGGTTTGTTCCTTGGGCAGTCCATGATATACACAATATTCATCACCAGCACCATAATTCAAAGGCATCAATTTTCTTCCTTCTATCTTTTTCACTCTCCAACTTTCACATCCATATGATGTTATTGAAAATACCATTGCTTGGACAAGTCGAATCTTTGTATGGGGAGAGACATCTCTGCTCTTGAGAATCTTGTCTAGGTTCTTCATAGTTCTTCTGCCAAGAGCAATACTTCATCGGATATCTTGACTGCTTGTCTTTCTGTATTGATTGCTGATACAAGTAGGTTAAAGTTGTCAACTATTTCATAGAAACATTGAAACATGACGGCAGAAAAAGACCATATAGTATATTTGTCTGCCCTTCAATGTCAACCACAATAGTCCCCTTTTTACAATTAGAGATCCTCTGTGTTTGTCCCATGCTTTTTTGAATTCAGATACTGTCCTCGTCTCAACCACCTCCATTGGCAGACTATTCCATGCATCTACCACTCTTTCTGTAAAGAAATATTTCTGCATATTACTCCTGAGTCTATTTCCTTTCACTCTCATCCTATGTCCCCTCGTAATAGAGCTTGCCTTGAATTGAAAGAGATTCTCCTGTGCATTTATGCCACAGAGGTATTTAAATGTCTCTATCATATCTCCCCTATCCCACCTTTCCTCTAAAGTATACATATTAAGATCTTTAAGTCTGTCCTGATATGCTTCACAACGAAGACCACCAACCATTTTAGTAGCCACTCTTTCCACCAACTCCAACCTGCTTATATCCTTATGAAGGCGCGGTCTCCAGAATTGCACACAATACTCCAAATGAAGACACACCAGAGACTTATACAGAAGCACTATTACCTTCTTCTTTCTGCTGGCCATACCTCTCCCTATACACCAAAGCATCCTTCTGGCTTTCTCTGTTGCTTTTTCTACCTGTTTCTTCTCCATCAATGAAGAACTTTTTGATTTTTCCAGTTGTCAGGATCTTTTTCTTCTTAATGGTAAGCTGAAGGCCCATTTTAAGACTATGTTCCTTGATCTTAAGGAACAAATGTTTCAGATCGTCTTGACTTTCAGGAAGTAATGTGGTATCATCAGCATAGTGAAGGCTGTTGATGAGTCTTCCACCAATCTTCACACCTCAGTTGTCTTCATATAGTCTTTTTTCTCTGATGATTTGTTCTGCATATAAATTAAAGAGATATGGGGAAATTATGCAGCCCTGTCATATACCTTTGCTGATTTTCAGCCATTCTGTTTCTCCTTATTTCGTTCGAACTGTTGCTTCTTGATCAATGTAAAGGTTATGAAAGAGAACTATCAGGTGTTCTGATATACCCATGCTGTTTAATGTGGCCCAGAGTTTCTCATGGTTTAGACAACCAAAAGCCTTGCTGTAGTCAATAAAACACATATAGATGTCCTTTTGGTTTTCTTTTCTCTTTTCAAGAATCCATCTCTCATCTGCGATGATGTCTCTCGTTCCTCATCCTTTCATGAACCCTGCTTGCACTTCAAATAGTTCTCATTCCAGGTATGGTTATAGTCTTTGCTGAATAATTTTGAGTAGAATCATGCTGGCATGTGGGATCAGAGCAATTGTGCGATAATGGAGTGGAGGAGTAGCCTAGTGGTTGGGGCAAGGTACTTCAGGCCGGAAGGTCAGTGGTTCAAATCCCACTAGAGGACAGCAACCTTGGGCCGGAAGGACTGGGGTTTCTAGTCCCACAGGTGCTCCTTGTGGTCTTGGGCAAGCCACTTAACCCTCCATAGCCCATGTTCCCTGTAAAATAGTTCTCTGTGTGCTGTGCTTTCCTGTCTAATCAATGTGTTTATACCTCAAAAAAAAATTTCCTGTCATGATTTGACAATTTCCAATCTGTAATCAAAAAAAAACAAAAACCCGCTGCTGATCACTGGAAGTAGCGGTATACAAATGTATACTAAATAAATAAATAAATAAAATAAAATAATTTCCATTGTCAATCGGATCACCTTTCTTCAGGTATTAGTATAAAAACAGATCTTTTCCAGTCAGCTGGCGATGAATTTGTCTTCCAAATTTCCTGGCAGACTCTTGTACATATGGTAACAGCTTCATTCAATTGCTGTAATACTTCAGTGGGAATGCCATCATTGCCAAGTGCTTTGTTCTTTGATAAGGCTTTCAATGCTGCTTCAACTTCTCCTTTCATCATCAATGGTTCTTGATCATAAGGTACAAGTTGAAATGGCTGTTGGTCCACTTGATCTTTATGGTATAATGACTGTATATTCTTTCCACCTTTTCTTAATCTTCTTAGCATCATTCAGCATGGATCCTTGAGCATCTTGTAGCATTCCAATTCAAGGCTGGAATTTTTTCTCGTAGCTTTAGGAAAGCCAATCTTGTTGTTCTTCTAATAGTTTCTGCTTCTATTTCCTTGCATGCACCATTGTAGTACTTCTCCTAGTCTCGTCTTGCTGCATGTTGGAAATCTCTGTTGAGTTCTGAAATTGCCTTTCTTCCTCATCTGGTTTTAGTTTCTCTGCATTTCTGGGCAATTTTCAGAGTTTCTTCAGTCATCCATTTTGGCTGTTTTTGCTTTTTCTCCTTTTGTAGAGACTTCTCACTTTCTTCCAACACAGCCTTCTTGATGTCATCCCATAACTCTTCTGGAGCTCTGTCATTTGTATCTAAAGCAGCAAATCAAATTTTCAGGCAGTCTTTAAATTCCGGTGGTATATTTTCAAGGTCATATTTTGCTACATTCATGAGTGGCTTGCTCTTTTTCAACTTTAGCTTGAGTTTGCATACTAGTAGTTGGTGATCTGTACATAGTCAGCTCCAGGTTTTGTCTTTGTTGAAGTTATAGAACATTTCCATCATTCCAAAGATGTAGTCAATTTGATTTTTGTAGAATCCATTGGATGAAGTCCATGAGCACAGTTGGTGCTTTTCTTGCTGGAAGAAGGTGTTTGAGGTGAATAGATCATTGGTTTTGCAGAATTTTATCAGTCTTTCTCCAACTTCATTTCTTTTGCCAAATCCATATTTTCCAACTACTTTGACTTCTTCTTTGTTGCCAACTTTTGCACTCCAGTCACCCATGACTATCGGGATATCCTGTTGCATGTTCTGTCAATTTCAGCTTTTACTTGTTGATAGAACTCATCAACTTCTTCCTCTTCTGCAGCTGTTGTTGGGGCATGTATCTGAATTACAGTTGTGTTGATGGGCATTCCTTGTAGATGAATAGAAATTAAGCGTTCATTGACTGCACGGTATTTCATTACAGTTCTTGGCAAGTTTCTTCTTAATTATAATTGCAACACCATTTCTTCTTTGTCTTTCTTTTCCAGCATAGTAGACCATGTGATTATCAAATGCAAACTGCCCGATGCCAGTCCATTTCAGTTTGCTGACACCCAACCCTCACTGGATTTGCAGCTTGTCAAGCTGCGAGGGCTTGTGTGCATCAGTGATGTTGAGAGCTAAGCTATCGGTAGCTTAACTACTGGCAGGGTATCCCAAGATAGACAGGTCTCAGATGAGGTGGCAGACTAAGACAAACCATCTATCTAGGCAGCAGCAGAATGGGATACTGTTGGCAGTGGAGAATCACATTTCTGTGACAGCTGCAACAACACTAGAATTACCTGCATGGAAGAAAGGCCTGGAAAATCTACTTCTGTATCTTGCCATGAAAACTCAATGGATAATTAGAAAATAAATTGCACTACAGGGTTGGAAGATGAGACCCCCAGGTCAGAAGGCACTCAACTGTCTACTGGGGATGAGTTGAAGACTTCTCAGAGTAAAGCCAGCATTTATGATGTGGTTGGATCAAAGCCCTCGAGACGTCTGACTGCCGATGTAGCTGTGCATGAACATAAGAATATAAGATATGCCATACTGGGTCAGACCAAGGTCTATCAAGCCCAGTATCTTGTTTCCAACAGGGGCCAATGTAGGTCACAGCTATCTAGCAGTTCCCCAGAAGACACAGGTTCCACAGTGCTTGTATTGGAACAAGCAGTGGATTTCCCTAGTCCTCTTTAATAATGGTTTATGGACCTTTCCTCTAAGAACTTGACCAAATCTTTTTTAAATCCAGATACATTAACAGTTTTTACTACATCCAAGTTATAGGTTTCTGTGGGTGGCTATGTGATCGGTCCGAAGGTTTCTCTGAAGAGGTCTATTTTTAGTGTTTTCTGGAATTCATTTAGGTCCTGGATGGACCTTAGTGTGGGTGTAGGTCCTTAGAAGGAAAATGCTCTTTGACAGAGTGAATTTGAGCTTTTTTCTTTTAGAGCTGGGATGGAGAGCAGGTTTTAGTGGTGCTGTTAATCGTAATCTTGTGTTCATGTTCCTTTGGATGATTGGTACCAAGCAGACTGCTGAGAGGTTGTATATTGTTTTGAATGTGGTCATTATGGTCTTATATTTTATTCTGGTTCCTATTGGAAGCCAGTGAAGGTTTTTTAAGACTGGTGAGATGTGGCTATGTTGAGGAGTTTTTGATGATGAGACCGACTGTATTCTGTACTATTTGGAGAGGCCTTAGGGCTAGGTTTGGGAGTCCATGGAGGACTGAACTACAATAGTCCAGGTGCAGGATGATTAGCGCCTGGCATACTGTCTGGCAATGCTGATGATTTAATAGTGGTTAAAGGTTGTGCAGGATCTTAATCTTCTGGTAAATAGAATTTGTTATTCTTTTAATGAGTCTGGAATGTCAGTTTGTGATCTAGGGTGATTCCTAAATATTTAACCTCTGATCTTATAGGTAATAGGATGTCGTTGAATTTTAATTGTTCTGGTGGGGTCCTCTTGCAATTTTTCATGATCCTCTTGGGTTTTAACACTTTGAATAATTTTGTGTCATCTGCAAATATGATTGCCTCACTCGTTATTCCCATTTCCAGGTCATTTACGAATATGTTAAAAAGCAGTGGACCCAGCACAGATCCCTGGGGTACTCCACTATTTGCCTTTCCCCATTGGAAAAATTGGCCATTTAGCCCTACCCTCTGCTTTTTATCTTTTAACCGGTTCCTGATGCACAATAGTACACTGCCTCCTATCCCATGACTTTTTCATTTTGCCAAGAGTCTCTCATGAGGGACCTTTTCAAATGCTTTCTGAAATCCAGATACACTATATCAACTGGTTCACCTTTGTCTACCTGTTTATTTACACCTTCAAAAAAAATATAACAGATTAGTAAGAAGACGTTCCCTGGCTAAAGCCATGTTGGCTGGCTCCCATTAAACCATGACTTTTACTACATCCTCCGGTAATGAATTCCAGAGTTTGATTATGCGTTAAGTGAAAAAATATTTTCTCTTATTTGTCTTAAATGGGTTACATTGTGGCTTCATTACATGTCCTCTAGTCTTTCTAATTTTTGATGGTATAAATAATGATCTATGTTAACCCGCTTCACTCCATTCATTCATTTATAGACTTCTAGCATATCCACTGCACACTGGGTGGAGGGTTTCAATGTATTATCCACGATTGCGCCTAAATCTTTTTCCTGGGTGGTGGTTTCTAAGATGGTACCTTGTATCGTGTAACCAAAGTTTGGTTTGTTCTTTCCTAGGTGCATAACTTTGCACTTGCCCATATTAAATTTCATCTGCCATTTGGACGCCTAAGTCTTCCAATTTTTCAAGGTCCTCTTGCAATTTTTCACAATCCTCTTGGGTTTTAACAGCTTTGAATAATTTTGTGTCATCTGCAGATTTGATCACCTCACTTATTGTTCCCATTTCCAGGTCATTTATGAGTATGTTAAAAAGCAGCAGGCCCAGCACAGATCCCTGGGGTACACCACTATTTACTTTTCTCCATTGAGAAAATTGGCCATTTAGCCCTGCTCTCTGCTTTTTATCTTTTAACCAGTTTCTGATCCAGAATACTACACTGCCTCCAATCCCATGCGCAGGACCCAAAAGGAAGGCAGAGCGCCAGAGTCTCAATGCGTGATTGAGACGATGGTGCAAGGATGAGGGTTTTGGATTTGTTAGGAACTGGGGAACATTCTGGGGGAAGGAGGGGTTCTTCCAAAGGAATGGGCTTCACCTTAACCAGGATGGAACCAGGCTGCTGGCATTAACCTTTAAAAAGGAGAAAGAGTCGATTTTAAACTAGATCGGGGTAGTTCTTCCATTAGGCCACCTGAGGCAATCACAAGCATTTCTTGAGGAAAAAAGCATGGCAGGAAGGCAGAGGCAGGGCAGTGGTGGCAAAATCTAAAATTAAAAAAGCCGGAGTGCCCCCGCCACCGCCAGATGAGAGGTGCAGGTGGAGGGAATTAGGACAGGTGGGGACAACAAGGAGAAACAAAGGTGAGGGACGGGGGGAACAAAGGAGGAGACAGGGGAAATGATGCGGGACAAACGGGGAGACAGAGGACATCCTGGACAAAGAGAGAGACAGGGGACTTGCTGGACAAAGGGGGAGACGGGGACAAGTGCTGGACAGAGGGGGAGACAGGTGACATGATGCTGGACAAAGGGAGAGACAGGGGTACAAGTGCTGGACAAAGGGGGAGACGGGACATACTGGACAAAGGGGAGATAGGGGAAATGCTGGACAAAGGGGGAAGGCAGGGGGATAAGTAGTAGACAAAAGGGAGAGACGGGGCAAATGCTGGACAAAGGGGAGAGACGGGGAAAATGCTGGACAAAGGGGAATACGGGGACATAGTGGACAAAGGGGGAGACAAGGGGACAAGTACTTGACAAAGGGGAGAGACAGGAGGACATACTGGACAGACGGGATAAATGCTGGACAAAGGAGAGAGACAGTGTTGGTTAGGATTATAATGGGCTGATGGGGGGGCTAGCACTCATAATGGGCAAATCAAGGGGGGGGGCTAGGACTGGCAATGGGTTGATTAGGGAAGGCTAGGACTGGGAATGGAATGATCACGGTGGGGGCTGGGGCTGATTAGGGGGGCTAGCACTGGTAATGGGCTGAGGGGGGACTAGCACAGGAAATGAGCTGATTAGGGAAGGCTAGGACTGCTAATGGGCTGGTGGGGTGGGGTAGGACTGGTAATGGACTGATGGGGGGGCTAGTATTGGAAATGAGCTGATCGTGGGGCTAGGACTGGTAATGGGCTGGTGGGGGGTAGGACTGGTAATGGGCTGATTAGGGGAGACTAGCACTGGTAATGGGGTTGAGGGGGACTAGCACTGGAAATGAGCTGATTGGGGGGCTTCGACTGGGAATGGGCTGATGGTAGGGAGGGGAGGATAGAGCTGCTGGCCTTGGAAGTAAACCGGGGGCTAGGGCTGCAAATGGGCTGATGCGAAGAGATGGGAAAATGGAAATGGAACGGAGTGGATGCTAAGAGGGGCTGCCATGGTATTTGGACTAGAAGACACTGGACAGTGGGAAAGGAGGGGGACTGGAAGGGAATGGGCATCAGTGGCTGTCATGGGAATGCAAGATGACATTGGAAGGTACTTGGAGGGAGGACTGGAAAGGGGCTGATACTGGGAAGGGATGCTGGGACTGGAAATAAGCTGATGGAAAGAAGTGAAGAAAACAAAAGAACAGATAAGAAATGGCAGACGGACCATAGACCACAGAAAGAGAGCCAAGAGAAGACAGGAAAGCAGAAGCCTTAGATAGGGACCAGCATGATCAGAGAATAAAATGGTCAGAGAACAAAGGTAGAAAAAATAATTTTATTCCATTTTAGTGATTAGACTTTGTGTTATCTTTATATTTTACACTGTATGGGGGAACTGCATATCTTATTATCTGATGTTGCACTGCTTGAGGAGTCTGTCTTCTTGGGGTTTCAGTTTAAAATTTGTCTATATATTTTTATTTTTACTTTAGATTGTGGTTACTTATTCTGTACCTGGTGAGGGTCTGTGTTCTGAGTGTGTGACTGAGCCCAGGTGTTCTGTTAACATGGAATTTGTACATAAAGATCTATACTGTACTGTAGTAATTTCACATTTTCAGCTTTTCAAATAGGTGTATAGATAGAAACATAGAAACATGATGACAGAAAAAGACCACATGGCCTATCTAGTCTGTCCTTCCATATCAACAACTACAACAGTCCACTTTTTACCTTTAGAGATCCTCTGTGTTGGTCCCATGCTTTTTTGAATTCAGTTACTGTCCTCATCTCTACCACCTCCACTGGGAGACTATTCCATGGATCCACTACTCTTTCCGTAAAGAAATATTTCTGCATATCACTCCTGAATCTATCTCCCTTCACCCTCATCCCATGTCCCCTCTTAGCAGAACTTGCTTTCAATTGAAAGAGGCTCTCTCCCTGAACATTTATGCCATGGAGGTATTTAAACATCTCAATCATATCGCCTCTATCCCGCCTTTCCTCTAAGGTGTACATATTAAGATCCTTAAGTCTGCCCTCATATGCTTTATAATGAAGCCCACTAATCATTTTAGTAGCCACCCTCTGCACCGACTCCATCCTGTTCACATCCTTTTGAAGGTGTGGTCTCCAGAATTGCACACTATACTCCAAATGAGGTCGCACCAAAGACTTATACAGAGGCATTATCACCTCCTTTTTTCTGCTAGCCATTCCTCTCCGTATGCACCCAAGCATCCTTCTAGTTTTTGCCATAGCCTTTTCTACCTGTTTAGCTACTTTAAGATCATCAGACACAACCACGCCTAGGTCCCACTCTTCTTTAGTGGACAAAAGTACTTCACCTCCTATACTGTATTACTCCCTTGGATTGCTGCAGCCCAAATGCATGACCTTACATTTTTTAACATTAAATCCCAGCTGCCAAATTCTAGACCATTCTTCAAGCTTAGCTAGATCCCCCCTCATGTTATCTACACCTTCCTGGGTGTCTACACTATTGCAGATTTTGGTATCATCTGCAAAGAGGCAAACCTTACCCGACAGCCCTTCCGCTATATCACTAACAAAGATGTTAAAAAGAATGGGACCAAGGACAGATCCCTGGGGCACACCACTGGTAACAGCCTTCTCCTCAGAGTGAGCTCCATTTGTACTCTTTGTCGCCTCCGACCCAACCAATTTCTAACCCAAGCAGTAACTTTAGGGTCCATCCCTAGGGTGCTCAGTTTGTTTATAAGTCGCCTGTGAGGAACAGTGTCAAAGGCTTTATTGAAATCTAAATACACCACATCTAGAGCTCTCCCTCGGTCCAACTCCCTGGTCACCCAGTCAAAGAAATCAATCAGATTTGTCTGACAAGACCTGCCTCTGGTGAATCCATGCTGCCTCGGATCCTGTAATCCGCTGGACTCCAGAAACCTCACTAGTTTTCTCTTTCAGCAGCGTTTCCGATATTACTCACCACCGAAGTTAAACTAACCGGCCTGTAGTTTTCAACCACATCCTTACTTCCGCTTTTGTGTAAAGGCACCACATGAGCCTTTCTCCAGTCCTTTGGCACCACTCCCTACTCCAACGAGGCATTGAAAAGGTCAGTCAGTGGAGTTGCTAGAACGTCCCCAAGTTCCCTCGGTATTCTAGGGTGTATCCCATCCGGTCCCATCGCTTTGTCTACTTTAAGTTGAGCTAGTTTCTCACGAACACAGTCTTCTGAAAATTGTTCAAGATGTCCCTCGCTTCTGTTCCTATTTGTGGGTGTTTTCTGAGGTCCTGCTACTGGTTCTTCATCTGTGAACACAGAACAAAAATATTTGTTAAGCAATTCCGCTTTATCCTTATCAGCTTCTACATATTCCCCCCCTGCACCCTTGAGTCTGACAATACCAATCTTGCCCTTCCTCTTCTCACTAATATATCTCAAAAATGTCTTATCCCCCCATTTTATTGCATTGGCTATTTCCTCCTCCTTTTGAATCTTTGCCTTCTTGACTACTTTGCTAGCTTCTCTACGTTTTTCCAAATACAGATGCCTATCTTCCTCTCTCTGTGATCTCTTGTATTTCATGAAGGCCTCCCTCTTTTTCTTCACTTTTTCAGCTACTTCCTTCGAAAACCATAGCGGTCTCCTTTTCCTTTTGCCTTTATTTACCATTTTAACAAAAAGGTTGGTTGCCCTTAAAATATTCCCTTTCAGTTTTGCCCACTGTTTTTCTACATCCCCCAGCTGTTCCCATCCCACTAACGACTCCCTGAGGTATTGACCCATCTTCGCAAAGTTAGTCTTCCTAAAGTTTAAGATCCTCACCTTGGAATGGATTCTAACAGCCGAAGTCCTAATACTGAATCATACCATCTGGTGATCACTGGATGCAAAATGATCTCCCACTACAACATCAGAAACACTTTCACCATTGGTAAGCACCAAGTCCAGTATGGTCCCTTCAAGTGTGCGGTCTGTTACCAATTGCCTGAATAGTTCTCCCTGTAGAGAATCCAGGATCTCCTTACTTCTAGTTGATACTGCAGCAGGAATGTGCCAATCAACATCTGGCATATTGAAATCTCCTATCAGTAGCACTTCCCCTTTCCTAGCAATGCTGCGTATGTCTTCAATTAACTCTCTGTCCACCTCTTCCTCTTGTGAGGGAGGTCTGTATATCACACCAATGCAAATAGATTTCTCTTTCCCTCTTTCTAGTTTAACCCACAATGCCTCCTCTCTCCCTTTTAAGCTCTGTAATTCCAAAGCTTTAATAGCAGTTTTTACATATAGTGCCACTCCTCCTCCCCTTCTTCCTACCCTGTCGTTTCTGAATAAAGTATAGCCAGGTATAGTTACATCCCATTCATGGTTTTCTGTGAACCATGTTTCTGTAACTGTCACTAAATCCAAGTCAGCCACTCCCACCATCAGGGATCTTATTTCCCATGCTACGGGCATTTATACACACTGCTTTCCATATGTTACCCATGTTACCCATTTCCATAAAGGTATTTAATGTATCACCTACCTGGGGGCTTTCTTCACCTATCCCCAACGAATCTAGTTTAAAGCCCTCTTCAGTAGATTAGCCAGTCTACTACCGAAGATGCGTTGACATTTCTTGGACAGATGGATGCTATCTCTGCTCTGCAACCCTTGGAACAGCATCCCATGGTCTAGGAAACCAAAACGCTCTCGATGACACCATCCACGCAGCCATGCATTCATCTCCAGGATGCGAGCCTCTCTGCCTTGGCCTTTACCCTCAACAGGGAGGATTGAAGAGAACACCACCTGTGCACCTAACTGCTTCACCCTCTGTCCCAGAGCCATGAAGTCACTTTTGATACGTTCTGAGGTATACCTGGCAGTATCATTTATTCCAACATGGATTAGCAACATTGGGTAATAGTCAGTGGGCTTGATGAGTCTTGGCAAACTCTCCGTAACATCTTGGATTTTGGCACCAGGCAGACAGCATACCTCTCTGGTCATCAAGTCTGGTCGGCAGATGGACGCCTCAGTACCCCTCAGAAGAGAGTCTCCAACCACCACTACCCTTCGTTTCCTTCTGGTCACTGATTCTGCAACTTTGGGGTACTTGAACTCTGGTTCTTCCCTTTCCAGGGATGCTTTCACCTCCTCCACTTCCAGGGATGCATAATGGTTCTTCAATTCAAGGGCTGGAGAAGTTGGATTGGTGATTTTGCAGGCCCTGGTGACTTGTGTCCAACCATTGACATTCTGTTGGCACCCATCTTCTCCTGTGCTGGAGAGCTTGGTTGCTGCAAGAAGCATCTCATCAATGTACTTCTCACTGTCTTGAATGCTCTTCAGCCTCGCCACCTCCTCTCTGAGTTCCTCCACTTGTTTCCTCAGAGCTTCAGCATGCAGGCACCCTGCACATGGAACTGGTCCTTCAACTGGCATTAGGACCTCTGTCTGGACCGAGGCAGAAGCTGTAACGGGGGCAACAGCTTTAGCAATACGATTTTTCCCAGCCATTGTTCTGTTCGTGGAGCTTAGGTATCTGTTAAAGCAAAAGAGAGAGATCTACCAAGTACCATCCGGTTTCGCAGCTGTCCTTTCAGAGAAAAAGTAGTTAAATCTCTTTAATTATATTCAAAATGTGCTGGTCCAATTCTCTCTGATTTGTTAAAGGGGGAGGTGCCCTATAAAGCAAGACTGCTCACTAGGGGTGGGTGGGAGTCGGGGTGGGTAGGGAGGGAACTAACACCTGATTAGGTGTTAGCAGTTTCTAAACCTGAGGAGGTTACTAGAGTTCAGCAACCTATTGTGCTCAAGGAAAGTTCCCCTAAAGCACCAAAAAGAAAGTAACCTTGCTTAAAAAAAATATACAAAAAACCCTTTTAAGAGCTCCCAGTCAGAGAGCTAGCAATGTAATATAATAAAAACAAACAAACAAACCCTCAAATCCTTACTGTTTGTTGATCTGTAGAGCCCTGGTTAGGAAAGCCTCAACAGGGCAAGGCACTGGAGCCTTTTATGCAGGCCTCAGCTGCACTCAGGAAATCAAGCCCACTAACTCCTGATTAGGTGTTAGCAGTTTCTAAACCTGAGGAGGTTACTAGAGTTCAGCAACCTATTGCGCTCAAGAAAAGTTCCCCTAAAGCACCAAAAAGAAAGTAACCTTGCTTTAAAAAAAATATACAAAAAACCCTTTTAAGAGCTCCTAGTCAGAGAGCTAGCAATGTAATATAATAAAACCAAACAAACAAACCCTCAAATCCTTACTGTTTGTTGATCTGTAGAGCCCTGGTTAGGAAAGCCTGTTCCAGGGACCACTGTAGTATTTACAGTGATGCTTTTTTTGGTGGGCTCCATATGTGAGTTTTAGAAGTTGGTGCTGATATGGTATGGCATGGTATGGTAAATTTGCTCTATAGATACTCAGTGACTTTGTTGTAGGGTTCTCTATTAGTTCATAATATGCCTGGTACTGGAGAATGTTTGTTGTTGTTGTTAGATGATCAGAATCCGATTTTATTTTTAAGCTATCGAGTTCTGTGAGTGAATGTCCTGGTTCTGCTCTGCACATACAGTTGAAGGGGATTCTAAAAAACCAATAACCATAATGCAGTTTATAACAACAAAATAAAAATGAGTTATAATTTAGTTTTATAAACTGTGCTGTGGTTCTCGCTCTCTTTTAGTTCCTTGGTGTGCAAACATCTTGCATTTCCTCCTTATAATCTAATCCAACTTTTTGGTTTGGTTCAGTCCCTGATTGGAGTTTTGAAAAAGCTCCGCCCGCTCTACGGGGCGGGGTGGAGGCACCATCTCATCCTTCGCCTTAGGCAGCAGATTGCCTTGAGCCACCTCTGAACTAGATAATAGGGAAGAGCCGACAGTCGCCCAAGAGCGCATGGTTCAGTACAATGTATCCTTGAAGGATACCACCAAAAGAAAGAAGTTAGGGCATATCAGCAGAGAGGTTCCAATAAAGACAAAAGTAGCCCAAATGCCCTTGAGTACGGAGCAGACAGAGCTTAAAGATGCCAAATTACCCCTGCCTACCGATACTCAGATTAATATGAATAAAATACAGTCTCTAAAATGCTTGTATGCAAATGCTAGAAGTCTAAAAAGTAAGATGGGAGAGTTAGAATATATAGCAGTAAAGGAGAGGTTAGATTTGATTGGTATCTCAGAGACATGGTGGAAAGAGGACAACCAGTGGGACACTGTAATACTTGGGTACAAACTATATCGCAATGATAGAGCTGATCAAATTGGTGGAGGGGTTGCGCTCTCTGTTAGAGAGGGCATTGAGTCACAAAGGATTAAAGTTTCGCAGGAAACAAAATTTGCTGTAGAATCTCTATGGATTGAAAATCATGTAAAAAGGGGAAGGCAATGGCAGTGGGGGTGTACTATCGACCGCATGGCCAGAATGAACAAACGGATGTTGAAATGCTCAAAGAAATCTGGGAAGCTAACAAATGTTACAGCACAGTAATAATAATGGGTGATTTCAATTACCCTGGAATTGACTGGGTCAGTGTCATGGCAGGACAAGCTAGGGAGATAAACCTTCTAGATGAAATAAATGACTGCTTCTTGGAGCAGCTGGTTCATGAACCAACCAGAGGGGAAGCCATTTTGGACCTAGTCCTTAGTGGAACACCAGATTTGGTGCAAGAGATAAGGGTGTTGGGGCCACTTGGCAATAGTGATCATAGCATGATTGCATTTCATTTAATTAGAAAAGGTTTGGACAAGTTCCTGGAGGAAAGGTGCATAAACTATTATTAAAAGGGACCCATGATATCACTACTTGACCCAATACAAGTATTGTGGAACCTGTGTCTTTTGGGGAAACTGCTAGGTACTTATGATTTAGATTGGCCACTGTTGGAAACAGGATACTGGGCTTGATGGACCCTGGTCTGACCCAGTATGGCATATCTTATGTTATGATACTGTTGATGATATCTGAGATATTAGGCTGAACATGTGCCAAAAGTGGTTTTGAGCTGAGTTGTCCTGCTGTTGTGTTGGGTCATTTTGCTTTGTAGTTGTTGAGCAGTGCCTGTTGGAGAGGGAGACGACCATAAACCTGTGGGTCAAGTTGCATTTTTGTGTTTGTAGTGTCCATTGAGTTAGAGTCACTGGTCAGCTGGGACATGATTGAGAATAATTCCCTGGGATGGTTGAGGGATTTCATAAGTATGCTTGTGTAGTACTCCTTTCGACAATTGTTGCATAGATTGTTGTATTTGATGTGCTTTGCATGGAGTTGTTGTTTAATAGTTGCATTTGTGAATGTTTTCATTTTCTTTCTAACAGTTTGAGCTTTCATCTGAGCTGGTAAAAATTCCTGGAGAACCAAGGCGGGTGTGTAGATTTAGGGTGATTTGTTGATTGTTGTTCCTTGAATACTGCTGTATCATTAATTATCGAGTTCCATAAGTTGGTGAAACTGTCTAGGTCAGGTATGTTGGTATCTAAGGGTGAAGAGACCTCATCTAGGAAAGGTTGTGGGTTGTATGCCTTTAATCACCATCTGTTGTTGTTGTTGGGGTAAATTTTGTAGAAGGATATCGTTTGGCAGTCTGAGAGATATCATAGCATGGTCGGACTAAGGCATGGGATCAATTTGAATGTTTAGATCCATTTTCTGTAGTGTGTCAGGTACAAATATGAGGTCAAGGAGGGAACCTTTGCAGTGAGTAGGTGTGTCAATTATCTGACTCAGTTGTAGGGTTTCCCTGGAATTCAAGAATGCACTGGCTTGCTTTGTTATTGTGGATGAGAGGTTAAGGTCTCCCATGAGGATGAAGTGTTTTTTCTTGGATGCTGTGTGCGTGCATATCTCGTTTAGGATAACCTGCCTAGCATAAGAACATTGTGGAAATGATACTGTATGTTCAGAGGATCACATTATAGTAATTAGGGCTTTTTTTTGAGGAGGTACTCAGTGGTAACTTGAGTACCAGCAACTATTTCATTGCCTGCTAAAATTGACCCACAGTTCTCATGTATTAATGAAAGAATCCTGCATATGAGTTCAATGCAATGCAATGTGTGCCTTTGAGTCAGTGCTGACTCCCGGAGACCCAGCAGCTCCTGAGTTTTCTTGGAAGCATGACCAGAAGTAGAGGCCTTTCTTCTGAGGCAATGGAGGGTAAAGTGACTTGCCCATGACCACAAGGAGTGCTAGTGAGAACTGAACCCTGGACTCTCACTTACCAAGCCAATGCTATAACCATTAGGCTACTCCCCCATTCCCTGCATATGAGTAATGACATCTTTTTTGTTAGGAAAAATGCATTGATAGAAATAATAACAAATGATATCTCATGAATTGCACTGAATAATTCAATTAGTGTTCCATTCTTTACCAGAACCAGGGATTTGAATTCTTTAGTGCATCTGTCTAGGTATGGTGACCAAAGAGGAATGCAAAGGAGATTTAATCCACTCCAGATATACATGCTTCACAGGGCTCATCTACCCATGGCATCCATAACTCCTGAAGCCTTGCCTCAGGATGTCATTGCTCCCATCTTTGCCACTGTTGATTCATTAGAGTTAGTAGATAGCTCTTTGAGTTGTATAGCATCAGAATTTCTGATAGAATGTTAAGAAAATTAATAGTAGTGCCCATTTGGATTTAATGGTTGTGTTATATAATATGATTTGGCTAGTCAAAATGTACACCATTGAGCCCTTTTACTAAAGGGTGCTAAAGTGTTGCACCTAAGGTGGCAAAAGCGCCAAAACAATGGCACATTAGATACAACACCACTGCGTTAACTGTCTGGGGTGTAGAAAGCATTTCCTGGACAATTTACGCAGAGCCCAGTCCCTTAGCACACAGCACATTAGCACGGGTGGTGTTAGGTGATCCCATACTAATGCAGATAGCAAGTAGTGTCAACACAGCATCAACTGCGCTGAGCACACCATGCCAATTCTCTGCCCCTAGCCCACCACTTGCGACCCTAACATGGGTTACACAGTGCTGTCATGGCCTAGCGTCCTTTATTAAAAGACCACCATGAGTTCTATTATTAAATTATATGTTTTGGCCAATGAAAATCAAGCTACACAGATGCTTCAGTAACTGGTGAGATGTTTCAGCTAGCATCTTTGAAAATGTTGGTGCTGTCTTAGACTGAAAGAGTAGATGTGCTCTACTGGGAAGAAAATGATTTTGTAAGTATGAAGAATTATTTTCAAGAATGTCTGCTGCATAACAGAACTGAATTGCCTGCACTGAAGTCATAGCCTGATAAGTTACCCCGAAGAAGGCATCTTAGTGAAACACTGGGCTGGCTACTTTTAAACATTTCAGATGAACGGCTTGAACTGAAGGGTTTTCAAGCAAAGAAGTACTTGTGGAGCTGATATTTGATATTTTAATCGATCAAGTTGAATGCAGAGAATCCAGTATGAATATAATTTTCAATGTAATAATGAACTTTTTGAGGAGGTTAAGAACATAAGATATGCTATACTGGGTCAGACCAAAGTCCATCAAGCCCAGTATCCTATTTCCAACAGTGGCCAATCTAGGTCATAAGTACCTAGCAGTTTCCCTATATATTGAAGTTGAGCCCTATATATTAATTTATGCAAATTTGATAAGGACATTAAACTCTTAAGGTCTTTTCCCCATCAATAAAAAAGAGTCCATTGTTATTCAGTTGAATTTTTGGGACTTTTTTTGGTTGTTGAGTGTTGATTACTAAACATCTGTCTTTGCCCCAACAAATTGAAACAACTCTTCTTTTTAATCCATCTTATTAAATCTCTCCCCCGTCTTCAGCCTTATTGCCAAATGAAGCTCTTTCCTACATCAGTTGATCCCTAACTACTTCTCCTTGACATTGCCTAGTATAATCTGAATCTACAAAAGCAAGGCCCGATATTCAAAAAGGTTTAACCAGTTAGTAGGACCTGTTAACTGGATAAACTCTACTGAGGATATTCAGCGGCACTAACATGATAGTGCCTCTGGTATCCCCTCTAACCACCTCAGCACTGCCAAATAGTGCCGGGGCAGTCTGTGTGTGAGCCGAGGGTAATCCCAGTGGCAATTTTCAGTCTGCTAACCGGATAAGTGGCCGCATAAAGTCAGGTCACAAAAAATGCTGTCCTTCCTTTATGCGTTTTGGCCATGCAGATAGTGGCAGAATAGCAATGCTCTCCGGATAGCAATGGTAGTCAATGCTGAAACCGGATAAGATATTCTATACTGGGTCAGATCATGGTCCATCAAGTCCAGTTTCCTCTTTCCAACAGTGGCCAATCTAGGTCATAAGTACAGACAGAGGGGCTGCCCATATTTCTGACAGTTTTAGGTATTGAAATTTAAACAATTGTGATGTTCGCATGTTTAACTGAAGGTAAAGTTCAAAATCTTAGGGCTATAGTGACGGTAGTGGGGTCACCTGAAAAAGTGATTTTGAAGATGTTGCAGTCCTTGTTAGGGCCCCTAAATTTTGCTTGCAGAATTATTCTGATGGGCCACACATTTATGCGGCAGTTAGCTGTAACTATGACTGCCATGCGTAAACCCCATCATTTTTTCTTCGAGTGTCTTTGGGTATGTGTGCTGATTTGCGGGTATGGGATAGAGTTTTGACATCTGCTTTTCAGTTGAAGGAGGTTATGAGTGCTGAACTGCAGTTGTTTTTGGATGCAGCGGGTGGGCTGGGCTTTGGGCTGCTCTTTCAAGGTTCCTGCTGCACAGGGTCTTGGCCTCATGAGTGGGAATCAGCAGGGGTTACTCAGAATGTTACTTTTCTGGAGCTGTTTCCGATTCTTGTCGCACTTGAGAGTTGGCTGGAGTGCCTTCATGATAGGAAGGTGATCTTTTGGTACGACAGCTTGGTGTAGTGGAGGTTATCAATCGTCATTCTTCTAAGTGTGGCTCTGATCAGGGAATTCATATTGCGTCACCTGCGCTTGAATGTTATGCAGGGCCGGCCCGTCCATTGAGCAAGTATGTTGTTTGCACAGGGCCCCGCGTTTCAGGGGGCCCCGCGGAAACAATATTCTTAATTGAAAGCCCAACTAAATTAAACCAAAAAACTGGCTGCGGCAGAATCAGGGGTGGTCCTATCATTAGGCCGACTGAGGCGGTTGCCTCAGGCAGCACTTTCAAGGGGGCGACATTCTGGCAGTTGTGGCTGTGTTTGTTTTCTGATTTTGCCACTTCTGGCCTGGTGCTGTCTTCCCGTCACATTTTTTCCTGCTCAAGTTCATCCGAGCGAGAAAAAAAGCGTCAGAAAGGCAGTGGCAGACCAGAGGCAGCAAAATCAAAAATAAACACAGCCGTGCCCCTCCCCCCTGCTTTTTTTCCCCGCTCAAGCTTGGCACAAATCGGGCTGATTCATTCCTCGGAGGCAGGGCCGACCTGAGGCATGGCCCCACACACCCCCTGATCGGCTAAAGAAGCATGCTCTGAGGCTTGAGTGGGAGTCATCAGGAGGTCTGGGGCTGTGGTTGGGAACAGCTGATGGTGTGCCGATCACATCAGGGAGAGCATAAGATCATCGGAGAAGGAATTGCCCATGTTTAACCTCATCGGGGTCTCTAACAGGCCTGACTCTATCTCCGCCCCTTTCCCCACTGCACCGGGAAGAGCCGTGGCATCCGCGGCCTTCCCCAATGCTCTACTACTCTCACTGCTGTAATCGGGTCAGCCGCAATGTTCCCGTCAATCACAGCCCCGGACCTCTGAATGACTTCTGCTTAAGCCTCAGAGCATGCCCAACATGACTCTACAGGCCCGAGGCATCGCATCAATTTTTCAGTTTGGTTTTTTTTTGTTGTTTTTTTATTATGCGGATGCCTGTTCTCAAAGCCCCAAAGTAAAAAAACTATGCAGTTGCAAATTGCAGCCATAGGAGCACCAACAAACCCTCGATGCTATTTTATTAAAAAAAACACGCTGTTTTTTTCTACCTTCCCTGCAGCTACAGAAAAGAAAAAAACCCCTTCTTAACTGCTCCCTGCAGCCCCGGAGCGGTGCTGGACCTCCGGAGCAACAACACAAATAAAAAAAATTAAAAAACAAAACAAAACTGCTTCAGCAGACATCTTTGGGCATCCGACAGGTACCTTATGTTTTTATTTATTTATTTATTTATTTTTGATAACAGGTTACATTCTGTTCATACCATACAGCAATGTTGTGGGTCTTTAGCTATTGCCAGAAAAATATACCTAGGTCAATGATTTAATAAAACCTAACATCATAACATACAAGCGGACCCAAAATGATGGACCCAAATGATGGACGACTGAAATTATCAACATTTTTGGCCTTTATCATGTCCTTAAAATTTCAGCATGGATAATGTAAGTGATGGCCATTGACTTATCAGGTTCTGACGATCTTTCTTCAAGCTTAGCTGACAAAAAGTGCCCGCCTCTACATACTGAGCGGTTTTAGTTTGGTTCAGTCCCTGACTGGAATTTTGAGAAAGCTCACCAACCCCCCCCTCCCCGCTCAGGGGGGACCCCTCATCCCTCGCCTCAGGCAGCAGATTGCCTTGAGCCGCCCCTGGGCAGAATCAAGTGTCCCGCGGCCGCCCCCGCCCCTCCTGCCTGCCCAGCAGAGCCCTCGTTGAACCAATCCTCTCGGCGGTGGCTTTCAGAGCCGCGAAGAGAGAGTTTCTCTCTCGCAGCTCTGTTAAGCCCGCCAGGGCTGATTGGAAACTCTGAAAGCTGGTGCTGCTGGGAAATTCTGAAAGCCCGTGCGGAGGACTCTGCCAGGCAGGCGGGGGAGGGGGGGCGCGGGACACTTGATTCTGCCGCTGCCAGTTTTTTTTTTTAAATTTTCCCTGGGTTCATGGGGGGGAGAAGGGTTAGGACTGGTAATGGGCTATGGGGGGGCTAAGATTGAACATGGGGTGATGGGGGTTAGGACTGGAAGTGGCTGATGGGGGGTTAGGACTGGTAATGGGCTATGGGGGGGGGGCTAGGACTGGAAATGGGCTGATGGGGAGGGTTAGGATTGGAGGTGGGCTGATGGGGGGTTAGGACTGGTAATGGGCTATGGGGGGTTTAGGACTGGTAATGGGCTATGGGGGGGTTAGGACTGGAAATGGGGTGATGGGGGAGTTAGGACTGGTAATGGGCTATGGGAGGCTAAGACTGGTAATGGGCTGGGGGGTTGCTAGGACTGTAAATGGGCTGAGTGGAAAGGGGGCTTGAACTGCAAATAGCTGATCAGGATGGGGGCTTGGAATGGAAATGGACTGAGTGAAAGGGGGGCTTGAACTGCAAATAGCTGATGGGGAGGGGGCTTGGAATGGAAATGGGCTCTGAGGGAGGGAGCTAGGACTGGAAATGGGCTGAGTGGGGGAAGCTAGGACAGGAAATGGGCTAATGGAGGGGCTAGGCTAGGACTGGAAATGGGCTGATGCGGGGACTAGAAGGGAGTGGATGTTGGAGGATTAGAATGGGATGGGGCTGGGAGAGTGAAATGGAGAGGGGAAAAATATTTTGTGTGGGAGGGAAAAAAAATCTACAATTGGCCGGGTATTGGGAGAGTAAGTGGGGATTGAGGATGGAGAGGTACACTTTGAGTGGAGGAACTAGGACGGAGGACAGAGAAACCGGAGAAAGATTAGTATGTTAAAGCAGATGTAGAGAGAGAATGGAAAAAAAACTAGAAGAGAGAAGAAAGGACAAATAGACAGCAGACGATGGAGAGTTAGCAGAAGACACGAAGAAACCAGAAGAAAGTGGCTGGAGCAATTGCAACTGAAAAAAAAATGCACAAAAGGTAAAAAAAATCTCTTTATTTTGAATTTATTAACTGGAATATGTCAGCTCTGGGAAATGTGCACCATTAACGTCTGTGCTTTGTTTAGTACAAGAGGAAATTAATTTATAGTTTTATTTCTACAGTGTTGTTGTACATTCCAAGTTTGGCTTTTGGGGTTCCCAGTTTAATTATTGTCTTCCTGTTTCTAAATTGTGATTCCTTGTTTGGTGATGGTTTATGTTCTGTTCATGTGTAACTGAGCTGAGGTATTCTGTTTATGTAATTCCTATTTGACATTGCCACTTGTTCTCTTTCCCCAGTAGGTCATGTATTGTTATTCTCTGAAATGTATTGGTTTAATATTTGCAGTGTTGCCTTTTGATAGGTAGGGTCTGGTGCTTTGTGAGTCCTGGTAGTGCTGTTAGGATACGGTGGGTTTGCTATGGGTTCTAAATGGGCAGTGTTTGTAGTAGTTCTAATGTGCCTGGCAGTTGGCACTGGGTTATAGTAATGTAGAAATCTTTTAATCTTTCTTTATTCATACACTCATTAAGAGGCATGTTTACTAAAAGTTAATGTAGGGTAACATTATGCAAATATTTATGTAAATGAAGCCCCGCACCGAGTCTCCGCACATGGCCCCGCACCCCCCTTGGGCCGCCCCTGTAAGTACTTAGCAGTTCCCCAAAGGACACAGATTCCACAGTGCTCGTCCTGGGGTAAGTAGTGGATTTCCTGGGTCCTCTTAATAATAGTTTAAGGATCTTTCCTCCAGGAACTTGTCCAAACCTTTTTTAAACCCAGCTACACTAACAGCTTTTACTATATCCTCTGGTATCGAATTCCAGAGTTTGATTACGCATTGAGTGAAAAAATACTTTCTATTATTAGTCTTAAATAGGTTACACTGTAGCTTCATTGCATGTCCCCTAGTCTTTCTATATTTTGATGGCATAAACAATTGATCTACGTTTACCCGTTCCACTCCATTCATTAATTTATAGACCTCTATCATATCTCCCCTCGGCCGTCTCTTCTCCAGGTTGAAGAGCCCTAACCGTTTTAGCCTCTCCTCATAGGGGTATCCTTCCATCCCCTTTACCATTTTGGTACCTCTTCTCTGTATCTTTTCTAATGACGCTGTATCCCTTTTTCCTCTGTACACTAGCACACAGTGGTATGAGGTACACGTAGCACAGTGGTTATCCCCATTGCTAACTGCATTGTGCTCACCATGCCCCCTCTCTGCCCTTCAATCACTCCAATTCATGACACACCGTTAATGCTGTAGTCAGCAGGCTTCGCTATCCTGGCCCCATGCTATCAGTTACCGCAGGCTTCAGTACGCACTTAATATGCACCAAAGCCTATGCTGACTGCACAGCACACTTTAGTAAAAGGGCCCCTAAGACTGTTAGAGCACTGCAGGCTA
Organism: Ichthyophis bannanicus; assembly: GCA_033557465.1. Classification (NCBI taxonomy): domain Eukaryota; kingdom Metazoa; phylum Chordata; class Amphibia; order Gymnophiona; family Ichthyophiidae; genus Ichthyophis; species Ichthyophis bannanicus. The sequence continues at coordinate 190,751,100 of CM066038.1, read as the reverse complement.
TTAAAAAAGAAGGTAACGTTGCTCTACAGCAGGGCTTCTCAATCATTTTTTTATTTTGTGGCAAGCTGGAGGATATGCAGATTCTGGTGCTAAATATCCTATTTTTAATGGTGCGACTGGCACTTAAAAAAAATGCCAAAAAGTCTGAATATTGACCCAGCAGTTCCTTAGTGGTTCTAGCGAGCCGAGCGCCTTTTCAGTTTTCACTTATGTCATATACTGTTCTGTATTACATTTTTCTGACTAAGGTGGAAAACCACTTTATATTTTCTTTGAAAGATTTTATACAGAATAAAAAATGCACAGCTAGAACAAATTCATGCCACATGCTGTATCAACTGTCAAACATTTTACTACTCCCTGTGGTTATAAAACCATTTTGAGAACTGGAATATAGATAAAAAAGCTGAGATGTTAAGAAAACATATTTTTATCTACATTGAACTAGAGTTTTGGTTTCTGGTATTTGATCTTTCTTTTACCTTTCTCTGTTTTATTTTTTGCAAAGCAAGGTTATTATCGCTTCTTGCACAGAGAATGGTAATAACAATTCCTCTGGATATTTCTTTCAAAACTTTCAACACAGAAAGCTTGAAATTTCAGTGGGGAAGCTTACATGTAGATTCCCTGCTTGTGTTAGGCACTTTGTATATGGCTTAGTCAGTTTCAAAGGCTCCAGCAGACGCCATTCTCTCATTAACAGTTCCACAAAACATAAAAGCCATTTATAACTGCGGAAACATCTTTGCTTTCTCAATAATGTCATCCCTTTTATCCTCTTGGTTCTCTTTGATTTCTCGAACAAAACCAGATTATTTCAAATGTTTCTAGCTGCGGACATCAAGTGCCAGGTGCAATATTCTTACAAAATGTTTAATTCCTTCTCAATTTTCTAGTTTTCTTGCATTAAACACATTTTGTACTCTAAGAGATTTTATGAAGTATTTTTCATGCATTTGTGGCTACATATGTGTGTAAAACGCCTCTTGTTAAATACTGACTGGCCTAAATGTATGCACCTTGCCAAGAAGGCATGCACTTTGATGGTAGGCATAGATGGATCACAGGCAGTTTACCAGTACGAATGCTGATTATAAAATGCTTTAATCAATGCACATACTTGCAAACTTTACATGTGGACATTTCTACCTGCTCCTGTCTACTACTGTACATTCAAGACACTTATGTGTCTATAAAATAATGCCTAAGTAGGCACCTACTTGGTATCTTAACTTTGGTGCCTTGTTATAAAATTACCCTCTATGGGTCTATAGATCTTTGTGTATTCTGGTTGCAATCCCACAATCCACCTATATGCTTTGAGTTGATTCACCTAAATTATATTTGGCCTCTGGAGTAGTGGGGAAAAATGATTAGGAAGTGGATATTTGATTAAAAAAGGCAATTCACCATGTGTGAGGTCCAGCCAGTGTGAACACATATGTAGTGACTTTTGCAGTGTGATATCCTGACACATTGAGATCTATGCAATAAATATTAAGGCCAAAGATTGTCGGATTTAAATCTCTGTGCAAAATCCTTCCTGGATTTTTTTGCCTTGTGACTCCATTGACTCCTGCTCTAAAGACTTATTCCAAAGATTTTTCTTGTGCCAGAAATTCTGTGAATCCATGTCCAAGTATACTATCAGTGACATTTATCAAGCCTAATCCAGATCCTGGTTGTTCATTTAGTGATGATCCAGGAAGGGTTTTGCACAGAATGCTAGACCAGACAAAATTTGGGCCAGTCAGAACACAGGAATGAAGAACACCAGTGATACAAAACACAGTTAAAAGCAGGTTGACTAGAGTCAACCTCTATGGAAGAATTTGACTTTTTGCCTGAAACCTCTAGTAATCTTTCAGCTATGTTTTCTGTTTGGCTAGCAGCCACAAAATTGCCCTGAAATGAAAATGTATCAAAGCAAAATGACACAAAATGAAAATTTATTAAAACAAAACAAACCTGCAAATGACATAGGAAACTAAACAAAACACATTTTTTTACCCCACACACCCCTATAGTTTACAACTTTAATAATATAAAAATAATACTCAGACTATAATGTACTGAATCTGCTGAGCGATCATTCTAAAAAAAAGGGAATATTATGTAGAGGTATTATCAATTCACAACACTGAACTACTGAGCTTTAAACACAGATTCCCAATGGTCATATGTGTTTTTTTAAAAATTTTCTTTCTACACATAATAAAAGGGTAAACAATATTGCAATCTCTTTAGTGCTTCTCTGTGATTGACCCAACACTATTGTTGTGTTTCGTGTAGACAGTGCTTCAGGGGTCCATTAAGACATCACAACATGCCAAGTGTAACATCCATCTTCACAATGCTCACAAAGTAATGTCCATCTTGTCCTCAGGCAGACTCTCAAATATGTCTTATAGTAAATGCATACAACAAACAGTTATTTAATGGGAAACAACCACCAATCTTCAATTACATCGTCACAGTGCCCCCAAATTTATTTGACAACTTCAGAAGGGCAGCTGATATAACTTCATTATTTTTGGTTATAAAAATCTTAATTGATAATACAATTTCCTTTATGCCATTAAGAACTGTAGGGATTAAAATATTTTTTCAAAGCTTCTGCCTCTGTTGTATATCTAATCAATAAGCTGTGCAGAATCTTTTGTCTAATCACTTAACTGTAATGTAATCTATCTAATGTTGGGTAAACATTATAAAATTAAAAGCATGTGTATCACTCTGGGGCATGTTTACTGAAGGTTTTAACGTGTGTTAATGAAATGAACACGTGTTGAGTGCCCACAACTCTTTTATTTCTATAGGTACAGTGGCACTTAACTAAGGTTAATTTTGTTAACCTCCGTTAACCTATAGTAAACATGGCCTTCAGTGCCATTACGTATTTCTTCAGGGGTCACACATGCAACCAGTAAATTTGTTGTTGTTTTATCTTGTTTAAAGGTTTCTCATGATCTCCCCCAAACAATCACTATGGGCCTAGGGCAATGACAGTCCAACTTAGCTCATTGAACAAGTGTCGATTCTGCTGACAGCCTGCCACCACTAAGGCGTCCAGTTTTCTAGTTTGCTGGCAAATTTGAAGTTCAATGAGCTGTGTTCAAATTATCCTCTTAATTCAGCCCATATAAATAATGGACATGGGCAAATTATCAAATAGAAGACTGAGATCTACAGTCAGTGTGTAAACTATGTATAAATCTTTCTCCGTTTTTGGAATGGTGAGATCATGCAGTGTACACATTCCATTCCTGAAAGTAAGATCGAGGCTGGTAGGTTGACCTCAGTGGTGAATAATGGAGCCATTGTTAAAACAGAGGATCATGCAGTTTTTGGAATCCAGTGGATTTCAGAACAGAATCTGAGGCAACATGATTTTTACCAGAGGAAGGCCTGGTCAGACAGATCTGATTCATTTCTTTGGCTGCATGACCACAGAGTTGCATCAAGAAAGAGCGTTAAATGTGCTGCACTTGGATTTCAATAAGGCTTTTGACAGGTTCTGCATAGGAGACATAAATAAACTGAGCACCCCAGCTTTTGCCCCAAAGTGACTGACTGGGCTGAGATGGAGACGACAAAGGGTAGTGAAAAATGTAGCTATCAATGGTGGGTTGCATGGCTTTTTTGAATATTGTAATAAGCAATATTGCATACGGGATATTGGGAAAGGATTGCCTTTTGTGATACTAAAATCTGTAACAGAGTAGACACCCTGAAAGGTGTGGAAAGCTTGAAAGGAATCCTGCAAAGGCTGAGGAATGGCTAAAGTTTGGCATTTAAGATTTAATGTTAAATAAATGAAGGGTGATGCATTTGGACTGCAAATACTGAAGGAAGTGATGCAGTATAGGGGGTGATGATCCATGCACAAAAGCAGAGCAGGATCTGAGGGTGGTCATATATGATGGTTTTACAGCAGTGGCGTCAAACGTTTTGACCCGCTGAAGTCCTGATCTGGCTCACTCCCCTCTCCCCACTCCCAATCTCCTGCCTCAATAATATCTCTTTCAGAAGCAGCAAGCATCTCCCATACAGCTTCCTCACATCATTCCACCCCCCCCCCCATCCAGCATTTTTCCTTCCTTCACACTACTCCCAATCTTCCCTCTCAACACCCCATCTTTCCAAACTGAAAGGAAACTGTAAGCCCAGAGTCTTTGAGCTCATGTGTGTATTGAAGGCTCTATGGTTCTGCCCCCCCCCCCATCAATGCAGTGGCCAGTGAAGACAGGACCAACAGGACCTGTGAGAAGTGCATTGGCTCAAAGATCCCATGCTTAGGGTTTCTTTTAATGCTGCTGTCACTACTGGTCTGGCGAAATGTGGCAAATGCAGCCAGAGGAGGAGTTTGGATCGAAAATGTTAGGGGGAGGTTGGAGGAACAATGCAGAACCATGTGCCTGGGGAGGGAAGTAAGAGGGATGAGGCTGGATCATGGGGGGATAGGGAGATGGAGGGCATAGGCTGGGCACGGGGAAGGATGACTAGGGAGATGGAAGGGGCACAGGGAGAGAGAGGTGAGCGGCTAGACGGAGGGGTGGGGGGGGGGGGGGCGAGAGAGAGAGATACTGGACCTGGGAAAGAAGATTGAGGATTAGATAATAAGAAGGAAGGTTGAAATCTTATTGCATAGAGAAGCAGAAAAATAAATAGTAACATTGCAAATGATGGCAGATGAAGACCATAAGGCCTATCCGCTCTGACCATCCTTTCCAACTACTAAGCTATACAGTCCCTTTTATTCCCTTAGAGATCCTTTGAGGTTGTCACATTCTTTCATGAATTCAGATACAGCCATCATCTCTTCAACCTTCACTGGGAGACTATTCCATGCATCTACCACTTTTCCATAAAAAAAATTATTTCCTCAAATGTCTTGGGTGAAATCTTCCCTTGGACTTCTCCCTCATAAAGTCTCTCTTCTCTCATCATGTATCTTTTCTGTCTCCCTCTCCCTTTTGAATCTCTGATATGAGCAAGTTACACACACACACTGACTCACATTTATGAGTGATATCCTCTCCTCCTTGGCCCCTTAACATTTTGTCTAATGTCCTTGTATTAGCACAGCTTGTTTCTTCTCAAGGCACTCTCCATATGCATCTACAGACCTCATGCTGCTTGCCACTTCTCACAGCAGTTTTCACACTACCTACATCCGCATCTTTAGGGTCATGGTTTTCTCTAGGTGGCTTATCAGGCAGAGAGCATGAGGTGTCCCCTGCTTTCACCCAGTAGGAATCTCCCTTCTTCTCGCTTGTGTCCTTGCACAAGCCTTTTGACACTCTCCATCAGCCTCAACCTGTTTCTCAAAAAGTAGCAACTCTCTCTACCTCAGGCTGTTTGCTCTCAGTGTCTCCCTGCCTATATTTTGGGACTAGGATAGTACCCCAACATGCTATTCTTTGGTATGGTCCTTGAAATCCACTGACAATGGGAGCTTTGCTTCCCAGCTGTCAGATTGGCAGAAAGAGGAAGGAAAAAAAATACTTTTTTCAATCAAAATCTCTGTCCTAGATACCCTCTGGAACCCCTCCAGTTCCTCCCCTGGACTTATAAACAGGGAACTGAGCTAGAAAATTCACTGGCTCTTATAACTCTATACTGATATAAGTGCAAGTGATACCCCTAAATGATCAGTACCAAAAATATCTACTGCTTGTTAGGGCACATTGAGGGTAATTTTATAAGTTCTCACATAGCTAATGTGTGTTTTGTTGTGCATATTTCATACCTTTTTTATAAAGTAAAGTATGAGGGTCATTTTAAAAGGCTTAGATGTGATTTCGGCATCTGAAAACGTGCATATGGCATCCAGATCACGGAGACATCCCTGGAACCATTTTATAAATGACGTTTTAAGATGTCTCTTGCAGGGACACTTAAAAGGCAGGGGGATTGTGTGCCAGAGGTGTGTCTGGGGTGGGGTGATGAACGTAGACGTTTGGGACCGAAAACATCTGGAGGGTGTAGAGAAAATGGCACGCCACTATTCTCAGTATGCTCGATAATCACAACGCTCTTTTTGTGTAATTGCTAAAAATGTTTTGTATTTTCACCACTGCTGATAATCTCATAGACATCCCTGGTCTTGGATGTCAGGCCGGGGATATCTGTGTGAAAACATGCCCAGATTGCACTGGGACATCCTTTGTAAAATGTGCTTTCAAGTGCATATTTTATTTTATAATATAGGAGTGCAAGTATTTATTTATTTTATTTATTTATTTGGTTTTATATACTGTGCTTTTTAAGATCAGCGCTGTTTACATAAGAACAACTCAATACATTGAACAGGTACAAATAATACATAGAACAGGTATACAATAATTGAACATGTTTAAATATCAATAGAATGTTTCCATAAGCTGAATAGCTAACATGTGACCTGAAGTAGGTAGCTATTTACAGACTGAAAAGAGATATGCATTAGCAGGGAGGCCTTAAGCAGCTATGGAATATGGTTGAATGAAAGCTGGAAAAGATGTGTCTTAATTGCCTTGCGGAAGGTCGAAAGGTCAGTGATAAGGCAGATAGGAGGAGGGAGAGAGTTCCAGCGCAGCGTGGCAAAGTAGGAGAAGACTGCTTCTGACAAATTGAGAGCTTTTTCTTGCCATAGTTGTCAAAAATGCATATTAAATCTAGGTATGATCATGTACATCAGCCCTGAATTATATTTTTCAATTTACCTGCATACTTGTGCGCTACGCCCACACTCCACCCAAACGTTGCTCACACCCATATTGAAGGTATGCGTCATTGGCCCTACACGTGTGCTTATAAAATAACGACCAGCTAAGGTGCATCGTTAAAGACCTATTTAGAAATCTAACCACTAAAATATCATGATTTACATGCATAGGTGGTGCGTAACTTTATGCAGTTCCTAATGAAATGATTCCCTTAGTGACCCCTAGGTCATACAAACTAATCTTATTAAATAGCATGCCCACTCATGCATGTTTGTTCTCGTCGATAACTATCTATTCCATATGTCATGTATTTTTTTAGGTTTACTAGAAATTCTGAATTCAGAAAATCTCTGTCTGCCACTTTTGTTTCAAACTATAAAACCGTAGCACCTTTTATGCAATTCTGCACTCTGATTATTCTTTAACCGCCCAAACCGCTCATGGAACTCTAGTCCTAATCAACCTCCCACTCTTTTTGGATATACTTCAAAATTTTGGTCATCACATAAAAATCTGCTTATACCATTGTTAATGTTTATCTTCCAGAACAGGTATCTCTAATGCCTCTCTACTCATATACTCCTTGAGAAAACAAGATCGCCGTATCCAATGTATCCCAAACTGCCTTATACAAATTCTGCATTTTCCCCTTTCAAGTTTCTACTGAAATCAGCTTCATCTAAAATTTAGCTAATACCTTGCCATTGTTGAAAAGATTGTTAAATCCCCAGAGTTTAACAAGTGCTTTCCGGATGTGCCTTTAATATCTTTATTATCTTGAACTGCTATCAGTTTTTCTTTCGTTTCCTCTTCTCAAATCTTTTGGTGTTTTTAACAATTTATTATAATCATTTTTAGCATGTCTTTGCGGGGCTATTCTGATGGCCCAGTAGCAAGTGCTGTTTGCTGCCATGAGGGAAACTGGGGTTTGGTTTGGGGACAGGTGCCTGTTTCTTGGACTGACCAATGTTAGGAATGCTCTGTTCTGAGCCTCTGAGTGTGTGTGTGTGTGTGTGTGTGTGTATATGTGTGTATGAGTATTGGGGAGGGGGGGCGGTAGGGGGAGGGCTGGGGAGAGAAGACTGAGGAAGTATCTATCCCTTAACTGTGACATGTAGAGGTCCTACTGTAACTTAGAGGGAGTCATGATTTGAGGTCTGGTTGAGGACTGTCAATATTTATTTATTTATTTACAATTCTTATATACCGCACTATTTATGACCAGCGCGGTTTACAAAGAACAACAACATCCGACAATATACAAAATGTCTGGTCATTACATTGAACAGGGAAAGAAACTTGGAGAGAGAGGGTAACTATATACATAGGAAGTTAAATGGGGGAGGAACCTGTTTGGTGTTTTAAGTATTTGAGGATGAGCTATTCGAGTGTGACTGGGGTTCAGGGCCGTCAGTAAGATATTTGACAAATAGGAAGTGTTTCAGGGCTTTCCTGAACTGGCTTAGGTTAGGGATTGCTCTGATGTGTGGTGGTAGGGTGTTCCATAGCACTGGGGCGCAGAGACTGAAGGCTCGGTTGGATGTTGTTTTGGTGCAGTTTGTCGTTTCTTTTGGTATTGATAACATATTGGTCTCGGCGGTTCTTCTTTGTCTGGTGGTGGCAAGTGGTTGTATGAAATCAGATAGAGAGAATCAGGTGACGTCCTCAGGGCGGAGCCATGCATATGGAAGTGCTCTCTAGAGCTCAAAAAGGAGGGCCTTTCTGAGCCCACCTAGGTAGCCCATCCCACCGGTCCGCCCCCTAGTCCGGTCAGTGTGTTCCTAGCTAGCTAGTTCCCGGACAGGGAGTGGATACGGCAGGCTGACCTCCTCCAGGGGAGGCAGGTGGGATTGTGTGGCTGACTTATCCTGCTGTCCACGGAGAACTCCCGTTACAGGTAAGTAACCTCATTTTCTCCATGGACCAGCAGGATTGCGTCAGCCACACTTGGTGCCTCCCCAGCTGTGGAGAACGCTGAGGTGGAGGAGGAGGAGCTTAGTTACTAAATGAGGCTCTGAGCCGCAATAGGATGAACATCTTTATTGCCGTAATAGGTGAAGGTGCATACAAAATCGTGCAGTTGTGCAACGGGCAACTAGTGCTAACAGCGTACGAACAACAGTGGCTGAGTAACAGTGCAACTAACAGTGCAGACTAACAACAGTGCCTGTAACAGTGCAACTAACAGTGCGAACTATGGCTGGATCTGCTAGCCCTGCTGCGGTTTGAAGGGCTCCGGCTATGGTTGCCCTTTCGAGGATCCTCCCGCCGGTGGCGCTGGGAGCGGTGGCGGTGGCACTCGGAGTGCCTGCGTCGTTTGGGAGAGAGGCCCCTGTGGCTAGAGTCGCTGCTGCTGCTGCGTCTGTGGTAGCTGGGTCTGAGAAAAACCAGGCACAGGCCTCACTTGATACTTGAAGTCCAGCCGCCTCAGAAACGGACGACCAGACGCTGGTGTCTGCCACAGTTTCAAGTGATTTTCCAGCAGTCTCTGATGCACTGGGAGTTCGAAAGCAGGCTTCGGAGTGGCGAGGTATTTTAGAACCTCTGGAACAACCTCTCCAGGCGCATCAGTGGCGTTCAAAGAGAGGGCAGAGGATAGTTTTGTTAAGAACTTGGGGTAGGTGAGATCCTCCGCCAGGGGAGGGTCTTCTATCTCAGCTGTCTTCTCTGAGCCAATATGTGGACTGAGAGTTATAAATGAGTTGGAAAACTTTCGGTAGTTGCAAATGAAGTCATAGTATCATTGCCCAGAAGAGGATGGTTGTGACTGAACTGGTAGCCCTTAGAAACTAATGAAAATTACTGGTATGTACTATCTTTCATGTCAATACACTGGCTGTTTTTACAATTTTAAGCAAAGGAATGTTTTTTTTATTTGATTGTCTAACTCAGATATTCCTCCATACTGAAAAATTCTTGCATATTTAAACATATTCTTGTCTAATTTTTTAGACAATGTTTTTATTTAAAATTATTTTTTTGAATCAAGCTTTCCAAAGAAAGAGCATATTTGATTACAGTCTTCAACTGACAGCACTCTTCATTATTTGAAAATAGCTATATTTTGCAAGAGCCAAATGGGCAACCCTCTCCATCTTGCATACAAATAACTCACTTGAAACACAAACAAAACCTTGAGAGGGCAACATCTGTATAGATATTTGCTGAGAGATGCTTCCTATGGACATGCATTCATTAGCATACATTTGGTTTGTTAGAGCACCTTAGAAAATTTGGGGTTTTCTAAATTGATTTAGCTGGCATTAGCTCAACAATTACTGTGCATAAAGTCAGTTTGCATGCTCTAAAACATTCTACCATGTTAGGGCGGGAACCAGAACCGCAGCAAGCTAGAAATGTGCCCTGTGTGACTAAGAAACCTGGTGCACCCTCCACTCCAGCCACTTGTGCGGCAAACCACTGTTCACATGGCCCTTGGTAGGAGCCATATATTTTATTTATTTAACAATTTTTTTATACCACTTTATCATTTCAGTCAAAGCAGTTTACATTGTAACTTAAACTTGGTAATGTATATTAAACTGGGACATTGATAACTTGGATTTTTCTGAGGTAATGGTGGGTTAAGTGACTTGCCCAAGGCTGCAAGGAGTGCTAGTGGTTTACTGTATGTTAGGCCTTCGGAAAAACAGTCGTAATGTTAATCATATAGGCTATCTACATAGCAGCTAAATATTACTGCTAAACAGACAATGATTGGTGGTCAGCGGCACATGTGGATATACAGTGTTGCTGACTCTGTAGCAGCGCTGAGTACACGTAGCAGTTTAAATGCTGCATCATTGTTCACCACTAACATTAGAAAACACAACTTCATCGGCTGCTAAATCTCTTCTATCCTGCCCATTATTATGCTTTGCAGCTTCCTCTGGTGCTTCTACATTCCTTCACCGGAGGCTTCTGCAGCTGCTTACATGGACTTCCCACTCTCTGGCCCTGAACATTATACATAGTAGCATAGTAACACAGTAAATGATGGCAGATATAGACCAACAGGATCCATCTACTCTGCCCAGTAATAGAGATGTAGAGTTGCCCCACTGCTCCATGCAGGTCACTCCTCTCCGTTTATAAAGTTATTTACCTTGAATGGGGTGTACGCTGTGAAACGCCAGGGCTGCACTCTCTGCGGCTTCAGAGGCTAAAGCACCGACACTGGCTGTTGAACTGGCACCTACAACTAAAAGGCTCTGAGAAACTAGCTAAACTTAAAGTAGACAAAGCGATGGGTCCTGATGGTATACACCCTAGAATACTGAGGGAACTTGGGGACGTTCTAGCAACTCCATTGACTGACCTTTTCAATGCCTTGTTGGAGTCGGGAGTTGTGCCAAAGGACTGGAGAGAGGCTCATGTGGTGCCTTTACACAAAAGCGGAAGTAAGGATGTGGTTGAAAGCTACAAGCCAGTTAGTTTAACTTTGGTGGTGAGTAAATTATTGGAAACGCTACTGAAAGAGAAGATAGTGAGGTTTCTGGAGTCCAGCGGATTACAGGATCCGAGGCAGCATGGATTCACCAGAGGCATATCTTGTCAGAGAAACCTGATTGATTTCTTTGACTGGGTGACCAGGGAGTTGGACCGAGGGAGAGCCCTAGATGTGATGTATTTAGATTTCAGTAAAGCCTTTGACACCGTTCCTCACAGGCGACTTATAAACAAACTGAGCACCCTAGGGATGGACTCTAAAGTTACTGTTTGGGTTAGAAATTGGTTAAGTGGGAGGTGACAAAGAGTACAGATAAATGGAGCTCACTCTGAGGAGAAGGAAGTTACCAGTGGTGTGCCCCAGGGATCTGTCCTTGGTCCGATTCTTTTTAACATCTTTGTTAGTGATATAGCAGAAGGGCTGTCGGGTAAGGTTTGCCTCTTTGCGGATGATACCAAAATCTGCAATAGAGTAGATACCCAGGAAGGTGTAGATAACATGAGGAGGGATCTAGCTAAGCTTGAAGAATGGTCTAGAATTTGGCAGCTGGGATTTAATGTTAAAAAATGCAAGGTCATGCATTTGGCCTGCAGCAATCCAAGGGAGCAATATAATATAGGGGGTGAAGTACTTTTGTCCACTAAAGAAGAGCGGGACCTAGGTGTGGTTGTGTCTGCTGATCTTAAAGTGGCTAAACAGGTTTGAAAAGGCGACAGCAAAAGCTAGAAGGATGCTTGGGTGCATACGGAGAGGAATGGCTAGCAGAAAAAAGGAGGTGATAGTGCCTCTGTACAGGGCCGGATTTACCTATACGCCATGTACGCCATGGCGTAGGGCCCACAGCTGGCAGGGGCCCACAAAAAAAGAACCAGGTAATTTTTTTAAAACACAATTTAAAAAAAAAACCTGGTGGCTGCCGCCGCGGGGCCCCCTCTGCTGCCGCGGGGGCCCCGTCTACAAGCTGAAGCCGTCCCGTCGGGTCGGGTCGGGTCTCTCCCTCCCTCCCTGCAGGCTGCGAGAGACGCTAAGATAGAGCGTCTCCTCGCGTCTGTGTTAAGCCCGCAGGGGCTGATGGGATTTACCATCAGCCCCTGCGGGCTTAACACAGACGCAAGGAGACGCTCTCCCTTCGCGTCTCTCGCAGCCTGCAGCCTGCAGCGAGGGAGGGAGGGAGGGAGAGAGACCCGACCCGACCCGACCCGACGGGACGGCTTCAGCTTGTAGACGGGGCCCCCGCGGCAGCAGAGGGGGCCCCGCGGCGGCAGCCACCAGGTTTTTTTTTTTTAAATTAAATTGTACTGTAGGCCGGGGGGGGGGGTTAGGACTGGTAATGGGCTATGGGGGGGGGGGGTAGGACTGGTAATGGGCTATTGGGGGGGCTGGGCTGGAAATGGACTGGGGGGGGTAGGGCTGGTAATGGGCTATGGGGGGGGGTAGGACTGGTAATGGGCTATTGGGGGGCTGGGGCTGGAAATGGACTGGGGGGTAGGGCTGGTAATGGGCTATGGGGGGGTAGGACTGGTAATGGGCTATTGGGGGGCTGGAAATGGGCTGGGCTGGGCTGGGCTGGGGGGGGTTAAGGCTAGAGGTGGGCTGATGGGGTTAGGACGGGTAATGGACTGTGGGCTGTTGGGGGGGCTTAGAACTGGCAATGGGCTTTGGGGGGGGTTAAGACTGGTAATGGGCTGTGGGCTGATGGGGGCTGTCTGGTAATGGGCTATGGGGGGGGGACTAGGACTGGAAATGGGCTGGGGGGTTAAGACGGGAGGTGGGCTGATGGGGTTAGGACTGGTAATGGGCTGTTGGGGGGGTTAGAACTGGTAATGGGCTTTGGGGGGTTAAGACTGGTAATGGGCTGTGGGCTGATGGGGGTTGTCTGGTAATGGGCTATGGGGGCTAGGACGGGTAATGGGCTGGGGGCTGAGGGGGGGGGGTAGGACTGGCAATGGGCTATGGGGGGCTGACTGGAAATGGGTTGATGGGGTTAGGACTGGAAGTGGGCTGATGGGGGGTTAGGACTGGTAATGGGTTATAGGGGGGGCTTAAACTGAAAATGGGGTGATGGGGGGTTAAGGACTGAAAATGGGGTGATGGGGGGTTAAGGACTGTAAGTGGGGTGATGGGGGGGCTAGGACTGGTATTGGGTTGGGGGGTTGCTAGGACTGGAAATGGGCTGATGGATGGCTAGGACTGGAAATGGGCTGATGCAGGGACTAGAAGGGAATGGATGCTGGGTGAGGCTGGAACTAGAAGGGAGCTGATGTTGGGGGAGGATTAGAATGGGATGGGGCTGGAAGAGTAAAATGGAGAAGGGAAAAATATTTTGTGTGGGAGGGATAAAAAATCTACAATTGGCCGGGTATTGGGAGAGTAAGTGGGGATTGAGGATGGAGGGGTAAAATTTGAGTGGATGAAATAGGAATGAGGAAAGAGCAAAAGGAGAAAGATTAGTATGTTAAAGCAGATGTAGAGAGAGAATGGAAAAAAATCTAGAAGAGAGAAGAAAGGACAAATGGACAGCAGACGATGGAGAGTTAGCAGAAGACACGAAGAAACCAGAAGAAAGTGGCTGGAGCAATTGCAGCTGAAAAAAATGCACAAAAGGTAGAAAATATCTCTTTATTTTGAATTTATTAATTGGAATATGTCAGCTCTGGTAAATGTGCATCATTAACATCTGCGCTTTGTTTAGTACAAGAGCAAATTAATGTATAGTTTTATTTCTACAGTGTTGTACATTCCAAGTTTGGCTTTTGGGATTCCCAGTTTAATTATTGTCTTCCTATTTCTAAATTGTGATTACTTGTTTGGTGATGGTCTATGTTCTGCATGTGTAACTGAGCTGAGGTGTTCTGTTTATATAATTCCTATTTGACATTGCCACTTGTTCTCTTTCCCCAGTAGGTCATGTATTGTTGTTCTCTGAAATGTATTGGTTTAATATTTGCAGTGTTGCCTTTTGATTGGTAGAGTATGGTGCTTTGTGAGTCCTGGTAGTGCTGTTAGGATACGGCGGGTTTACTATGGGCAGTGTTTGTAGTAGTTCCTAATGTGTCTGGCAGTTGGCACTGGATTATAGTAATGTAGAAATCTTTTAGTCTTTCTTTATCCATACACTCATTAAGAGGCACGTTTACTACAAGTAGTATATGGTAACATTATGCAAATATTTATGCAAATGAGGCCCCTTATGCAAATGAGGTCCGCACCCCCCTTGGGCCGCCCCTGCTGGGGGCCCACAATTTTTGTTGGCGTAGGGCCTCACTCAAGGTAAATCCGGCCCTGCCTCTGTATAAGTCTTTGCTGTGGCCTCATTTGGAGTATTGTATGCAATTCTGGAGACCGCACCTTCAGTAGAGAGGGTGGCTACTAAAATGGTTAGTGGTCTTCATTATAAAGCATATGTGGACAGACTTAAGGATCTTAATATGTACACATTAGAGGAAAGGTGGGATAGAGGTGATATGATTGAGACGTTTAAATACCTCTGTGGCATAAATGCACAGGGGAGAGCTTCTTTCGATTGAAAGCAAGTACTGCTACAAGGGAACATGGGATCAGGGTGAAAAGGGATAGATTCAGGAGTGATATGTGGAAATATTTCTTTACAGAAAGAGTGGTGGATCCGTGGAATAGTCTCCCAGTGGAGGTGGTAGAGATGAGGACAGTATCTGAATTCAAAAAAGCATGGGACAAACACAGAGGATCTCTAAAGGAAAAAAGGGGACTGTTGTAGTTGTTGATATGGAAGGACAGACTAGATAGGCCATGTGGTCTTTTTCTGTCATAATTTTTCTATATTTCTATGTTTCTATGTTAAGAGCCAGTAACTAACAAAGAAACCTTTTTTTAAAGATAGGAAAGCTGTAGAACTAGAGGACATAAAATGAAGCTGCAAGGAAGTAAACATAAAAGCAACATCAGGAAATACTTTTTCATGGAAAGTGTGGTGGATGCCTGGAATGCCCTCATGAAGGACTCGGTGGGAGCAAAAACAGTGATGGAATTCAAAAAGGCAGGGGACAGACA
The DNA here is from genome assembly GCA_033557465.1 of Ichthyophis bannanicus. Lineage (NCBI taxonomy): Eukaryota > Metazoa > Chordata > Amphibia > Gymnophiona > Ichthyophiidae > Ichthyophis > Ichthyophis bannanicus. The sequence continues at coordinate 190,735,911 of CM066038.1, read as the reverse complement.
CACAGGATCCTTAGATAGCAAGAGGGTGGAGTCAAAGCAAATGTAAATAACTTCATAAATAGAGAGGTGTAACTTGCCTGGACTGGCAGGTACAACCTTAAACAAAAGGAACAGAATGGCAGGAACAACTCTACAACTCTAGCAGCCTTACTGGGCAGACTAGATGGACTATGCTGGTCTTTATCTGCCATCACTTACTATGTTACTACAGTATGTTTGCTTTGACTCATGTGATCACTGGGATTTGGGGTAGGCGACATCCTGCAACATCAGGTTCCCATTATTACTTGGATGTCTCGTTTTCTTTTCATTCTTTATCCTGATTTCATTTTCCTTCTTTGTCTGTGCAGTATTCTTTTTTTGAGTAATTAGCCTAAACTGATGTACACCTAAAGGCGTTCTCCCATAATTTGTGAAACTGTCATTTCCAACCTTTTCATATCATTTGTTTCCTCTGTAGCATTCTTAGAGTACTTTCTTTGCATCTTGATTAAGGTTTTCCCTTGTAACCCTAATAAAGCCGCTTGCTTATGAACAAGATTATGCAAATATCTGTCTTTTTTTATACAAGTGTTGCTCTTGAGATTGGAGGGGCGGGGCATTCCACTGTATGACCTCGCACAGTAGGCCAATGGCACGATGCAATAAATACTAACATTCTCTTGAAAGAAAAATAATTTTGTTATTCAACAGATGAAGCAAGGTTTATGGTATATCAGGAAACATGACAGGCCTATGCAATTAGAATGTGGAGAAAGTCTCCATCACGACTAACAATTGTAAGACATTCGACATGAGCCTACCATACAAAGTTGCTTAATTTAGAAGTTACTGTTGCTAATATTATAAACGTGGGGTGCTTAATGTGCAAATTTAAATGCTGTTTTGCTAGATTGCTTTAGGCTTACCTGTATTTCATTTATCAAATGACAATTCGAAAGAAAACTAAACAATCATTTCTACAAAGAAAAAAAATATATGGCGACCTCTGTTTTGTTTGGTGTGCTTTTTTGTCTGCGCTGTTTTGTTATGGTGCCTGTTTAGATATCCAAATTGTTAGTCTGCTGTGTAGTTATGGGAGTTCTGTTTTACCTTGTGATATCTTTGAACCTCTAAATGCCACTTTTGAACTTCCAAATTAACTGGAAGATAGACAACAACGTAGCACATTTTCAAGACAGCTAATTATGTGATACGGTAATGTGCTGTTAATGTTTTCTGCAAAATGCTTAATTATAGTAAGGAAGCATCTAAATGGGCTCTTTTATGATCCTATGTTAAGAGTCTACAGTGGCTGGATCTTTGAAACTGGTTAACCAATGGAAATACTCAAATAGCAGAAAAGGCCGCTGGTGAAAATACCAATGTAATAGCTTTTTTTTTAAAGTAGTGGCTCATTTAGAGCTCAGTTTGAATCAGAAATTCAATTACTGCTGAGGAACATAATTGCAAGAAAGTAACTTGCATTATAAGCCCCACAAGAATAATCTTTCGTAAGGAAAAAAAAATTCGGTTTAAGTACATTTTCATTTTACTCACTGCAAAGCAAGGCAGGTGCATTCCAGGATTCTATATAATTACTTCAGCTCTGACATATTGCCAAAATGCATTTTGTTATGTTCGAGTCGCAATGTATGTTAGTTACATTAATGCGATAAAATTAGGGATGCACTAAATCTATAAAAAATGTTTTTCGGTAATAGACTGTGAATACAGAGTCCAAGGGCAATTCAGGTGCAGAACCTGCTTTTTCATAAAACAACCTACTGGCAGAAGAGAGGTTTTCACATCTTGTCCATTAAGATATTAGTGAATTCTTTGTGCTCCATCCCCCCATTGGAGAGAAATCTTGTTAATGGCACAACTGAATATATGCAACCCTGTCTTAAAATAGAAGTTCATTCAGCTCTACAGAGTAGTACATATGGGCAACAGAAATGCTAAGCTAATTTGCTTTAAGAACACACACTCCAGATATCTTTACAGGCAGAATTCCATCAGGTCTGCATCAGCGCAAGTCATGTAGATCATTAAAACAGTACAGTAGTTATGCTAAGTTGAGAAATGTGATTGACATTTGAATCAAAAGGAAAACTGATAAATTATAAGGGTTTTCTATCTTGGTAGATACATTTGTGGGAAAAACCTATTTTACCAAATCTATTTGCCATGGTTATTAAATTGTGGTAAGATTTTGCATTTTACCACAGCTTAATTTACTGTGGGAGTCACTAACTTGGGGCAACTTGGTTAGTGACTCCTGTTGTAAAGAACTAACACAGCTTGAGGTGAACTTTGCAAGCTGCACTATTTCTGGAAAAATAATACAAGCTTAAAGTTGGTGTTATTTTTCCTGCCCAGTAGCATTGGGTCACTAACACATGACCTGATGGTTCCAAGCGTCATCTTAAATGGGCCAATATCTGCCTAAATCGTGTTGAGCCTTCCCTCAACTCCTCTCCAATTAACCCCCCTCTCCCCCCCCAGATCCCCAGTCCAAACCTCCCCATCCCTAAAATCACCCCATTGGGACCCTCTTCCCCCCCCTGAAGAACCCCACTGTGACCCCTCTGAAAAAGATCTGCACCCTCCACAAAGACTCCCTCCCCCCTGTAGACTCCATAAGGCCTACCCCAAGGCCTCCTGATGATCTAACAGGTTTGGGGCAGGAATGAATCCCAGTTGTTCCAGCCCCCTCTGGTGCTGTGTTAAAAATGGCATCAGGTGACCCCTAGTGATATTCTTGTAGTACTACTGCTAAGGATCAATCTGCTATGTAATGCCTGGACAGATTTTTTACTACAGTCCACTCCTGCTACCTTCCAAGGTATGTGTACATGTGCATTCACAAGGACATTAGCTCTGTTGGCCCACAAGTCTACCTATGGAACATCTGACATACTCCTGCTTTCCCAGAACACCATCAGCAGGGAGAACAAGTTCTTCCTTATCCTGGGGATCAGGAGGAACATGACCAGGACCAGTCAGATCTGGTAACAGCTGGTCTTCCCTTTAATCACAAGTGCATTACCTATAGAAGGTTAGAGTTCAGAAGGGTGGACAAACATGAACCACAGGGTAGGCCTAGAAAAAAGGGGGCATGGAGGGCACTTCAAAGGGAAAGGACATATTTTATGAGCTAGGCTGTTACACAAATAGGAACCCATCCCAAATAACTGACTTGGATAGATATTTAACTCTCAGGTGAGCATACTCTACCATTGGCATTTTGCAAGTGTCTAGACCACTTGGGACACAAAATCACAGCAGCCTGGAGTGGCTAGGGGAGCATATAGAAATGCTCAGCCCTTATGTGAAGATCTTACTTCAGGGAAAGGGTGGTTAGTACTTAGAATGGCAATTAGATCAAAGAAGGCATGGCAATGGTCTACACTACAGGATCCACATATGTTATAAAGGGAAGACATGCAAGACACATGCATGGGGATCTAGGACTTGTACACAAATTGGTAAAAGGGTCCACTAAATTAATTGTATCTTACCTACATAATTTATTTTGACAAAAAATGATCACTTTTCTTATAGCTGAAAGATCTCAACAACGTGGAGGCCAGTTCCCTTATGGACATCTAGCCCCTGTATGGCCCTTCAAAATTGGGACAAACAGTGGTAGACCCGATTCTGATCGCACAGGTCGTCTAGCCCCTGCAGGATCAGAATCTGGTTTACCAGCCTGTACATGCATGCCCTACAGATCCCAGGCTAACTCAGCCAGGCTCTTGAATGGAGCCGCGATGCCATGGCATGACGTCGCCATAGCACCACGGCTCCATTCAGGAGCTGTGATTGCTGGGCATGGGACAGAGCCCCCTTTCCCCACAGCCGACCCCGATCTGGCCTACCATGGCTAGGATTGGGCTGCGGGGAACACACTGCACTCCCTCACATTCCTGCCTCCGCTGTCCCCCGTCTAGAAGGCTGATCCAGGACATACAGGGCTGACCTCAGAATCGGCCCTGTATGTTCGGGGTGATGGCCTGCCCACACACTACCCTCGCTTCACCTTCCACCCACCCCTGCCCCTGTCTAAGGCTCCCCATATAACCCTGCTGTTCGTACAGGAGGCTTTGCATGGGGAAGGGGGATGAATAGCAGGGATGTACGTCCAGGCAAGGTGTACATCCCTGCTATCTGTGCTTCAGAATGACCCCCATAGCTTGTTGCCTTTGGTTGTATCATGCCACCTGGCTAGAGGAGAACTGGAGCAGGACACAGATCTGTATACCTAATTTAGGGTTACCACATGCAGGGCCGGATTTACCTTGAGTGAGGCCCTACGCCAACAAAAATTGTGGGCCCCCAGAAAAGATAAAAACGAGCACGCCGGATCAGCTGCGTGCTGTTGGCCCTGACGTCATAATTAAACTGGGAATCCCAAAAGCCAAACTTGGAATGTACAACACTGTAGAAATAAAACTATACATTAATTTGCTCTTGTACTAAACAAAGTGCAGACGTTAATGATGCACATTTACCAGAGCTGACATATTCCAATTAATAAATTCAAAATAAAGAGATATTTTTCTACCTTTTGTGCATTTTTTTTCAGCTGCAATTGCTCCAGCCACTTTCTTCTGGTTTCTTCGTGTCAGCCCAACTCCAGTCTTAACCCCCCAGCCCATTTCCAGTCCCAGCCCCCCCCATCGGCTCAAGTAAACTTTAATAAAAAAAAAATAAAACGCTGGCCGCTGCCGCTGCCGCCGCGGCAGCATGAACTGTCCCGCGGGCCCCCTCTGCCCGGCTGAGCCCCTCCGTGCCGGCTCTGAGAGGCGCGAAGGGAGAGTGTCTCCCTCGCGTCTCTGTTAAGCCCGCAGGGGCTGATGGGAAATTTCCCATCTGCCCCTGCGGGCTTAACAGAGACGCGAGGGAGACACTCTCCCTTCGCGCCTCTCAAAGCCGGCACGGAGGGGCTCAGCCGGGCAGAGGGGGCCCCGCGGGACAGTCCATGCTGCCGCGGCAGCAGAGGGGGCCCCGCGGGACAGTCCATGCTGCCGCGGCAGCAGCCAGCGTTTTTTTTTTTTAATTTAATTTAAAAAAAGCTAACTATTTGTTCAATTTTTGTGGGCCCTATGCCACGGCGTAGTTGGCGTATAGGTAAATCCGGCCCTGACCACATGTATTATATTTTCAGCATATTTTATGACAGAGTTGGTGTCCACCTAGCCAAGAAGAGTCAGTGTCTTCCACAGCAGACTGGCTAACCTACTTGAAGAGAGCTTTAAGCTGGATACATTGATGATGGATGAAGAAAGCCCCAAGGTAAGGGAAAGCCCTCAGGTAAGTAAAACATTAAATATCTCTCTAGAAATGTATTAAAGGGGCAATATCTGGAAAGCGGAGTGCATTAATGCTCATAGTATGGACTTTAATGGAAGAGGCTGACTTGGATTTAGTAGTGGTTACAGAGGTATGATTCATGGAGAACCGTGACTGGGATGTAATTATACCGGGCTATACTTTATTAAGGAAGGACAGGGGAGGAAGAAGGGGAGGAGGAGTGGCACTATATGTTAAAGAAAAATATTAAAGCTACAGAATTACAGGGTTTATGAAGGAAAGAGGAGGCACTGTGGGTTAAACTAGAAAGAGGGAAAGGAGCATCCATTTGCATTGGTATGATATAGAGACCTCCCTCAATGGCAGAATAACTGAGCAGAGGCTTAATTGAAGACATTCATAGTATTGCTACGAAAGGAAAAGTGTTACTGGTAGGTGATGTAATTGTGCCAGAAGTTGATTGGCGCATCCCTGCTGCAGTGTCATCTAGAAGTAAGGAGATCCTGAATTCTCTACAGGGAGAACTATTTCAGCAACTAGTAATAGAACCTACACATGAGGGATACATACTGGACCTTGTGCTTACCAATCCACATAGTCATTCTTGTGTTATAGTGAGTAATCATATCACATTCAGTGATCACCAGATGTTGTAGTTCAGTATTAGGACTAAGGCTGGTAAAGTCCATTCAAAATTGAGGGCCCTAGACTGTAGGAAAACTAACTTTGCCAAAATGGGACAATACCTCAAGGAGTTGTAAGCACCTGGGGGATGTAGAAAAACAGTGGGGAAAACCTGAAAGGAGATATTTTAAGGGCAACAAACCTTTTTGTTAGGAAAGTAAATAAATGTAAAAAGAAAAAAAGGAGGCCACTATGGTTCTCAAAAGAAGTAGTTGAAAGGTGAAGAAAAAGAGGGTGGCGTTCAAAAAATACAAGAAATCACAGAACGAGGAAGACAAGAATCAATATTTGGAAAAGCTCAGAGAAGCTAGTAAAGTAGTCAGGAAAGCAAAGATACAAATGTAAGAAAAACTAGCCAATGCAGTAAAATGAGGGGATAAAACATTTTTCAGATATGTTAATGAGAGGAGGCAGTGCAAAAGAAGTATTGTCAGACTCAAGGGTGAAGGAGAGGCATATATAGAAGCTGATGAAAATAAAGGAATTGCTTAGCAAATATTTTTGTTCTCTGTTCACAGATGAAGGGCCAAGAGTAGGACCTCAGAAAACACCCACAAATAGGAACAGAACTGAAGGGGATCTTGAATGATATTCAGAAGACTGCATTTGTGAGGCGCTAGCTAAACTAAATGTAGATAATGTGATGGGGGCAGATGGGATACATCTGAGAGTATTGAAGGAACTTGATGAAGTTCTAGTGGCCCCAATGTCTGACCTTTTCAATTATTCTTTAGAGTTGGGAGTGGTCCCAGAGGACTGGAGAAGGGTGTATATGGTCCATTTACACAAAAGCAGAAGTAAAGATGGGGTTGGGAACTACAGGCCAATTAGTCCGATCTCTGTAGTGTGTAAATTTACGGAAATGCTGCTAAAATAGGGGATAGTGAGGTTTCTGGAGTCCAATGGATTGCAGGATGCGAGACCGCATGGCATTACCAAAGGCAGGTCTTTTTAGTGATATTGTAGATGGGCTATCAGGTAAAGTTTGCCTCTTTGTTGATGATGCCAAAATCTGCAAAAGTGAAGATACCCAAGGAGTAGATAAGATCAAGAGGGATCTAGTGAAACTTAAAGAATGGTCGAGAATTTGATTCTAAAACTTGCAAGGTCTTGTGTTTGGGCTGCAAAAATCCAAAAGAAGAGTGGGACATGAGCATGACAGTTTCTGATGATCTTAAGGTGGTTAAACAAATACAGAAGGCAATGGCGAAGACCAAAAGGATGCTTGAGGGCATAGGGACAGAAATGGTCAGCAGGAAGAAGGAGGTGATAGTGCCTCTGTATAAATCTTTGGTAAGACCCCATTTAGAGTATTGTGTGCAATTCTGGGTACCACATCTTCAAAAGGATATAAATAGGATGGTGTTGGTGCAGAGGGTGGCTTCCAAAATGGTCACTGGGCTTCATCATAAGGCATATGGGGACAGACAAAGATCTCAATATGTATACTTTGGAGGAAAGACTGGAGAGGGGGGATATGCTACAGATGTTTAAATACCTCTGTGGCATAAATGCACTGGGGGAGAGCCTTTTTCAGTTGAAAGAGAGCTCTGCAACAGGGGTTCATAGGATGAAGGTGAAAGGGGATAGACTCAGGAGTAATATACAGAAATATTTCTTTACGGAAAGAATGGTAGGTGCATAGAATAGTCTTCCAATGGAGGTAGTAGAGATGAGGGGCAGAATCTGAATTTAAAAAAACATGGATCAAACACAGAAGATCTCTAAAGGTAAAAAAGGGACTGCAGTAGTTGGTGTGGAAGGGCAGACCGTATGATCTTTATCTGCCGCCATGTTTCTAATTAATTTTTTTGATTGAGTGACCAGAGAGTTGGACCGAGGGAGAGCCTTAGATATGGTGTTCTTAGATTTAAGTAAAGCCTTTGACACCGTTCCAAACAGGCAACTTAAAAATAAATTAAGCACCCTAGGGATGGACCCTAAAGTTACTGACTGGGTTAGATATTGATTGAGTGGGAGGTAATAAAGTGTACAGGTAAATGGAGCTCACTCTGAGGAGAAGGAGGTTATCAGTGGTGTGCTGCAGGGATCTGTCCTTGGTCTGATTTTTTAAAAAATTTGTTAGTGATATTGTGAAAGAGCTCTCAGGTAAGGTTTGCCTTATTGTTTTTTTTGTTATTTTTTTTTAAAGTGCCATCAAGTCAATGCTGACTCCTGGTAACCCAGCAGTCCCTGGGTTTTCTTGGCAAGGTATCACTGGAAGTAGATTGCCAGGCCTTTTCTTTCAAGGCAGTGAAGGGTGAAGTGACTTGCCCAAAGCCACAAGGAGTGCCGGTGTGACTTGAACCCAGCTCTCTGGGATTGCAGGCTGTTGTTCTAACCACTAAGCTACTCTGCCTTATTGTAGATGATACCAAAATCTGCAAGAGTAGAAATCCAGGAAGGCGTAGCTATGAGGAAGATTCTAGCGAAACTTGAAGAATGGTCAAGAATTTGGCAACTGAGCTTTAATGCTAAAAAATGCAGGGTCATATATTTGGGCTGCAAATATCCAAGGGAGTGATACAATATAGGGGGTGAAGTACTTCTGTCCACAAAAGAAGAATGGGACCTGGGCGTGATTGTTTCTGAAAATCTTAAAGTGGATAAACAGGTAGAAAAGACAATGTCAAAAGCTAGAAGGATGCTTGGGTGCAAAGGGAGAGGAGGGGGTGATAGTACCTCTGTATAAGTCTTTGTTGAGACCTCATTTGGAGTACTGTGTGCAATTCTGAAGACCACACCTTCAAAAGGATAATAATGGAATGGAGTTGGTACAGATGATGGCTAGCAAAATGGTCAGTGGGCTTCATCATAAGGCATATGAGGACAGACTTAAAGATCTCAATATGTATACTTTGGAGGAAAGACAGGAGAGGGAAATATTATAGAGACTTTTAAATACTTCTGTGGCATAAATGCACAGGAGGAGAGTCTCTTTAAATTGAAAAAGGGGGCATAGCAAAAACGGGGCATAGGATGAAGGTGAAAGGGGCTAGACTTATGAGTAATATGCAGAAATATTTCTTTGCAGAAAGAGTGGTAGATAACATGGAATAGTCTCGCAGTGCAGGTAGTAAAGATGAGCAACCAAAACAAAAACGTGAGCAGTATATGAAACTTTTATTGGTCCTTATATGTTAAAAGAAGGGGAGCCAGACCCAACACAGGCCGTGTTTCGTGAATACTTCGTCAGGGGTGAGGCACACCACAAACTTGGGACCGGATAAGTACCCTGCCAGGAGCGATCAGTAGGTGCGATTTGCACACAACAACAAATGGATTGTGAGGATTCAAACGCATGTACAGAGACCCACGTAAGCCATCAAACAGTGAAGGAAATGGTCTACGTTGCAGTTGCTGTCTTCTTTCTGGTAGTAAAGATGAGGACTGTATCTGAATTCAAGAAAGCATGGGACAAACACAGAAGATCTCTAAAGGAAAAAAAGGGACTAGAATAGTTGAATGGAAGGGCAGACTGGATAGGCCATACATGAGTGTAATTTGACCATGAGGGGGGGGGGGGGAAAGGATGTGGTGATATATTTACATATTCATTATGGTTAGATGGATAGGAAGCTAGTATATCAAACAAGCGAGGGATGAGCTGACACCCCCAAGATACTCAAAGAGGGAGCAGAGGCTCTCCTTCAGTGGCTTTGCCTAAAAAAGGGAAAGCAACATATCCCAAGGCTACATAATTAAAATGTAGCAAACATTATAGCTGTTTAGTTATTTAGCCTGGCACTGACATCTGCAAATATATATTCTGCAAAATACAAAGGAGATGTAAGGTGCTCATATGCCAAGGGACAAGAAGAAAAAAAAAACCACAGCACAGTTTCTAACACCAAAATAAATTATAATTAATTTTATTTTGGTGTTAGAAACTGTGCTATGGTTTTCTTTTTTTCTTTTTGAACAAATATTTTGCGTCCAATGAAACCCCTCCTCCAACAGTAGGTGCAGAGCAGAACTAGGACATTTCACCATCAAATGGAGTGGAGGAGTAGCCTAGTGGTTGGGGCAAGGTACTTCAGGCCGGAAGGTCGGTGGTTCAAATCCCACTAGAGGATAGCAACCTTGGGCCGGAAGGACTGGGGTTTCTAGTCCCACAGGTGCTCCTTGTGGCCTTGGGCAAGCCACTTAACCCTCCATAGGCCATGTTCCCTGTAAAATAGTTATCTCCAAGTTATAATGTCCTGTTCAATGTAATTTCAGTTTGTTCAATGTAAACCGCACTGATGCAGAATAGCGCGGTATATAAGAGAATGTAAATAAATAAATAAATCCAACATATAAGAAAAAAAAATCTGATTCTGGTGCCTTCTCATTAACAGCCTCTCCAGTACCAGGCAGATTGTGAACTAACACAAAAACCTATAAAAGTTACTGAAGACCTACAAATCTACCATACCATAATGACACCAGCCTACCTAGAAAACAGCAGCACTATAAATATTGCAGTGGACATTAGAACATCCCTTCACCTATTCAGAAAATTGAACAAGCCAGATTACTATAGATCCTAAATAGTAACTCCATGCTAATGGAATACTTGTTCTCTGTCACACAGGCCAAAAACCAGTTAGACCCTTACCAAGTATAGAATAAATTATAATAAACTTGAAGTAGAAATATGTAGATAAAATTAAATTGAAACCCCAACAAGCCAGGCTTTGTATGCAGGGTAATTCAAGAAATATAGAAGGCAGGCAACTCTACCTCACCTTTGCTGAGCAGTAGCATGAGAAGCACAAGCCCCTTTGATCCCACATGTAGGAAGAGCAACCTCCCCCCATAGTCTTCCCCCTCCATTAATCTCAGTGCCACTTGCTCAGAAGTAGCCATGTTGCTGATTAGGTGAAGTGCTGGTTCTCCCCACAGCCATCTCTGAACAAGAATCACCAGGATCGAGGGAAGGGTCAGACCACGAGGAGAGGCAGTGTTGCCTGCATGTGGGATCAGAGAGAACCGTGTCTCATTACTTCTCAGTAAACATAAAAGCAGCAGTTAGCAGAGAGGTATACATGGTGATGGGACATTATTTGTGCAGCTGTGCAGTCTATAGCTGGTGCGAAAATTCCAAATGTGCTATGCCTCTGTTGCAGGCCTCAACAAATGTGTGGATTTAAGAGCAAGGCCAAAATCTTAGGAGCCAGTGCTTACTACTACTACTGACCATTTGTACAGTGCTACAAGAAGTATGCAGTGCTGCACAGACATGTAAGAGACAGTCCCTGCTCATCAGAGCTTACAATCTAGTCAAGACAGACAACACAGTAGGTGTAAAACAGGGATACATCTAGGTGGAATGGTAAGGAAACACAAAGGAGATCAGGTGAGTCAAGATCCAAAAGCGGCAGTGAAGAGGTGAGTTTTCAGCCTGGATTTAAAAAGGGCTAGAGAAGGCGCCTGACGTACAGACTCAGATAGTTTGTTCCAGGCATAAGGAGCAGCAAGGTGAAAGGAGTGAAGTCTGGAGTTAGCAATAGAAGAGAAGGGCACAGATAGAAGCAATTTTCCAGAAGAGAGGAGCCTCCAAGGAGGGGTGTAAGGAGGTATAAGAGAGGGAAAGGTAGTGAGGAGCTGCGGAGTGAATGCACTTATAAGTCAGCAGGAAAAGTTTGAAATGGATAGGGAGCCAATGAAGTAACCTGAGAAAAGGGGTAATATGAGCATGATGAAGCTGGCGAAAATTAGCCACGCAGCAGAGTGTTGAACATAAGAGCATAAGATATGCCATACTGGGTCAGACCAAGGTCCACCAAGCCCAGTATCCTGTTTCCAACAGTGGCTAATCTAGGTCATACGTACCTAGCAGTTTCCCCAAAAGACACAGGTTCCACAATGCTTGTATTGGGTCAAGCATTGATATCCTGGGTCCTTTTTTTTTTTTTTGAAACTTTGTTTTTATTAAGCATGTGAAAGACAGGATAATAGCATACATGACCAACAGGTACAAGACCCACAACCAATCCCTCTCCAGGCAGCATACCCCGATGTACTAAACCTTCTTCCACAGCCAGCTACTATCTGGGGTCGAAGGCTCAGCTAAAGAACCTCATAGCCCAGTGAACATAGGAAAACAATAACAAGTTATAACAAACTAAGAAACTTAAACAAACGCTTAACTCGTGTGCCATGTGTTGTGTGCTGGGCACTGATGCACACCCCCCAGTGATATCACCCCACTGACCCTTGCAAGTAAGGGTCCCAAATCTTATGAAATTCCCACTCCCGACCCCGTAACCGATATGTCAGTTTATCAAACTGAATCTCTCCTCCACTTTCTTCTGCCAGTCCTCCGCCGCCGGCCCCCCCTCCCCCTTCCAGCGCCAAGCTATCGCAATCCGCGCTGCCAACAGAAGCTTCTGCTCCCGCAACCTAGCCCACCGCCCCAAACCCTCCCGGTCCACTCCCCCCAACACCCACACCCGGGGCCCCCCATCCAACTCCCCCTCCCCTCCCCCCCTCCCACCCCCCCTCCTACCTACCCCCTCCTGCACCAACCGCCAGAACCGCTGTATAACCCGGCACCCCCACCACATGTGCAGAAAGTCCCCCCACTCTCCAGACCCCCGCCAGCACATCCCTGCCCCTTGCCCCCCCCTCCAGGCCAGCCTACTCGGGGTTACATAGGCCCCATGCACGATTTGCAATTGCGTTTGCCTCCAAGAGGAAACCGCCGTATACTGATAAATAGCCCTATAAATCCCCTGCCACTGCTCCTCGCCCCAAACCGCCCCTACCCATCTGTGCCACCGTTCCCGATGACCCCACCTTGCTTTATCCTCGGATTCCGTCGCCTCCTCCAATAACAACCGATAAATCTTCGAGATAATCCCCTTATCCTTATTTCCCTGAAACAACACCGTATCCATCGCCGTGCTGGGGCGGCTAATCCACCGGACGGTCTCCCCCGTGTGTAGAAAGTGCCTAATTTGAAAATACTGATAAAATGGTATGGGAAGCTGTGCCCTGGACTCCAACTCACGATGAGATCCCACCACCCCATTCACCAAACAATCCCCAAATTTTACAATCTTACCCTGAAGCCAATCCGACCCTCCAAAGGGAAAGAGGTCCCCCACCCTGGTCCAGAAAGACACAGGACTGGGAAACCACCTCCGCCCTTCCCCCTGCTGTGCAACCCTCCACATGGCCCCCAAAAAAGGGTGGTCCTTCCCCATGACCCTTACACCTACCCCCCTTGTGGAAGCCAACCACTGAGTCAATGACAGTGCCCCCATCAGGGTGGTTTCCAGGCCCACCCACGCCGCTTCCCCTCCCCCCTCTGGTAATGGTCCTGCCAGGCTCTTAGGATACATGCCTGATGGTACCACCGCAGGGAAGGCAACCGGACACCTCCGCTGTCCTTAACCATCCGAAGCTGACTGATCCTGATCCTCGCCTTCCGCCCTCCCCAGATAAATCTGCGAACCTGCTCCTCCCACCTTCGAAATACCCCCCCCGGATCCTCAGGGGCAGCTGCGCAAACAAATACAGAAACTTAGGCATAATGCTCATCTTAAAAGCTTCAATTCTCCCCACCCAACTCAGCTGCAGAGCCTTCCAGCTATCCAATAGACTCCCAATCTTTCCCCCCAACATCCGATAATTAAGCTCATATAAGCTGTCAGGATCCTCCGATAACTGGACCCCCAGGTATTTAAAATACCCTGGCGCCCATTTAAAAGGAAAGGTCCCAAACACCTCCCTCCTGACCCCACCGAGAGCCATCGCCTCCGTCTTGGCCATATTGACCTTGAAACCCGACACCCCGTTGAACGCCTCCAACTCGTCCACCAGCGCCGGGAGAGATACCACCGGGTCCTCCATAAAAACCAATGTATCGTCCACATAGAGGAGGATCTTATGCGCACCCTGTCCTACCTGAACCGGACGGATCTCCTTGCGGGTCCGTATGCGGATCGCCAAAGCCTCGATGGCGATTGCAAAGAGCAGGGGGAAAGAGGGCAACCCTGCCTCGTCCCCCTCTGCAAATCAAACCACTCAGAGCATTGCCCATTCACCAATATCCGGGCCGTCGGGCCCCTATAAAGGGCCCGGACCCCCTGCACAAAGCCCTCCCCCAGCCCCATCTTATCTATCATAGCAAATAAAAATTCCCATTCCACCCGGTCAAAAGCCTTCTCGGCGTCTAAGGCCTCACAAACTGCCGGTATGCGGGCCACCTTCACATAGTGGAGTAGCCCCACCGCCCGCCGCACATTGTCCGCTATCACTCTACCCTTGATAAACCCGGTCTGATCCGGGTGTATCAATCCCGGTAGGAGACCCTCCAGTCTCCCCGCCAGCACTCTCGCATATAGCTTCGCGTCACAATTAATCAGCGCAATCGGCAGGTAATTCTCACACCTGTCCGGCTCTCTCCCCTCCTTGGGGAGAACCACCATGTTCGCCCGGGACATCGTCTCCAGCAACCTCTCCCCCCTCAAAAACCCCTTAAATAGCCGAGCCAAGAACGGCGCCACCTCCTCCCTCAGGGCCTGAAAATACTCCGCCGGGTACCCGTCCTCCCCGGCCGCCTTCCCCCTGGAAAGCCGTCGGATTTCCCTCTGCACCTCCTCCACCTCTATGGGTCTCCCCAACCACTCCACCTGCTCCGCACTAAGCCGCGGAATGTTCATCCCCTCCAAGTACTCGCCTATTTTTGCCATACAGGCCTCTTTCTGTCCCATGTACAACTGCTCGTAAAATCTACGAAAGGCCCCGCAAATCTCCCGGCTCTCCGCCACTCTTTCCCCCTTCTCGTTCCTAACTTCCGCCACCACCCTACTCTCCCGGCGTTGTTTGAGCTGCCGCGCAAGCATCTTCCCAGCCTTATTCCCACCTTCCATAAAGTTTCGCTTGGACGCCCTCATCATCCTCTCCAACCCCTCCACATCCAACCTGTTCACTCTCGCCCTTAACTGAGCAGCCTGCGCCCGAGCGGCCTTGGATCCGGTCTTACTGTGTTCCCCCTGCGCCTCTTCCAACTCCCTCATCCACTCCCGCTGCTGCGCCTCCCTCTCCTGCTTCCTCTGACTCCCCATCTGTATCATCAACCCCCGCATATACGCTTTCCCACCGTCCCAGACCGTGGCATCCGAAACCTCCCTGTTGTCATTCCATTCCAGAAACTCCCGCCAGGCCTTCTTAAGCCTCTCCTGCCCTTCTGCAGACTGGATTAAGGCTATGTTCCCCCTTCACCCCCCTTTCGGGTCATCCACCCCACCCCCACCCGGTGTCCATTCCCCTGTAACCATCCCATGATCCGAAATGAGCACTGGGTGTAGTTGCACATTCCCCAAGGCTCCCATCTGCCCCTTCCTCCCGAATAGCATGTCAATCCTAGAGTAAGTCCCCAATCTGGGCGTGTAACAAGTGTAGCCTCGCACCCCAGGGTTCTCCCACCGCCAGATGTCAACCAGCCCCCAATCCACCATGCACTGCCTCAACTCCCTCCCCTCCCGTCTATGCTTCACCCGCTGGTAATTAGACCGGTCCTCCGGCCCCACCACACAATTCATGTCTCCCCCAACCACCCACTCCCCCCGAGCATGCCGTTCAAAATCTCGCAGTGCCTTCCGGAAGAAAGACCCTTTCGGCCCATTGGATGCATACAAGTTTAGAAAGGATACCTCCCGTTGATCCACCCGCCCCACCACCCACACCACCCGCCCCATCTTGTCCCCCCCCGATGCGAAGGGAACAAACTTCAACCTCTTATGCACCAAAATCACCACCCCTCGCTTCTTAGAGTTATAGGGGGCCCCAAATATTTGCTCATAGCCTTGGGCCTTCAACTTAACCTGCTCCTCCTCCACCAAATGAGTCTCCTGCAGCATGGCCACCTCTACCTTGTGCCTGGCCAGCTGCGTGAGAATCCTCTTCCGCTTAATGGGGCTATGAATCCCCCTTACATTAAACGAGGCAATTTTATGTCCCCCCATCATATATGTACCGTGCACCCCGCCACCGTGCCCCCTCCCTGCAGCCAGTAGATCCCGCCTAGATAGCATCAGCCCCAGCACCCCCCTAGCACACACAATTTGCTCCAAACACAACCCTCCAAACTGTACAGTCTCCCCTCGTCCCTCACATTTTTGTTGATTACAGACCTCCATTAGCCACACTCCGCCCAACGCATCCGCTCCCCTCCCCCCCGCACCCCTTCCATTCAAACCTATCCCGGCCCCCCACAGCCCCCCCCCACCCCCACAAACCACACTCACATCTACCCACAGCAAGTTATCCCGCTATGCCCCCCAGCCGTCCCCTCCTGGAATCAGTCCAGTGTCTCTCTGAGCAGTGCCTCATTCTCCGGAGCTTCGCCACCCATCGGCCTCCCCGCTCGCTGACTGCTGGTCCTCTCCGGTCTGGCGCGTTGGGCTGGCACGCGGTGGGCTCCGGCGGGACTGCTGATATTTCCGCCCATCAGCCTTCCCGCTCGCTGACTGCTGGTCCTCTCCAGTCTGGCACGTTGTGCTGGCACGCGGTGGGCTTCGGCGGGACTGCAGATATTTCTCCAGCAGCTCTTTTGAAGCAAAAAACCTTCGCACCCCGTTCACCACCATTGTAATCCGAGCCGGGTACGAGATTGCAATCTGCACTCCCCGTGTTGCCAGCTGGTCCCACAGCCGTAGTAAATCCTTTCGCCACTTCACAGTCTCCGAAGCCATGTCTGGAAACACATACACTGTCCAGGCTTTATATTGCACACTTTTAGATTTCCATGCCGCTCGGATAACATGTTCCCTATCCTGGAACCGCAGCAGCTTGACAATGAGGGCACGTGGCTTCCCCCCCTGTGCAGGTCTAGGCCGAAGCTCCCTGTGAGCCCGCTCAATTTCAAACTGCGGCGACGAGGGGGGTCTGGGAAGCAGTTAACCAACAAGTCCTGAACAAAAGTAATCACATTGTCCCCTTCAGCCCCCTCCGGGACTCCGAATATGCGCAGGTTGGAATGTCTATCCCTGTTCTCCATGTCCTCCGTTTTGGCGTGCAGCCAACTTACTTGCTGTTGCAAAGAGCTCACCATGCGGTCGGTGGAGGCCTGAGCGTCCTCAGCCTGACTCACACGGCTTTCCACCTCCTCCAACCGCTGCCCGATCACTGTAAATTTCTCCTCGAGTCTCCCACAGACCCGGTCCACAATCTCCTCCTTCGTTTCCCGGATTTCTCGGAGGATCGTCTCCAGATCAACCTGCTGCATCGCTGCACTCTCCTCCCCGTCCGCCGCCTCGGAACTGCCTGGGGAGACTGGCGCTGAAGGCGCGCCCGAGCTCGCCGCCACTTTTTTCCCCCCTCCAGCCTTCGCCGCATACAGGTCTTTAATAGTCGAGCCCGGCTTGAGTTTCACTACCTTCGGCATATTTTATCAAAGCGGGGGCCCGCAAGGAGCCGTTTCTACCATGCTATTAGGGGTGTGGGACCAGGAGCTCTCTTAAACACGTCTCTCCCCCTCCGTGGCTAGACCGGAAGTCCCTGGGTCCTTTTTTAATAATGGTTTATGGACCTTTCCTCCAGGAACCTGTCCAAACCTTTTTTAAACCCAGCTACACTAACAACCTTTACTACATCCTCCGGTAACAAATTCCAGAGTTTGATTACACGTTGAGTGAAAAAATATTTTCTCTTATTCATCTTAAATAGTTTACCCTGTAGCTTCATTGCATGTCCCCTAGTCTTTCTATATTCTGATAACGAAAACAATCGATCTACGTTTACCCGTTCCACTCCATTCATTAATTTATAGACCTCTATCATATCTCCCCTCAGCCATCTCTTTTCCAGGTTGAAGAGCCCTAACCTTTTTAGCCTCTCCTCATAGGAGTAGCCTTCTATCTCCTTTACCATTTTGGTGGTTCTTCTCTGTACATTTTCTAATAATATCTTTTTTAAGATACGGCGTCCAGAATTTCACACAATATTCAAGGTGCGGTCGCACCATGGAACGATACAGAGGCATTATAGTAACCTTTGTTTTATTTTCCATTCCTTTCCTTATGATACCTAGCATTCTATTTGCTCTCTTGGCTG
The DNA here is from genome assembly GCA_033557465.1 of Ichthyophis bannanicus. Taxonomy (NCBI): domain Eukaryota; kingdom Metazoa; phylum Chordata; class Amphibia; order Gymnophiona; family Ichthyophiidae; genus Ichthyophis; species Ichthyophis bannanicus. The sequence continues at coordinate 190,717,881 of CM066038.1, read as the reverse complement.
CTGCTGCACACTGGGCAGAGGGTTTTAACATGTTATCAATGATGACGCCTAAATCTTTTTCCTGGGTGGTGGTTCCCAATGTGTAACCTTGCATCGTGTAACCATAGTTTGTTGAACAGATTGAAGAGGAGAGAGATGATTCAGAGGAAGACCAGTAAGGAGTAGGTTACAATAGTCAAAGCAGGAGATGATTAAGGAGTGGATAAGTGTCTTAGTAGTGTATTCAGAAAGGAAAGGATGGATTTTGTTGATGTTATAGAGAAAGAAACGGCAGGATTTAGCTATCAGATGGATGTGTGTAGAGGAGTCAAGGACGACCTCAAGGTTGCGAGCCAAGAAAACAGGGAGGAATAGAGAGTTATTCACGAGACGGAGAAAAGGGAGAGGACGTTTTAGGGAGAAAAATAAGAAGCTCAGTTTTGATCATGTTCAATTGCAAGTGGCTGTGAGACATCCAAGCAGCAATGTCAGAAAGGCAGGCAGAGATCCGGGTCTGGATTACCGAAGAGATTTCAGGCGTAGAAAGGTAGATCTGGGAGTCATCAGCATAAAGATGGCACTGAAAGCCAAGAGAAGAGATGAGTGCACCAAGGGACTGGGTAGAGAGAAGAGAAAAGGAATGGACCCACGACGAATCCTTGGGGTACAACAATTGAGAGTGGGATAGCAAGAGAAGAGATGAGTGCACCAAGGGACTGGGTATAGAGAGAGAAAAGGAATGGACCCAAGACAAATCCTTGGGGTACAACAATTGAGAGTGGGATAGCAACAGAGGATCCACCAGAACAAACACTGAAAGAGTGATGGGAGAGATAAGAGGACAACCAGGATAGTACAGAGCCCTTAAAACCAAGTGAGGACAGGGTATCAAGGAGAAGGTTGTGGTCAACAGTGTCAAAAGCAACAGAGAGGTCAAGAAGAATGACGACTGAGTAAAGGCCCTTGGATTTTGCGAGGAAGAAGGCACTGGAGACTTTTTGGCAAGAGCTATTTCAGTTGAATGTAAATGACGAAAGTCAGATTGTAAAGGATCCAGGATGGTTTGAGAGGAGAGAAAGTCGAGGCAATGGTGGTGAACCACACGTTCAAGTAGTTTAGAAATGAAGGGGAGGAGGGAGATGGGTTGATAGCTAGAAGGACAGGTAGGATCAAATGAGGGTTTCTTGATGAGAGGTGTAACTACAGCATGCTTGATGGCTGCAGTGACAGTTGCAGTGGAGAGCGATAGGTTGAGAATGTGAGCGATGGAAGGGACAATAGTGGAGGAGATAGGGCTTAGGAGGCGGGTGGGAATAGGATCAGAGGAGCAGGTAGTGAGTTTGGAAGAGGAAAGAAGGTGCACGGTTTTCTCCTCAGTGATCATAGAAAAGGAAGAAAGGGTAACAGAGGTAGAGAGGAAAAGTTGGGAGTGAAGAGGGGAAGGAGGGGAAGTAGCTGACTTTGTGGGGAATTGGAGGGTGATCTTGTGGATTTTATCATAGAAATAGTCAGCCAGGGTTTGGGCAGAAAGGAAGAGAGGGGTCAGAGGTGGAGGCACTTTGAAGAGAGAGTTGAGAGTAGTAAAGAGATGGCGAGGGTCAGAGGCAAGAGAGTTATTCAAATGAACATAATAGTCTTGGATGCTTGGAATGCCCTCCCGATGGAAGTGGTGGAGGCAAATACAGTGACAGAATTCAAAATGGCATGGGACAGACACAATAGATCCCTTTACAGCAACAGGATAAAATCAAAATAAATGTAACTATCTAATTTCTCAACAAATAGGGGTGTCCTACCTGGAGCGGTGGGTTCACCTCTAAACAAAGACATGGGGAATGGTGGCCTGCACAGAGCGACAGGTGCACCTACTCTTGCCATCTTACTGGGCAGACTAGATGGACCATACTGGTCTTTATCTGCCGTCATTTACTATGTTACTATTTTACTATGTCTTGTTTGGCGAGTGCTATGGTTGACTGGACAGAGACAAGTATGAATTTGAAGTGTAGAAAGTCCACAAGGGAGCAGGATTTGAGCCAAGCCTGCTCAGCTGAACAGGCACAGGTATGTAGATAGTAGATAGTGGGTAGTGGAAGAAAGCCAGGGCTGGGGTATAGTACACCTCACAGGACGTTGCATGGGCAGAGTGAGAGCATCCAGAGCAGAGGAGAGTGCGACATTATAGCAAGCTACTGCCTTATCAATAGACTCAGATGACAGTGGAGGAAAGAGGTGATGAAACTGTGGAGGAGAGAGCCAAAGGGTCAATAGAATGAAGATTTCTAAAAAGGTTGGAGGAGACAGGGCGAGGTTGAGGCGGCGGGTGATGAAGAGTGAAGCTTAGCAGGTGATGGTCGGATAAGGGAAGAACTTAGGTACAGAAGTTTGAGGGTAAGCAATTAGAGAAAAATACAAGGTCAAGGCAGTGGCCATGCTGGTGAGTGGGGGCAATAGAGCAAAGCTGGAGGTTGAATGAGGAGGTAAGGGAAAGAAGCTTTAAAGCTTAAAGATCAGGGGGGTTATCAACATGAATGTTAAAATCCCCGAGAATAAGAGTGGGGGAAGAGGAATCCAGTAAGCCACGGGTCAAAGTCAGTGAGAACGATAGAGGTAGACTTGTCAGGAGGTCGATTAATAACAGCTACCCGGAGAGGTAGTTGAGTGAAAAGGCAGATGGAATGCACTTCAAAGGAGGAAAAGGAGTGAGACTGAGGCAGCAGGAGGTGTTGGAATTGGCAGGAAGGAGAAAGTAGAAAAATTAAAAAATTAGCTATTAGAGTGTTGAAGATAGCATTAGGGGAACTGGAGTATAAAGTGTTGGTTTTACTTGTTGATTGAGACAATACATAATGGCAACCTTACAACTGTTAAACTTATATTAAGTATTATGGGTTATTATGTATATATGTATTATCTGTATTTGTAATATTTGTTTGGGTATATATTGATGTTTTTCTTATTTCATATATTTTTGGATGAATTAATGAATCATAAAAACGTAGTCCAGCAGTATGATGGGGGGCTATCCACCTTTTTGCATTGAGTGCTATAAGTATAATTATCTACTAGTTGGTGAGAGGTTATATGTGTGTATGTAGTGCAAAAAACTCCTGGCTCTTAGAGAACAAGTTTGTCCTTGTGCTAACTTGGAGAAGCAAGGTAAGGCTACCTGACAAAAGAGCACAAACCTATTGTGAGAGAAAGTGATCCAGTGGCTAGGGCTTCTCTTCAGAAAAGAAACATAGGCCATGTGGTCTTTTGCTGCCATCATGTTTCTATCTAGTCTGCCCTTTCATATCAACTAAAATAGTCCCATTTTTACCTGTAGAGGTTCTCTATGTTTGTCTCATGCATTTTTTAAATTCAGATACTGTCCTGGTCTCTACCACCTCCACTGGGAGACTATTCCACGCATCTACCACTCTTTCCGTAAAGAAATATTTCTGCATATTACTCTTGACTCTATCCCCTTTTGCCCTCATCTTATGTCCCCTTGTAGATGAGCTTACTTTCTATCGAAAAAGACTCTCCTCTTGTGCATTTATGCCACAGAGGTATTTAAACATCTTTATCATATCTCCTCTATCCACCTCTAAAGTAAACATATTAAGATCTTTAAGTCTGTCCTATTAGGCTTTATAACGAAGGCCACTAACAATTTTTGTAGCCATTCTGCACAGACTCCTTCCTGTTTATATCCTCTTGAAGGTGTGGTCTTCAGAATTGCACACAATACTCCAAATGAGGTCACACCAGAGACTTATACAGAAGCATTATCACCTCCTTTTTTTCTGCTGGCCATTCCTTTCCCTATGCACCCAAGCACCCTTCTGGCTTTCACCATCACCTTTTCTACCTATTTATCTACTTTAAGAACATCAGACAAAATCACACCCAAGTTCTGCTCTTCTTTTGTGGACAGAAGTACTTCACCCTTTACACTGTACCACTCCCTTGGATTTTTGCAGCCCAAATTCACGACCCTGCATTTTTTAGAATTAAATCTCAGCTGCCAAGTTCTAGACCATTCTTCAAGCTTAGCTTGTTCCCTCCTCAGTGTCTACTCTATTGCAGATTTTGGTATCATCTGCAAAGAGGCAAACCTTATCCGACAGCCCTTCTGCAATATCACTAACAAAGATACTAAAAAGAATCAGATCAAGGACAGATCCCTGCTGCATACCACTGGTAGCTTCCTTCTCCTCAGAGTGAACTCCATTTACTTGTACTCTTCGCTGCCTCCCACTCAACCAATTTCTAACCCAGTCAGTCACCTTAGATTCCATCCCTATAGTGCTCAATTTATTTATAAGTCGCCTGTGCGGAATGGTGTCAAAGGCATTACTGAAATCTAAGTACACCACATCTAGGTCTCTGCCTTGTCCAATTCCTTGGTCACCCAATCAAAGAAATCAATCAGATTTGTCTGACAAGACCTGCCTCTGGTGAATCCATGCTGCCTCGGATCCTGCAATCCATTGGACTCCAGAAACCTCACTATCCTTGCTATAGAGCAACTTGTAAATCAGTTCATGAGGGGAAGTTAGATTATCCTGAAAGAGAAGTGGCTGTAAAAGCTGAAAAAGCCAAGGCAAATTCTGATAAACAAGTGACATAGAAATAATTTTTAATTACCCCCTCAACTGCTAGACAGTTTGGGGGGCATTCCAAACAGCAAATAGTGCCGGTTTATGTGTGGACCAGAAATGTAGGCTGCAATTATCTCCTCGAGCATGTTCCGCAACCTATACACCATGCACATACCCAGGGTTTGTGCTGGGAGTGCAATACGTGGGTGGGAGGGGGCAGAAAGGGGTCAGAGAGAGGAAATGACCAAGTGCCAGGACGTATGCAGAAATGGCCTGTGATGGATCACTATGGCACCTGCCACCACGTCCTGGCAATAGGAACCCCTGCTGGCGATCAGACTGCTGCAGGGGCCGCTGTCAGGCACGGCATTCTGTGCCACCGGGTGGCCGTGTCGGTGCCATGGTGATTGGACAGCAATGCTCACGCGCTCCAGTTATAGCGTTGTGGCCTGGGGATGGCCAGGCTCGGAGGCATCTTTCCCCTCGGGATACAGTGAACACCTGGTCATCTATTTATTTATTTATTTACATTTTCTTATATACCGCGCTATTCTGCATCAGTGCGGTTTACATTGAACAAACTGAAATTACATTGAACAGGGCATTATAACTTGGAAATAACTATTTTACAGGGAACATGGGCTATGGAGGGTTAAGTGGCTTGCCCAATACCACAAGGAGCACCTGTGGGACTAGAAACCCCAGTCCTTCCGGCCCAAGGTTGCTGTCCTCTAGTGTTCCCGATTCTGCCATCCCGGGTGCATCTACACCCCGTGGTTGCAGAATCGGGTTTAACTAGGCCACGTCCAAATTTTTTGCTTGCCCATGGCCCAGCTGTATAGGGCTTGGAATTGGCCTCCACATGAATAAAAATCATAATGCTTAGAATTTTCTGTATGTGAAAGCAGGAAGTCTAAAAATACAATTGGAGATATAGAATGTATGACACTAAATAAAAGGACAGACATAATAGGCATCTTAGGAGATCAGGTGGAAGGAGGTTAGTCAATAGGTAAAAATTATATTGAAATAATAGGGCAAATCAAATTGATAGATGGGTAACACTATACATTAACGATGGCTGTCACGCCCATAGCCCCTTACATATGTATGGAGGGGCGTGCTTGTTATATAGGATTCACCACTTTGGCAATGTTCCAGACTGACTATCTTGCAAAGGATTATGGTAATGGTAGTCCAGTCATGCGGTGCTTGCCTTTGAGGTAAATGAAGACTATGGTAGTTGGCTTGAGTGTTAAGGCAATGACAGAATTTATTTATGAGGTAAATCAAAATGCACACAGATTCACTTGGTAACACCTTAGGATGTCTTCTCCAGGATTTATATTCAAAATAACAATACAACTGAAAGCTTATGCAAGTAACTTGTAAAGTCCATTAAACAATGGAAAGTCTTTCTCTCAGCCACTGCTGACAAACCTGCTCAGCAATGCTGATGTATAGCAAATCAAAAGTAAAAGCTTCTTCACAAAACAGCTTTTCTTTTCCACATTCAAAAACCTTTTTATATCCAACGTGTGCACAGCCTAAGCTGTGCTCTGCCTTGATATCAGCTGGGTAACAAGCTTCAATCAACAGCTTTTCACCTTCTCTGCACAAGTATTTCACTTCTCCCAAAACCTTCTCTCTTTCCACACAAACTTTCTGGTGTGCCAGTTACTAGAACATTTCCTTTTATGTTTGATCCACTTTCAGGATTTCTTTGTGCTAGCAACTTTGCATAAAGAACAGTCCATGAAAGAATCGTCTTCCTCTGGAATTATATCTTGTTCTTCTATCTGCATGGGTTCTATATCAGGGTCTGGCTCAAAGGGTTTTACTGACTGACCTCCATTAGGACAGGAACTGTTTTTAAGCACTTTGCATTGCTCTAGGTTAGACAAACGTCCAAAGTTCATACCTGAGTTAAAGCTGGCATTAGGCTGTCCTCTTAGATACTCTGGCCAGTATGCATTTGAGTTTTTATGACCTGTCCTCCAGTTTGTATTTCTGGACCTCAGGGCTTCTGCTCCATACCTCTTCCAAAAGGTATTTGTGTTCCTTCTCCCTTCAGCTGCTTCTGTCCTCTTACCGGCTGCTTTAGGGTTCCTAGCTGAAGTTCTCCAAACCCCTGGATTTCTCCAATCCCTTGAAGCTGGCTTCTCACAGGAATCTCTCCAAGAACACAAATCTCTCTGAGCTCCTCTCTCCTTCTCCCTCTTCTCCCCTCTTTCTGAATATTCTGTTCTAGTTTTAAAGTTCCCAGTTTCCAACCCCTCCCTTTCACTCCTCAGGTGTTGGTGGTCAAACTCCCTCCTGGCAGCTGAGTAATTAGGAGTGACGTAAGGGTTTCTCAATCTGGGCTTATACTCCTCCTCCTTATACTCCACTAGGGGCTTTCTGCAGGCCATTGCAGCCTTGATCTGTCTTTTAGGAAAACATGCAGTTTTATTCCTCTGACCTGACAAAACAGGTCCCTTGATTAGGGTAAATTCCTTTCCTTTGTCACTATTCTCTGGGCTCTGATAAGCTGCCTTATCACATGGCATAAAGGCAAACAGGATGAAAGTCCTTCAGGAAACAAAATGTGCTGTACAATCCTTATAGACAGAAGTTCCATGTGTGATGGGGAGGAGTATAACAGCAAAGGTATATTACTTTTTTCTTGGTCAGGATGAAGAAACAGAAAGAGAAAAGCTAACAAAAATTAGGAAAGCTAACAAAATTGGTAACATAACAATAAGAGATTTCAATTACCCTGATACTGATTGTGCAAATGCCACATCAGGATGTGACATTGAAATAACATTTCCAAGCACCATAAATAACTTGTTGATGGAGGAGTTGGCCCTAGAGCTGAAGAAAAGGGAACTACTCTACATCTAATCCTCATTGCACACTGTGCCTGGTACAAGGGTTAACAGTAATAGTGCTGTCTTGCAAAAGCTATCATAACAAGATCATATTTAACATAATCACTCAAGGGAGGACATCAAGGTAAACTAAGCAGTTGAATTTAACTCTAAAAATGAGGGCTATGACAAAATGATTAAATTAGTTTGAAAGAAAATAGAAGTGGCTGCAAAGATTACAAGTTTTCAAGCCCCATGCACATATTTTAAAAATATGATCTTAGAAATCCAGACCAAATGTACTCCACGCATTAAAAAAGGTCAATGGAAGACCAAAACACAGGTTAAATGGTGAAATAAGAGGTTTTTTTTAAAGTCAAAAGAATATCTTTCAAAAAGTGGAAAGCAGACCCAAAAGAATAAAACAGGAAACGGAATAAGGAATGGCAAGTTGTAAGTACAGCTTTAATAATGCAGGCCAAAAAGAATTTGCAAAAAAGCTCATCGCAAAGGTGACATTTAATAATAAGAACTTTTTCAAGTATATTTGAAGCAGAAAATCTTTGAGGCAGTTGGTTTGACTTTTGAATAACTAAGGGGTAAAAAGGGCAAACAAGGGCATAACAGAAAAACTAAATTAATTTTTTGCTTCCGTCTATATTGAAGTGGATGTCAGGGAGATACCCATGCAAGAACACTCTTCAATGATGATGACTCAGAGAAACTGAAGCACATTATGGTTGAACCTGGAAGATGTAATAGAGCAAACTGATAAACTATGGACTAAAAAATCATCAGAACAAGATAGTATACAGCCCAGAGATCTAAAAGTATTCAATAATGAAACTCCCAACCCATTACTAATAATCTGCAATCTATCATTAAAATCAGATTTAATAAGAGGTCTAAGGGTAATCTGGGAATGATGAGCCTGATATCAGTGCCAAACAAAATGCTAGAAATTATTCTGAAAAACAAAATGGCTGGTGATGTGGATATAAATGGCTTAATGGGGCAGAAAAAAAACATAGATTTAGCAAAGGGGTGTCTTACTTTATCTATCTGCTAGATTTTTTCAGATGTTTAATAAATATGTATATAACAGTGAACAGGTTTATGTGCTGTATCTGGATTTTCAGAAAGCATTTGACAAAGTCCCTAAGGAGAAACTTCTATGGAATAGAAGTCAGTGATCTATTGTGGACTGGGAGCTGGCTAAAAGAGAGGAACCATAGAGTATGATTAAATTGTCAGTTTTTTAGTTAAGATGGGTAAATAGGGGCATAGCTTGGGGATATGTACTGAGACTGGTGATCTGGGAAAGGGAGTGAAGAATGACGTGATTAAATTTGCAGATGACACAAAATAATTCAAAGTTGTTAGATCACAAGCAGATTGTCAGGAATTGCAGGATGACCTGGCAAGACTAGGGCTTGGACTTCTAAACGGCGGGTGAAATTTAATATGGACAAGTACAATGTGATACATATAGGGAAGATTAATGCTAACTATGGATATGTGTGCAACCATACCTTGAGTAGTATATGCAGCTCTAATTAATCCATCTCAAAGAAGATACAACAGAATGTGCAACAGTGAGATCAGCCCAAACTTCCTCCACCGCAGAGCTCAAACATGCAGAGAGCTCACCATAGTGAAGAAGTGAGAAACAATGCATTTTCCATAGCTGCAGCAAGAGAAGAAGCCTGGGGGTGGAGGGAGTGAAGGCAAAGAGATAGGCTTGGGAGATCATGGCAGAGAGAGAGATTGGGCGAAGGCTATGGGGGTTCATGGCAAATTGGGAGAGACTAAGTGAAGTTTGGGGAGATCATGGCAAAGAGGCAGAGAGAGAGACTGGGTAAAGGCTGTGGGGGGGGGGGGGAGGCATGGCAAAAAGATAGAAAAAGAATGGGTAAAGGCAAGGAGCAGGGGCACAAGGAACCTTATTTTTTGCTTCACATATCACCAGGCCATGTGATGCAAAAATGGAAGTTGCCTCAAGTGCAGCTATAAAGGGTTACTGGGGGTGGTGGGAGGGGAGAAGGAGAGGGTCCACTGTCTTCTGCTGGCACAGTGCAATGGCATGTTAAGGGCCTTATTTTGTAAGCTTTCTCTTCCCATAGAAAATAGGAAAACAGTCTTAGTAAATCAGGCTTCCCTATTTTTTTTTGGGGGGGGGGGGGGGGCGGGGCACACTGTGAACTAGGTCTCAGCATCTGGCTCCTAAATTTTTAGGCTGGCTCCTAGATTACAAGAAAATTAGTCCAGGCCTGTGTTATCATATAAAAAGCTTTTTGCAAACTTTTTGTAAGTATTTCTTTTAGTTGCAGGCAATGACATATTGACATTATTGCCATCAACATCTGGCTAGTTGCAGTTACCAGGCTGTCTTTTACTAATCATTATTACAACTTCAAAAAACAGCGCCAAAATCCTCTTGAGAAAAATGAAGATAGGTCTATTACATGCATCTTCAAAGGTACTATGATCAAATCCAAACAAGCTCTTCAAAAAGTATCTTTTAGTTCGCAGTTCAAACATGAGTTTTTCTTTTCTCCAGAAGGGATATCTGTGTGAGATCAGGAGAGCTTTCAGTCATGTTCTCTATGCTAATCATGATCTTTTACTCCAAACACAAAAAAAGAAAGTAGTTAACTGTAATAAAATCACTTGTCTTGTTTCTTGTTCCCTTAGGCCAAATCAGGGCAGCATTATGGGCTGGATTTTATAATAGGACACTTATTTGAGAAGTTGAACAAAGCAACTATTCAAAGCATATTTCATAAAAGCAATATGGGCACCTATGTGCATTTATAAAACATGCTTCCTGATTTAGCCTCAATTGCACACAAATGCTGATGCACAAATTTACATCTGCATGTAGACTGCAGCTCTGTGACTACTCCAGCCGAACTATGTCTCTGTGTGCATATTTATATTCATATGCAATCATACAATTTTATAAAAGCACTTTTCTTCATGGAAAATACCCTTTACATGCAGAAAAATCTTTTAAAATGATCCCCTTTAGGAGAATGGCTAGTGTTAGAAATGTACAATGTATTTTGGGATTTTTCATGTTTTGCATTTTTGAGACCACATTATACTTAATCATTGCTAGTTTCTAGTGTAGCCATTGTTCTGTATGCATACACAGTCTACCAGTTACTGAGCTCCAACTTTTAGTTCTTCATATCAAAAAGGTTTGATATACTAATACAGATTGTGATGCAGGAGTTATATATACGAGCATCTGCCTTTGTAGCAAATTATAGATTGGGAAACTGCAGAATACAGTTAGAATCCACATTATAGAATGTTGTTCCAGTATGTGTACTAACAATAAGAAAATGCCTTTGGTTTTACATTGGGAAGATATTTCTGATTCAGTATAAGATTAAAAATGTGTAGTTTCTGAACAAGTCTATGTGAGGGCTGTGGTAAATGTTTCTTCTGGGTTAGGTCTCTGGGACGGAAACTCAGCACTAAACTCCTTTACCATGAATGAGGACAATAGTTACATGCTTTATTTAGGAATTTTTATGGGAAGCTTCTCCATAGATTTCTTATTAACAACTTTTCACACTTAATAGACAACCACCATTTGCACAACTTAATTCAATGTGCTTTCCTCAAACCAAAACATTTAGTAGACTCGCTTTGGCCCAAACTTCAGCTCGTAAGTTTAAAAAGAATACTCACAGCGCTTATAGCGTTAACAGCGAATTCACAGCTTGTTGCTTTCAATAGCAAATTCACAATACCATAAACCATAGCTGACTTTCCTAAGTACATTACCCAGAGAGGGAATAGCATTTTCATGATAAGATTCTTCCCTTTAGTTTACTTTATTTATTTATTTATTTACATTCTCTTATATACCGCACTATTCTGCATCAGTGCGGTTTACATTGAACAAACTGAAATTACATTGAACAGGGCATTATAACTTGGAGATAACTATTTTACAGGGAACATGGGCTATGGAGGGTTAAGTGGCTTGCCCAAGACCACAAGGAGCACCTGTGGGACTAGAAACCCCAGTCCTTCCGGCCCAAGGTTGCCTTCCTCTAGTGGGATTTGAACCCCCGACCTTCCGGCCTGAAGTACCTTGCCCCAACCACTAGGCCACTCCTCCACTCCACTTTAACTTATATGTCTCTTTCTTGCTTAGCTCTGAACCACAATGTTTATTCTAATGAGGAAGTTATTCCACCTGGACCCCTGATCAGTAATATTACCTAGCCATCGGCATCATTCTAACTCAGGATACATTTCCCATGATAATATAATGCCCTCTTCTAGTCTGTCAGCCTGTGATGGGGAAAGAGACAATCTGTTAAAGCTACTACGACTACTACGAATCATCTGTATAGCACTACAAGGTGTACGCAGTGCTGTATATATAGATCCAGGTAAATGATTTGCTATGATTTCTAGTCATAATACCTCACACTGCAAACAGATTGCCCCTTCGACATTACTCCAGAATACTGAAAATTTCTGCATTTTTTAAACATTTACTTAGAACAGAATTTAATCTCCTGCCTTATTTCAGATTCAAAAAATGAGGATAGCTCTGTACGTTTAACCAGAAAGTATACTACTATCAACAGCACATCGATGTATTCAAGTAAAAATTTCAAACAGACTTAAAGCAATTACTTCAGGCAACTGGTAGGTCTCAGACTTAATGGTGTGATCCCGCCCCTTTGCCAGTACCCGTAGGTAGGGGTTAAGGAGTTTAAGTTCCTTCTTCAAACTAATGTTCTGCCACTTCCTGGAGCAGGGCTCGTAGGGAAATGTAGTTTATCACCAGTTCAAATGAGGAGTAGTGTGACTCAGAATGTTTTCAAGCAAAAAGGGATTTATTTCCCCTCCCGGGGTTGGACTCCACAAGGATAAAAAGGTAACACAAAATTATCTGCTCTTTGGCAGAAAAGGACAAAAATAAGAATAGCTTCATTCAGCATAAAATAAACATTTCTTTCCAGCAGGTTAAACTTCACCACACTGTTTCATACAGCTCTGTTTTTCTCACAGCCAGCTTGTATTTTCTCCACCATATATTTCTAACACAAAGATATTATTTGTTCAGACAAGGTAATCGTGCAATCCATTTCCTCTGTGGGATAATTCATACAGGATGACTCCGTGTCCATAAATTCCACCTCTGAGGTAGGAATAGTCTGACCAGTTCTTTCTAGGGCCGCGCCCTTTTCTCCAACCCTGAGCTTTTCAATACATTCAGGATTTAAGTACTGTTTAAAACCAGTACCGTAGCCCCAACCTTCCAGGTCATTAAATTCACAAGGATTCCTGTAATCCCAGCCCTTGGGCTTACCTGGGGACCTGGCTGTGGAAGCTTTTCTCTGGGGTTTAAAAATACCGGTTGGTTCCCTGCTGAAACCTGTGTGATGCAGTTTCCAACTGCCTTCCTGGCTGCTTATAATCCCGAGTATGCTTCAGCTGGTCTGGTCTGCTCCTCCTATAGCTCTCAGCCGGAGCCTCTGACCTCCCTTCAGCTGGAAACTCCGTCCACCTTCTGACTGGACGTCCGCTTTCCTTCCTCTCTCTTCTCTCTCTGCCTGCTGGGGCTTCCTTATGAGACAGCTTTCCTGGGTAGGGCCTGGCTCCACCCCCTAGCAGGTGTTCAGAGTTTCCCGTGACTCTCTGCTAAGCTGATAGCAGGGGCGTGTTTCCTTCTCTCGGGCCTGGTTTCCCTGACAACTGGTAGCCATGTGCCTTTGTTTATCTTGCAGCCCTGCACTTTCTACCTGGTTTTTAAGCATTTCTACCGGGCCAGAAGGACTTGCTATGTCACAATGGGCAGAAATATACACTCCAGTCAGTAACAACTGCTTGAGCATAGCCCTTATTGCATCAACGACCTTTAATACTTAGTTGCTCTGAAACAGAGAGAAAAGCATCCACTGACTCTTTAAACACAGTAAACTGTGTAAACTCAAAACTGTTCAACCAACTTATATATAGAGAGAAAGTGGTCAGCTTAACTTAGCTTTTAACAGGCATTGCTTGAAAAAGTGCTTGGCCATCGCCTTATCCCCAACGCTCTCACTCGCGCTATCTTGCGTTTCACCTGAGCCGGTTTCTTCAGGGGGTGGCTTAAACACTCACGGTAGTTTGATTGTAGATCATTCAAGCGTTACTACGATGGAAAAATACAAAAATACATCAGATTTAAAATGTACATACTTTCATAGCTGATATAAAGAGATTCATCCAATGCAAGGAGGAAACTGTACCTCACGGTAGTTTGATTGTAGATCATTCAAGCGTTACCAACTGCTTCTGGACGCCGCGCATGCGAACTACACAATTTATAGAGGAAGTCAATGACTGTTGATACTAGTATTCTTTCTGGTTAAACGTACAGAGCTATGCTCATTTTTTGACAAATTTTTGCTCTGTGATAACTTTTGACCATTACTATTATTTCAGGTTCAGACAACGGAGCTTCAAGCAATTTCCCCCTAAGGGGTTCCTTCCTAAAACTTTCTTTCAGCCTGGGTTGCTGAAGCTCTTATGTATGAGCTTCCTCTGCCTGTCCTCTTCCCATCCTCCTCTTTACAAAACATTTGGGTTTTACTTACATTCACCAGGAGACTGCCCCAGTAGCCTGCAGGTGCCTAATTGCCTTTACTTGTGGGCTTAGACTGCTTGCGTCTATGACCTCACTTCCTGTCAATCCAGGAAGCGAGGTCATAGAAATTACAACTCCTAGTATTCTCATGGGCTCACTTTCTTTCAGAGCTCTGGCTCTCCCTTTAGTATTCAACCAATGTAAAAATTGTGGCGTGCCCTTATTTGAAAGCTTGATCCCTAGTGGTAGTAACATGAGACTACTGTCAGGGTTTGATAGGGCAATTTTGAACACACTAGTTTAATGGGCAGGAGCAACTGAGGACTACTAGACACTGGGTTTAGGCCTAGTAGGTCTGGAGAGAGGTTAAGGACAGGGTAGGAAGAAGGGGAGGAGGAGTGGCACTATATGTAAAAACTACTATTAAAGCTTTGGAATTACAGAGCTTAAAAGGGAGAGAGGAGGCCTTGTGGGTTAAACTAGAAAGAGGGAAAGAGAAATCTATTTACATTGGTGTGATATACAGACCTCCCTCACAAGAGGAGGAGGTGGACAGAGAGTTAATTGAAGACATGCACAGCATTGCTAGGAAAGGGGAAGTGCTACTGATAGGAGATTTCAATATGCCAAATGTTGATTGGCACATTCCTGCTACAGTATCATCTAGAAGTAAGGAGATCCTGGATTCTCTACAGGGAGAACTATTCAGGCAATCGGTAACAGACCCCACACGTGAAGGGGCCATACTGGACTTGGTGCTTACCAATAGTGAAAGTGTTTCTGATGTTGTAGTGGGAGATCATTTTGCATCCAGTGATCACCAGATGGTGTGGTTCAGTATTAGGACTAGGGCTGTTAGAATCCATTCAAAGGCGAGGATCTTAAACTTTAGGAAGACTAACTTTGCGAAGATGGGCCAATACCTCAAGGAGTCGTTAGTGGGATGGGAACAGCTGAGGGATGTAGAAAAACAGTGGGCAAAACTGAAAGGGGATATTTTAAGGGCAACCAACCTTTTTGTTAAAATGGTAAATAAAGGTAAAAGGAAAAGGAGACCGCAATGGTTTTCGAAAGAAGTAGCTGATAAAGTGAAGAAAAAGAGGGAGGCCTTCATGAAATACAAGAGATCACAGAGAGAGGAAGACAGGCATCTGTATTTGGAAAAACTTAGAGAAGCTAGCAAAGTAGTCAAGAAGGCAAAGATTCAAATGGAGGAGAAAATAGCCAATGCAATAAAATGGGGGGATAAGACTTTTTTCAGATATATTAGTGAGAAGAGGAAGGGCAAAAGTGGTATTGTCAGACTCAAGGGTGCAGGGGAGGAATATGTAGAAGCTGATAAGGATAAAGCGTAATTGCTTAACAAATATTTTTGTTCTGTGTTCACAGATGAAGAACCAGGAGCAGGACCTCATAAAACACCCACAAATAGGAACAGAAGCAAAGGACATCTTGAATAATTTTCAAAAGACTGTGTTCGTGAGAAACTATCTCAACTTAAAGTAGTCAAAGCGATGGGACCGGATGGGATACACCCGAGAATACTGAGGGAACTTGGGGACGTTCTAGCAGCTCCACTGACTGACCTTTTCAATGCCTCGTTGGAGTCGGGAGTGGTGCCAAAGGACTGGAGAGAGGCTCATGTGGTGCCTTTACACAAAAGCGGAAGTAAGGATGTGGTTGAAAACTACAGGCCGGTTAGTTTAACTTCGGTGGTGAGTAAATTATTGGAAATGCTGCTGAAAGAGAAAATAGTGAGGTTTCTGGAGTCCAATAAAAAAGGCATCATAAGAGGGGATTTACGGAAACAACAGATACCCATTAAGAAAAAAAAAGGAAACTAACCTAACTAGGCAGGTTGGATACTCAATTACTATTTTTTATTCCTTCGTAGTATTTAAGAACTCCAAAAGTTGTTTTGGCTCAAAAATCAGATAAGCCTGATCTTTAAAGGAAACATGACAACGTGAAGGAAATTTTAAGGTAAATGTAGCCCCAAGAGAAAGGACCCTAGGCCGAAGGGCCAGGATCTCCCGCCTTCTTACTTGGGTAACACAAGATAAATCTGGAAACATAAGTACAAAAGAGCCCATAAACGTCTCATGGAAATTCTTAAAATAAGCTGTAAGAATTACATTTTTATCAGGCTCGAGGACTAAAGTAACCAGCAGAGTAGTTCTCACGGTGACCACGTCAAGCAAATCTTCCAGGAATCCCATAAGGTCTCCCAAGTCCACCGGCATAGGCCACTTTGTTGAATCCCTGAGCCAAGTGATAAGTGTTGCACCCGTGCGATGGGCGGCAAGCACTCCAGGGAGATTTTAAGTGTCTCCCTGAAGTACCTGCGTACCATCTCAAGGGGAGAGAGGACTGGAGATTTTGGAAAATTTAATAAATGCAGAAATATTTATGTTTTTATTTATGTTTATTAAAATTTTGTTATACCGCTATAAATCTGGTGTGGTACCATAGCAGTTTACAATATCAAAATTAAAAAATAAATATAAAAAAAAGCAGTAAAAGAACTCCAGTTTAAAAATCAGTACAAAGGATATTGTGATATTGTATAAAAGTAAAAGGAATTAAAAACTATACATACTGTAATTCTCCTGTGACCCCACTACCTCATCATAAGGATCACACTACCATCAGTTGTCATAACAGCCAAAGTCTGTGCAAGGATAAGAGGAGCCCTAAGTGGGCCCTCCATTCTGCCACCCTCTCCGCCGCTATTGCTGCTCCTCTCCATGTACTGCAGTGGGTGCCTACCTAAAGTCTTCAGTGCTGTGTCATGGTTCCTGACTTCTAGGACCTGTCGCTTCTGCCCCTCTGATGTCTCTTCTGGCAAGAACTCTTTGCCCTTACTATGCATGAGCTAAGCACAGGAGTTTAGGTTAATGCTTTATTTACAGGCAGTTGCGTACCAAGGGTGGGGCGGTGGGTGTGGCCCGACCAGGTACCAGCTGGGAGGGGGTGCACCCCTGCTGGCCCCACAGAGACAGTGCGGCAAACTTATAATAAGCTGGTTTACTGTGGTGCCTCGCGCTCCAAGGGCTAGTCGCTCTGCTCCCGCAGCCGAAGTCTCATGATTCATGAGACTTCAGCCCAGAGAACAAATTCTTGACTATTCTTCAAGTTTAGTTAAATCCCTCCTCATGTTATCTACTCCTTCCTGGGTGCCTACTCTATTGCAGATTTTGGTATCATCCGCAAAGAGGCAAACCTTACCCGACAGTCCTTCCACAATATTACTAACAAAAATGTTAAAAAGAATCAGACCAAGGACACATCCCTGGGGCACACCACTGGTAACATCCTTCTCCTCAAAGTGAACTCCATTTACCTGTACCCTTTGTCGCCTCCCACTCAACCAATTTCTAATCCAGTCAGTCACCTTAGAGTCAACCCTAGGGTGCTCAATTTATTTATGAGTCACCTGTGCGGAACGGTGTCAAAGGCTTTACTGAATGCTAAGTACACCACATGTAGGGTCTGCCTCGGTCCAACTCTTTGGTCACCCAGTCAAAGAAATCAATCAGATTTGTCTGACAAGACCTGTCTCTAGTAAACCCATGCTGTCTCGGTTCCTGCAATCCATTGTACTCTAAAAATCTCACTATCCTCTGTTTTAGCAGCGTTTTCCATAAATTTTCTCACCACTGAGATCAGACCAACCGGTCTGCAGTTTTCAATCTCATCCTTACTTCGGCTTTCTCCAGTCCTCTGGGACCACTCCCAACTCTAAAGAAGCATTGAAAAGATCAGTCAGTAGAGCTGCTGGAACTTCCCCAAGTTCCTTCAATACTCTTGAATGTATCTCATCTGGCACCATCGCTTTGTCTACTTTTAGTTTAGCTAGTTCCTTAAATCTTCTGAAACATTGTTCAAGATCCCCTTCATTTCTTTTCCTATTTGTTGATGTTTACTGAGGTCCTACCCCATGCACTTTGTCTGTGAACATAAAACAAAAATATTTGTTAAGCAATTCTATTTTATCCTCACCAGCTTCAAAATATTCCTCCCCTTCACCTTTGAGTCTGACAATATCACTTTTGTATGTCCTCCTCTCACTAACATACCTGAAAAATATCTTGTCCCCCCATTTTATTGCATTGGCTATTTCTTCTTCTTTTTGTATCTTTGATTTCCTGACTACTTTCCTAGCTTCCCTAAGTTTCTGCAAATATTTATGCTTTTCTTCCTCTTTATGTGATCTCTTTTATGAAGGCCACCCTCTTTTTCTTCACCTTTTTAGCTACTTCTTTTGAGAACCTTAGTGACCTCCTTTTCCTTTTACATTTATTTACTTTCCTAACAAAAGGTTTTGTTGCCCTTAACATACCCCCTTTCAGTTTTGCCCATTGTTTTTCTAAATCACCCAGCTGTTTCTAGCCTGCTAACAGCTCCTTGAATGGACTTTATCAGCCTTAGCCCTAATACTGAACCACCCATCTGGTGATCACTGAATGTGCGATGGTCACTCACTATAACACAAGAATGACTATGTGCATTGGTAAACACCAAGTCCAGTATGTACCCCTCATGTGAGGGTTGTGTTATCAGTTGCTCAAATAGTTCTCCCTGTTAAGAATCTAGGATCTCCTTACTTTTAGATGTCCTGCCAATCAACTTCCGACATATTGAAATCACCTATCAGAAGGCCTTCTCCTTTCATGGCAATACTATGTATATCTTCTATTAAATCTCTGTCCACTTCTTCTCCCTGTGAAGGAGCTCTGTATATTACACCAATGCAAATGGATTTCCCATTCCCTCTTTTTAGTTTAACCCACAGTGCCTCCTCACTCCCTTGTAAGTCCTCTAATTCTATAGCTTTAATATAATTTTTTACACATAGTGCCACTTCTCCTCCCCTTTTTCCTACCCTGTCCTTCCTGAATAAAGTATAGCCCAGTATAATTACATCCCAGTCATGGTTGTCTGTGAACTATGTCTCCGTAAATTCCACTAAATCCTAGTCAGCCTCTTCCATTAAAGCTTCAACATCTGGGATCTTATTTCCCATACTATAGGAATTTATGCACACCACTTTCCAGATATTGCCCCTTTTACCCATTTCTACAGAAGTATTTTATGTTTTACTTATCTGAGGACTTTTACTTACCTGGGGGCTTTCTTCAGCCATCCCCAATCTAGTTTAAAGCCCTCTTTAGTAGGTTAACCAGTCTGCTGCAGAAGACACTTTGACCCTTCTTGGATAGATGGATGCCATCTCTGCTTTGCAGCCCTTGGAAAATCATCCCATGGTCCAGGAAACTAAAAGCTCTTGATGACACCATCCACGCAGCCATGCATTCATCTCTAGGATGCGAGCTTCTCTGTCTTGGACTTTACCCTCAACAGGGAGGATTGAAGAGAACACCACCCTTTATATGAACTAAAAATGCAGGCACAATAAAAATACAATGTGGTGTTAGAGTGGAGACTGGGCAGGTTTGGGGTGGTATATGAACATTGCACATTACGATTAGTGCAGGCATCTTTTGCGAGCACTCACATCAATGCAAGGGTGTAGTTACTACCACCTCTATGGATGCCGATAACTGCACATGTGATAATCACGGCCAAGAGCTTAGCGTGGAAATGGCTTTTGACCCACGTTAATTGTATGTGGACATGCTGTGCATGCCCTCATTCTTTAATGTGGGTCTGGTGCCACCCCACATTAAGTTTTGAGGATGGACATGCAATAAATTACCACATTCTAGTAAATTTGTCTCAGTATGGAAAAAATGATCAGGTCATTTATATAGCTATAGTGCATAAAAATGTATTCTTTAAAAATTAAATCAACAACATCATCAACAATAACTTTATTAGTATAAAACAAAATGTTATATATTACTGCTGCAATTGGGCTTTGTCGATCTTGGCCAGTGGTTCTGAACTTTGTTGTGGAGGCATGCCAACTCTTATGGGCTGTAATAAATATGCATGAGGTGCATTTACATATTAAATGCATGCAAAATCATCTCATGCATATTCACCATGAATATACTGAAAACCAAACCAGTTAGGTGAGTCTCCATGACAGGTTTGAGAACCACTTTTCTAAGCAATTGGGATTTGCTGTCGTGTTGTTATTTGTTATCTGTGACAGGTCAAATTTACATGTTTGAAGAATCATTAGTCTTAGTCTGATTGCTAAAAATCAGTCATAATGATAAAATGCTAAATTAGCATAAAATGACATGCATTAAAAGTTAAACTAACTTACTGCTCATTTATTTTTACATTCAGATGAGCTCCATTACTGGTCCATCCAAACGGTATAATTTTTATCTTCCTAAAAGCTGATATAATTATCTAGATAATATCCTTTTATTTTGCATGCTTTATGATAGTGGAGCCAAACACCCATGCACATCTAATTTGTTCATCTTAAATGACAGCATTTGATTAAATACACGTTTTATGCTTTTTCATAATAAGCATGATTGATAGAAATCCCCTTTGTAAAATTTGAAATGCTCACCTGCTGTTTTGACGCTTTGTGTCTGTCTTGACTTTGTCCTTTTAGTTAGTGGGGGAACTTTAGCCCTTATCCCCACTTTAGAAGGGGTTTAGGAATCTAGGGGTAAAAATTCAAATCTTAGCTTAGAGGTACACATTTTTATAAAGGCTGGAATGTCTACATGGCACTGAAAGAAGTATCTACATCAGTGCTTTTCAAACTTTTATCCTATATGATCCCATTTTAGCAACCCAAAATTCTCGTGATCCCAGATAATGATGAAATCAAAATAGCAGGTCTCCAGATTCCTTCACCTCCCTCCACTCATCTAAAGCAGGAAGGCAGCAGCAACAGTAGTGGCAACAGTCAGCATTTTGGGTCCCTTGTGTCGGTGTGCAGTGTGTGCTTACAGACCCCAGTGCTCATCATGAATTTTCAGTCTAACAGGAAGCTTACCCAGGAGAGGAGAAGGGCCTTTGAATGTTCACTGGCTCACAGGCCACATGCTGACTTGATGACTGTCACTACTTATAATGGGTACAGTGAAGGTCCAGAGAGAAGGGGAAATGGCCATGTTTCTGTGACTCCATCCACTGAGGATGTGACCCCATTTGGGGTCTTGACCCCAAGTTTGGAAACCACTGGTCTACATGGCACTTGCAGCTCTTTTCGAACTCTCTCTTTTAAGGGTATAACGTCTCAAATGAATTATTGCAATGCTCTGTATGTGAATTTACCTTTAAAGCTCACACAAACTTTAACTCATACAGAATGTTGCTAATATAGGGGTCCCTTTTACTAACACTTAGCACATGCTACCTGTTGCATGGTTCATTTTATTCCAGTAGGCTGTGTAGCAGATAGCACGTGCTAGGTGCTAGTCGAAGGAGCCCATTGTTGTTACTGTAGTCCTGACACCAACCATCAAGGGGCACACGGTCTGAGCGCTCTTCCTCTGCATATCATTGGTAGCTGAGAGTGCTTTCAGAACTCTGCTCCTTCCTGCTGGACCAGGCACAACAGAGATGCCCCCCTCCACGATGTCACTATTTACAAGGTAAGGGTGAGTGGCTGGAGCTAGAAAAAGAGAACTTGATAGTAAAATATAGGGATTCTTTGAGGATGAGGAAGAGATAAGCAATAGCCAGAATAGAGTAGCCACTCAAACAAATTTTATTTGGGATTATGGGTAAGGAAAAGTTAAATTAAGCTAAGTATATGCTGGTGATCCCATAACAAATAGTAGTCAAAGTACAATACTGGAACGTAAACACACGATTCTCACGTTCAATACTGATCTCACATATGCAAAATACAATGTGTGCCTTTGAGTCAATGCCGACTCTTGGCAACCCAGCGCTCTTGGATATTCATGGCAGTATGACTGGATGTAGATTGCCAGGCCTGCCTTCTGAGGCAATGTAGGGTTAAGTGACTTGCCCAAGGCCAGAAGGACTGCTAGTGGGAATTGAATGCTGCTTCTCTTGGCTACCAAGCCAGTGCTCTAACCATAAGGCTACTCCTACACATATAGACGTTCATTATATTGTGTAATTAAAAGCATCGGTTACCACATTATCCACTTTATTCTGTTAAATAAACTGTCTCCATTCATTCAATTGCAACGTTTTGTACTTTGAATTTTGATTTCAGAAGGAAATTTCTTTTTTTCACTGAATATCTCCTGGGTACACCAACACAGTGTCTTTGCCCCAAGGTGGAGTTAACCTTACAGTATAAATCTACTATCACTAGGATAAAGTTGCCCTGGAGATCTCAAAGTGTTTGTGAGCAATCAGTGTTAAAAAAAAAATACCAAGCTGATAGGTGTTGGGGCCCTTTCACAGATTTGCTGCACCTTGGGTGGATCCTTGGTCCCTCTCTGCGGGTGATGTTCCTTTACTGCAGAGCTACTCAAATCCGGTCCTGGAGGTCCGCAACCCTGCAGGTTTTCGGGATATCCCTAATGAATATGCATGAGATATGTATGCATTAGAGATATCCTGCCAACCTGACTGGTTTGTGGCCCTCCAGGGCTGGATTTGGAGACCCCTGCCTTACACCTCTGTCATTTAAGATTGTGAGTGGGCAAGGTACAGATGTCCTAGACATCCAAAGGGTAGATAGAATGTGTCACATTCCTCCTAGATTCTCACCACCACCAAAAAGTTGTCTAATAGACAATATTTTGGTGGTGGTGAGAAGCGAGAAGGAATGTGACAAATTCTATCTAACCTTTTTAATATCTTGGACAGGAGCATCTGTGCAGACTCCTTTCAGCCGTCTGTGCTTTTTGTCTCTCCTGTGCTGTACCCTGCAGCTGGGCTTTCCCCGTCACCTTTTTCACTCAGGTGGGCTCTGGTTCTTTCTCTCGGGCATTCACGTCTCTCTCTCTCCCAGCACAGTACCTCTGGCTAGTGTCTGACTCTCTCAAGACTGGGTTTTCTCAGCTGGCTCGTTCTCTATGGCTCTAGCAGTATTTAGATTCTTTGTAGTCTCTGACAGACTCTCTTGCATTTATCTGTGCGCCCTGACTACTGTAGGGCAATCCCGCAGCTTTGGTCAGCCTCTTCCAGCATGGCCTCTCACTCACTCCGGACTGGAGTGGATTTCCACCTGGACTCTCTGCTCTGCCCTCTCTCAGCTCCCTGCCTCTGCTCGTGCTGAACTGTAGCCTCTTGGTTTGTTCTCTGCTGCTGGACTCTTCTCCCTGGGTTGTAATTGTGCCATAGTCTACATTGGCTTCCTGTTATGGTGAGGGCCACCTTCAAGGTTCATCGCCCAAAATGTGAAAGGAATGCGTGCAGAACTTGAAAAGGCACACAGTGGATATTTATTTTATTTATTTATTTATTACATTTTCTTTTATACCGCGCTATTTAAGATCAGTGCGGTTTACAATAAAACATTGAATCTACACATCTCAGTTTAGTGATTTGTGCTTACAATAAACAGGTAAAAATAACTCGGATGTACAATGAACAAGTTTCTTAACAGGGAGAACAGGGAGAACAATAACTATATACATGGTTACGTGCACAGCACGAGCTTCTCAGAGTAAGTTAATTATGGAGGCGGTTAAGGTGTGGTTGCAGGTATTCAGACTAGGAGTGTATGATGTATGGGCTTGAGGAGCTACCATGAGGTGTGGAAGTAGGTGACTGTGGAGGGGGGGCTGCGGCATTGTAGTAAAGGAGAAAAAGGTGATGCTTCAGTTCCTTCTTGAATTGGGAGAGATCGCTGATGGTTCTGATAGGCGCCGGGAGTGCGTTCCAGCAAGATGGTGCAAAAAAAGGCAAAGGCTCTAGATCTGGTAGCTTGAGAGCACTTAGTACTTGCCTTAGGTAGAATGAGGGTGTTTGCAGCATTCGATCTCCTTAGCCGGTTAGGAGGTGTGATGGATACTAGGTCGGTGATAGCAGTAGCCGGGAATTTCTTGATGGCTTTATGGGTCATTGTTAGAACCTTGTAGGAGATCCTGGCCTGTATGGGCAGCCAGTGCAACTGTTTTAGTATTGGAGTGATGTGGGATCTTCTGGAAGCTCCATGAAGGATTCTTGCAGCAGAATTCATAGCAAGTTGTAAGGGGTTGGTCGTATTCTTTGGTAGGCCATGTAATATCGCATTAGCATAGTCAAGGTGGGGCATTATTAGGGCCTGAAAAACAGTTCGGAAGTCTTCAGGTTCTAACAGCTGACGAAGATGGCGAAGGGACCGGATTTTGTGATAGACAGATTTTGTTATGTTATTGATGTGAGCCTTCATATTAAGCTGCTGATCAAGTATAACTCCGAGGTATCTTACTGTAGTCTTGCATGTGAGCTCTGCGTCCCGAACTTTGATGGATAGAGGTGGGATAAAAGCCGGGTTCCTGGTGACGAAGAGGGCTTCGGTCTTTTTGAAGTTTAATTTAAGCCTTTGTGCGTCTATCCAGATATAAGCTCAGTTTTAGTCAGCAATGTCTATTAAGTTTCCCAAAGTGCGGGTGTTGTGTCTGCTTTGTTATAGCTTGCAAATCTTTTCAGTTAAAAGCATAGAATAGTTTAAACTTAGATATTAGATGAAGACAGATTACCTTGTTTTCTTAAAAAAATTGTAAAAAACGTGCCTCTTCTTTTCATTGTAATCTTTTGCCAGCTGGTGTTAGTGTCCCAATTATATCACCAGAATCTGGTGATTGGCTGTTATGAGATTTACATCAAGTGTAAACTTTGCTAGTATACAAGAGAGCTGCCTAGATGGTCTATAGTCTGGGCACTTGGAATGGCATCTTAATTTTGAATTTTTATTGATTTATTTTGCTTCTTTATTGATGGGATTTTGCACATTGACTGGCCTATTAGATTGTGAAGCACTATATAAATTAACTGCGTATGCTTATTTTGCCTCGATTTTGCCCTTATAAACAGCAAAGAGAAGATAGAGACTGAGAGCAGACTTGGTGTGTTGTTAAGCGCAGTTGAGTCAATGTTAACTCATGGCGACCCTTTGAATAGTTGTCCTAAACTGTGTTTGGTCTTCAGTCAGGTGGCTAATTGTTGATAGAGTGGCATCCATAGCTGCTCTTTTTGTATCGATGTTAGAAGTTTATAAAATCATGAGTGTTATGGAACAGTTAAATAGGGCAGGGTTGATTAACCTTTCAGACAACACAAAAACAAGAGGATGTTCCATGAAACTAAGAACTAGCAAAATACGAATATATTGTAGAAAGCTTTTTATTTTTTATTTTTTAATGCAGCACATAATAAAAGTGCAGAATCTGTTCCTGAAGGATGTAGTCAAAGTGATTAACACAGTGTGATTCAAAAGTGGTTTGGACAAGTTCCAGGAGGAAAAGTGTATAAAAAAATATTACCAGGTAGACCTCAGAGTTACTTCAAGATGTTGGCATCTTAGGCAAATCTTAAATCTTATGCTCCCCCTGACTGTCAGAACACTCTTTGCCATCCCCAAAAGCTGCCCCCTAAGTGTCTGCCTAGCTTGCCTATTGGTTGGGCTGGCCCAGCTCACAAGAGTCATTGCTTATCCTTGGAAATGAGCTATGAGAAATTGATTAACATTTTGGGATCTGCTGGATACTTATGGCCCAGACTGGCCATTGTTGGAGATAGGATGCTGGGCTTGATGGACCTTGGCCAGCGGGTTTTGTTTGTGTGGGCTAAGAGGGTTAGCCTCACCCTAGTTAGGGAGCTTGAAGAAGGTATAGTTAGTGCCAGACAGGCAGGCTTTGTTTTGGATACTAGAGGCTGCTAAATGTTTGTTGGAGCTGAGATACTGTAGGGATAACTCAGCTGCTGACATTGATACTGTTGCTATTGCTGCTGACCTTCTGCAGAACCTGGAGGAGCTGTTCCATCCTGGCTTATCGCTCTTCTCTTGCAACACCACCACAGCTTCCTCTTCTGCAGATAAGTTAACCCTTAATGTTACGATCTGCCCCAGCCATGACCCCTTCACCTATTTTAGGTGTGGAGTGTGGGGACACTTTGATCGGGAATGTCCTCTGGGTATGGAAGAACCCATGGATGTCAGCCTAACCACCCCTCACACCTGCGCTTTTGTAGACACTCCCCATCACAGGGCACAGAACTTTGTGATTCCAGTGGAGCTCAAGGGAACCCACCACCAGGCCTTGATAGACTCCGGGAATATGCAGACTCTCATTCATCAGGAAACTGTAATCCTGCCAGAGTCTGACCTGCCCCTCTAGTGCCTATGCCTGTCATTGAAACCCCATTTGAAAGAGTGGCCATGAATCTCATAGGACTCTTGGCGTGAACCACCTGAGGCAACAAGTATATTTTAGACATATTGGACTACGTTATTCAATACCCGTAGGTCTTTGCTCTAAGGAATATGAAGACTACTACAATCGCGAGTGTCCTCTTGGAAGTATTCTTGCAGGTAGGAATACCCAATTAGATCCTCATGGATCAAGGAACGGCTTTTGTATCCAAAGCGATGAATCAAGTGTGTGCTTTTGTGAAGGTCAAGATGTCGTAAACATCAGTATATCACCAACAGACGGATGGCCTCGCTAGGCGATTTAATAAAACTCTGAAACAGATGTTAAAAAAGTTCCTGCAGTAGGACGGGAAGAAATGGGACATTCTCCTACCCTATTTGATGTTTGCCATTTGCAAGGTACCTCAGATTTCCATGGAGTTTTCGCCTTTTGAGTTGCTTTTCATAAGACAGCCAAGAGGCATATAGACGTGGTAAGGGAAACCTGAGAAGAAGAACCCCATTCCAGGTGTAATTTGGTGGAGTACATTATACAAATGCAAGACTGGCTGAGGAAATCTGGAGAGGTGGCCAAACTCAGTCTGGAAAAAGCCCAAGCCGAACAGGCTAGGAGCTGCAAATTAGGCAGTCATGCACCATGACTTCCAGTCGGGAGTCAGAGGTTTAGTTTTGCTGCCCTCATCCAAGAGCAAGTTACTCTGTAAATGACAGGGGCCCTGTGAGATGGAAGAGAAAGTGGGGCTTCTTTAACTACAAGTATATGTATAAATTAAGAT
This sequence comes from Ichthyophis bannanicus, assembly GCA_033557465.1. Lineage (NCBI taxonomy): Eukaryota > Metazoa > Chordata > Amphibia > Gymnophiona > Ichthyophiidae > Ichthyophis > Ichthyophis bannanicus. Next base: position 190,690,858 of record CM066038.1, on the reverse strand, counting down.
ATTTTATCATTTATGTGCATATTCTGCCCATTCTGTGGGCAGACTGTGCCCCCAACAATGCCTATATTAAAAGTACATGCCTGCCTGCTTTCAGGCATTCATTTACACCTGATGCAATTTTACAAGAGCTATTTTGCATGTGCATATTAAGTGTCATTTTAGAAAGGACGTCCAGGTGCACTCTGGGACATCCAGGGCAAAACGTCAGAGAAAACCAAGGGGGTGTTTACATTTTGGCACAATTTTAGAATTATGGATGGCCACAGAAATGGCTTCTTGGATGTCCCAGCTTGCATTTGCCAGAAGGGCGATGTCCGTATTCAGTGACATTTCAGACATTAAGACGTCTGGTGGCAGGTTAGTAATCTCTCTGGGGTTTGTCTTTATATGCAGGTGTCTTTGCTCATGAAATACAGTATTGACAGTGATGATGACAAGGCATTGTACTCTTTATCTTTATTTCAAAATTTTATATACCGCTTTGGCTGAGACATAAAAGCGGTTTACAATAAATAAAAAGTCTACGCTACCTGACTAGAGAAAAGGAACGCCATGGTAAGATAGGAAAGAGGGGAAAGGACAGTGTAAGACTTACAATAGGTATACCGGACACAACTGACAGTACTCAGGGAGGGATATTAGGAGGGAGGTCAAAGGCTTGTTGGAATAGATGAGTCTTCAGTAACTCCTTAAACTTTGGATATGAGGGTTCCAGACGGAGGGAGGGTGGTAGGGCGTTCCAAAGTGCGGGGCTGAGAAAAAAGAAAGCCAAGTGACGGGTTTGTTCTAAATGTGATTGGGACGGAGAGGGCAAGGACAAACGATTGGCATGCAAAGCACGAAGCTGGCGGTAAGGCGTATGGAGAGCGATGAGGTTAGATAAATATAGAGGGGTGGATGTATAGATGGCTTTATGCGTCAAAATAAGGAATTTATACTGAAATCGGAAACGGAGAGGCAGCCAATGAAGACAATAGAGGATGGGAGTGACATGATCGTAACGGTGGGCTGATGCAATAAGACAAGCTGCAGTGTTTTGTATGAGCTGGAGACGCTGTAGTTAGTAGGCTGGTAGGTTAGCCAAAAAGACATTACAATAATCGTCCCCTTGGTACGGTTGCCACCATGACACGAGCACTTTTTTGCTCCTTATTTGTTGTCAGGGTCAGGTATAGGCATGGATGCCTTAACAACCAGGGTCAGATGTGTTTGTGCCATTCTGGAATCGCACTGCGGATATCCAACTTTGTTGCTTTGCATGGGCCATGCTTCTGGCACGCCCCCATTCATCCAGGGATGCCCTTGTAAATTGGACGTCTGCATTCCCATTTTTAGACATCCAAAACTTGAATAGGGCTTTTAAAATAGCCCCCCTTAGCCACATACACACAGAAATAATTCCCCCTCTCTCCCCTCCCCATTTTCCTTACTCTTTGTTCTACTTTGGACAAAAATTTCATGTCTTATAAAATTATAACACAGAAATACAGAACATTTTCCTATATACAGTACATGTTTATTAATATGATTTGATCTTCTTCCATGAGCCAAGCCTAAGACCTCTTTTTCAATATTAATATAATCACATTAAAATGAAACACAACTTTATAAAATTAAAAGCCTTCTACAGAAGAGTGCTACTCACTTGATACTCTATATTTTCTCTTGATGGTTTTATGATATAATTAAATTTCATACTTTCTTTTCAGTACTCACTGAATATGTATTAGAAAACCAACCATCATAATTTTAAGCCAGTTGGTTGATTTTATTTTTTAGACTCTGAATTCAATTCTACACACTTCTGTTCATAACATTTTATGGGTACCTGTGTTCTGATACATCTGAGCCAAAGATCCTTAAGCACATTGACAAATATGGAAACAAAATAGCCTTGTGGTAGTGTGGTGTGCGGTGGGAAGGGGTTTTCTTTACTAAATGTTTACTAAGCAGCGGTAGTGGCTTCCATGTGATATCGGAGCCGCGGCCCTATTGAATTCAATGGGGTCACGGCTCCGATATTGCACGGAAGCCACTACCGCTGTCTTGTAAACATACCCCATAATATCCACACCTGCAATGTTGACATGATCTGTGTAGGATTTACACTAGTGTTTTTTTTTTATATAACTTTATTTATAATCCACCAATCAACAATAATGGCAATAACAGAATAATACACCTCCAGGGGGGGGGTTGTACTCTGATCCCCCCCACTGGAGCACAACATAAGTAAACACACAGGAGGTGGGATTTAACATATTTACCCTACTATCCTCCCATCCACCCAACCCCCGCCCACCTCCCTCCCCCCCCCCTCGTTCTCCATGTGCAGTGTTAGCTCCCTTATATCCCTGCTACCCCGAGCCCCTCCATTATGGGCATCTTCAACTACCGACCTGCAAAATCTCATTGCGGCTTCGAGCCCCCAACTGTTGGATATAGGGCTCCCAGACCGCCATAAAGGCCGTCCAGCGTTTGGCACTGCCCCGCGCCCCCCATCTCTCCGTCAACATCAGCTGATGAAAACAGTTCCGCCACTCCCCAAATGTGGGAGCCGAGGAATCCCTTCACAACCTAAGAATAGGCGCTTTCCCCACCAGACAAGCCTTGCGCATTAGCAAACGTTCCCCTGGTTTAGCTGGGCAAGGGGCAGATATGCAATCCAACACTACTAGGGGAGCGGACCAGCGCAATCTCCGCTGCAGTAACCTTCCTATAAAGGAACAGATCTTCGCCCAATAATGCTCCAATACTTTGCAGTCCCACCACATGTGTAGCAAGGTTGCCATAGGCTCTGAACAGCGGGGGCATCGACCATCGGTCGTCAATCTACTGCGCAGCGCTCGCCTCGGTGAGAAGTGGGCTCTAGTGAGGCATTTAAATTGTATCTCCCTCCACCTCATCCCTGTACTAACCGTACTATCCTTCGTAGGGCTGTTTGGAGCGTACCCGGGGCCACTTCACTGTCTAGCTCAGCCGCCCAGTCGTCCTCTTCGGTAATCCGGCAGGGCCTGGAACTGTGCCAATCGAGATTGATATGCAGAAATTGACAGCGGCATCTCCCCTCCCAGCCCGAAGAATACGAGGATCTGCGCAGAGCGTTCGATCTGCAAGACATCTCGAGTGAGAGAAGAGACATAATGAGTCACCTGAATATACGCGAAGTAATGGCGGGGGGGCAGGTCATATTCCCTACTTAGCGTCCTAAAGGATTTACATTTCCCTGTCACCTCCACTAAATGTCCTATATTCCTCAATCCCCGCGTGTGCCACTCCCGGAAGGGCATATAGTCTGAGCCTGGGGGAAAAGACGTATTGCCCTGTATTGGGAGCCAACTAGAAGTGTGCCAAGGCGTTGCCCCATGCTCCATTAAGAGATTGCCAGGTCCGCCTGGCCGAACTAATGAGCCCACTCCGCACAAGGTAACTAGGGAGCTGGCGGTTCTCCCCGTGAAGAGCCCCCATCAACGTTAACGGGCCCACAAAACATTCTTCCAGGGCTCGGGGTGTATAAAACTCTGTCCCACCAAGCCAATCCCCCAGGTGGCGTGCCTGACAGGCCAGCGCATAGGCTTTTAAATCGGGGAATCCCATCCCTCCCTCCTTCCACTTCCCCAGGAGCCGAGTCCACGGTATGCGGGCTTTGCCACCTTTCCAAAGGAAATTACGAAAACAGGCCTCTAGACGACGAATGTCGCGACGTAGTAGCCACACCGGCAATGTCTGTAGCCAATATAGTAATCGGGGTAGCACCACCATCTGTATTGCCGCCACTCTCCCAGACAGAGATAGCGGGAGGGAGCTCCAAGCTTTCAACTGTATCTGAAGGCGTCGTAAAGTACGGTCAAAGTTGCTCCTATACAGCAACGAAGGCTGTCGGGTCAACACAATCCCAGGTATATAAACTCATCCGCCGCCCATCGCAATGGGAACGTCCCCTCCCATGTAGCCCGCAGCTTTCCCAGTACATCTAAAGCTTCGGATTTTTCCTGGTTGATACGCATCCCCGCAGCCTTCCCAAATCTCCCAAATTCAGCCAACAGTTTCTGCAGTGATCGTTCGGGATGGAGTAAATGAACCAGTATGTCATCCGCGAAAGCGGAGACTTTGAATCCTTGTTCGCCTATGTTGACCCCCTGTATCTCCCTCGAGTCCTCAATTGTCCTTATCAAAGGATCTAGCGAGAGGACGAATAGAAGGGGAGAGAGCGGGCATCCCTGTCTCGTTCCACGACCCAAATCAAAAGCATCCGAAAGGAGCCCATTGCATAACACCGCGGCTGTCGGTTGGACATACAAGCTCATCACCATCCGACAGAAGGTGGGCCCCAGTCCATATTTCGGTAGAAGGCCCCATAGATAGTGCCAATTGACCCTATCGAAGGCCTTTTCAGCATCAAAGCTCACCAGCAAAGACGGCAGTTGGCGGTGGTGCACCCATTCCAAGGAGGCTACGATTTTCCGTAAATTCCGGACCGCGTATCTACCTTTTACAAAGCCGACCTGCGAGTCGTGTACTAAGTGCTCTAAGACCTCCGCCAGTCTAACTGCTAAAATTTTTGCGAGTATTTTTAAATCAAAGTTGAGGAGCGAAATGGGTCGGTAGGAAGCCACCGACAAGGGGTCCTTGCCTGGTTTGGGGATCAATACAATATGAGCATGGTTCTGCCCCCAGCGGAATGTCCCGTGCTCCGTGCGACTACCAAAAACCTCTCGCAATAGTGGACAGACAGCCTCCCCTAGAATCTTATACAGCTCTGCCCCAAAACCATCGGGACCCGGTGATTTGTAACAATTCGCCGCCGATATGACCGATTGCACTTCCTGAATAGTCAAAGGCTGTTCCATCAGCGCTTGCTGTTCCGCGGTCAATTGTGGGAGGTCGAGGCTCTCCAAATAGTCTTTCAGTTTCTCCCGACGGCCGTTCGTCTCATAGACGGATTGAAAAAATTGCCGAAATGCTCGAGCTATCTCCCTGCCTCCCCTTTGTAATTTGCCCCCGTTATCGCGGAGAGCTGCTATCCAGGAAGAGCCCCGCCGTCCCTGCAAACACCGGGCTAGCAACTTCCCCGGTTTATCCCCGTGGCAGTGCAATTGATAGCGGTAATAAAGATGGGATTTCTTTGCCCGTTGGTGAAGCAGTTCGTTTAGATCAACTTGGGCTTCCCACAAACATTTTTTGTTTGCGGCCAGTGGGGTGCGGGCGCATAGCCGACGAAGGCCTACAACCCGCCGTTCAAGACGGATGATACGCTCAGCGAGCATCCGGCGTTTCCGGACCGCGAAACCAATAATGTCGCCCCGTAACACCACTTTCGCTGTTTCCCAAATCAGTTCCGGGTCTTCGCTGTGACATTCATGGTCGCTCAGAAACTCCTGCCATCGTTGTCGAATAAAGGTATGAAACTGAGTGTCCTGGTATAAGTTTAAGGGGAAACGCCAAAGTCGCGTCCTATCCACGGGATCACCCCCCCAATGTAACTCTATCCATACCAAGGCATGGTCTGAGATTTCCAGGGGGCCAATCTGGGCCTCCCCAGTCTGGGCGAACAGCCCCCCCGACAGAAGTAGATAGTCGATACGGGCGCTGGTTCCATGTGCACGGGACTGATGAGTGTAGTCTCGCTCCCCTGGGTGGAGTAGTCTCCAAGGGTCTACCAAGTCTAGTCGCTTTCGAAATTTTTGTAGTATCCGTGTGACAGGGAGTCTGTCCCGTCCATCTCCGCCTCTCGAGGTGTCCAAATCGACATCGAGGACCCCGTTGAAATCTCCCCCTATTACTAGGGGGTAGTCCGGTAGACATTCTATTTTAGAGGCCAGGCCATTATAAACATTAGGGTCTATCACGTTTGGCCCATAAAAGTTTCCTATCAATATTGGTTTCCCTTCTAAGTGGCCGGAGAGCAAAAGGTATCTTCCCTCAGCATCGGCTATGACCGAGTCTGTCGCGAACCGGACCTTTTTATGGACCAGTATGACGACCCCCCCTTTTTTCCCTTTGGCCGGGGACCCCCAGACTTGCCCCACCCATGACTTACAAAGTTTGCTGTGTTCTTCGGCTGTCTGGTGGGTTTCTTGTAACAGGGCAATATCACACTGGTGTCTGGCTAAGGCCTGCAAAATTTTATATCGCTTGATCGGATTCCCCAGCCCACATACATTCCAGGTGATGATCTTCAGGGGCATAGGGCAGTGCCAAAGCTCCACCTACCGGTAAATTCCTCATGACGGATGAGGGTCCCCCCAGCCTGGGACCCCTCCCGCTCAGTAATTGGGAGAACACAACCCTGCAACCAAACTATGAGAGAACCACAGTCCCCCTCCCTCCTTCTCCCTCCCGCCCTCGCCCCCCCTCCCCTCCCCTGCCGTCCCACCCCATCCACAACCCCCACCCACCCACCCGCCCCTCCCACCCCCCCACCCCCTTTCCGTTCCCCCCCCCTAATCCGCCAGGTCCGCCCATTAGGCTGGACAACTTCCCTGTGGCAATCGGGTCTGCCCCTAACTTCCCCAAAGTCAACACTGAGCCTAACCATCTGATAGAACCCCATGCTCTTATTAACCATCCCAAACATTAATTGACAGTACTCCCCATCACTTCCCCTCTCCCCCCCCCCGAGGGCCTCAATATTCCCTGAACCACTCCAGAGGAGTTAGAAATTGGTATCGCCAGGCCCCCCCCCCCTCTCCCATACCCCTGCTTTCTTCTGTCCCCCTGGGTCTCCTACCCCCTTCTCTCCCCAGCCTAAAGCCTGACCCCCCCCCTAAGTCTGCTGTGAACCCTCACCCGGCCACACAGTGATGGAACATTCACCCAGCTCAGCCCGTAGCAAGATACACACATAATTACTCAGCCAAACAATTGAAACACTGTAACAATTTAACAATGTTGCCAGCCAACTGGTTTAAACAAGTGAGCAATTGACACAGTGTGGCTAAATGTAACAAGTTACAGCTTACACAAATCCAAGAAGCACCAGTACTACACAGGCATCAAGAGAAAACTAGCTGCTATAGCCCACAGCCACAACTGGTCTGTGTGCCTCTCTTTATCAGTGAGGCATCAACATCCCATTCCCTTTGGCAATCCAAAGTTCACGAGGGCGAGGTGGTCTGGGCATTCAGGGTTTCTAATAAAGCAGCAGCCTCTGCCGGTGTTGTCAGATATCGGGTCTGTCCCTGGACCTCCACTCGAAGCCGAGCTGGATAGAGCAGCGAGAATCGTACTCCTTTGTTCAACAACTGGGTGCAGACCCCCGAGAAGGCCGGCGTTGCTGGCTTACCAAGGCCGAGTAGTCTTGGAACACAAGTATCGGTTCCGTATCCTGCTGTCTCATCCTTCTACTCCGAGCGGCTTTTAACACAGCTTCTTTTTGCCGGTAGTCCAGAAAGCGTGCAATAACCGCTCGTGGTCGTCACGCCTGTTCCCTCCGCTGACCAAGTCGATGCACGCGCTCCAATTTTACAGGATCCCCATCTTGGTTATGCAACAGGTTTCCAATCCAGGTCTGTAGGTATCCGAAAAGGGCGCCATCTGCCACGCTCTCCGGTATCCCAATAAAGCGCAGGTTCTTGCGTCTCCCCCGGTTTTCGAGCTCATCCAGCTTGTCACCTTGTTGCTTTACCAGAGTCTCCAAGGCCTCCACCTTAGCCGCCAGGGAGTGTTGGGTGTCCTCCACATCTGAAACTCGAGTCTCAACTTGGTCTAGTCTCCCGGTAAAGTCCGTAAAGCGTTGGCTCATAGTCTGAATCTGGTCAGCCAAATCTTGGAATCGGGTAGCTAGTGCCTGAACCACCGCAGCACTGACCTCCGTGACCAGGTCTGGTGTGCCCCCACCTTTCGGGCTAGCCGGCGCCCCCTCGGTCGTTTTCCCCTCCGGGGCACGCAGCTTCTCCTTTCGTGGCACTTTCGACGCCATGCGGGTTCGTGGCGGGGTGGAGACGGCCTCCAATACTAGGAGAGTATCCCCTATGATAATGTTTTATTGAGCAATAAATGTGGAGTTAGGACCCACACAGCTAGCGTGGGTCTTTGTGAACTAAACAGGTCAGGGTTAAGCCACCGTACCCTCTGCTGTTTGCAGTGGGCTTTAGACAGAAGGCAGCGCCTGAGAGGCCACACCAAAGAGCCCTTTGGCCAGTCCCCCAATCGCAGAGCTGCCAATCGCAGTCACGGTTCAGCGTGCTCTCCCCTGCTCAGTGTTATCTGCCCCAACCGGGCCTGGAGGCCCCTATTCTCTCCGCTGCCACAACACCCCAGGGAGGGGAAGTTGAAAAGTTCCGGTTGCGCCTCAGCGCGGTTCCCTCGTCGTGCAAATGTCTGTTTCAGGGAAGCAGAAAAAAGGGTTACAGGTCCCCTTACCGCTGAGAGCACTTCGCCACGTGTAGGGAGGGTGGATGTTCGCGATGCAGATGTCTGCTCTATGCCGCTGTGTGTCCCGATCCGGCCAAGGTGACCGCCGATCCTTTCTCTGCTGGGGGTACAGTGTCCCCTAAGGGAAGAGCTGGTAGCAGCGGTGGGGGGGACGTCTGATCACGCCCCAGTATGCTTCGTGCCCGTGCCGATGTCTATCTTGGCAAGACGGAGGCAGCCACAAGTCTCTACACTTCAGCAGTCTCCGTGCCTCGCAAGTGGTGAGCTGACAGGGACCGCGGGAGGCTTACCCGGAGTTGGGCCGCAGCTGCCGTATGTCTCTCCCCCGCCGGTGACTCAATGGCTCGTGGAGGAGGGAGATCCGATGCAGGCAGTGGGGATCGAGCCCGATCGCACCTCCGCACTCGTTTCTGCTATATAATGTTCTTCTCTTGTCGGGTACGGATGGTCGCAGGTTGCTCCGCTTCTGAGGACCCGATGCCCCACGAGGGAGAAGGTAATGCCAGCGGTGAGAGAAGGGCCTGTCCTCTATGGCGTTAGCTGCCCCAAGTAGTCAGGGATAACCGCTGTTCTCTTCCCGTGCATAATTTTAACACCCCGTGGGAGAGGGAGAGATGAAAGCGGTGGAATGATGATTTTTTTAAAGATCTTATAGCCGTTTTGCGGGGCCAGATGCCCGGAGCTGATCGTGAGCCGTCCGATCAGCTCATTGCCCAACCGGAAGTCCTTACACTAGTGTTTTATAAAGACACATAGCCAGCTATTTGTTTTTATAAAATAGGTGCAAAGTAGGCATCTTCTGGCTCACTTAACCTAGGTGCCCTGTTATAAAATTACCCTCAAAGTACCGAGATTGTTAGATGGGAATGTTGCATTTGTGCTGATTGTGAGATTTTGTATAGACTGGGGGGGGGTGGGGGAGGAGGGAAAGGGTAGGACGGATGGGAGCAGACTGCAGAAGATTAGGCTGGAATTGTTGTAAGGGAATACACATGGCTGATGTATGTGTTATGGATTTGTTATGAGATGTGCTAGTTTGTGGGAGCAGGTAGCTCGGGGAGGATAAAAGCATAAACATTTCACAGCGCTAGTTATTGTGATAATTGATTCACTGGTCTACAATTTTTTGGATTTTGATGTGCTGAATTAAAAAATGACAATTTAAACAGCTGATTGGCTACTGTTTCCAAAGTATCTAAGCTTTTCTATTTTATACATATATATAGCATGTTGGTAGTAGACTTTTTATCACAAATTATTATAAACCTAGGTCTTTTCATTTTGTAAATTTCCCACTGAAATACTTGAAAGCTGGTTTTGTTTTGTCCATGGCCTTGACAAAAATTTTCATTAGACCCAGCTTAATGTGTAAGGGTGGTAACAAAAGCTTCCTTGATTCAACAAGTGATGGATGCGGCAAACGTTTCTTTCCAGGCTCCAATGACTGTCAGAGTGGCCATTCTTTCTTGATGTAGAGGGAATCTTTCACACAACTATCCCATTCACAGAGAAAACAGCAGGACGTTTTGTATCCAGTCTGCAGACCGAGCAACAGAGCAACAACTTTCAAATCACCACAAAGCTGCTACTGATGTTGGTCATAGCTTATGCATCTCAACAGCTGTTTTATATTGTCATAGGTTTCCTTCATATGGACTGCATGACCAACTGGAATCGATGGCAAAACATTTCCATTATGCAGCAAAACAGCTTTAAGACTTGTCTTCGATGAATAGATGAACAGTCTCCACTCATCTGGATGATGAATGATGTTGAGGGCTGCCATCAGACCAGCAATGTTATTGCAGGCTACAATATCACCTTCCATGAAGAAGAATGTAACAAGTTCCTTTTGACATTCACAGAACATGGAAACCCTAACATCACCTGAATGGAGATTCCACTGTTGCAGTCTAGAGCCCAACAGCTCTGTCTTACTCTTGCAATGCAATGTAATGTGTGCCTTTGAGTCAGTCCTGACTCCTGGTGACCCAGAAGCTCCTGGGTTTTCTTGGCAGTGTCACCGGAAGTAGATTGCCAGGCCTTTCTTCCAAGGCAATGGAGGGTTAAGTGACTTGCCCAAGGCCACAAGGAGTGCTAGTGGGAATCAAACCCTGGTTGCTTGGTTACCAAGCCAGTGTTCTAACCACTAGGCTACTCCTCCACTTCTCCACTTACTCTTAGGTAGTTCCAAATCCCTGACAAGATCATTCAGTTCATGTTGTGTTATGAGGTGTGGTTCAGAGGAGGAGGATGATAGAAAATCTGAGTCATGTACCATTGATGTTTCGAGACCAGAAGTTTCATCCCCTTCCTCTTCCTCGTCTGACTCAAGTGAGAATGATTCTGGAGCATCAGGAACTGGCAGACCTTCTCTGTGGGGTACTGGGAGCATAGCTGATGAAATGTTTGGATACTGCACATACCACTTTTTCTTCTTTGACAAACTTTTCCCAACACGAGGCACCATGCAGAAGTAACAATTGCTGATATGATCTGTTGGCTCTCTTCAAATCATTGGCACTGCAAAAGGTATGGATTCTTTTTTCTAGTCAACCACTGGTAAAAAGTTGGTGCACAAGTGTTGCATAATATCTCCAATTTTGCAGCCAAAGTAAAGGTGGTAGACTTTCTTGATCAAAGCAGTTATACTGTGTTTTTGTGTTGCAAAAGTCACTTCACCATAAATGTAGCAGAAGTGATCTGCATTGTTCAAATAATTATGAGGCACTTTGGCTAAACGGAAAAAATCAAACACTGAGAAGATTGGTCTACAGCCAAAATTTACTGACATGTCATGGTCATTAGAAAAATGTTGCGCAATTTGTTCTGCAGAGTGATGTAATTAAGCTGAGTTAGGATTGCACCATCTATGACTTCTAGGAATAACATGATGCAATTCATATCATGTATGACACAATAGCACATTCAAATTCATCATTTAAGCAAGTACTGTCCAAACAAAAACATAGATTTATCACCAATACATGCGAAGATGTGCATGTACTTTAGTAATTTATGGTTTGAATTGAGATCCTTTCCTATTATAACTTGCATATCCTTAGCACTTCCGAAGTCAAAGTCTTATGTACTGACCCAGTAGTGTGAATTGAAAATTAGAGCCAATAAACAATTTTAAGCATCATTTTTGTTCTCAGCGACTCAGACTTAGTAAAGTGTGACTGAATTTACTTCAGAAGCATTTTGGCTGTAGAATGGTGTTATTGCTTCTGATATATAGAAACATAGAAACATAGAAACATGATGACAGAAAAAGACCACATGGCCTATCTAGTCTGTCCTTCCATATCAACAACTACAACAGTCCACTTTTTACCTTTAGAGACCCTCTGTGTTGGTCCCATGCTTTTTTGAATTCAGTTACTGTCCTCATCTCTACCACCTCCACTGGGAGACTATTCCATGGATCCACTACTCTTTCCGTAAAGAAATATTTCCGCATATCACTCCTGAATCTATCTCCCTTCACCCTCATCCCATGTCCCCTCGTAGCAGAACTTGCTTTCAATTGAAAGAGGCTCTCTCCCTGAACATTTATGCCACGGAGGTATTTAAACATCTCAATCATATCACCTCTATCCTGCCTTTCCCCTAAGGTGTACATATTAAGATCCTTAAGTCTTTCCTCATGCTTTATAATGAAGCCCACTAATCATTTTAGTAGCCACCCTCTGCACCGACTCCATCCTGTTCACATCCTTTTGAAGGTGCTGTCTCCAGAAATTGCACACTATACTCCAAATGAGGTTGCACCAAAGACTTATACAGAGGCATTATCACCTCCTTTTTTCTGCTAGCCATTCCTCTCCGTATGCACCCAAGCATCCTTCTAGCTTTTGCTGTCGCCTTTTCTACCTTTTTAGCTACTTTAAGATCATCAGACACAACCACACCTAGGTCCCGCTCTTCTTCAGTGGACAAAAGTACTTCACCTCCTATACTGTATTGCTCCCTTGGATTGCTGCAGCCCAAATGCATGACCTTACATTTTTTAACATTAAATCCCAGCTGCCAAATTCTAGACCATTATTCAAGCTTAGCTAGATCCCTCCTCATGTTATCTACACCTTCCTGGGTGTCTACTCTATTGCAGATTTTGGTATCATCTGCAAAGAGGCAAACCTTACCCGACAGCCCTTCCGCTATATCACTAACAAAGATGTTAAAAAGAATCGGACCAAGGACAGATCCCTGGGGCACACCACTGGTAACATCCTTCTCTTCAGAGTGAGCTCCATTTACTTGTACTCTTTGTCGCCTCCCACCCAACCAATTTCTAACCCAAGCAGTAACTTTAGGGTCCATCCCTAGGGTGCTCAGTTTGTTTATAAGTCGCCTGTGAGGAACAGTGTCAAAGGCTTTACTGAAATCTAAATACACCACATCTAGAGCTCTCCCTCGGTCCAACTCCCTGGTCACCCAGTCAAAGAAATCAATCAGATTTGTCTGACAAGACCTGCCTCTGGTGAATCCATTCTGCCTCGGATCCTGTAATCCGCTGGACTCCAGAAACCTCACTATTTTCTCTTTCAGCAGCGTTTCCAATAATTTACTCACCACCGAAGTTAAACTAACCGGCCTGTAGTTTTCAACCACATCCTTACTTCTGCTTTTGTGTAAAGGCACCACATGAGCCTCTCTCCGGTCCTTTGGCACCACTCCCGACTCCAACGAGGCATTGAAAAGGTCAGTCAGTGGAGTTGCTAGAACGTCCCCAAGTTCCCTCAGTATTCTAGGGTGTATCCCATCCGATCCCATCGCTTTGTCTACTTTAAGTTGAGCTAGTTTCTCACGAACACAGTATTCTGAAAATTGTTCAAGATGCCCCTCGCTTCTGTTCCTATTTGTGGGTGTTTTCTGAGGTTCTGCTCCTGGTTCTTCATCTGTGAACAGAGAACAAAAATATTTGTTAAGCAATTCCGCTTTATCCTTATCAACTTCTACATATTCCCCCCCTGCACCCTTGAGTCTGACAATACCACTTTTGCCCTTCCTCTTCTCATTAATATATCTGAAAAATGTCTTATCCCCCCATTTTATTGCATTGGCTATTTCCTCCTCCTTTTGAATCTTTGCCTTCTTGACTACTTTGCTAGCTTCTCTAAGTTTTTCCCAATACAGATGCCTGTCTTCCTCTCTCTGTGATCTCTTGTATTTCATGAAGGCCTCCCTCTTTTTCTTCACTTTTTCAGCTACTTCCTTCGAAAACCATAGCGGTCTCCTTTTCCTTTTGCCTTTATTTACCATTTTAACAAAAAGGTTGGTTGCCCTTAAAATATCCCCTTTCAGTTTTGCCCACTGTTTTTCTACATCCCCCAGCTGTTCCCATCCCACTAACGACTCCCTGAGGTATTGGCCCATCTTCGCAAAGTTAGTCTTCCTAAAGTCTAAGATCCTCACCTTGGAGTGGATTCTAACAGCCCTAATCCTAATACTGAACCACACCATCTGGTGATCACTGGATGCAAAATGATCACTGGATGCAAAATGATGTCAATTCAAATATTGGAAATGTTGCTTTGTCCTGCTCAATAAAAATGATTTAAACTAAAATGACCCTCAAAGAGGGGTGTCTAATTTAAGAGGATAAGTAAGCACCTACTTAGATGCTCTTTTGTAAAGACATATCAACGTAAGTGAAAGAAATCATGTCTTGAATGCATATGCATAATGCATAATCATGTCTTGAATGCATAAGCTCAGAATGTCACTGCTCGAATCATTGTTAAAGCTAAAATATTCGATCACTTTATAGTAGGATTCAATATAAAACACTTGTCACAACTTTTAAACTCATTAATGACCTAGCCCCATCACAGTTGGCAACTCTACTTCAAACCCCACAGAACTAGAAGAAAAACTAACCTCAACATGCTCGTGACAAAATCAAAACAAACCTCCAACACTTTTCTGCCCACTATAGCAACCTACAACCTGAAATCAAATTTACTACACAAGAACATACATTATGACTGCAAATAACTCTTGCTAACCATGTAAATAACTTGCCATTTTTGGTTCCTTGTAACATAGTTATGTTCCTTTTATTAATAGCTTACACACTGTTTTCCATGTATCATAGTTCTTATGTAATACTTAATGTTTAATGTAATGCAATATTGCACTGTTCTGCTGTATTGTTGTTTTAAGTTCCTTGTAAACCGCCCTTGATCTCTGGAAGGGGCGGTATAGAAAAGCACACAAATAAAATAATAAAAATAAATAAAATATGCAGAGCTGATCTAAATGTTGGCATGTAAATTTTGCAGATACGCTTGCAAATTAAGGTATTTTATAATCTATGCACATACTTGCAAACTTCACCTAGGTTGTGCTCCCAATTATACCTACCGACAAAGTATGCACCTTCATGTCAATGTTTGTATTTTTACCCTGGTTGGAATTTTGTGGCCATATAAAATTAGCCTCAAAACTTCTAATCCTCCCACATTTAGAATACACCACTTTTTCCTTACCACAGGCTACAATACTGCAATAATATTATCAGCACTGATTTACAATCTTTGCATCATTGCCACTTTGATAATTTTGCTTGTAAAAAGGTTAGAGACTTCAAGTTCCCACATTATGAAGTATTTTTATCTCTTAGTGTCTAGACTGATTGACATTTCTCTTCTTTAACCAGCAGTGCTATACAGGAGGTTTGTTCTCCAAAATCAGTTGATTCCATTAGCTTAATCATGTGTCTGCCAGCATTTTTACATAATGCCAACATCCAGTAATCTACTTTCTGAAATTTTTCATATCATGTAATGCGTCTTTGCTGGGAACTAGCTAACTCAAAAGGTTAGTTGGGTAGGCCTCAGAAATCATTGTTGGAGTTGCAGGTATACTGTGGAAAAGACCTTATTTCTGAGGTATCACCCTTAATACAGGCTCCAAAGCTTAATCTGATGCTACAAAATAGTGCCAGCAAGAGAAATTGTCTAAATACTAACTGTGGCTATCCATTTGCATGCCACATCTGAAGAAGGAACCTGCATGGTCCTACCAACTCACACAGAAAGTTTTTGTCTGTCTACATGACCTACAATGAATTCCTTGGCTCTTTTTTTTAACTTTTATTCAAAGTCTTTAAAATATTTCTTGAAGTATCAGACCCAAACCATTAACCTCTCACTTTCTCTTACTCTGAATTTTTGTAGCCCATAGACGGACTTATAATTAGATCATATGGAATGTATCTCATATCAGAAAGACTGTGTGAAATACATTAGATAAGTGGACACAAGAATTAGCTGGATCTGACTTTGTAGGTTTTTAGCTGAGTAAGAAGCATCCGACATTACAGCACACAATTTAGAGGGTGGTCAGACAAGCCAATGCAGCAAATTCAAGTTGGAAGAGATTTAGTTTAGGGCTAGACCAAAGTCTTGTCAGTAATTTAGTGTAGAAGGATGGTACAGAAAGGAGCAAGAATTAGGAAGACAGGAAAAGGTGCAAACAGCAACAGGCAGAACAGGAAGGAACAGGAACAAATGGTTAGCAGGACCACTACAACAATGCAACCTTTTATGCCAGCTAGGATTTTTCCTAGAAATAAGAAATAAATATTTCAGCCCATCAGGTCCTGGATTACTGGGAGGAAATGGGAAAACTTTAAAATATGGTGCTATCCTGTCCTAAATGAGGCCCACAGAGAGTAGAGGAGATGTCAGGAACTAGACTGAGCAGTAGCTCATTGGTATACAGCTTGATGCTTCTATAACCACATTTTTGGTTCAACAATGGCTGCTTCAACTGAAGACATTCAAAATATTGCTATGTAAGGAAAAGCGCTACTAGTGGAAGATTTCAGTATGCTGAATGTTGATTGGGATATTCCTGCTGCAGTATCACCTAGAAGTAAGGAGATCCTGTATTCTTTACAGAGAGAACTATTTTGGCAACTGGTAACATCATGCTCAAAGGGAGAGGCCCATACTGGAGCTGGTGCTTACAAATGACGATAGTGTTTCTGAAGTTACAGTGGATGATCATCTCACATCCAGTATTCACTGGATGGTATGGTTCAGTTTTAGGACAAGGGCTGAGATACAATAATACATTCAAAAGTGAAGGTGCCAGACTTTAGGAAAACTAACTTTTTCAAGATGTTACAATACCTCAAGAAGTATTAGCTGGATAGGAACATCTGGGGGATACAGAAAAGTAGTGGGTAAAACTGAAAGGGGAAATTATAAGGGCAACAATTTTTTTTGTTAGGAAAGTAAATAAATGTAAAGGGAAAGGAGGCCACTATGGTTCTCGAAAAAGTAGCTGAAAAGGTGAGAAAAAAGAGAGTGGTGTTCATAAAAACCAAGAGATCACAGAAAGAGGAAAACAAGCATCAATATTTGGAAAAATTAAGAGAAGCTAAGAAAGTAGTCAGGAAAGAAAAGATACACATGCAAGAAAAAATAGCGATTGTAGTAAAATAGGGGGAGAAAACATGTTTCAGATGTGTTGGTGAGAAAAGGAAGGGCAAAAGTGGTATTTTCAGGCTCAAGGATGAAGGAGAGGAATATATAGAAGCTGATGAAAATAAAGAATTGCTTAATGAATATTTCTGCTCTATGTTCATAGATGAAGGGCTGGGAGCAGGAGCACTAAGATAGGAACAGAAGTGAGGTAGATCTTAGGGACGAATAAACCAAACTACAGTATGGTTACATGATGCAAGGTTCCACATTTGGAACCACCACCCAGAGAAAGTAGAAGAAATTTTATGTGGACAGGTGCAAAGTTATGAACTTAGGGAAGAACAACCCAAACTATGGCTACATGATGCAAGATTCCACATTAGGAACCACCACCCAGGGAAAGGATTTAGAGGTCATTGTGGATAATACGTTGAAACCCTCTGCCCAGTATCCAGTGGCAGCCAAGAAAGCAAATAGAATGCTTGGAATCATAAGGAAATGAATGGAGAATAAAACAAAGGATATTATAATGCCTCTGTATCGTTCCATGGTGAGACCATGCCTTGAATATTCTGTGCAATTCTGGTTGCCATATCTTATAAAGGATATAGCAAAATTAGAAAAGGTACAGAGAAGAGCCACCAAAATGTTAAAGGAGATAGAAGAATACCCCTATGTAGAGAGGCTTAAAAGGTTAGGGCTCTTCAACATGGAAAAGAGACAGCTGAGGGGAGATGATAGAGGTCTATAGGTTAATGAATGGAGTGGAATGGGGTAAACGTAAATTGGTTGTTTACTCTTTCAAAAAGTAGAAAAACTAGGGGACAATCAATGAAGCTACAATGTAATCCATTTAAGACTAATCCATTTTTTCACTCAATGTGTAATCAAACTCTGGAATTCATTACCGGACAATGTTGTAAAAGCTGTTAGTGTAGCTGTGTTTAAAAAAGGGTTGGAAACGTTCCTGGAGGAAAGTCCATAACCCATTATTAAAGAGGACCAGGGAAATCCACTAGATAAACATTGTGGAACCTGTGTACCTTTTTGTGAACCTGACAGGTATTTGTGACCTGGACTGGCTACTGTTCAAAGCAGGATACTGAGCTTAAGAAACATAGAAACATGACAACAGAAAAATACCACATGGCCTATCTAGTCTGCCTTTCCATATCAATCACTACAACAGACCCCTTTTCTCCTTTAGAGATCCTCTATGTTTGTCCCATGCTTCTTTGAATTCAGATTCTGTCCTCATCTCTACCACTTCCACTGGAAGACTATTCCACGGATCCACCACTCTTTCCGTAAAGAAATATTTCCGCATATCACTCCTGAATCTATCCTCTTTCACCCTCATCCCATGTCCCCTTGTAGCAGAGCTTGCTTTCAATTGAAAGAGGGTCTCCTTCTGTGCATTTATGCCACAGAGGTATTTAAACGTCTCAATCATATCACCTCTATCCTGCCTTTCCTCTAAGGTGTACATATTAAGATCCTTAAGTCTGTCCTCATATGCTTTATAATGAAGACCACTAAACATTTTAGTAGCCACCCTCTGTACTGACTCCATCCTGTTTATATCCTTTTGAAGATGTGGTCTCCAAAATTGCACACAGTATTCCAAATGAGGTCGCACCAAAGACTTATACAGAGGCACTATCACCTCCTTTCTTCTGCTGGCCATTCCTCTCCCTATGCACCCAAGCATCCTTCTAGCTTTTGCCATCGCCTTTTCGACCTGTTTAGCTACTTTAAGATCATCAGACACAATCACACTTGATGGACCTTGGTCTGATCCAATATGACATTTCTTATGTTAACTGATTTTCAGAAGACTACATTCATGAGGAGTAGTTAAATTGAAAGAAGACAAAGCAATGGGGCCTGATAGGATACATCCAAGAATTCTGAAAGAATTAGGGAGGTTCTGGCAGCAACACCATCTGTCCTTTCGATGCATTTTTAGAGATGGGCGTGGTTCCAGAGGACTGGAGAAGAGCTCATGTGGTCCCTCTACACAAAAGCAGAAGTAAGGACCTGGTTGAGAACTACAGGCTGGTTAGTCTGTGGTTAGTAAATTTATGGAAATGCTGCTAAGACAGAGAATAGTGACCTTTTTGGAATCCAATGAATTGCAGGATCTGAGGCAGCATGGTTTACTAGAGGCAGGTCTTGTCAGACAAATTTGATTAATTTCTTTGAATGGATAATCAGAGAGTTGGATGAAGGGAGAGCGCTAGTTGTGGTATATTTAGATTTCAGTAAAGTTTTTGGGCCTGATATTTGAAAGGCATTTGCATAATTTACAGACCTGTAAACCATGTAAATAGTGCTGAACGGGATATTCAACAGCAAAAACATGGTTAGTGCTGCTGAATATTCCCGATAATCTCCCCTACATGCCCCAATGCTAACTACTTAGCATTGGAGCATGTCGTGGGCATAGCAGAGGCAGCAACAATTGCTAACCAGGTAGCGGTGATATTGCACTGTTACTTGATTAGCGACCTGCGAGTAAAACTAGGTGAAGCAAAAGCTGACTTAGTTTTACTTGCGTGAGCTAACCGGGCAGTGGTGTATTATTGTCGCTACCTGGTTAGCTTCTGTGGCTCTGGGGCATGTGCGGCGATCCCGGATATTAAATACTGGGGCCGCATATGACCCCCCTCATTGAATATCCAGGGAACGAGGTCGGCAGGGACAGCTATGCGCAATAACAGTACATAGCCGGCTCAATTCAATATCGGGCCCTTTGACCCTAATCTGCACAGGTTACTTATAAATAAATTGAGCACTGTAGGGATTAACCCTAAAGATACCAACTGGGTTAAAAACTGGTTGAGTGAGAGGCGACAAAGGGCACAACTAAATGGAGTTCACTCTGAGGAGAAGGACATTACCAGTGGTGGCCACAGGGATCTGTCCTTGGTTCAAGTCTTTTTAACATTTTTGTAAATGATACTACAGAAGGGGTGTCAGATAAGGTTTGCCTCTTTGCAGATAATACCAATATTTGCAATAGGGTATATACGCTGTTGAGGTGTAGACAACAACATGAGTAAGGATCCAGTGAACCTTGAAGAATGGTTGAGAATATGTCAGATGAAATTTAGTGCTAAAAAAATGCCGGGTCATTCATTTAAGCTACAAAAATCCAGGGAGCAGTACAGTATAGGGGTTGAAGCACTTTTGTCTATGAAAGAAGAGCAAGACCTGGGGGTGATTGTTTCTGATGATCTTAAGATAGCTAAACAGGTAGAAAAGGCAAAGGTGAGAACCAGAAGTACAATATGGAGAGAAATGGCCAGCAAAGAGGAGGTGATAGTGCCTCTGTTTAAGTTTTTGGTGAGATCTCATTTGGTGTACCGAGTAAAATTATGGAGGCCACACCTTCAAAAGGATATAATCAAGATGGAATAGCTATGGAGGGTGGCTACTAAAATGGTCAGTGGTCTTCTCATAAGGCATACGTGGGTAGACTTAGAAACTGAAATATGTATACTTTGGAAGAAAGGCAGGAAAGGGAAGATATGATAGTGATGTTTAAATACCTCTGTGGCATAAATGCACAGGAGGAGAGTTTCTTTCAATTGAAAGAAAGTTCTGCAATGAGGGGGCATAGGATGAGGGTGAAAGGGGATAGACTCAGGAGTAATCTGAGGAAATATTCCTTTATGGATAGAGTGGTAGATGTGTGGAATATCCTCCTAGTGTAGATGGTAGACACAAGAACTGTATCTGAGTTCAAGAAAGCATGGGACAAACACAGAAGATCTCTAAAGTAAAAAAAAAGGATTGTAAAGTTTAGCAACTGGAATGTAAGCACAGAGTGGATGGGCTGTACATTCTTTATCTGCCGCTATTTTTTCTGTTTCTATGTTTCTTTAAGAACAGTTTTAGAGACATAGCTCTAAGACTTTGACATTATCTCTTATGTCTCAGTGGGAGGAGTCAGAACAGCATCATTCTACTCTCGGCCTTAGCATTTACCTGGGAAGTGTAGAGCCAAGTACTGGACAGCTGCATGTTGTGGCTGGATGGTGATGACTCCTTCTTGCTGGCCTATTTTACTGCCAACTGAGTCATTAGTCCTCTTCTTAGTCTTCACCACAGGTGAGTGCAGGTAATTAGAAAATTAATGGAGAGTCCCAGCCCAAGCTAGAATAGGGTGTGTGCGTGCGCATTTGTATGTGTGGTGGAAATGGTGCTGGTGGGGTACGAGGGGGCATTCATGGCACATATGCAAGAGACAGTGGATACAGGAGTGAGGCAAAGACCAGGCCATGGCCTGGCTAAATATTGCTACTGGGATTACTGTTAGTAGATTTGATCAGGCTATTGAATAGAGGGGACATCGTTGCTGGTTAGATGCATATCCAGCAACTAGCTGCATGTATAGCACTGCTAGATATCAATAAAGTTAAGGGCTGGCACTTAACTTCTGTGTGTCCCCTATAAATCAGCCTCCTAAGGTCATCCTATTGTGCATACTTCCGAAGCGTGGCCATGCACAGGGATGGAGTTTGGGTGGAGCATAAATTGGCATGCACAAGTTATAAAATAATATGACTTATACATGTTTCTGAAGAATCTAGGCACAGGCGTTTATGTCTCTATTTTATAGAGTAAAGTATATGTGTGCTTCACTTTTTAAAATAGGCCTCATATGTGCATGTGGCAAGGCATGTTGATTACACAGGCTTTTATGAAATTACCCTCTAAATGATCTTATGCAAAGTACAAAATTCATTATGAGGGAAGGTTTGAAAGCCTGCAGGCCTGCAAGTATACTTTCAACAGAAAAGTCCCCATGGATTTTTATTGTTAAAGTTCAGGCAGTGAACAATACGGGTGCTTTTGTGCTTACGTGGGGGTAGGCGCAAAGCACATAATGGAAAAATGTGCCTTGATTTGAAAATGAGATTACTGTATGTCTTTCCCCTTCCGGGATCTAAGCCTACTCCTTTTTGCACATGGGCAAAAGTTCACATATAGTGAAACAGCAGGAGAATTTTTACCCACGCGAAGGGGAATGTTTACTAAAGTGCATTAGGCTTTTGCAGTTAATGTAACGAAAAATGCAGATAGCGCGGCATTATCTGTCAAAGCATGCACAGCATTTCCCCAGCAAATAATGCACCCAAAATGCTGAGAGCATGGTTGGGCAGCAGCCTAGATGCAGCTAATGCCACCCATTGAGGTGGCATTCGTAGCACCTGCACTGTCTGCAAATCTGTCGGTTACTGCGCGCTGTTGTGGTCCACAGTAACCGCGTGTTGCAGACATGCCCACTCTCTGTCCTAATCTTGCCCATTCCTGCAGATAGCATACTTTCTGTAAATAGCACAGAAAAGCGCTGCATTATCTGTATTTTGCAGGCGTCGGCTGTTAGCACGGCCAGCTATCTGCTGTGTTAACAGCTTACATAGTTTAGTAAACATGCCCCTAAGAGGGAGGCAATAATAAAACTGTATTTTTACACAAACACGTATTCACCCATGTAGTTTTTCATTATTGTCCCTTCCTAGTCTCCAATAGGGATGTGCACTTGTGAGCTCATCTTCGATTTGTTTGAGCACCTAAAACTTTAAAGTGCCTGCAAATCTAATCTACAAGTTAACAACCACACAAATGATTTGCACATTTAAAAAAGTTCTAGCACACATACAAGATACACCTAAAGAATGAATATGTGAGACAAACTGAAAAATATACCTGAAAATTGGGAACAATTTGTTTTAAATGAACACAAACCAAACTTTATTTGGCCGTGCACACCCCAATTCTCCAAATCTTAGGCGGCCAAAATGAACTGAAACATTAAAAGCTCAGAGTGGCAAGAATTAAGAGCAGTTCATTTATGAAACCACTATCACTGAGCAGAAGTCATTGAGAAAGCAGACTATTCTGGAGACTTAAGATGAGTTAATTAAAGTATTTCTAAAATATCCTTCCTCTACAAGAAAACAAGTCTAAAAAGATTTTAATCAAAACTGTTCCCTCCCTTCTTTAGTATCGACGGAGATGCTCATTCTGAAAAATACTCAGTCCTGACAAAATCTCTTAGAGGGGATGAATATGTATTGTGCTTCCTTTAGTTAATTGTGTTTGGCGTAAGGGTGCAGGAGATTGTCATATTTGAAAATTCTGAGCAGGCATGACAAAAGAGCTCAAAAATGCACAAAGCTCACCAGCTAATTTTGTAACCATGAAAGATGATAGTCGTCAGAAAACCAGTGCTGTAGAGGGTTTCTGCTGGAACATAATGTGCTTGTAGCACCTGCAGAGCACACAGGTCTGCTCTATGGTAAAATGGTGAGAGATTCCAGCCCTGCTAAGCAGCCAGGCAGCGTATGTCGGAAGACAGCTGCCATCGTTAATAGTTCTCTAGTGCTGCACTATCCTAATACTATTATCGAGCTTGTCAAAACAGAACCATTCAAATTATGTCTTCATGGTTGCAGTGATATTTATAGAGATGAGCTTTATCATGTACTTGTTTGATATTTAGATGCCTGATCTGGTGAAATAAGAGCATGTGAGGAAATGCTAATTTGCAATGATGATGCTTCAGCAAAGGTCATTTTTAATGTGCTTAATAACTTCAGAAACAGGATAGCTCTTGGAGAAACCATGACTGGTGATCAAGACAATGTGAGTACAGAGAAAACAAAATGAATGAAAGCAATGGGCTGGATTTTCAGTTAGCATGGTGATCATATTAATTAAATTTAATCGCTGCATGGATGTCTCACCATCTTTTGAAATTGAACATGGCCAAAACCGAGCTGCTTCTTTTTGCCCCAAAACCAACCTCCTCCCTCTCTCCTTTCTCAATCTCTGTGGATAACTCTCTTCTACTCCCTGTTTCCTCAGCCTGCAACCTTGGGGTCGTCTTCGTCCCCTTCTTGTTCTTTTCCACACACATCCAACTGATAGCTAAATCCTGTCGTTTCTTTCTCTGTAACATGAGCAAAATTCATCACTTCCTTTCTGAACACACTACTAAGACACATCCACTCTTTAGTCACCTCCCATCATGACTATTGCAACCTCTTCCTTGCTGGTGTCCCTCTGAATCATCTCTCTCCCCTTCAATCTATTCAAAACTCAGCTATGTGGCTAATCTTCCGCCAACCCCGATATGCAGGGGCGGCTCAAGGCATTCTGTTGCCTGAGATGAAGAATGAGATGGCGCCCCCCCCCCACACCTTAGAGGGGGGCGGGGCTTTTTCAGAAATCCATTCAGAGACTGAACCAAACCAAAAAGCCGATTAAATTATATGGAGAAAATGCAAGATGTTTGCACACAGGGCCATATCGAGCTGCAATTGCACCCTGTGCGACTTGCAGCTTGGGTGCATGCCCCCCTCTCCCCCCCAAACCTCCGTCCTGCGCTGCCTGCTCTTTTCCTGCTGCTGCCACCCTCATTTTTTTTCATGGCAGCGCCGGCAGCAGGGAAAGAGCTGGCAGCGCTGGACGGAGGTATGGGGAGGAGGAGGGGGGCATGTGCCCAAACTGAAAGGCGCTGTCACTTTAAGCAGATCTGTCCCTCCCTGCTCTGACATCGTGTCAGAGGAGAGAGGGACCAGACCTGCTTAAAGTGCTGCGAAAAAGCCTGGGCCGCATTTCGGCTGCCTGCTATTGTCCTGCCAGTGGCGGCAGAGCAACAGCAGACAGCTGAAATGTGCCCCCCAAGCCTTTGCGCCCAGTGCAGCTACACCACTTGCACAGGGCTAGGTACAGTCCTGTTTGCACACCAAGGAACTAAAAGAGAGCAAGCATCAACAGCACAGTTTATAAAACTAAATTATAACTCATTTTTATTTTGTTGTTATGAACTGCGTTATGTTTCTTGCTTTTTCTTTTTCAACATACATTTTGCATCCACAGTAGTTGCAGAGCAGAACCAGGACATTGACCCACAGAACTCAATATTAAAAAAAAAAAATCTGATTCTGATCATTTTACTAACAACAACAACAACCACTATTCTCCAGTACCAGGCATATTGTGAACTAATATAAAACCCTACAACAAAGAGCAAACATACCATACCATCCCATATCAGCACAAACTTCGAAAACTCCCATAAGGAGCCCATCCAAAAAAAGCGTCACTGTAAATACTACAAGGTCCTGAAACATCCATACACCTATTTGAAAAGCTAAACAAGTCAAATTACTACAGTACAATATAGATCTTTATGTACAAGCTCCATGTTAACAGAACACCTGACCTCAGTCGCACACTCACAACATCGACCCTCACAAAGTACAGAATAAGTAACCACAATCTAAAGTAAAAATAAAAATATGTAGACAAAATTTAAACTGAAACCCCAAGAAGCCAGAGTCCACATGCAGTGCAACATCAGATAAATAAGAGATGCAGTTCCCCAATACTGTGCAAAATATAAAAATAGCACAAAGTCCAATCACTAAAATTAAATACAATTATTTTTTCTACCTTTGTTGTCTGACCATTTTATTCTCTGATCATGCTGGTCCCGATCTGAGGCTTCTGCTTTCCTGTCTTCTCTTAGCTCTCTTTCTGTGATCTATGGTCCATCTGCCATTTCTTATTTCTTCTTTTGTTTTCTTTACTTCCTTCCATCAGCCCATTTCCAGTTCCAGTAACCCTCCCCAGTATCAGCCCCCTTTCCAGTCCTCCCCTCCCAGTACTTTCCAGTGTCAACCGCCTTGCATTCCCATTCCCACGACAACCAACACGGATTTCGTCCCAACCATGGAGTCGAAACTCTCCTGATCTACCTCTTCGACAGCATCATAAGAATAATTGACGACATCAGGAATGGAATTATAATGATCTTCATCGACATCTCCTCAGCGTTCGACACAGTTGATCACAATATACTCCTGGAGAGACTGAAGAACACTGGTATACACGGTACCACTCTAAAATGGTTCCACTCGTACCTAACAGAAAGACAGCTACAGGTCAAGGTGGGACAGGACACCTCCCGGCCCATAAAAGTCCAACAAGGAGTATCACAAGGATCCGCACTCTCAGCACTCCTTTTTAACATCTACATCCAACCAATATGCAACATTATGAAAGAGAACAACATCCAATACACAATATACGCAGACGATATAATGGTATACTCCCCGATATCAATCGAAAACCCGGACTTCTCTAAGATAGCAGACTGCCTTACCCAAATGGCGAAGTGGTGCCAAAACAACAATCTAGCTATAAACTACAACAAGACTGAAGCTTTAATCATCACTCGAAACCAAAGCTTCACACACCCACCAAACATAAAGATACAAAGCACCACGATACCGATAAGATCGGAGGTGAGATACCTTGGGGTTACTCTGGACAGTAAACTCAACCTCAAACCACACATAGACAAAACAATCCAAAAAGCATATTACAGGATGCGAATCATCAGGAGACTGAAACCACTCCTCGCTCCAGAACACTTCCGTACAGTCTGTCAAGCACTGATAACCCCAATACTGGACTTCTGCAATCCGATATACCTCGGACTACCAAAACAAGCTCTCAAACCACTACAGCTGGCACAAAACACTGCAGCTCGAATCATATCCGGAGCCGCAAGGCAGGAGCACATCACACCTACACTAAAGGACTTACACTGGCTCCCAATCATTGCTCGCATCAGATACAAGACTATCATAAACCTATTTAAGATAAAAGAACACACATCAGCCAACAGCCTCCACCTGCTCATACAACCGGAAACCAGCGCACGTCCCAGAAGAAGTCAAACACGCAACCGAGTCAGCACCCCAAATGAGTACAAGCACACACGCAAGGACACAACAGACAGAGCTCTCTCCATGGCTGCTCCAACAATATGGAACAATCTACCGGACGATCTAAGGGCAACTCCAGACCTCAAAGACCGCAGAAAACAACTGAAAACCATGCTGTTCATAGAGCACTATGGTCACATCACATAACCTAAGAGAATGGATAACAGCACTCCAATCCTCCCAAACAACTGAATATATATAAAATATGATTCTAGCACCACTGTAAATAGCCCACCCTGTATATAGCTCAAACAAATCAAGCACCCAACACATCCCTCACACAACTAAGTTTTATCCTCACTGCATGTACAACACACACACTTTACCTGATTGCTTGCTGTGATACCACCTTGATTATTAAGATAAGGCGGTTTAGAAATACTGTTAAATAAATAAAAAAAATAAATAAATGCCTGCCACTGGTGTCCATTCCCTTCCAGTCCCCCTCCTTCCCCACTGTCCAGCCCCTTCTAGTCCAAATACCATCCCAGGTATCAGTTCAGGTCCACTCTCAGTGCCACCCACCCAGTCAGTTCCCTTCCAGTCACCCTACCCTCTGTCCATCTCCCTTCAAGTGCCATTCACATGTCAGCTCCCTTCCAGCCTCCTCCCCATTACCCAGCCACCTACCACTCCCAACCACAAGTGTCAGCTCTCTTGCAATCCCCCTTCACTACATCCCAGGTGTCAACTTTTTTCCAGCCACCTCCTTCCCCTGGCAGATCCTCTCAGTATCCGCTCCCTTCCAGTCCTATTCTACCATCCTCCTGCATCAGCCGATTTGTAGCCCTAGCCCCTAGTTTTCTCCCAGGGCCAGCAGCACTCTCCTCCCCTCCCCCATTAACCCATTTCGAGTCCCAGTCCATTTCCAGTTCTATCCCACTAAATCAGCCCACTCCAGTACTAGCCCCCTAATCAGCCTATTACCAGTCCTAACTCATTTCCAGTGCTAGCCACCCATCTGCCCATTACCAATCCTAAGCCCCCCAATAAGTCCATGTCCAGTCCTAACCCCCCATCAGCCTATTTACAGTCCTAGTCCCCCCCAATAGCCCATTACCAGTCCTAGCCCCCCCTCCTGATCAGCCCATTTCTAGTTCTAACCCCCCATGAGCACATTTCCAATCCTAGCCCCCCCCGATAGCCCATTTCCAGGCCTAGCCCCTCTCTTGATCAGGCCATTTCCAGTTCTAAACCCCCATCAGCCCATTTCCAGTCCTAGCCCCCCATAGCCCATTACCAGTCCTAACCCCCCATCAGCCCACTTCCAGTCCTAACCCCCCCATCAGCCTACTTCCAGTCCTAGCCCCCCACCATAGCCCATTACCAGTCCTAACCCCCATCCATCAGCCCATTTCCAGTTCTAACCCCCCCCAGCCCAGGGAAATTGAAAAAAGAAACCTGGTTGCAGAAGCCGTTGCTGCTGCCACGGCAGCAGCAGCAGTCGCAGAATGAAGTGCTCCGCGGCCGCGGCCCCCTGCCTCCCAGAAGAGCCCAGCGTTTCCCCTCCGCGCCAGCTCAGTTTTGCAGAACCGCGCAAAGGGAGAGTGTTTCCCTTTCCTGCGGCTCTGTTAAAGCTGAACCCTCTGGCGCTGATGGGAAACCCACATTTCCTGTTTCCCATCAGCGCTGGTGGGCTCATCTTTAACAGAACTGTGGGGAAAGGAAACACTCTCCCTTCACGCGGCTCTGCAAAGCTGAGCCAGTGTGTTGGGGGAATGCTGGCACGGCTCTTTGAGGAGGCAAGGGTGCCGCGGCCGCAGGGCACTTTATTCTGCCGCTGCTGCGGCAGCGGCTTCTGCAGCTGGAGGTTTTTTCATTTTTTTTATTTTAAAGGCAGAATGAGGCGGTCTTTTTGGGGGCAATTTTTGCCACCCCCAAAATGTTGCCGCCTGAGGCTACCGCCTCACTCGGCCTCATTATAAAGCTGCTCCTGCCGATATGCTTATATAACCCCTCAAGTCAATTCATTGGTTCCCCATCCATTTCTGTATCCAGTTCAACTCCTCCGATTGACCTATAAATGCACTAACTCTGCTGTTCCTCACTCTTTCCTCCCTCATCTCTCCCTACACTCCTCCTCATGAACTCCACTCCTCCAGTAGATTGCTTCTCTCTGTGCCCTTATCGTCCACTGCCAACTCCAGACTTCAATCCTTTCACCTTGCTGCTCCTTATGCCTGGAACAAACTACCTGAGTCTGTATATCAGGCTTCATCCCGCCCCTTTTCAAATCCATGCTAAAAGCTCACCTCTTTGAGGCTGCTTTTGGATCCTGATCCGCTTAGTCTCCTTGGGCCCGATATTGAGTTGGGCAGGCAATGTACCACTGTGATGCATAGCCTGTCCACCAATCCCTTTAACCAAATCCAGGTAAGCCTGCATGCGCCGGCAGCTGCAGAGGCTACACGGGTAGCAGTGATTTTCGATGCTACCTGCATAGCCTCTGCGCCCTAAAGATAGTTACTCATGTAAGGGCCTTCGAATATCAGGCCCCTCATGTCTTCTTATCTT
Source organism: Ichthyophis bannanicus (assembly GCA_033557465.1). Taxonomy (NCBI): domain Eukaryota; kingdom Metazoa; phylum Chordata; class Amphibia; order Gymnophiona; family Ichthyophiidae; genus Ichthyophis; species Ichthyophis bannanicus. Next base: position 190,661,712 of record CM066038.1, on the reverse strand, counting down.
CCCTTGTTGTTTCCTTGTCCTTAGCTGTTGTATTGTCTTTCTTAACTAGATTGTAAGCTCTGATGAGCAGGGACCATCTTTACATGTATCTGTGTACTGCTGCATATACCTTGTAGGTCTATATAAATGATCAGTAGTAGTAGTAGTAAGTTCCAGTGCTTTAATTAATACACATGTTCAGCGCTTCTATTCACCAGAAAAACCAACACCCAGACCCAGGGCAAAATAGTCATCCACAACACCAGCCCGGTTCAGTTAAACACCATCAAAACAGAAAAACTTTTTTTTGTCGGAATAGCCAGCCCAGTGCAGAGGAAAGATCACTCACACCACTGTGGCCTTTCCCTTTTAATCATTAAATACAAACTAAACAGCATTCACTTAGCTGAGTCAGTAGAAGAACAAAGGCTGCATCCTTCCAGTCAGCAATGTAGCAGTGTAGCAAACGACGTGGCATGTTTCGGGGTGTTTACTGTACTACCCCTGCATCAGGTCAGATCACTGCTCGGCAGCCAAATCAGCTTTAAAACTAGTCTCTGAAATTAACGTTTTTTATTCAATGGCATCAGCAATGTAAGCACAGCTGATCTCAAACATGATTGATAGTCCAAGGAGCCAATCGGAGCTGAAAGGGGGAAGAACCACCAAGCAGATACCCCCCCTAAAAAAGGTCCAATGGCAGTAAGAGCATTAAATGATCGAATACCAGTCCACCTGTTGGTTTAAACCCCGTGGATGCACCGTATCCAGACGAAAAATCCTCTTCTGTTCCAAATATTGTAAAGCTTGAAGACGATCACCTCCTCGGGGATCCGGCGGCACATGATCAAGAACCTGCCAATGAAGATCCTCAAAACCATGAGATCTAGTTAAACAGTGATCCACCATCGGGGCTGATGTCGTTTTTGTGCGCAGCCGAGAGGCATGCTCTCCCAGCCGGACCTTGAAAGGTTGAGACGTACGTCCCACATAGTACAGGTTACATGGACAGAGGATCAGATATACCACATAGGTTGAAAGGCAACTGGTTCGCCAATGGGTTCGGTAAGTTTTTTGAGTATGGCTGTCAAGCCAACTCAAACCTGAAAGAATATTAAAGCAATAGGCAGAATCGCCACAGGGAGAATGCCCTGCAGAATCATGAGAGGCTATAGGGCGATCGACAGCTGCTGCAGTGCGCACCACCAAGTCCTTCAAATTAGACTTCCGGGAATAAGCAATCTGTAGCTTTTTCCTAAAACAAGCATGTAGACCCAAAATGGGCCAGTATTGATCCCTATATGAAGGGATCTTCGACAGTAGTGGGTATCTTACATCAATACTGGCCCATTTTGGGTCTACATGCTTGTTTTAGGAAAAAGCTACAGATTGCTTATTCCCGGAAGTCTAATTTGAGGGACTTGGTGGTGCGCACTGCAGCAGCTGTCGATCGCCCTATAGCATCTCATGATTCTGCAGGGCATTCTCCCTGTGGCAGTTGCGCCTATTGCTTTAATACTCTTTCAGGTTTGAGTTGGCTTGACAGCCATACTCAAAAAACTTACCGAACCCATTGGCGAACCAGTTGCCTTTCAACCTATGTGGTATATCTGATCCTCTGTCCATGCAACCTGTACTATGTGGGACGTACGTCTCGACCTTTCAAGGTCCAGCTGGGAGAGCATGTCTCTCGGCTGCACACAAAAACGACATCAGCCCCGATGGTGGATCACTGTTTAATTAGATCTCATGGTTTTGAGGATCTTCATTGGCGGGTTCTTGATCATGTACCGCCGGATCCCCGAGGAGGTGATCGTCTTCAAGCTTTACAATATTTGGAACAGAAGTGGATTTTTCGTCTGGATACGGTGCATCCACGGGGTTTAAACCAACAGGTGGACTGGTATACGATCATTTAATGCTCTTACTGCCATTGGATCTTTTTTAGGGGGGTATCTGCTTGGTGGTTCTTCCCCCTTTCAGCTCTGATTGGCTCCTTGGACTATCAATCATGTTTGAGATCAGCTGTGCTTACGTTGCTGACACCATTGAATAAAAACCGTTCATTTCAGAGACTAGTTTTAAAGCTGATTTGGCTGCCGAGCAGTGATCTGACCTGAAGCAGGGGTAGTACAGTAAACACCCCGAAACGTGCCACGTCGTTTGCTACACCGCTACATTGCTGACAGCGCTTCTATTCAGCAGGCCTAAACTAAACATGTAGTTATCTGGATAAGCAGCTCCATAAATTTTTGGTCTGCCCTCTCTCCACCCCAAACGTGGCCCCATATTATATGGACAATATTGGAGCATTCAGTCAGATTTACAGCCCTATGTTATCAGTGGATTTTAAAAAATGTCATGGATGAAGAGTTATACTTTCACTGGCCACTGGTGAACGTATAAGTTTGTTTGAATATCAGGCCAAGTGTTATCTGAAGATCGAGCATTCTATTTCGCTTGGGGACTGAATAGGATTTAGCAGTTCTCTCTATGTCAGTGGTTCTCAAACCCAGTCCTGGGGGCCCACCAGCCGGTCAGGTTTTCAGGATATCCACAATGAATATGCATGAGAGAGATTTGCATATAAAGGAGGTAGTAGGCATGCAGAGATCTCACATACATATTCATTGTGGATACCCGGAAAACCTGACCGGCTGGTGGGCCCCCAGGACTGGGTTTGAGAGCCACTGCTCTATGTAAGCAGGAAAGCTGGGGTTCTGTTCTTGCTTCTCCCACTGATATTCCTGATGACCTTGAGCAAGTCATTTCACCCTTCATTACTTCATGTACAATTTATACTGTAAGCCTTCTTGGGCAAGGAAATAACTCCAGTACCTGAATGTAACTCACTTTGAGTTCGGATTTGGAAAAGACAAGTAATGAAGTGCACATACACTCGGAATTTAGCTGCTCTATGAAACTAAGGAGGGTAGATTTTGCCATTCAGACTGGCAAACCTTTAAAGACTTTAGTCTAGTTACCTCAATGCATGCTTAGTCTAGATTCTATTGAATATTTCTCTCATAGCATCTGCAGAAATTCAGGAGTTTGATAGCATGTCTCATGAAGGCCGCAGGCCAGATGTTTCAAGGCCTCCATGATTATGAGCATGTCTATACCTGGAGATTCTTGTCCTCAGAAAATCATCTGGCTTTCTATCCAAGTCCTCCTCCTGTGGAGCAGGGAGGTGCAAACCACAGCCTGGATTAAACATACACAGTTTTCCTGCAATATTTGATAGACTGGGTCTCCGACCTGTTACAGCAGGGCTGTACTGGAGGATTTGGAAAAGGAGCACATTGCATTTCTAAACCAGTGATTCCCAGTCTGTGATCCACAAGAAAAAGAAACAAAAATCCAGTCACCTCATGAGATTGTAATCCTTCTGAACCAGAACAGGAGCAGCAGGAGTCATGGATACAGAATCAGAAGCGGCCATTTTGACCTGAAGTAGCAGGAATTATGGGATGAGATCAGTGTGGCTACATAGGCCTAAAGCAGCAGAAGTCATGGGTATGGGATCAGCAGCAGTCATTCAAGCTCAAAGCAGCAGAAGTAATGTGGACAAGGTCGGAAACTGCCGTGCAGGCCAGAAGCAACTGCAGCCATAGGGAGGAATCAGTGGTGACCATGCAGACCACCTGCAGCAGCCATTGGGGCAGGATCCGTGTGCCTGCATGGGCCAGAAGTGGGACTGGCAGCCTACAGGAGTGGAACAGCCGTGCAGCAGCAATAGGGGAGAGGAGAGAGAGAGGCAGCGTCTAACGGTGGTGGTGGCGGAGATAGACTGGGGAAGAAAAATCAGACAAATCTGATTGATTTCTTTGACTGGGTGACCAGGGAAATCGACCGATGGAGAGCCGTAGATGTTGTGTATTTAGATTTCAGTAAAGCCTTTGACACTGTTCCTCACAGGCGACTTATAAACAAACTGAGCACCCTAGAGTTGGACCCTAAAATTACTGCTTGGGTTAGAAATTGGTTGGGTGGGAGGCGACAAAGAGTACAGTTAAATGGAGCTCACTCTGAGGAGAAGGATGTTACCAGTGATGTACCCCAGGGATCGGTCCTTGGTCTGATTCTTTTTAACATCTTTGTTAGTGATATAGCGGAAAGGCTGTCGGGTAAGGTTTGCCTCTTTGCGGATGATACCAAAATCTGCAATAGAGTAGACAACCAGGAAGGTGTAGATAACATGAGGAGGGATCTAGCTAAGCTTGAAGAATGGTCTAGAATTTGGCAGCTGGGATTTAATGTTAAAAAAATGTAAGGTCATGCATTTGGGCTGCGGCAATCCAAGGGAGCAATATAGTATAGGGAGTGAAGTACTTTTGTCCACTAAAGAAGAGCGGGACCTAGACGTGGTTGTGTCTGATGATCTGAAAGTAGCTAAATAGGTAGAAAAGGCGACGGCAAAAGCTAGAAGGATGCTTGGGTGCATACGGAGAGGAATGGCTAGCAGAAAAAAGGAGGTGATAGTGCCTCTGTATAAGTCTTTGGTGCGGTCTCATTTGGAGTATAGTGTGCAATTCTGGAGACCGCAGCTTCAAAAGGATGTGAACCGAATGGAGTCGGTGCAGAGGGTGGCTACTAAAATGGTTAGTGGTCTTCACTATAAAGCATATGAGGACAGACTTAAGGATCTTAATATGTACACCTTAGAGGAAAGGCAGGATAGAGGTGATATGATTGAGATGTTTAAATACCTCTGTGGCATAAATGTTCAGGGGGAGAGCCTCTTTCAATTGAAAGCAAGTTCTGCTACGAGGGGACATGGGATGAGGGTGAAGGGGGATAGATTCAGGAGTGATATGCGGAAATATTTCTTATCGGAAAGAGTAGTGGATCCGTGGAATAGTCTCCCAGTGGAGGTGGTAGAGATGAGGACAGTAACTGAATTAAAAAAAGCATGGGACCAACACAGAGGATCTCTAAAGGTAAAAAGGGGACTGTTGTAGTTGTTGATATGGAAGGACAGACTAGATAGGCCATGTGGTCTTTTTCTGTCATCATGTTTCTATGTTTCTTGTATATCTGTTTATTAGTAGACGGTACTAACATGTGATTGAACACCTAGTACAATTGTTCAGTATGCTTAATTTGAATAACTGTGTCTTTAGCGCACATTAATAGTAGGATGAATGAACTGATTAGCTAAATGCAATGTTCCACTCATTTTCCCATCAACCACTGTATTTGCTTCCAGCAACAGTTTTGTTTGTCAGCAACGGCGATGTTTATGGTGGCAGAAATAATAGCTGTCAAGAAATACTGTTTTGTATTCAACTGCAAACTCAGCACAGTAACCTGTCATTTCGTGTGAATTGCGTGAGTGTTCTAGAGGTTGTTCGGTAGCCCTCATTCTTACCATCTGCCTTGAGCCACAAAATGCAGTAAGAATTGTCCTTACTTCACTTTCTTTCCTAATGAGTCTGGGAACCAATTTCTCACCGGTCCTAACCTGCAAAATGAATTGTCTTGGGTCACAATGGAACACATTTAAAGCTGATTTCAAATGTTATGCAAGAAGGTTAAACCAGAGCTGTACTGTATGTGTCTGGATGGGGTCGAAGACCAAGAAAGTGCAAGGTTTTTTCTAATTGGTGCACAAAATGCAGTTAAATTGCCTCCAATACAGTACCCATATGAATGCTGAGCTCCTACAGTAACAGGTAGAAAAGAATTTTCTTTTTACCTAGATTAATTATTGGTGCCGAAATTAATAACCATCATATTGGAAATAGATCACATGCTTACTTTATTTTTATATGTGGCAGAACCAATTTCTCTTTAGTGTTCTGCATTCGACACACTATGTCCTGTGCTGTCTAGATTAGAGGGCAGTGTTAAATGGAAATCAAAACCTTCTGAGAGACTAAACTGTGACAGCTTAATGCAAATCCTATCAATAAATACGTTGAAAACAATTTGTGTCATCTGCTAGTTAGAGGCGCTGCAATGGGCTTGATAAATCAGTCGCTATATGCAGTATTGTCTCTAGATATCATTATCTACCGTACAACTAAAAGCACTGCTGAGGCGCTTTGCCTAAATCGAAAAGTAAATTAGAACTTTCATCTGTTTCTTCCCTGTACAGCATTCTGTCTTTTCATTTATTTGTAAAGGTTCCTGCAATACACAAAGCTTGTTTTAAAAGAGATTAAACTCAGGAAAACATTGCGAGTAAATATTTCACCTCAACCAGCATGCTATGATTTGCCTCCTTTAACTTGAGATCTTCCCTAGAGACATAGTTTAGCTTTGATTCAAGGTGCCAACCCCCTGGATCAAAAGCACCCATGGAGTTTGTACTAATGTTATTGAATGATTATTGTCCCCATAGCTTTGCAAATCGATAGATTTATTTATTTTATTTTATTTTATTTTATTTATATTCTCTTATATACCGCACTATTCAGCATCAGTGCGGTTCACATAGAACAAAAATCTCAGTACATTCAACATGCATGAGTTTACAGATAACAAAGGAAGGAACTTGGATAACAAGGGAAACTATTTACAATCTATTTACAGGGGTAATTCTACTGCATAGGTACATGTTACTAGGAACAGTTGTTAAGAATATATTCAGTAATTATAGATCAGTTTGCAGCAGTAGTGGTGAGCCTGGTTTTTAAAATGCTGGCCGTAATGTTTATTTGTTTATATGTACATTTAGAGTGCAGTAATATGGACAGGTAGCAGTGTGGCATATACATACAAGCAGGGCCGGCCCGTCCATTGAGCAAGAATGTTTTTTGCACAGGGCCCCGCGTTTCAGGGGGCCCCGCGCAAAGAACATTCTGCTTTTTTTTTTATTACATTTAAAAACAAAAACCTGGCTCTAGCTGCTGCCGCGTCCGTCGCAGCAGCGGCAGAATGGCGTGTCCCGCGGGGCCCCTTCTCCTCTTCGAGCCCTCTGCAAGGGCTTTCAGATTCGCGAAGGGAGAGTTGTGCTCCCTCGCGTCTCTGTAAAGCCCGCAGGGGCTAATGGGAAATTTCCCATCAGCCCCTTTAGACGCGAGGGGCTGATGGGAAATTTCCCATTAGCCCCTGCGGGCTTTACAGAGACGCGAGGGAGCACTCTCCCTTCGCGAATCTGAAAGCCCTTGCAGAGGGCTCGACGTGGAGAGGGGGCCCCGCGGGACACGCCATTCTGCCGCTGCTGCGACGGACGCGGCAGCAGCTAGAGCCAGGTTTTTGTTTTTAAATTTGCCGGAAGGGAAGGGAAGGGAAGGGAAGGGGGGGGGGGCTGATGGAGGCTGTCTGGAAATGGGGTGATGGGGGGTTAGGACTGGAAATTTGCAAGGGGGGGGGGGGTTAGGACTGGAAATTAGCAAGGGGGGGGGTTAGGACTGGAAATGTGCAAGGGGGGGGGTTAGGACTGGAAATGTGCAGGGGGGGTTAGGACTGGAAATGTGCAAGTGGGGGGGGTTATGACTGGAAATGGGCTGGGACTGATGGAGGCTGACTTGAAATGGGCTGGGGGGGGGGTTAGGACTGGAAATGGGCTGGGGCTGATGGAGGCTGACTGGAAATGGGCTGGGGAGGGGTTAGGACTGGAAATGGGCTGGGGGGGTTAAGACTGCTAATGGGCTGGGGCTGATGGGGGCTGACTGGAAATTGGCTGGGGGGGTTTAAGACTGGTAATGGGCTGGGGGGGTTAAGACTGGTAATGGGCTGGGGGTTGATGGAGGCTGACTGGAAATGGGGTGATGGGGGGTTAGGACTGGAAATGGGCTGGGGGGGGTTAAGACTGGTAATGGGCTGTGGGCTGATGGGGGCTGTCTGGAAATAGGGTGATGGGGGTTAGGATTGCTAATGGGCTCTGGGGCGGGGTTAGGACTGCTAATGGGCTATGGGGGCGCTAGGACAGGAAAAGGGCTGATGGGGAGGGGTTAGGACTTGAGGTGGGCTGATGTGGTTAGGACTAGTAATGGGCTGTGGGCTGATGGGGGGGGGGTTAGGACTGGCAATGGGCTATGGGGGGCTGACTGGAAATGGGCTGATGGGGTTAAGACTGGAAGTGGGCTGATGGGGGGGTTAGGACTGGTAATGGGTTATAGGGGGGGCTTTAAACTGCAACTGGGTTGATGGCGGGCTAGGACTGGTACTGGGCTGGGGGATTGCTATGACTGGAAATGGACTGAGTGGACGGGGAGGCTTGAACTGCAAATAGCTGATGGGGAGGGAGCTTGGAATGGAAATGGGCTGTGAGGGAAGGGAGCTAGAACTGAAAAGGGGCGGATGGAGCAGCGAGGCGAGGAGTGGCAAGGGGCTGTGGGGGGGAGCTAAGAGGGGACAGGGGCTGTGGTGGGGGCTTGAATTGAAATGGACTCCGGGAGGGGCTAGAACTGGAAGTAGGCTCATGGGGGGGCTTGGACTGGAATTGGGCTGAGTGGAGGGGAGCTAGGATTTGACATGGGCTGATGGTGGGGCTAGGAAATGACTAGAAATGGGCTGATGGGGGGCTAGGATTGGAAATGAGCTGATGAAGGGACTCAGACTGAAAATGGATGGGGGAGCTAGGACTGGAAATGGGTTGATGGGGGGCTAGGACTGGAAATGGGCTGATGCAGGGACTAGAAGGGAATGGATGCTGGGTGAGACTGGAACTAGAAGGGAGCTGATGTTGGGGGAGGATTAGAATGGGATGGGGCTGGGAGAGTAAAATGGAGAGGGGAAAAATATTTTGTGTGGGAGGGATGAAAAATCTACAATTGGCCGGGTATTGGGAGAGTAAGTGGGGATTGAGGATGGAGGGGTAAAATTTGTGTGGATGAAATAAGAATGAGGAAAGAGCAAAAGGATAAAGATTAGTATGTTAAAGCAGATGTAGAGAGAGAGGATGGAAAGAAAACTAGAAGAGAGAAGAAAGGACAAATGGACAGCAGACGATGGAGAGTTAGCAGAAAACATGAAGAAACCAGAAGAAAGTGGCTGGAGCAATTGCAACTGAAAAAAAATGCACAAAAGGTAGAAATATATCTCTTTATTTTGAATTTATTAACTGGAATATGAAAGTTCTGGGAAATGTGCATCATTAACGTCTGCGCTTTGTTTGGTACAAGAGGAAATTGATTTATAGTTTTATTTCTACAGTGTTGTTGTACATTCCAAGTTTGGCTTTTGGGGTTCCCAGTTTAAATTATTGCCTTCCTGTTTCTAAATTGCGATTCCTTGTTTGGTGATGGTCTATGTTCTGCATGTGTAACTGAGCTGAGGTATTCTGTTTATGTAATTCCTATTTGACATTGCCACTTGTTCTCTTTCCCCAGTATTCTCTGAAATGTACTGGTTTAATATTTGCAGTGTTTCCTTTTGATAGGTAGGGACTGGTGCTTTGTGAGTCCTGGTAATGCTGTCAGGATACAGCGGGTTTGCTATGGGTTCTAAATGGGCAGCGTTTGTAGTAGTTCCTAATGTGCCTGGCGGTTGGCACTGGATTATAGTAATGTAGAAATCTTTTAGTCTTTCTTTATCCATACACTCATTAAGAGACATGTTTACTAAAAGTTAGTGTATGGTAACATTATGCAAATATGTATGCAAATAAGGCCACTTATGCAAATGAGGCCCCGCACCGAGTCTCCGCACATGGCCCCGCACCCCCCTTGGGCCGCCCCTGCATACAAGGCAGTCATCGCTGCTGGCTATGGGGGTCATTTTAGAAGCCGCAGTTAGCAGATGGACACTCCAAACAGCAGAGAAGGACGAAGAAAAGGCAGGGAATGCAATTTTAGAACTAGTCCATTCTGGACATCCTAGTGGTGGCCACATTCATCTTTGAGCATCCCAATGGAGGAATTTCTGGGGGCATTTCTGAGCATGGTTAGGGTGGCACATATCTGCACATCCATGACGTATTTCACATAGCCGTGGGGACGTGCAGGGTACAGTTCCCAAATGCCTGCAACTAAACCTGCTACAAATCACTAATAGGTCTGGGACTTTGCTGTCCTTGCGACTGTGTCTGGAGGAGCTTGTACTAGAGAGAGATTGTCTGTCTGTGCCTACCAAGTAGTCTTTGTAGTGATCCCCCTGTGTCTCTGCTGTGCATCTCCTCCCTCCGTCCTGCTTCCCATACCAAACCACTATTCACTCCTCCCCTCCCGGTCATGCCCCCATCCCTCTTGCCTGGCACCTATGTGGCCCCTGTGATTCCTTAGGGCCCTAGCATCTTTGTTATAACCCTGTCTGTGGTCCTGCTATGAGACTGTGAATGTGCCTGCGTGTTGTAGCGTGGAGGTGAGGCCCTACTCTCGTGTTCAAAGGAGGCACCCCCCCTTATAAAATTACTCCACACAAAAGGCCAATTTAAACCAAGGCCATTTACCTGGGAAGATGCCTATTTACCTAGGTAAATCCTTTTGAAAGCTGTCCTAGTATTGTAAGGGGTAAATGTTCAAAACTTTAATTGGAGATTGTGCATGTGAAAATGGGAAGTTTTTCCTGCGACAGAGAAGCATTTTGGAGCAATGTTTATTCATGTAAATTGCTTTAGGTTTCATTTTGTAACAGGCTAAGAGGATATCGAGTCACAGAACTACTAACCTTCGCGTATATATCCCTGTCGTGTGTTTGAAGCTTTGGGCCTTCAAAATAACGCATGAGGCATTTGCTGCTGCCTTATTGATGATTCTGGACCATGTTATAATTTAAAAGGTTTTGAGCAATGAAAGCTTCCGTCTGATGCAAAATCTTTTAGTAGATTTGGATCAGATAAGTAATATCATATAATACTGGAATCAGAGATGTGCATCTCTCTGCCGTCCTGAGCCCATTAAACATTGTCACAGTGATACCACAACCTCACAAAAACTCACAGGTAGGAGGATACAACAAAACTGTTTTGCATCCAGATTGGGTTAAATATGTAGACGGAAACAAGCTGCGAAGGGTTCAGATTCATCTGTGTTGAGCTTTGGAAGGCCCGAATTTACAGAATCTACGACAATTCTTAGGGTGTCCTAATTTTAACTCTGACAAATCTGAACCAGCTCTCCTAGTTCTGATAGGGTTAAATCTAATTTAAACTTGTTCACTCATGCCTACTTTTAACTACTGCTGTTGCTGCTTTTTCAGACCACGTCTGAGATATTTCATATTACAATATAGAAAAAAAACCCTTTCATCCTCTGACTACTGCATTCTATCTATCAACATAGGAAATTTGATGTTGATGAGTATTGTTTTGTGGACCATTTTTTCAGATAAAGTATTCAAATTTCATAGCTGTAGCCTTTTATGTAATTACATTTTTGACACAAGACACAACATGATATTAGGATGTGTCGAGAAATACTAAATATCCTAATGCAGAGACAGAGAAATTGCTTTGCTAAACCTTATTAAAAGCATGATATTACACTTGATTACATTAACATTTATAGTTAATTTCTGGCACTATGAACATATGAAAAATAATTATGGTAATGGTGTCATTAAAGGTGTTTTTAAATTAATGCATGCACATGTCTGAAAGGGAACAGCTGAAAAAAAATTGTTGGGTTTTGCTGCAAGTTAAAATATTCCATCTCTTCGCCCCCATCCCTCTGCAAAAAAAAAAAAAAAAAAGAACTCTAATGCTTGCAATTCAAAAATATTGTTTCTATTCAACAGTAGTCATTTTCCCTTGGTGTAAATGAGATTCAATAAAAAGTTTGGGGGGATATTCAAAATGATGACTACAGTTGGCAGAACTGCTGAACGCGTTGACCGCACTAACCCAGTTAGTGTCACTGAATGCCCATTGGTGTTGCTGCTGGCTAGCATCAGGGTATTCTGTGACAGGCGGACTGGGCAGCGGCGATATCAAGCTACTGCCCGGTTATCGCAAAGCAGTGAAAGCTGGGCATCTGAGAAACTGGCCTAATGTTTATCGCAGATTCGAATCTGGCAGTGACTGAAGTTCGCTGTGGCTCGGTTAGCTTCTTTGCTATCTGGCTGACCCAGATAGTCAATGTCAGTGAATGGATATGGACCTGGCATTGAATATCTAGTTCTAAGGTTCGGTGGCGATGGTTAGCCGCTTTCTGATGTGCTAGCTGCCGCCGCTGAATATCGGACCCTTTATTTTTTAGGCTTTGATTTTGTTTCAGGGAAGGTTTCATAATGAGGGATGCAAACCAACCTGTTTGACTGCATATTGGCTATGAATATTCATCACACATGTTTGCGCACAAACAAGGCAAATTTCAATAGCTTGGGTATCCTGAAAAACAAACAGGTTTGTGACTTTTAGGACCCGGAAATGAGAATATTCAGATTAAATTACATATGACGCTGCAAAGCATGCACATTCACTTCCAGTCTCTGAGGGCTAACGATGGTTTCGTCTGTATGTCTACAGTTAAGAACTCATCATATATATTTGCAGAAGTGAGATGACTAGTGTGAGGAACCGGGATGTACTGTTTTTTAGTTTAGTATCCTCTGCCTTGTCCTATGATCTGCCTGATATTGATATCCTAACTGGGATGCTGAGTTGCCACGATGACTCTGCTCTTTCAGGCTGATGTCGTCATAGCTCAACATAAAAGTCATGGTCTTTTGTGGGGCTGAGTCCCATCTGGGCATCCCTAAGGGATTGCCATTATCCTTTGTGAGCTTCTTCATGAATGAGTGGGGGACCAGAGTTTTTGGGAATGGAAGATTCATTTGTGGGCATTAAGAGAACAGTTTTTAAAATAATTTATTAGTGTTTGAATCATTGGGGTGAAAGCTTTGTCCTGTCTCGATGACAGTGAAGTAGATTTGAGTTATGCCTAGCTGTTGATATTTATTTTATTTTGATGTATTTCTAGTTATGATGTCTTGATTTTAGTAGCATGCTGGCAAAAAAATCATTTTGTTTAGTTTTCTATGTCATTTGCAGATTTTTTTCATTTTATTTATATAAATATTTGTTGTTTTTTTCATCTTCTTATTATACATTTTTATTTCAGAACAGTTTTGTTAATTAAGAGGTGGCTGTGGCTGCTGCCCAAAGGGAAAAAATGTCTGAAAGGTTACAAGAGATTTCCAAATAATCAAAAAACACACTCCATATACATCAAAAATGTTATGTTCAGTTCTCAAGGGTAAAAAGCATAATTTACCAAAATTTTCTTTGTTCACAAATTTCACAAAAGGAGGTCTCAGACCTAGCGGGCTTTAATTAGGTATAAGGAGGGAGGCAAACAGATCATGCTGTTTTGTGAAGATTTTTTGTATAAGCTAAGTTATGTGGTGATGATCTGATTTTTGCTTTTGTATACAGTTTTGTGCTGTTTTATCAGAAAGGATGGTCATTTATGCAATAGGGCTATGGTATTTGGGTTCCCTTATGCCTAATTAAAGCCCGCTAGGTCTGAGACCTCCTTTTGTGAAATTTGTAAAAAAAGAAAATTTTGGTAAATTATGCTTTTTACCCTTGAAAACTGAACATAACATTTTTGATGTATATGGAGTGTGTATTTTTATTAATTGACAGTTTTCCACTCTGAAAAGTGACCTAATAATTATTGAATCACAAGAGATTTCCGGGCAATCCCTCCCCCCACAAAAAGTATTGTTTTGAATTCAAATTTTGTTAACAGTTGTTATGGGATGTTCTCGAACCAGTAACTTGGGTTAGAAGACACTTGTTTAACCAGATCAGCTTTTATGTCTTTGGGGGGTGGGGGTGTTATACTGGCTCTAGCCAGCAACATGCTTTTAACTGTGTCTCGTATTTCTGCTCATATTAGTTCTTTTTTCCTGATTGACCCAAAGTATGCTTGGTCTTCAGCTCTGTGGAAAACCTTCCTGAAATTTTTTTCCCTGTGAATGTTGACGCCTGCTCTAGAGACTTACTTCAAAGACTTTTGGGATCAATGGTCTTGTGCCAGAAATTCTTTTAAACCACATTTATGTATGCTATCAGAGGCATTTACCAAGCCTACTCCAGATCTTGGTTGTTCAATTAGTGATGATCACTAAGGGGGTTATTCCATAAACCGAATAGGCTATTAGCACATGCACAGGAGACATGTATCTCCCAAAAATGTTTACCAATGTATTACAAAATATGACTCCCATGCATGTCCATGGCACAAAGACAGGTTCACAGAACGTGCCCAGGAGGGGCAGAATGGGGGCATGGTTTGCCACAGAGACGTATATAGCGTGTTCAGGAAAGACGTGTGTACGTTTTATGTGTTCCCCGCAGACATGCCCGGTATTCCTGCTGGAGGCATGGAATAAGGCGAGTACTTAGAAATTATTCTGCTGTGTCTATAAGGTTGTGACAAGTATGCAAACTGGTATGACTGCAGTCTGTAAAACACCACAATATGCATTTGTAATGAACAGAAATCAGGGGTGAGGAAATCTTATAAGCTAAAGGGGCTTTAATAACTACCCTTAAAGATGTTTTAAGAAGAGTAATTGTGATTATTCTGGCTATGCTGACATCTGCTGTTTGTGTTAATGGAGCTAATCTGGGGGACCCTAATGATTCCTGTGTTATGTAAAATGGAAATGTTGATTAAGAGTTCTATGTGGGTGAGTCTGCAATAGGATCTTGTTTGAGTGAGAAAGGATATCATATTTGTAGGTCTTGGACTCCATGCTATACCAGCTTTTAGTTACAGGTGCTGAGCATCTTTTTCCCTGAATTAAGTCTTTTGTGACTGCACGTGAGAGTGTTTATGTGTGTGGTTTGAGGGTTGCATGGGAGGATCTGGCTTGCTGATCTGCAAGTCAGGGAGGGCATGAATGCCTGGCCAGTATCTGGATCGTATGGATGACCAGAGTGTCACCAGGTGCCAGTGTGACAGGGCAGCTATACATCAACTGGGCCAGGCACTGGGAGACATGACATGACATTGTGCCAATAATCCCCAGGTTGTATGGCCTACATCCTTACCGAGTCCAGGATCTATGCAAGCTGCGAGAGTAGTGATATATCTGGAGGCTGGCTACTTGGTATGATGGCATAGGGATTCCAACTCCCATGCCCACACAGACCTGACCAGAGGAGCAGTGTCACAAAGCAGACTGTAGGATGGCAAGCAGGGTTGCCCCACAGATAGCAGATATATACAGACCAACATAAGCCAGGACAGAGAGTGGACATTGTATGGGACATGTGTAGCCACATGTAAAGAGCTGCTGTGAGAAATGCAAGTACTCAGATATGTAGGAAACAGATGCCATAGCCAGACAGTCAGTCATTAGAAGAGCATAGTTATGCCACTCAGCAATACAATGTGTCCTTTGGGGAACTGCAGAGTTAGTTTAGGTTTTTGTGAAGTTAGTAAAGCATTTGAAAGAGTGTTTTTAAAGATGACCAATGTGAGAATAACTGAGAAGTTGTTATACTGCCATGTATGTTTCGATGCAAGGTATGTCATGACAAGTATGCTAATATCTACTTGATCTTATTATATCTTAGAGTGCACTGAGATTATTTTGCAGTGCTCTGGGCATGAAATAGACAAGCATATATAGCCTAGTTTGCATCATTATGTTTGTATCATCAATATTTATGTCTATTTTGCATCAGCACAACACCGTCAGTGAGAGGAGCAGCTTAGGAGATGCACGTTTAACTGAAGAGGCATGGCCGTTGGAGGCATCCACGGGTATATTGTAGAGACGAGCAGGATCAGAAATGTGCAACTTACCAGAATACGGTGAGTGTGGAGACATTCAAAACGATTGCAGCCTTTACTTGTGTTCTGTAATATTAGCGGGGATGGGTTTCTCTGCTTCACTTTATGGCCCGTGCCTGCACCCTTGCGTGTGCCTTGCTCTGGATATGTGCATGGGCCAGTTGAATAGCATGTTGGACGTCCTGTGCCGGACATGTCAACGTGCTGATTCCATCATGCCCATTTCCGATTTAAACGTGTCTGTGGGCTGGATGTGGATTTTGTAGAATCAACCTCTAATTTGACAACAAGAATCTGAAGTATTATTTATTTTATTTATTTGATACACACTTATATATCGCTGCTTCCAGCGATCAGCAGCGGTTTGATTCTTCTTTTGGGGTTGTCAAATCAGGACTGGGGGGGGGGATAGTAAATACATAGGTCTGAGGGGAAGGTCACAGCACACAGGATTAGTGTTTTGGGGATGGGATTATACATATTTACATTTATACATACATATTTACACATTTTTGGGTTACACATTTTTACATATTTATACATGAAGTGGATTCAACAGCATATAATTATCTGATTGCTTTGCTACGATTCCATGGAACTTGAGAGTCATGGCTGATTGTAGTAGCATTTGAATAGGTGGGTTTTTATCTCCTTCCTGAAGATTGTAATGTCCTTGATTAGACGCAGTTCAAAAGGGAGTTGATTCCAGATATTTGACGCAGAGAATGAGAAAGCTCTGCGACATGTACTTGTTTTCACAGTTCTGATGTTGGTGGGGACCTGCAGGGTGCCCGAGTTGGTAGTTCTTCTGTCCCTATTTGCAGGTTGTGTGCTGATAAGTGTGGACAGGAATGAGGGGGCTATGTTGTTGATAAGTTTGAATGTGGTTACTAGCATCTTGTACTGTATTCTAGCTGCAATTGGAAGCCAATGTAGGTCGATTAAAATGGGGGTGATGTGTTCAGAAATGCTTGTTCCCATTATGATCCTGGCAGTCACATTTTGGGCCATCTGAAGGATATTTAGTGATTTTTTAGGCAGACCTTGTAAGATGGCATTACAGTAGTCTAGGTGTGGCATAATGAGTGCTTGAGCCACGGACCGGAAGTCACAGGGTGCTGTTATTTTCCTTAGAGGTTGTATCACCCTAAGTTTATGGAAGATGGCTTTGTTTGTTTTACGTAGGTGTGTCTCCATTTTTAGGTTGCAGTCGAGTGTGACTCCTAGATATTTGATTTCATCTTTCACGTTGTACGTGTTGTTGCACAGGGTGATTGTAGACGGGGGCTTGAAGTTCGGTTTACTGGATATATACATGACCTCTGTTTTTTTGTGGTTAATCGTCATGTTATTTTTCTGTAGCCATAGTAGCATTTCGTCCAGGCAGCTTTCGAGCTGTGTATATTTGGGGTCAGCGGCGTCTAGTTGTGTGTAGAGCATAATATCATCCGCATAAATGTGGTAGTAGATGTTATGCCTTTTAAAAATGTCGCAGAGGGGTTGCATGTAAATGTTGAACAGTAGTGCCGAGAGAGCTGAACCTTGGGGTATGCCCTGTGTTTGAGAGAACGGTTCTGCTTGTTCCCCATTGAATTGTACTTGAGGCCTTCTGTTCGATATGTAGGAGGAGAACCATTTGAGGGGGGTTCCCACAACTCCTATGGATTCCAGTTTGCTAAGGAGGATCCCATGATGTACAGTATCAAAGGCGGCGGAGATGTCAATGAAAATGAGTATAAACATTTTCTTTCTGTCTTCTAGTCCTTTGAGTAGGTTGTTCATTAGCGTTATCAGAAGTGTTTCAACTCCATGGTTTCTTCTGAACCCGTATTGTTGTTTGTCTAAGGTATCATGGTCATCAAGGTGATCTTGAAGTTGTAGGAGCACTGCCTTTTCAATGATTTTTGCCAGGAATGAAATGCTGGATATGGGGCGGTATGAGGTCGGGTCTTCCTTGTTGAGAGAGTTGTTTTTTAGGATTGGCCTTATTATAGATTGTTTTAGTTGGTCAGGCATTATTCCTTGACTTAGCGACTGATTTACAATGTGTGCTATTTGCTGGTTGATCTCTTTTTTTGCCGCTTTGATCCATGCAGTTGGGCATGGGTCGAGTGGTGAGGTGGTGGTATTTATGGAGGTTAGAATGTTGGTGGTTTGTTGTTCATCAATGTTGTGGAATGTGTTCCATGTTAGTTCTTGCTTCACTTTTGTTCGTAGGTGTAGTGTGCCTACATCGAACATGGGGGCGGTAGTAGTCAGTTTGCTTGCGTAGTAATTTGCCAGAGTTTGTGGATGGATGGGGCTATCTTGATGTTCCGGTAGGGCTGTTTTGGTAAGTGATTTTACTAGTGCAAAAAGTTCACGTGGTTTGTTGATGGCTTTGTTTAGGATGTTGGTATGGTGTATCCTCTTTGCTGTGTTTACTTCTTCTTTGCTACCTCACAACAACTTCCGGACCATCTTCCAGGCCCTCACACTACCTCATTTTGATTATGCAAATGTCATCTTATACGGTCTCCCCAAGAACATCATTAATCCACTACAACTTGCTATGAACGCGGCTGCTAGGGTGCTCTGTGGTCTAGCAAGATCTGACCATATCACCCCGACTCTCATGGAACTCCACTGGCTACCAATTCATTGCAGGCTAACTTATAAAATCCTCATCATCACTTTCAAGATCATCAACAACCTTGCCCCCACGTCTCTCAATGATCTCATCTCCCTCACCCCAAAAAACAGAACGAGAAGGACAACAACGGACAACACCCTGATTATCCCCAAGGAGTCCATCAAATGTACCCAAACAACCAAGAAAAGGACCTTCGCCTTCTATGCACCTAAATGCTGGAATGACCTCACACCTGAAATAAGAGCAATTAAAGACCTTACTCAATTTCGCAAGGCAATCAAGCACCACATTTTCCTTCTCCACTTTGCACAAGCATCCAATCCACATCTGTTCATCAGCACTCCTAAACCCACAAACTCTCACTCTTCACTCCCAATTCCCTCATAAGTAATTCCGCTTCAAGTTCTCCTATGTCCTGCCTTATTCCGGCCATAGTCTGCCTGCGAATACTAAAGAATCCAATATGTTTATACATAGTTACTGTTTTTACCCTGTTGATTGTACATAGTTACACAGTTTGTACATAGTTACAGTTTTTACCCTGCTGTTCCAAGTTTAAGTTTCCTGTTATAATGTAAGCACACCAGTGTCTTCTGATTGTGCAGCTTCTGTTACTTGTAAACTGCACTGAAAACAAATAGCGCGGTATATAAAAGATGTTAAATAAAAATAAATAAATTTTGAGAGGAGATTAAGGTACACAGCCCTGAGTTCGGTGGATTTGGTGTGTCTCCACTTTCTTTCATGCTTTCTGAGGTCTCTCTTCATTCTGGTCAATGTTGTGGTGTACCAGGGTTCTGATTGGTGTTTGGATGCGTTTGGAGTCTGATTCCCTTTGTGGATCGCTATGGTCTGAATTCCGGTATCCCAATTGCTTGTTAATTCATCGAGGTCTGTTTTTCCCAGGTCAATGTGGGATTTGATAGTATTGATGAGACCTTCCATGTTTGGTTTGCTAAATCTTCGTTGTTGGTGTGATACTCTTTTTGCTTTTGTGTCTTTAGTCAAGTTCGGAAGCTTTAGCCATATATTGATTTGGTGGTGGTCTGACCAGGGTAGTGGATTGATCTCTATCAGGGGCTTCTCATCATTGGCCTGTTCTCCTTTGGGTGTGAAAACCATGTCTAGTGTGTGTCCTTTTTCATGGGTGGGTTCTGTTATTAGTTGTTGGTACCCTAGCTGGGTCATAGCTTCTAAGAAGGTGTTTGCATTCGTGGCTGATGTTGATGCTAGATTTAGGTCCCCTAGTATAATCTGGAATTTTCTTGGTTGCGTCGATGAAATGGTTTCCAATGCTGATGCAAATATCTCATGATGCGGCGTGGGGGGTCTGTATATCAAGCAGATGGATAATGCTGAGTTTTCTACCTTGAGTAGGTCTATGTCTGTGTTTGAGTTCTGATATGTGCTTGAGAGTTTCAGGTTGTCTTTTGCTATCATGAGGACCCCTCCACCCTTCTTGTGGGATCGGGGACAGTTATACAGGTTGTATCCAGGTTTGCTGATCTGGTTCAAAATGGCTGCATCTGTGTCTGTGACCCATGTTTCGGTTATATATAGGATGTCCGGTTGGTCGTCTGTGATGATGTCGTAGATTATGTGGGTTTTGTTCCTGATTGAGCGAGCATTAATGAGGATGATATTACAGGCTTCATGCAGGGCCTGCGTAGCCTGGTTGCTAGTGGTTTGTGACATAGTTTGGTTGAGTGAGTGGGGCAATGCTGCTTTGAGCTTGCGGTGTCTCCGATTTCTCGTAGAACTTTTAGTGGAAAGCCTGTGTTGGTGCGTGTGTGTTACAATCTTTCCTGCGAAGTAGTATGGTGTGATTAGGAGCGGTTGTGGGGTTTGTATGGAGTAGAGGAGGTAGAATGGGGTGTAAAGGTGTGGGTGGGATTGGTATAGGTTTTGATTGAATGCGTATGCAGGTATTAGTGTGAACATGTATATCCCCACGTACCAGATTAGCGCCTTCATTTTTAGCTGTGTGGTGTAACTCTGCAGTGACCTTTACTCTGAGAGCTATATTTTTAGATCTGGTAGTTGGAATTGCAGCCTTAACAATTGCAACCTTAACAATCGTGGGTAACAACAGTATAGCTTGTAACAGTTAGTTAGTACCAGCAAGTATCAACAGTATCCAGTGTTAACAGTATCCAGTATACATGTCAGGGATACGGGTTAATAGTGGCAAAACATTAGCAACATTAGCAACAATGGTGGCAACAATGGTTGTAACTTCACAAAAAGTATCGATATTGGTAATATTTGTAATTATAAGAAAACAAGACTAGTAGAGGTAGGGGTAGGAGTGCCTGTTATTGTCAGAGGTTGGCAACACTAGCATGCAACTAAATCCATAATGGGGTGGAGTTGGTGGTCGTCAACAATATTGGTCAACAAACTTTGTAGCATACATTTAAGCATAGTGCATCTACATCAACTTCATCAGATTCAACAGTCAGATTTTAAGTGTCAGTTTGGTTTGTAAGATTAGGTATTGCTAGCTGGACTATCTCTTTGAGGGTGACTTACGTGGCCCTTGTCCTCAGTACGTAGAGATGGCTTGTCTCTAGCAGTCACCTACTGGTCTGGTTGTGGTTTCCTAGTATTTTCGGTGCTTTGACTTTGGAGCGGATTATGTGGTAGTTCTTAACAATGCGTGTCTTACCTCCTCGTGGCTTTCCTTCGTGATGTTAAGCACTATCCATCCGGGCGCGTGGTGTTTGGCGCTTGGCGAGCTCAGACCCATCCTGGGGAGCTTGAGCCGTGGGTGATTGTATCCACTAGATATATGACGGAAGGTTGTAGAATCAACTTGAGTTTACTTGGTCGGGAGCTCCGTTGCTTGATAGCTGGAGCTTCGTGTGAGGTTGTGTGCCGCGCTTTCCGTTCTCGCCTTCTGGTCCCCGCCTAAGGGCCATGCCAAAGGGCCCTCTGGCGAGGCCCTCAGGCGCGGGCCTGCCCCGTAGGGACGCCGCTTAAATAAGGCTCAGGCTGCCTGCTGGATTAGCTCCCACTGCCCCGATTGGGCAGGAGTCCTCCCACTGCCCCGATTGGACAGGAGTTAATCCCGGGGACCGGTGCAGGCTGTAAGCGGCTCCCTCGGAGTAGGGACGCCGCTTAAATAAGGCTCAGGCTGCCTGCTGGATTAGCTCCCACTGCCCCGATTGGGCAGGAGTCCTCCCACTGCCCCGATTGGACAGGAGTTAATCCCGGGGACCGGTGCAGGCTGTAAGCGGCTCCCTCTTGCTTGTAAATGCAAGGCTTGTAAATGCAAGATGTTTGTCGTCTTTTCTTTTAATTTATTTTTTATTGCATTTTCAAATAATTCAAACATTTACAACTTGTACAGAAAAGGAAAGATTATTGAAAATAAAAAATAAAATAGGAAGAAAAATAAAGCGAATGTTCAAAAAATACAACCTAACTGTCCCAATCTAGCCCACTAAGGGAGAGATCATCGGAAATTACAACATCACATTAATAAAAGGAAATACACCAGGAACACTACAACCAGCATGCATGGATTTTTAAGAGCTCACACCCTGAGTTCCCTTCGTCCTATTAGAAATAATAAAAGAAAGCAGTTGTGAAGACTCAAAGAAGATATAATTCATAGATTGAAACTTCACTAAGTATTTGCAGGGAAACTTGGAAAAAAAAAAGCGAACCCCTGGCTTGAGTAAAACCCCCCTTTTTCCTTTTCTCTTGAGTCTCCTTGGTCAATTCAGGAAACAGACCGTTTGCCTTCTTTTTACTTTGAATAAATGTAGGCACATTAATCCCTCTGCATGCTTTTATCCAGGAAAGGGTGGGTAATTTTCAGGCAACCTGTTTACCAAGTCTCTTTGCAATCTTGTGAATATTTTAGTACCGTACGCTTTGTCTAAACCTAGGACCATTTCTAAAGTGAAGGGACACTTTAAATATGGGAAATGTTCTGTGTGCCCTCATGTTCTAATTGCTAAACGTTTTTTCGAACATGGTGGTTTTGACTTATTTACGTCAATTTTCCAATTGCAATAAACCCAACGTGGTATATATCATACGTTGCCCCTGTGACATGCTCTACATTGGGAAAACAAAGAGACCTGTTAACATGCGCATCATTGAGCACAGGAGCTGTGTACAAAGGCAGATACAAGAAAAACCTTTGGTCTCCCACTGGATGGAAAAAAGCCATCTTGTCTCGGACATACAATTTTTGGTCATCAAGGCAATTGAACCACACTGGTGCGGTGGAGATCTTGACAGAACCTTGTTGAAACAAGAACAATGCTACATCTATGAGCTTAATGCTCTCACACCTTCAGGCCTGAATCAAGAAGTGGATTTGTCCGTTTTTTTATAATTTTGAGGATTCTCTTCCACACCAGCCATGGCTCTCCATTGATCTTGTTTTTTATTGATTTTTATCTTTCATTTTTATTTTTTTATTTTTTTACATGTTCATTATCCCCTCTTTACTCATTTTTTATCTTATTTGGTCCATTTTACCATTTTGAAATTTAACTGTGTACAGCCACTCACAATTCTATTGATGTTTTGCGATCACATTTTTCTGCTAACATCTCACCCTCTTTGGGTGTCTGAGAAGTGCCATCAAGTTAGATTGGCTATGTAGAAGTAAACCTTTTGTCTTTGGTTGTTCGGGACAGTGGTCACATACTTGTATTGAGCCACCATAGGTTGTGAGTTTGATTCCCACATGTTCCTTTATTTTTTTTAAAAAAGGGACAGTTCAAAATTGATTATGTAGGTTTATTTATTTAAATACAGAGTAATATATTTCTGTCCTTTTTATGTTTTAACTGGTTTTTACAAAAATACATATTTATTTTATATAGTTTTTTACATATTTTTTATTATACTTTTTATTATATATTCCCATTCATCCATTTATTCATTTATTTATTGCTCATTTTGCACAAATAGTTTGTTTTACAACATTTCTCACTCAGGATTTTATTCCTCTTACACACAGGTCACTATCTGTTTTCTGTGGTTCACCACATTAAATAGTCATATTTTTAAGTCTCCTTTATTTAGCGTTGTCTCTTTTTATATATTTTTAACATTTTAAGTACTTAACATTATTGTTGTCCTTTGGATGGACTATTTATGTGCACACATATTTATTTATAACCTTTTTTTATACTTATTATCTCTATTTCATGTTTTAACATTAGTTACGTTATTTATGTGTTTTCAATATTGATTTTAATTAACCAGTATCACTATAATTGTTTTTAGATGCGTACCCCCTGAAGAAGGCTTGATGCCGCAATGCGTAGGGGCCTTTTACTTAATAAATCTTAGCACCTGAGACCCTTCTCTGGCCTTCGCCCATTTTGTGTTTCTGCTGGTTTTGTGAGGGCCTTGCTCCCTTTGTGTTCCAAGCATGTCCAGGTGCAGACATGATTTCACAAATGTGGATATGCCTGATGTGGATGTCTGAGGTGGCTTCAACATAGATGACCCAGAAATGGATTTCAGGATATGCATGTCTAGAGTAGCCTAATGTTCAGAGTAGTGTACTAGGAACAGGGTCGTTAGGGTTCAATCCTACTGCTGCTATCACTGACATTGTGTTGACTAGTGAGGATGATGGAGCGCCTTCTTCTCTGCACTCTGGATGTTTTTCAGCCAAAATGAGCACTTTCAGGTGCCTGGAACAGGTCTAAAAGTAGATGCGACACTGGACGTTCATGACATTTCTGAGATCAGGTGGGGATGTTCAGGTTCTTGGGAATGCCTCCACCATGCCCCCACTCAACTTGGATGTCCCCAGAGCTGGCTTGTAAAATGGCTCTAGAGACATCTCTGTGCTTTTCCCATTTTCAGATGTCCAAAGCATGAACAGGGCTTCCAAAATGCCCCCATAATTAACATCATGGTTATAGGGCAAGGGTTCTCAACTCAGTCTTCTCAGAAAACATATCTAGCCAGCCAGGATTTTAAGTTAACCAAAATGAATATACATTAGAGAGATCTGCATGCACTGCCTGCACAATATGCAAATGTATCTCATACATATTCATTGTAGCTGTCCTGAAAACCTGACTGGCAAGATGTGTCCCGAGGACTGGGTTGAGAACCCCTTCTATAGGGTAATTAAGGTAAGTAAGAAAAGTACATTTTTGGAAAAGACATTGAAGGCAGGTTTTTTATCAGTGATGGCTGGTGAAATATTTTGTAGGGAATTTCTGGGACCTATTGATCTGTGTGGATCTAGCAGGTAAAAGAGTGTATTCATCTGGGATGTGACATTGATGTGAACAGTATAAGAATAGTTCTAAAACATAAGTAGCAATAAATCTGTAACTCGTTTTCCTACACAGACGACTCCCACCATTTGCTTGGGCAGATAAAGAACTAGGAAAGCAGTTGTAGTCTGTCCTGCCAAGGACCTTTCTGGTATTTGTTTGGATTTGCTGAATCCTTTTCACAGCAAGCAATGGAAATGTTGAAAAATATGGCATCTATCTGTGAGTGAGAGGACATCTTACAATCCTTCTCCTTCCAAGAAAATTTACTTTGTCACTGAGGCATTTCGTAGATTGGAAAGGACTGCCAAAGTCAGGGCTCTGCATGCTTTCCCTCATTTTTCTTTTTATGATGCTATGCTTCAGTTTGCAACCGGTCAGGTGTCTGCATCTTTAACATAAGAACATAAGATCATAAGTACATAAGATATGCCATACTGGGCCAGACCAAGGTCCATCAAGCCCAGTATCCTGTTTCCAACAGTGGCCAATCTAGGTCATACGTACCTAGCAGTTTCCCCAAAAGACACAGGTTCCACAATGCTTGTATTAGGTCAAGTATTGATATCCTGGGTCCCTTCTTAATAAGGGTTTATGGACCATTCCTCCAGGAACTTGTCCAAACCTTTTTTAAACCCAGCTACATCCTTTACTACATCCTCTGGTAACAAATTCCAGAGTTTGATTACACGTTGAGTGAAAAAATATTTTCTCTTACTTGTCTTAAATAGTTTACCCTGTAGCTTCATTGCATGTACCCTAGTCTTTCATTATTCTGATAATGTAAACAATCGATCTACGTTTACCTGTTCCACTCCGTTCATTCATTTATAGACTTCTATCATATCTCCCCTCAGCCGTCTCTTTTCCAGGTTAAAGAGCCCTAACCTTTTTAGCCTCTCTTCATATGGGTATCCTTCCATCCCCTTTACCATTTTGGTGGCTCTTCTCTGAACCTTTTCTAATAACGCTGTATCCTTTTTAAGATACGGTGACCAGAATTGCACACAATATTCAAGGTGCGGTCGCACCATGGAACGATACAGAGGCATTATAATATCCTTTGTTTTATTTTCCATTCCTTTCCTTATGATACCTAGCATTTTATTTGCTGTCTTGGCCGCTGCTGCACACTGGGCAGAGGGTTTTAACATGTTATCCACAATGATGCCTAAATCTTTTTCCTGGTGGTGGTTTCTAATGTGGAACCTTGCATCGTGTAACCATAGTTTGGGTTGTTCTTCCCTAGGTGCATAACTTTGCACTTGTCCACATTAAATTTCATCTGCCATTCTGATGCCCAGTCTTCCAATTTATCAAGATCCTCTTGCAACTTTCCACAATCCTCATGGGTTTTAACAACTTTAAATAGTTTTGTGTCATCTGCAAATTTGATAACCTCACTCGTTATTCCCTTTTCCAGGTCATTTATGAATATGTCAAAAAGCAGCAGACCCAGCACAGATCCCTGTGGTACACCACTATTCACCTTTCTCCATTGGGAAAACTAGCCATTTAGCCCTAACCTCTTCTTTCTATCTTTTAACCAGTTCCTGATCCACAATAGTACACTGCCTCCTATCCCATGACTCTTTAGTTTTGCCAAACGTCTCTGATTAGGGACCTTGTCAAAGTCTTTCTGAAAGTCCAAATACACTATATCAACCGACACACCTTTTTCTACCTATTTATTCACAACTTCAAAAAACATAACAGATTAGTAAGACAAGATCTTCCTTGTCTAAAGCCATGTTGGCTGTCTCCCATTAAGCCATGACTATCTACATGTTCAGCAATTTTGTTCTTTATGATGGTTTCTACCATTTTTACCATTACTGAAGTCAGGCTCACCGGTCTGTAGTTTCCCTGATCACCCCTGGAACCCTTTTTAAAAATCGGCATTACATTGGCCTCCTCCAATCTTCAGGTATTATAGATGATTTTAATGATAGTTCACAGATTACTAATAGCAGGTCTGCAATCTCATATTTCAGTTCTTTCAACACCCTTGGATGTATATCATCCAGTCCAGGTGATTTGCTACTCTTCAGTTTATCAAATAGTTGCAATACATCTTCCCGATGTATCAATATTTCCTTCAATTCTTCTGCACCTTTAAATACCACTTCAGTCATGGTTAACATCACTACGTCTTCCTCAGTAAAGACTGAAGCAAAGAATTCATTCAGTCTCTCCGCTGTCGCCTCTTAGTGCCCCTTTGACCCCTCTATCATCTAATGGACCAACTGACTCTCTCACAGTCTTTATTCCGCATTTTTGCTTTCGTAGCAAGCTTCTTCTCAAATTCTCCCTTTGCCTGCCTTATCAATGCCTTGCATTTAACTTGCCAGTGCTTGTGCTGTTTCCAGTTTTTGTCATTTGGCTCTTTTTTTCCATTTCCTGAAAGATGCTTTTTTGGCAATAACAGCCTCTCTGACCCCACCTTTAACCATGCTGGCAGTTTTTTGGACTTCCTTCCACTTTTCTTAACCCTTTGAAGGCCTACTTTAAATTTTTAATCCACATTCTGCAGCCGGGTTAATTTTTACACCTTTCAGGAAAATTGTACCCGTCTTATTCAATATGTTCTAATAGTGATTTTCCTTCTGCTATCCAGAGGGTCGCCATGAGTCGACTCCGACTCGACGGCACTTAACAACAACAACATGGTCATGTATTATATACCATTTGAAAGGAATATTTAGCCAGAATTTTGGATCCCGAGAGTTTTGGGCTTGGCCTGGAAAGGGTTAAAGTGTGGAATACAGCTGGTCTGGGCTTCCAAGATAGTATTTTTCAACAGCTCCCAAGCTTGATGTAAGTCTTGGGAGTTGTTGAAAAATACTATCTTGGAAGCCAAGACCAGTTGTATTCCACGCTTTAAGAAAAGTGGATAGAAGTCCAAAAACCTTTGTGTGTCTTAGAGCAGTCATTACTAATCTGTTGTAAAATTGCAGTGGATATTTATAGAAGTCACCCATAGTTACATTTATATAAATATAAATTTACATTGCTGCAGTTGGGAACATCACATGTTCGTGTCCATAGTATTAGTCAGTCAGCGGGTTCCATGTCTGGACTACTCTTAATGTATAGTATAAAAAATAAGTAAATAAACTCTATCCGTGACCTCCTGATACTTCATTTAATGAATTCCTCTCCCTCCCACTCTATTCCCTGTGATCTACTGGGGGTTTCCCTTGTGCCTTGTGGCTGGCCAGAACAATCATCAGTCACTTCTTCCCCATCAGGTGTCTGGGACAGGTGGATCCCTAATGATATTACCATGAGTCTTTTAAATTTTCTTAGGTGTCTCTCATTAGGGACCTTGCCAAATCCTTTATGAAACTCTAGATATATTATATTACCCAGCTTATCCTTATCCACATGTTTACTGACACCTGCAAAAATTTCACGTAAAAGGGGAAAGGAATGGCAGTGGGTGTGTACTACCGCTTGCCTGCCAGAGTCAACAAACAGATGATGAAATGCTAAAAGAAATTAGAGAATTTTGCAAAGTTTACAACACAGTAATAGTGGGAGAATTCAATTACCCCAGTATTGACTGGATCAATGTTACATCAAGCCTTGCTAGGGAGATAAAGTTTCTAGGTGAAAAATATGACTACTTCATGGATCAGCTGGTTAAGGAACCTACTCAAGGGGAAGCTATTTTAGATCTGGGTCCTAGTGGAACACAGGATCCAGTGCAAGAGGTAATGATGTTGGGGCCATTTGGCAATAGCGATGATCACATCTGAATTAATAAATTTATTTATTTATTTATATAACAGATTTTCTACACTGCCTTTTCCTTCAATCAAAGCAGTTTACATAAATGGCAGGAGGATATGAAGGAAATCCACTGTACTAGCATTTAACTTTCAAAAAGGAGACTATGATAAAATGAGGAAAATGGTTAAGAAAAAACTAAAAAGAGTAACAGCAAAGGTTAAGAGTCTGCATCAGGCCTGAGCGTTATTTAAATATACTGTCTGAGAAGCCCAGACCAGATATATTCCACACTTTAAGAAAGGTGGAAGGAAGGCCAAACGATAGCCATCCAGGCTTAAAGGTAAGTTTAAAGAAGCTG
This sequence comes from Ichthyophis bannanicus, assembly GCA_033557465.1. Taxonomy (NCBI): domain Eukaryota; kingdom Metazoa; phylum Chordata; class Amphibia; order Gymnophiona; family Ichthyophiidae; genus Ichthyophis; species Ichthyophis bannanicus. The sequence continues at coordinate 190,633,101 of CM066038.1, read as the reverse complement.
TTAAAGCTAAGAGAAAATCTTTTTGAAAATGGAAAAAAAAGATCCAAATGCTGAAAACAGGAAATAACATAAGTACTGGCAAGTTAAATGTAAGGTATTGATAAGGCAGGCAAAGAAAGAATTTGAAAAGAAGCTTGCCATGGAAGCAAAAGTGCAAAATAAAAGCTTTTTCAAGTTCATTCATAGCAAAACACCTGTGAGAAAGCCAGTTGGACCTTAGATGATAGAGAGGTACAAGGTCATAGTGGAGAGACTTAATGACTTCTTTGCTTCAGTCTTTACTGAAGAAGATGTAGGAAACTTACCCATGCCAGAAATAATATTCAAAGGTGATATATCAGAGAAATTGAAACAAATCATGATAAATCGAGAAGATATATTACATTTATTTACTAAACTAAAGATCAGCAAAACACCTGGACCGGATGGTATACATCCCAGGCTCCTGAAAGAACTGAAATATTCTGGATCAGACCAAGGTCCATCAATCCCAATATCCTGTTTCCTACAGTGGCCAATCCAGGTCACTAGTACCTGGCAGGTTCCCAAAAAGGTACGTAGGTTCCATAATGCTTTTCTTGGGGTAGGCAGTGGATTTCTCGGGTCCTCTTAAATAATGGTTTATGGATCTTTCCTCCAGGAATTTGTCCCAACCTTTTTCAAACCCAGCTACACTGACAACTTTTACTACATCCTCTGGTAATGAATTCCAGAGTTTTATTACATGTTGAGTGAAAAAATATTTTCTCTTTTAGCCTTAAAAGGGCTACACTGTGACTTCATTGCATGTCCCCTAGTCTTTCTACTTTTGATGGAGTAAACAACCAATCTATGTTTACCCATTCTACTCCATTCATTAATTTATAGACTATCATATCTCCCCTCAGCTGTCTCTTTTCCAAGTTATTTATTTATTTACATTCTCTTATATACCACGCTATTCTGCATCAGTGCAGTTTACATTGAACAAACTGAAATTACATTGAACAGGGCATTATAACTTGGAGATAACTATTTTACAGGGAACATGGGCTATGGAGGGTTAAGTGGCTTGCCCAAGACCACAAGGAGCACCTGTGGGACTAGAAACCCCAGTCCTTCCGGCCCAAGGTTGCTGTCCTCTAGTGGGATTTGAACCCCCAACCTTCCGGCCTGAAGTACCTTGCCCCAACCACTAGGCCACTCCTCCACTCCAGTTGAAGAAACCCAATCTTTTATGCCTTTCCTCAAAGGATTATCCTTCCATCCCCTTTACCATTTTGGTGGCTCTTCTCTGTACCTACTGCAGACCTACATTTAATAATCTGTGAACTATCTTTGAAATCATCTGTAGTACCTGAAGATTGGAGAGTGGCCAGTATAATGCCAATTTTTAAAAGGGGTTCCAGGAGTGACCCAGGAAACTAAGACCGGTGAGCTTGATGTCTGTATTGGGGCAAAATGATAGAAACCATTATAAAGAACTTGGAAGCACTCGGTAAAGTCTTCCTACTTGAGGTCCCTCAGCTCTCTTGTCACAGTGGCTTTGATCTCTTCTACAGAGACAAAATGAGTCCTTTGAACACAGTCTTCAGCCTGGGGAAGAGCCAGAAGTTGCACGGTGTGAGATCTGGGGAATAAGGAGGGTGGTCGAGAGCTGTGATCTGTTTGTTGGCCAAGAACTGCCTCACACTGAGTGCAGTGTGTGCGGGCATGTTGTCATGGTGGAGCAGCCACAACTTGTCTCCCCACAGAGCCCGTCTGCTGCATTGAACCCAGTCATGGAGGCAATTGAGGAGCTGCTGGTAGAAGTGCTGGTTGACTGTCTGACCCTCAGGCACAAACTCATGATGGACCACTCTCTTCTGGTCAAAGATTGCGATCAGCATGACCTTGATTCTTGATTTGGACATGCGCGCCTTCTTGGCTCTGGGTGACAATCGAATCTTCCACTGCAGGCTCTGTCTCTTGCTTTCAGGGTCATACTGGAAGACCCAAGTCTCATCTCCTTTGATGACTCGGCCAAAGAACTGTGGATCTTCTCCGATCTTCTCTAGCAAGTCTTGACAAACATTGACCCGGTACTCCTTCTGGTCGTCCGATAAAAGCTTGGGCACCATCTTGTTGCACACTTTTCACATCCCCAGCTCCTGCACCAAGATGGTCTGCACTGACTCCCTGTTCAGGCTGAGCTCCTCAGCTATCATCCGCACCGTCAATCTATGTTCACTCCGCACCAGCTGGTTCACTATGTCAATGTTCTCAGCCGTCTTTGTCGTGGAAGGCTGTCCTGACTTGGGGTCATCCTCCACCTCCTCGCGGCCAGTCTTGAAGCGTTTATGTCATTCAAAGCCTCGCGGCCTTGACATTGCATCTTCTCCATAAGCCTTTTGGAGAAGTTGGAGACACTCAGTTGGGCCCTTCTCCAACTTAACCAGAAATTTCAAGTTGATTCTTTGCTCCATATTTCTGCCACCTCCAGTTGCCTGACAAAGCGATGGAGCAGTGTGCTACAAAAAAACCTGAAAAAGAAAAACAGAGTGAGAGAGATGAAAAATATTATAGTAGAATAGTGGCGAGATGTTGCACAACAGAGTGACATAAGCAGTTAGCCAATTCGCATTGAGTCATGGGCGTGGCTGCCACAGTCTTGTTTCTTTTTTGTCACACCTTGTATCTTATATTCTTACATTCTTATGAGACTCCCTTACCAGATTTTTTGCTTTGCATGTACTTAAAAAAGTTCTTACTGTTTTGTGCCCTCGTAGAGACTTTGGGGCATGTTTACTAAACATTCCTAATGTGCGGGGCCGCGGTAGTGTGCGTGCCCAATATAAGGAGTGGGAGGTTCAGGCAGAAAGAAGAAAAAACCCCTACCGTACGTGTGCGCGTCGCGCTAATTTGCGGGGCCCACATTAGCGCGTGGGAAGGCTAAGTGGGGCGCTGCTGAGCACATATCAGAACAGAGCTGTAGCACAACGGTGAACACACTAACCAATGGTGCAGGGGCCACAGGTTCAATCCCCCATTGTGCGCAACAAAAAGGCCAGCTGAGGCAACACCTTGAATGTGTAAAAGTGGTTCAGGAGGCAAAGTACTTTTGGACGGCACAAGGCGGCGCACTGTTCATTTTGTACGGCACAAGGCGGCGCACTAATTGTGGGCAGCAGGAGGTGGCGCGCTGATGGGCATAAGGCGGCGCGCTGATGCCAAAGCAAAAGAACACAGCCACAGCACAATGGTTAAGACACTGACCAATGGTGCAGGGACCAGGTGTTCGATCCCTCACAATGCCCAGTGAAAAAGGCTAGCTGAGGTAGTATGTTATATGTTGTGGAGTGCTGTAGGAGGCTTTCTAATTTTATTTTGTGATAAATAAAATTAGAAAGCCTCCTACAGCACTCTCACAGCATATTAATATAAGGCGGCCCATAAGGCACATGTTACAGTGCACCGTCCGCCAAGGCACCCTAGAATGTCCACTATAGGGCAGCATGTATGTTGCGACACAGGATAATGTATATTGCACCCTATATGGCTGGCAACCGTAACGTGCCCTATAGGGCGCCCCATAAAGCACCCTCAGAGGCACCTTATGGGTATAGTACGCTGAGGGTGGTATTGCTGGCAGCAAAATATGTACAGTAAATTAAAATAAAACTGTGGACACCCCTATCACATAACCCCACTGTGGGTTTGAACCCATGACATCTGGCTGCACAGGCAGTGACGTAACCATTGGGCTACAGCTCTATAGCTGTAAGCAGCCCCTGGCTGGCTGCAGATAGCCTGTACGTCACCTCACTGACAGTCTGCTGTTGTGAACCACCCGTACCCATGATGCACTGCACATGCAAATCAGCTGTCCACGATTGAACACAGGATGGGAAATGCACCCCTAAAGCTCCCCGGCCTGGTAGGGGGAAGTGTCCGTGTGCACCCACACAGCACCTCGGCCTGGTAGGGTGTCCTGAGTGGGTGGACAAACGGCAAAGAGTAGCTAAACACCATCACATTGTGCGGTTACTGTGCTCACCCTGAGTGTGAGATGTTGCGCCCAGGACCAGGTCCACAACACCAGGCATGGCCGAATGCGGTCATGTCAGAGCTCCAAAGCAGCAATAACCTGTGGAATAGGTAGGTGCTGCATAAACATTTTGGAGATCTCTGTCTGGCTCAGTTAGTGGGGACCCCCACGTGGATAAAACAGGGCTTCCCCTCAACAGATCCCCCACCCCAATGGCAGTAGAGTGGACCATCAACCCCAGTCCTGCTAGGGAAAAGACACCCTACAGGGCAGTCCAAGCAGCTCCACACACATCCATAACACAATATCAGACAGACATTAGGCCTGGATATTCAAAGATGCACCCCACCACTATCTGATATTCACCTGCAGCAAGCCATCAGCCACTGCACCCTGCAAGGCACTCCATCACAACACATATCAGCTGTGAACAGTCTGCTGGCTGGTCCTGATGGACATGCATGCACCCACAACTGGGGTGGCAGCACACACAGACAGATAAGTCCATGAAGAGGCCCCCACAGGACACCCATACATATCACATGGGAGAATCATAATATAGCACTATGGGGGTGCCTAGCCATGCTGCCGTCACTGCACACTCAGGGTGAGAGTGATCCCCCAGCAGCACATACAGAGGTCACCCTGTCTGTGTAGGTGGTGGCCGGGCACTACCATGCCCCTGCCAGTGCCCTATGCCCTGTGCAGCTGCATCCTGGTCAGTCCACTCTGTCTGAGATATACCCATGGTCCCTTGCTACTCATTATGCACATTGGCAGGCCAATACTGGCAACAGTGTTGGCAGTGTGGGCTGTGGAAGGGGCATGCAGCCAACACCCCCTGTATAGACAGACACACAATTCCACACCTATGCCATCATGGTGCTACTATTGAGGAGGTAATTAGCCTTGCCCACCAAACTGGTGCTGGGCACGGCAAGGCATGGATATGCTATGCACTACTGCTGGGGGTCACTCCCCAGGGTGGTAAACACCGTCAGAGGCAAGGGCTGGAGCACACACCGCAAACACCAAACAGATTGTTCGGATGGGGTCAACTAGCAGTATGTGCGTAACGTATGGATATCTATCTGCCATACTCCTAGCAAGCGTCTCAGAGCTGTCTACCGTATACCTCAGGTGTAGGGTTCCATTGCTAGGGTATGCAGGTGCTAGTATTGGGAGATGCACGCAGGGTCCAATGTTCTGCCTCTCCAGGAGACATTGGCCAATGGGGCCTGTGGGTGTGGGTGTGTCTGCCCCTGTTGGCTGCTGCTTTACGGCAGAGATTCCCAACTCCAGTCCAGGTGTGCATCACACTGATCGGGTTTACCTGCTGTTCCTCATGAATATGCATGAGCTACATCTACATGCCATGGGGGTGGTGCATAGATATACAGCACAGGCATTTGTATGAGTGGCAGCATGGACCCTGACTGGTGTGTGGCCCACCAGGACTGCATTTGGGAGATTCTGCTCTAGGTACTGCCCCTGTACATGGTGTCTGTGCTCAGTGGGGTAAAAGATAGACGTAGTACCATTGCATATGTCCTCGCCACGAAAGGTTTGTCCTTACTATCACTGTGTAGCTGTGGGAAAAATATGTGGGAAGGATTGGCGGTAGCCCCAGCTGGGCTTTGAACCTGTGACCTTCTGTTCTTGTATGCACTGTCTGTGTGCACTGCACCACCTTGTAGCCACAGATTGGTTGGATTCCCTGGAACGTCCATGCCTGTGGATCCGGCAGGGCCTGTGTGTTGCAGTGGAATGTGCCAGCCTGCACATGGCTTGGCCTCTGTCCTCTGTGGCTAGCTGCCACTGCCCCCTGCACTACATGTACTCGTGCGCCAACATGCTGGCATGAGCTTCTCTCAGAAAAAGCAGATGACCTGATTGCAATGTCTGCATTTGGGGGACTTGGCTGTAGGTATGCCCATTGTTGTGGTGTGTGTGCGGTGTTGGGTAACATATGGGTGTTTCCCCCATGCTTATGTTCCCTGCAATACAGGGGTGTCTGCTCTATCTTTGTTTAGTGGTGGGTAAAATATATGGACGGGGCTGGCAAGTGCCCCAGCTGGGATTTGAACTTCTGGCTTTCTAGACCTAGAGGTCATGGCTATGTCCTCTGCACCACACTATGGCCACAGAGACAGTGCAGCCCCTGGAGGTAGTAAACCTGGCAGGATGGAGTCACAAACCCTGCTGTATGCTTTTTTACTGTGGGCTCCTTCACCCTGTGTGGTGACAAACGTGCAAATAAAACCTGGGAATGACCACGGAACAAAGGGGGAAAACATATACCCAAGCTGGGCAACAGTGATATTAATGGGCAACCCTAGATAACACTCCCAGGACAGCTCCAGAAAAAGGGAAATGTTTTTTGGACGAGTCTCCGCTCCGTACACCTTTCCATAAATCATTTCCTTTTTTTTGGAGCTGTCCTGGGTGTGTTATCTAGTTTTGCCCATCACTATAACTGTTCCCCAACTGAATGACTATTTTTCATATGTTTGTGGTGGTCATTTTCTATTTATAATTGCACTTTTGTGCTGTGCACATGTATCACACTGCTCACGTTTTGCAGGTTTCCCCGGTTTTGCTGTACATTGCTGACGGAAATGGTTTCTCTTCCCTTTAAATGCATTCTAACGCGAGTGATTCACTCGCGCTATTTTTTTTTTTAAATTCAGCCCCGATAATATGCGGGGCGCCTCTCCCCTCCCCTTCCCCGCCCATTAACCCCTTCTCTCCGCCCCTCCGGGGCCTTCCTCCGCCCTCCGTTAGCCTTTCCACGCCTCTATCGGACATTTGCGGGCACGTACTTGTGCGGCACCCGTTACTGTGACGCGCAAGTGTGCGGGGCTTCATCGCACGTTTGCGGGGCGTTTAAGCGCTCTTAAGTACCGCTTTTAGTGCGCTATTTTGCGGCACGCTAATTAGCGGTTTTTAGTAAACATGCCCCTTTGTTTTCAAATTCCTTTTTGGCCTATTATTAAAGATTGCCATTCTTTAAGTTTTTCCATGTTTAATTTACTGGGATGTTTTCCATTTTCTGTAAGGCATTCTCTTTGATTTATTTATTGAATCTTGATCTCTTATTCCAAAACGTCTACAAAGTGTTCTACAACATAATTCAGTAAAATGTAAAGTAATAGTTCAGATAACAGTTAAAATTGTACAGATCAAATTAATTATAGGCTATATTGAACAGTACACATTTGCATACTTTTTGTAAGTGATGAATTTAAATTCTAACAGTAATTTGATCCAAACAGTGTGACCTATACAAGATAAAGTCTTGTCTGGTAATTATCATTTTAATACCATCTAGAACTTTTAAAAGAACTTGCTAAAAAATTGGTGTTTACAGCATATTTACAAATGATCTGAAAATGGATATAATGAGTGAGGTGATCAAATTTGCAGTCCACATAGAATTATTCAAAGGTGTTCAATCATAAGCGAATTGTGAGAAACTGCAGTAGAACCTTGCAAAATCTATGAGCATCCAGACGGCAGATGGAGGTGGGGAGAGAGAGGGATGCTGTGTTGTAATTGGGGGAAATGCTATGCTGGAGCCCCCACCAATGGGAGGAGAGAGGATCTGAGTAAAGAAAGTTTGAATCAGCCACTTGCTGGGAAGAAGAAATAACATAGAATTGTTGGGGGTGGGGAATACAGGGTGAGGAGGAATAATTTAAATGAAATAAATTTAATTTAAAGAACAAGATTACTGAACATGTGGATGGTCATGCCTTAATGGCAGAAAGCTAACATGGATTTAGCCCAAGAAAGATTACTTGTCTCACTAATCTGCTATATTTTTTTGAAGGAGTGAATAAACAGGAGTGATAAAGGTGATCTGGTTGATAAAAGTGTATCTGGATTTTCTGAAACCCTATGACAAGGTCCCTCATGAGACACTCTTGCAGAAATTAAAAAGTTATGTGATAGGCAGTAATGTACTATTTTGGATTAGAAACTGGTTAAAAGATAGAAATAAAAGAATAGGGCTAAATGACCAATTTTCTCAATGGAGGAACGTGAATAGTGGAGTACCGCAGAGATCTGAGCTGGGCCCACTGCTTTTTAACATATTTATAAATGTTCTGGAAATGGGAATAAGTGAGGTGATCAAATATGGAGATGACACAAAATTATTCAAAGTTGTTAAAATGCAAGAAGATTATGCAAAATTGCAAGAAAACCTTGATAATTTGGGAGACTGGGTGTCCAAATAGCAGATGAAATTTAATGTGGGCAATTGCAAAGTTATGCACTTAAGGAAGAACAGCCCAAACTACAGTTACACTATGCAAGGTTGCACATTAGGAATCACCACTCAGAAAAAGGATCAGGGTGTCATCATGGATAGTGCATTGAAACCCTCTGCCCAGTGTGCAGTGGCAGCCAAAAAAGCAAATAGAATGCTAGGAACCATAAAGAAAGGAATAGAAAATAAAACCAATGATATTATAATGCCTTTTTACCGCTCCATAGCGCAACCACACCTTGAATATTGTGTGCAATTCTGGTCACCATATCTTAAAAAGGATATTGCCGAAGTGAAAAAGGTACAGAGAAAACCCCACCAAAATGGCAAAGCGGATGGAAGAATACCCCTACGAGGAAAGGCTTAACAGGTTAGGGCTCTTCAACTTTGGAAAGAGACAACTGTGGGGAGATGTGAAAATGGTCTATAAAATAATGAATGGAATGGAACAGGTAAATGTAGATTGGTTGCTTACACCTTCAAAAAGTAGAAAGACTAGGGCCATGCAATGAAGCTACAATGTGGCACATTTAAGACTAATAGGAGAAAATATTTTTTCTTTCAGTGCGTAATCAAACTCTGGAATTCATTACTAGAATATGTACTAAAAGCTATTAGTGTAACTGGGTTCAAAACAGTTTTGGATCAGTTCCTGGAGGAAATGTCCATCAGCCGTTATTAAAGGGGACTCGAAAAATCCACTGCTTATCCCCTGGAGAAATATCCTGGAATGGGCATACCTTTAGGAACCCAGAAACATTAGAAGCAAGCTGTGCAGCTGGTTTCTTAATAAAGGACATATTTTGCTTCATCGCTCACTCCTAGTATTTCCTTCAACTTTTGCGAGTATGGTGTGTTTTTCTAGTACCTTTAGGAACCCGACAGGTACTTGAGACCTGGAATGGCCACTGTTGGAAACAGGATACTGAGCTTGATGGACCCTAAGTCTGACCCAGTACAGCATGCGAAGTGTGACAAAAAAGAAACGAGACTGTCCCATAAATGTTTTATTACAAAATCTAAAGAGAAATTACATATTGTCCCCTTCAAATTAATCTCCCCCAGAGTTAATGAACTTCTCCATTCACTTCTGCCACATATGGAAAAATGCAATGTGTGCCTTCAAGTCAGTCCTGACTCCAGGCCACCCAGAAGCTCCTGGGTTTTCTTGGCAGTGTCACTGGAAGTAGATTGCCAGGCCTTTCTTCCGAGGCAGTGAAGGGTTAAGTGACTTGCCCAAGGCCACAAGGAGTGCTAGTGGGACTCAAACCCTGGTTGCTTGGTTACCAAGCCAGTGTTCTAACCACTAGGTGATAAGGAATGAGAAGAGCAGAAGGAATTGTAGGGGGTGGGGAATCGTGGAGGAAAGAGAAGAGCAGTAGGAATTGTTGGGGGTGGGGAATCGTGGGTGAGGAGGAATGAGAAGAGCAGAAGGAATTGTTGGGGGTGGGGAATCAGTGAGAAGGAACGAGAAGAGCAGAGGGAATTGTTGGGGGTGGGGAATCATGGGAGAGGAGGAATGAGAAGAGCAGAAGGAATTGTTGAGGGTGGAAATCCTGCGTGAGGAGGAACAAGAAAAGCAGAAGGAATTGTTGGGGGTTGGGAATCGCGGGTGAAGAGGAATAAGAAAAGAAGAGGGAATTGTTGAGGGTGGGGAATCCTGGGTGAGGAGGAAAAAGAAGAGCAGAAGGAATTGTTGAGGGTGGAAATACTGGGTGAGCAGGAACAAGAAAAGCAGAGGGAATTGTTGGGGGTGGGGAATCATGGGTGAGAAGGAACGAGAAGAGCAGAAGGAATTGTTGGTGGTGGGAAATCGTGGGTGAGGAGGAATGAGAGAAGAGCAGAAGGAATTGTTGAGGGTGTAAGTCCTGGATGAGGAGGAAAAGAGAAAAGCAGAAGGAATTGTTGGGGGTGGGGAATCATGGGTGAGTAGTAATGAGAATAGCAGAAGGAATTGGGGGGTGGGGAATCGTGGGTGAGGAGGAACAAGATGAGCAGAAGGAATTGTTGGGGCTGGGGAATCGTGGGTGAGGAGGAAGAAGATGAGTAGAAGGAATTGGTGGGGGTGGGGAATCATAGGTGAGGAGGAACGAGAAGAGCACAAGGAAGTGTTGGGGGTGGGGAATGTTGGGTGAGGAAGACAGAGAAGACCAGAAGGAATTGGGGGTGGGGAATCGTGGGTGAGGAGGAACAAGATGAGCAGAAGGAATTGTTGGGGCTGGGGAATCGTGGGTGAGGAGGAATGAGAGGAGCAGAAGGAATTGTTGAGGGTGGAAGTCCTGGGTGAGAAGGAAAAGAGAAAAGCAGAAGAAATTGTTGGTGGGGTGGAGAATTAAGGGTGAGAAGGAACGAGAAGAGCAGAAGGAACTGTTGGGGGTGGGGAATTGTGGGTGAGAAGGAACGAGAACAGCAGAAGGGAATATTGGGGGTGGGGAATCATGGGTGAGAAGGAATAAAAAAAGCAGAAGGAATTGTTGGGGGTGGGGAATCGTGGGTGAGGAGGAACGAGAAGAGCAGAGGGAATTGTTGGGGGTGGGGAATCATTGGTGAGAAGGAACGAGAATAGCAGAGGGAATTGTTGGGGGTGGGGAATCATGGGTGAGGAGGAATGAGAAGAGCAGAAGGAATTGTTGTGGGTGGGGAATCAGTGAGAAGGAACGAGAAGAGCAGAGGGAATTGTTGGGGGTGGGGAATCATGGGAGAGGAGGAATGAGAAGAGCAGAAGGAATTGTTGAGGGTGGAAATCCTGCGTGAGGAGGAACAAGAAAAGCAGAAGGAATTGTTGGGGGTTGGGAATCGCGGGTGAAGAGGAATAAGAAAAGAAGAGGGAATTGTTGAGGGTGGGTAATCCTGGGTGAGGAGGAAAACGAAGAGCAGAAGGAATTGTTGAGGGTGGAAATACTGGGTGAGCAGGAACAAGAAAAGCAGAGGGAATTGTTGGGGGTGGGGAATCATGGGTGAGAAGGAACGAGAAGAGCAGAAGGAATTGTTGGTGGTGGGAAATCGTGGGTGAGGAGGAATGAGAAGAGCAGAAGGAATTGTTGAGGGTGTAAGTCCTGGATGAGGAGGAAAAGAGAAAAGCAGAAGGAATTGTTGGGGGTGGGGATTCATGGGTGAGAAGAAATGAGAAAAGCAGAAGGAATTGGGGGTGGGGAATCGTGGGTGAGGAGGAACGAGATGAGCAGAAGGAATTGTTGGGGTTGGGGAATCGTGGGTGAGGAGGAAGAAGAAGAGTAGAAGGAATTGTTGGGGGTGGGGAATCATAGGTGAGGAGGAACGAGAAGAGCAAAAGGAATTGTTGGGGGTGGGGAATCATGGGTGAGGAAGACAGAGAAGACCAGAAGGAATTGTTGGGGGTGGGGAATCATGGATGAGGAGGCACAAGAAGAGCAGAAGAAATTGTTGGGGGTGGGGAATCGTGGGTGAGGAGGAATGAGAGGAGCAGAAGGAATTGTTGAGGGTGGAAGTCCTGGGTGAGAAGGAAAATAGAAAAGCAGAAGAAATTGTTGGTGGGGTGGAGAATTAAGGGTGAGAAGGAACGAGAAGAGCAGAAGGAACTGTTGGGGTGGGGAATTGTGGGTGAGTAGGAACGAGAACAGCCGAAGGGAATGTGGGGGGTGGGGAATCATGGGTGAGAAGGAATAAAAAAAGCAGAAGGAATTGTTGGGGGTGGGGAATCGTGGGTGAGGAGGAACGAGAAGAGCAGAGGGAATTGTTGGGGGTGGGGAATCATTGGTGAGAAGGAACGAGAATAGCAGAGGGAATTGTTGGGGGTGGGGAATCATGGGTGAGGAGGAATGAGAAGAGCAGAAGGAGTTGTTGAGGGTGGGGAATTGTGGGTGAGGAGGAAAGAAAAGATGAGAAGGAATTGTTGTGGGTGGGAAATCGTGGGTGAGGAGGAATGAGAAAAGCAGAGGGAATTGATAGGGGTGGGAAATCGTGGGTGAGGAGGAACGAGAAGGGCGGAAGGAATTGTTGGGGGTGGGGAATCGTGGGTGAGGAGGAATGAGAAGAGGAGAAGGAATTGTTGGGAGTGGGTTATACTGGATGAGAAGGAACGAGAAAAGAGGAAGGAATTGTTGGGGGTGGGGAATCCTGGGTGAGGAGGAATGAGAAGAGCAGAAGGAACTTTTGGGGGTGGTGAATTGTGGGTGAGGAGGAATGAGAAAAGCAGAAGGAATTCTTGGGAGTGGGGAATCTTGGGTGAGGAGGAACTAGATGAGCAGAAGGAATTGTTGGGGGTGTGGAATCCTGGGTGTGGAGAAATGAGAAGAGCAGAAGGAATTTTTGGGGTTCGGGAATACTGGGTGAGGAAGAATGTGAAAAGCAGAAAGAATTGTTGGGGGTGGGGAATTGTGGTTGAGGAGGAGTGAGAAGAGCAGAAGGAATTGTTGGGGGTGGGGAATCCTGGGTGAGGAGGAATGAGAAGAGCAGAAGGAACTGTTGTGGGTGGTGAATCGTGGTTGAGGAGGAATGAGAAAAGCAGAAGGAATTCTTGGGTTTGGGGAATAGTGGGTGAGGAGGAACGAGATGAGCAGAAGGAATTGTTGGGGTTGTGGAGAAACGAGAAGAGCAGAAGGAATTTTTGGGGGTGGGGAATCCTGGATGAGGAGGAATGAGAAAAGCAGAAGGAATTGTTGGGGTGGGGAATCGGGGGTGAGAAGGAACAAGAAAAGCAGAAGGAATTGTTGGGGGTGGGAAATCATGGGTGAGAAGGAGCGAGAAGAGCAGAAACAATTGTTGGGGGTGGGGAATCGTGAGTGAGAAGGAATGAGAAGACCAGAAGGAATTGTTGGGGGTGGGGAATCGTGGTTGAGGAGGAACGAGAAAAGCAGAAGGAATTGTTGGGGGTGGGGAATCGTGGGTGAGGAGGAATGAAAAGAGCAGAAGGAATTGTTGGGGGTGGGGAATCGTGGGTGAGGAGGAATGAGAAGAGCAGAAGGAATTGTTGATGGTGGAAATCCTGGGTGAGGAGATATAAAAAAAGCAGATGGAATTGTTGGTGGGTCTGGAATCGTGGGTGAGAAGGTCTGAGAAGAGCAGAAGGAATTGTTGGGGGTGTGAATCGTGGGTGAGGAGGAACGAGAAGAGCAGAAGGAATTGTTGGAGGTGGGGAATCGTGGGTGAGAAGGAACGAGAAGAGAAGAAGGAATTGTTGGGGTGGGGAATCCTGGGTGAAAAGGAACGAGACGAGCAGAAGGAATTGTTGGGAGTGGCGAATCGTGGATGAGAAGGAACAAGAAAAGCAGAAGGAATTTTTTGGGGTGGGGAATCCTGGGTTAGGAGGAATAAGAAGAGCAGAAGGAATTGTTGGGGGTGGGGAATCCTGGATAAGGAGGAATGAGAAGAGCAGAAGGAATTGTTGGGGGTGGGGAATCGTGGTTTAGGAGGAACGAGAAGAGCAGAAGGAATTGTTGGGGGTTGGGGAATCCTGGGTGAGGAGGAACGAGAAGAGCGGAAGGAATTGTTGGGGGTGGGGAATCGTGGGTGAGGAGGAACGAGAAAAGCAGAAGGAATGGTGGTGGTGAGTAATCGTGGGAGAGGAGGTACGAAAAGAGCAGAAGGAATTGTTGGGGTGGGGAAACGTAGGTGAAAATGAACTAGAAAAGCAGAATTAATTGTTGGGGTGGGGAATCGTGGGTGAAGAGGAACGAGAAGAACAGAAGGATTTGTTGTGGGTGGGGAATCGTGGGTGAGGAGGAACGAGAAAAGCAGAAGAAATTGTTGGGGGTGGGGTATCGTGGCTGAGAAGGAACGAGAAGAGCAGAAGTAATTGTTGGGGGTGGGGAATCGTGGGTGAGGAGGAACAAGAAAAGCAGAAGGAATGGGGGGGGTGGGGAATCGTGGGTGAGAAGGAACGAGAAGAGTAGAAGGATTTGTTTGGGGTGGGGAGTCGTGGGTGAAGAGGAACGAGAAAAGCAGAGGGAATTGGGGGTGGGGAATCGTGGATGAGGAGGAACGGAAAAAGCAGAAGGAATTGTTGGGGGTGGGGAAACGTGGGTGAGAAGGAACGAGAAGAGCAGAAGGAATTGGGGGGGGGAATTGTGGGTGAGAAGGAACGAGAAGAGCAGAAGGATTTTTTGGGGGTGGGGAATCGTGGGTGAAGAGGAACGAGAAAAGCAGAGGGAATTGTTGGGGGTGGGGAATCGTGGTTGAGTAAGAACTAGAAGAGCAGAAGGAATTGTTGGGGGTGGGGAAACGTGGGTGAGGAGGAACGAGAAAAGCAGAGGGAATTGTTGGGGGTGGGTAATTGTGGGTGAAGAGGAACGAGAAAAGCAGAGGGAATATGGGGTGTGGAATACTGGGTGAGGATGAACGAGAAGAGAAGAGGGAAATGTTGGAGGTGGGGAATCGTGGGTGAGAAGGAACAAGAAGAGCAAAAGGAATTGTTGAGGGTGGGGAATCGTGGGTTAGAAGGAAAGAGAAGAGCAGAAGGAGTTGTTGGGGGTGGGGAATTGTGGGTGAGGAGGAATGAGAAGAGTAGAAGGAATTGTTGGGGGTGGGTAATTGTGGGTGAAGAGGAACGAGAAAAGCAGAGGGAATTGGGGGTGGGGAATACTGGGTGAGGATGAACGAGAAGAGAAGAGGGAATTGTTGGAGGTGGGGAATCGTGGGTGAGAAGGAACAAGAAGAGCAAAAGGAATTGTTGAGGGTGGGGAATCGTGGGTTAGAAGGAAAGAGAAGAGCAGAAGGAGTTGTTGGGGGTGGGGAATTGTGGGTGAGGAGGAATGAGAAGAGTAGAAGGAATTGTTGGGGGTGTGGAATCGTTGATGAGAAGGAAGGAGAAGGGCAGAGGGAATTATTGGGGGTGGAGAATCGTGGGTGATAAGGAATGAGAAGAGCAGAAGGAATTGTAGGGGGTGGGGAATCGTGGAGGAAAGAGAAGAGAAGTAGAAATTGTTGTGGTTGGGGAATCGTCGGTGAGGAGGAATGAGAAGAGCAGAGGGAATTGTTGGGGGTGGGGAATCGTTGGTGAGAAGGAATGAGAATAGCAGGAGTTGTTGAGGGTGGAAATCCTGCGTGAGCAGGAACAAGAAAAGCAGAAGGAAATGTTGGGGGTGGGAAATCATGGGTGAGAGGGAACGAGAAGAACAGAAGGAATTGTTAGGGGTGGGGAATCATGGGTAAGAAGGAACGAGAAGAGCAGAAGGAATTGATGGGGGTTGGGAATCGTGGGTAAGGAGGAATAAGAAAAGCAGAGGGAATTGTTGGGGGTGGGGAATCCTCGGTGAGGTGGAACAGAAGAGCAGAAAGAATTGTTGAGGGTGGAAATCCTGGCTGAGCAGGAAGAAGAAAAGCAGAGGGAATTGTTGGGGTTGGGGAATCATGGTTGAGAAGGAACGAGAAGAGCAGAAGGAATTGTTGGGTTTGGAGAATCATGGGTGAGGAGGAATGAGAAGAGCAGAAGGAACTGTGGGGGGTGGGGAATCGTGGGTGAGGAGGAATGAGAAAAGCAGAAGGAGTTGTTGGGGGTGGGGAATTGTGGGTGAAGAGGAACGAAAAAAGCAGAGGGAATTGTTGGGGGTGGGGAATCGTGGGTGAGGAGGAATGAGAAGAGCAGAAGGAATTGTTGGGGGTGGGGAATCCTGAGTGAGGAGGAATGAGAAGAGCAGAAGGAACTGTTGGGGGTAGGGAATCATGGGTGAGAAGGAATGAGAAAAGCAGAAGGAATTGTTGGGGGTGGGAAATTGTGGGTGAGGAGGAATAAGAAAAACAGAGGGAATTGTTGGGGGTGGGAAATCATGGGTGAGAGGGAACGAGAAGAGCAGAAGGAATTGTTAGGGGTGGGGAATCATGGGTGAGAAGGAACCAGAAGAGCAGAAGGAATTGTTGGGGGTTGGGAATCGTGGGTAAGGAGGAATAAGAAAAGCAGAGGGAATTGTTGGGGGTGGGTTATTGTGGGTGAAGAGGAACGAGAAAAGCAGAGGGAATTGGGGGTGGGGAATACTGGGTGAGGATGAACGAGAAGAGAAGAGGGAATTGTTGGAGGTGGGGAATCGTGGGTGAGAAGGAACAAGAAGAGCAAAAGGAATTGTTGAGGGTGGAGAATCATGGGTTAGAAGGAAAGAGAAGAGCATAAGGAGTTGTTGGGGGTGGGGAATCATGGTTGAGAAGGAATGAGAAGAGCAGAAGGAATTGTTGGGGTTGGGGAATCATGGGTGAGGAGGAACGAGAAGAGCAGAAGGAACTGTGGGGGGTGGGGAATCGTGGGTGAGGAGGAACGAGAAAAGCAGAGGGAATTGTTGGGGGTGGGGAATTGTGGGTGAAGAGGAACGAGAAAAGCAGAGGAAATTTTGGGTGGGGAATACTGGGTGAGGAGGAACTAGAAAAGCAGAAGGAATTGTTGGGGGTGGGGAATAGTGGGTGAGGAGGAACGAGAAGAGCAGAAGGAATTGTTGGGGGTGGGGAATAGTGGGTGAGATGGAACTAGAAGAGAAGAGGGAATTGTTGGAGGTGGGGAATCGTGGGTGAGAAGGAACAAGAAGAACAAAGGGAATTGTTAGGGGTGGGGAATCTTGGGTGAGAAGGAAAGAGAAGAGCAGAGGGAATTATTGGGGGTGGAGAATCGTGGGTGATAAGGAATGAGAAGAGCAGAAGGAATTGTAGGGGGTGGGGAATCGTGGAGGAAAGAGAAGAGCAGTAGAAATTGTTGGGGGTGGAGAATCGTAGGTGAGGAGGAATGAGAAGAGCAGAGGGAATTGTTGGGGGTGGGGAATCGTTGGTGAGAAGGAATGAGAATAGCAGATGGAATTGTAGGGGGTGGGGAATCATGGGTGAGGAGGAACGAGAAGAGCAGAAGGAATTGTTGGGGGTGGGGAATCCTGGGTGAGGAGGAACGAAAAGAGGAGAAGGAATTGTTGGGGGTGGGGAATCGCGGGTGAGGAGGAATGAGAAGAGCAGAAGGAACTGTTGGGGGTGGGGAATCGTGGTTGAGGAGGAATGAGAAAAGCAGAAGGAATTGTTGGGGGTGGGGAATCGTGGGTGAAGAGGAACAAGATGAGCAGAAGGAATTGTTGGGAGTGGGTTATACTGGATGAGAAGGAACGAGAAAAGAGGAAGGAATTGTTGGGGGTGGGGAATACTAGGTGCGGAGGAACAAGAAAACCAGAAGGAATTGTTGGGGGTGGGGTATCCTGGGTGAGGAGGAACGAGAAGAGGGGAAGGAATTGTTGGGGGTGGGGAATCCTGGGTGAGGAGGAATGAGAAGAGCAGAAGGAACTTTTGGGGGTGGTGAATCGTGGGTGAGGAGGAATGAGAAAAGCAGAAGGAATTCTTGGGAGTGGGGAATCGTGGGTGAGGAGGAACTAGATGAGCAGAAGGAATTGTTGGGGGTGTGGAATCCTGGGTGTGGAGAAATGAGAAGAACAGAAGAATTTTTGGGGTTGGGGAATACTGGGCGAGGAAGAATGAGAAAAGCAGAAAGAATTGTTGGGGGTGGGGAATCGTGGTTGAGGAGGAGTTTGAAGAGCAGAAGGAATTGTTGGGGGTGGGGAATCCTGAGTGAGGAGGAAAGAGAAGAGCAGAAGGAACTGTTGGGGGTGGTTAATCGTGGGTGAGGAGGAATGAGAAAAGCAGAAGGAATTCCTGGGGTTGGGGAATCGTGGGTGAGGAGGAACGAGATGAGAAGAAGGAATTGTTGGGGGTGTGGAATCCTGGCTGTGGAGAAACAAGAAGAGCAGAAGGAATTTTTGAGGGTGGGGAATCCTGGGTGAGGAGGAATGAGAAAAGCAGAAGGTATTATTGGGGTGGGGAATCGGGGGTGAGAAGGAACAAGAAAAGCAAAAGGAATTGTTGGGGGTGGGAAATCATGGTGAGAAGGAGCGAGAAGGGCAGAAAAAATTGTTGGGGGTGGGGAATCGTGAGTGAGAAGGAATGAGAAGACCGGAAGGAATTGTTGGGGGTGGGGAATCGTGGGTGAGTAGGAATGAGAAAAGCAGAAGGAATTGTTGGGGGTGGGGAATCGTGGGTGAGGAGGAATGAGAAGAGCAGAAGGAATTGTTGATGGTGGAAATCCTGGGTGAGGAGATACAAGAAAAGCAGATGGAATTGTTTGGGGGTTTGGAATCATGGGTGAGAATGTCCGAGAAGAGCAGAAGGAATTGTTGGGGGTGGGGAATCATGGGTGAGGAGGAACAAGAAGAGCAGAAGGAATTGTTGGGGGTGGGGAATCCTGGGTGAGGAGGAACAAGATGAGCAGAAGGAATTGTTTGTTGTGGGGAATCGTGGTAGAGGAGGAACGAGAAGAGCAGATGGAATTGTTGGGGGTGGGGAATCGTGGGTGAGAAGGAACGAGAAGAGAAGAAGGAATTGTTGGGGTGGGGAATCCTGGGTGAGAAGGAACGAGACAAGCAGAAGGAATTGTTGGGGGTGGCGAATCGTGGATGAGAAGGAACAAGAAAAGGAGAAAGAATTTTTGGGGTTGGGGAATCCTGGGTGAGGAGGAATAAGAAGAGCAGAAGGAATTGTTGGGGGTGGTGAATCCTGGATAAGGAGGAATGAGAAAAGCAGAAGGAATTGTTGGGGGTGGGGAATCGTGGTTTAGGAGGAACGAGAAGAGCAGAAGGAATTGTTGGGGGTGGGGAATCCTGGGTGAGGAGGAACGAGAAGAGTGGAAGGAATTGTTGGGGGTGGGGAATCGTGGGTGAGGAGGAACGAGAAAAGCAGAAGGAATGGTGGTGGTGAGTAATCGTGGGAGAGGAGGAATGAAAAGAGCAGCAGGAATTGTTGGGAGTGGGGAAACGTAGGTGAAAATGAACTAGAAAAGCAGAATTAATTGTTGGGGTGGGGAATCGTGGGTGAAGAGAAACGAGAAAAACAGAGGGAATTGGTGGGGGTGGGGAATCGTGGTTGAGGAGGAACAAGAAGAGCAGAAGGAATTGTTGAGTGTGGCAATCGTGGGTGAGGAGGAACAAGAAAAGCAGAATGAATTGTTGGGGGTGGGGCATCATGGGTTTTAAGGAATGAGAAGAGTAGAGGGAATTGTTGGGGGTGGGGAATTGTGTGTGAGGAGGAACGATTAGAGCATAATGAATTGTTGGGGGTGGAGATTCGTGGGTGATAAGGAACGAGAAGAGCAGAAGGAATTGTTGGGGTTGGGGAAACGTGGGTGAGGAGGAATGAAAAGAGCAGATGGAATTGTTGAGGGTGGAAATCCTGGATGAGGAGGAAGAAGAAAAGTAGAATGAATTGGTGGGGGTGGGGAATCGAGAGTGAGAAGGAAAGAGAAGAGCAGAAGGAATTGTTGGCATGGGGAATTGTGGGTGTGGAGGAACGAGAAGAGTTGAAGAAATTGTTGGGGGTGGGAAATCTTGGATGAGGAGTAACGAGAAGAGTAGAATGAATTGTTGGGGTGGGGAATCGTGAGTGAAGAGGAACGAGAAAAGCAAAGGGAATTGTTGGGGGTGGGGAATCGTGGTTGAGAAGGAACAAGAAGAGCAGAAGGAATTGTTGGGGGTGGGGAATCGTGGGTGAGAAGGAACGAGAAGGGCAATAGGAATTGTTGGGGGTGGGGAATCGGGGGTGAGGAGGGACGAGAAAAGCAGAAGGAATTGTTGGGAGTGGGTTATCGTGGTTGTGGAGGGACGAGAAGAGCAGAAGGAATTTTTGGAGGTGGGGAATCGTGGGTGACGAGGAACGAGAAAAGCCTAGGGAATTGTTGGGGTTGGGAATCCTGGGTGAGAAGTATCGAGAAGAGCAGAAGGAATTGTAGGGGGTGAGGAGGAACAAGAAAAGGAATTGTAGAGGGTGGAAATCCTTGGTGAGGAGGAAGAAGAAAAACAGAATTAATTGGTGGGGGGTGGGGAATTGTGGGTGAGAATGAACGAGAAGAGCAGAAGGAATTTTTGTGGGTGGGGAATCTTGGGTGAAGGGGAATGAGAAAAGCAGGGGGAATTGTTGGGGGTGGGGAATCGTGGTTGAGGAGGAATGAGAAGAGTAGAAGGAATTGTTGGGGGTGGGGAATCGGGGGTGAGGAGGAAGGAGAAGAGCAGAGGGAATTGTTGGGGGTGGGGAATCGTGGGTGAAGAGGAACGAGAAAAGCAGATGGAATTGTTGGGGGTGGGGAATCGTGGTTGAGGAGGAACGAGAAGAGCAGAAGGAATTGTTGGGGGTTGGGAATCAGGGGTGAGGAGGAATGAGAAAAGCAGAGGGAATTGTTGGGGGTGGGGAATCGTGGGTGAGGAGGAATGGGAAGAGCAGAAGGAAATGTTGGGGGTGGGGAATCGTGGGTGAGGAGGAAGGAGTTGTTGGGGGTTAGGAATCGTGGGTGAGGAGGAATGAGAAAAGAGTAAGGAAGTGGAGAGACAGACTTCACTTGAAGGAAATATTGAATGAGATGTATGAAGGGGTTCCTCAGGACTGGTGTTAAGTGTATTGTGAACTCCCCTCCCCTAAAATTTTGATAATTATACTTAACAATCATGATCATCAAAACACCTCTAGCTCCTACAACAGTCCTGTAAATGTGCATAATTGGACATCATACTTTAAACCTTGCTTTGTATGTATGTGTGTGCTTACTCTCCCTGCAAGGAAAAGAAAGTGCTGATGGCTCTTTGGGTTTGTATGGCTGTAAGGGTCTCTTTATTGTCTTGCTTTGGCTACTGTTGCTCTTTGCTGCCAGAACAGAAGCTGATAATCTCAGTGATTGCCTAGTTTTTCTTGATGGTTGGGCCAGTCCTGTGGTACTTCCGATCCTGTGGTCGTGGCAAATTGAAATAGCCTACCAAAAGTACTTCCCCCCTTTATAGCAATATTGTGAATGTCTCTCTTAAATTAAATCTCTTTCTATTTCTTCTGCCTGCAGGGGAGGGCTGCATATCACACCAGTGTAAATAGATTTTCCAGTCTCTCCAGACTAACTCACAGTACCTCCTCTTTCCTTCATAAGCCCTGTAGTTTTGTGGCTTTAACAGGGCCAGTGCAACTACTAGGCAAATCAGGAAGTCACCTAGAATGCCGGTCCTCCAGGGACGCCCAGTGTTGTCTCTGTTGCCTTTCTCCGGGGCCTGTAGTGGCAGCAATGGCCACCAAACTGAGATATACTGCTTACTAATACACAGTTTTCTTCTCTTGCTATGTGCCATTTCCACCCCCTGAGATTTCCAGAAGTTGCATCGGAGGAGGCGGAATGGCACATAGCAAGAGGAGGAGACCGTGATACCACATAGTAGTAAGCATAGTAGCATCGCATTTGGGGCCTATTGTCACTTCTTTAGGACTCGGGGAGGGACAGCAGTAGTAACAATGTGTGCGGGCAGGGCCGGATTTGCCTATACGCCACGTATGCCGTGGCGTAGGGCCCACAGTTGGCAAGGGCCCACCGGGAATGTTTTTTGCACAGGGCCCCGCGTAAAAAACATTCTGATCCATCATTAAAATTTAAAAAAAAAAAAAAAAGCTGTCGCTGCCTCTGCCGGGGCCGGGGCCGCCGCGGCAGAATCGAGTGTGCCGCGGGGCCCCCCCTGCCCAGCAGAGCCTGGCCTGCCCTCCCCGGTATCACCTCTCTCAGCTGCCTCCCTCCAGTCACACGCGCCGGCTTTCAGAGCGCGAGGTGAGTTTCTCCCTCGCTGTTTTGTTAAGCCCGCGGGGGCTGATGGGAAGTCCCATCAGCCCCCGCGGGCTTAAACAGAGCAGCGAGGGAAAAACTCTTCCCTCGCGCTCTGAAAGCCGGCGCGTGTGACTGGAGGGAGGCAGCTGAGAGAGGTGATACCGGGGAGGGCAGGCTCTGCTGGGCAGGGGGGGCCCCGCGGCACGCTCGATTCTGCCGCGGTGGCCCCGGCCCCGGCAGAGGCAGCGGCAGCGGCAGCTTGTTTTGTAAAAAAAAATTCGCTGGACTGGTGATGGGCTGGGGGGGGGGGGTTAGGAGTGGTAATGGCTGTGGGCTGCTGGGGGGGTTAGGACTGGTGATGGGCTGGGGGGGGTAGGAGTGGTAATGGCTGTGGGCTGTTGGGGGGGTAGGAGAGGTGATTGGCTGGTGGGGGGTTAGGAGTGGTAATGGCTGTGGGCTGATGGGGGGGTTAGGACTGGTGATGGGCTGGGGGGGGGTTAGGAGTGGTAATGGCTGAGGGCTGTTGGGGGGGTTAGGACTGGAGATGGGCTGGGGGGGGGTTAGGAGTGGTAATGGCTGGGGGCTGTTGGGGGGGGGTAGGACTGGTAATGGGCTATGGGGGGGGGGTTAGGAGTGGTGATGGGCTATGGGGGGGGCTATGGGCTATGGGGGAGCTAAGTCTATATGGGCTGATGGGATTAGGACTGGAAGTGGGTTGATGGGGGCTTAGGACTGGTAATGGGCTATGGGGGGGGCTTAAACTAAAAATTGGGTGATGGGGATTAGGACTGGAAATGGGCTGGTGGGATTAGGACTGGGAGTGGGCTATGGGAGGCTAGGACTGGTAATGGGCTGTGGTGGTTGCTAGGACTGGAAATGGGCGGGGGGATTAAGACTGGAGGTGGGCTGATGGAGTTAGGACTGGTAATGGGCTGTGGGCTGTTGGGGGGGGTTAGGACTGGGCGTGGGCTATGGGGGCTAGGACAGGAAATGGGCTGATGGGAAGGGGTTAGGACTTGAGATGGGCTGATGGGGTTAGGACTGGTAATGGACTGTGGGCTGATGGGGGGGGGTTAGGACTGGCAATGGGCTATGGGGGGGTTAAGACTGGTAATGGGCTGTTGGCTGATGGGGGCTGTCTGGTAATGGGCTATGGGGGGTTAGGACTGATAATGGACTATGGGGGGGGGGCTAGGACAGGAAATGGGCTGATGGGGAGGGGTTAGGACTTCAGGTGGACTGATGGGGTTAGGACTGGTAATGGACTGTGGGCTGATGGGGGGGGGTTAGGACTGGCAATGGGCTATGGGGGGCTGACTGGAAATGGGTTGATGGGGGTTAGGACTGGAAGTGGGCTGATGGGGGGTTAGGACTGGTAATGGGTTATAGGGGGGGCTTAAACTGAAAATGGGGTGATGGGGGGTTAGGACTGGAAGTGGGTTGATGGGGGGCTAGGACTGGTATTGGGTTGATGGGGCGGCTAGGACTGGAAATGGGCTAATGGGGGGCTAGGACTGGAAATGGGCTGATGCAGGGACTAGAAGGGAATGGATGCTGGGTGAGGCTGGAACTAGAAGGGAGCTGGTGTTGGGGGAGGATTAGAATGGGATGGGGCTGGGAGAGTAAAATGGAGAGGGGAAAAATATTTTGTGTGGGAGGGATAAAAAATCTACAATTGGCCGGGTATTGGGAGAGTAAGTGGGGATTGAGGATGGAGGGGTAAATTTTGAGTAGATGAAATAGGAATGAGGAAAGAGCAAAAGGAGAAAGATTAGTATGTTAAAGCAGATGTAGAGAGAGAATGGAAAAAAAAAACCAAGAAGACAGAAGAAAGGACAAATGGACAGCAGATGGAGAGTTAGCAGAAGACACGAAGAAACCAGAAGAAAGTGGCTGGAACAATTGCAACTGAAAAAAAATGCACAAAAGGTAGAAAAATATCTCTTTATTTTGAATTTATTAACTGGAATATGTCAGCTCTGGGAAATGTGCATCATTAATTTTTGCGCTTTGTTTAGTACAAGAGGAAATTAATTTATAGTTTTATTTCTACAGTGTTGTTGTATATTCCAAGTTTGGCTTTTGGGGTTCCCAGTTTAATTATTGTCTTCCTGTTTCTAAATTGTGATTCCTTGTTTGGTGATGGTCTATGTTGTGCATGTGTAACTGAGCTGAGGTATTCTGTTTATATAATTCCTATTTGACATTGCCACTTGTTCTTTCCCCAGTAGGTCATGTATTGTTGTTCTCTGAAATGTATTGGTTTAATATTTGCAGTGTTGCCTTTTGATAGTTAGGGTATGGTGCTTTGTGAGTCCTGGTAGTGCTGTTAGGATATGGCGGGTTTGCTATGGGTTCTAAATGGGCAGTGTTTGTAGTAGTTCCTAATGTGCCTGGCGGTTGGTACTGGATTATAGTAATGTAGAAACCTTTTAGTCTTTCTTTATCCATATACTCATTAAGAGGCATGTTTACTAAAAGTTAGTGTATGGCAGAGCTACTCAATTCCAGTCCTGGTGGTCCACAATCCTGCAGGTTTTCAGGATATCCCTAATAAATATGCATGAGATATATATGCATTGGAGATATCCTGCCAACCTGACTGGTTTGTGGCCCTCCAGGGCTGGATTTGGAGACCCCTGCCTTACATCTCTGTCATTTACGATTGTGAGTGGGCAAGGTGCAGATGTCCAAGACATCAAAAAAGTTAGATAGCATTTGTCACATTCCTCCTTGCTTCTCACCACCACCAAAATATTATCTATTAGACAACTTTTTGGTGGTGGTGAGAATCGAGGAGGAATGTGACACATTCTATCTACCCTTTTGATGTCTAGGATATCTGTACCTTGTTCACTCACAATCTTAAATGAAAGAGATGTAAAGCAGGGGTCTCCAAATCCAGCCCTGGAGGGCCACAAACCAGTCAGGTTGGCAGGATACCTCCAATGCATATATATCTCATGCATATTTATTAGGGATATCCCGAAAACCTGCAGGATTGTGGACCACCAGGACTGGAATTGAGTAGCTCTGGTGTATGGTAACATTATGCAAATATTTATGCAAATGAGACACCTTATGCAAATGAGGCCCCGCACCGAGTCTCCGCACATGGCCCCGCACCCCCCTTGGGCCGCCCCTGGGCCCACCGGAGGGCTTTAACCTTTAACCTTTCCCAGCATTCCCGGCTTCACAGAAACAGCCGCCAGCGTGAAGGAAAAGGCTCTTCACGCTGGCGGCTGTACAGAGGGAGCCGGGGCCTCGCGCGGGCTTCCCCGGCTCCCTCTGAAGCCCCTCAGACAGCCGCGATGCTGTCCGGGGGGCCAGGACTGCATGGGGGGCCCAGGACTGCACGGGGCGGGCCAGGACTGCACGGGGGCACGGGGGGGGGCCCAGGACTGCACGGGGGGGCCCAGGACTGCACGGGGGCGGGCCCAGGACTGCACGGAGGCACGGGGGGGGGGACACGGGGGGGCCCAGGACTGCACAGGGGGGGCCCAGGACTGCACGGGGACATGGGGGGGGGGCCCACAATTTTTCTTGGCGTAGGGCCTCACTCTAGCTAAATCCGGCCCTGTGTGCGGGGGTTATGGCGGGGCAGCAGGGTAGAGGGCCTACCTAGGGCACTTCTAATCCTTGCATCGGCTCTGGGCGTTAATATTATTTTTTTACATATAATGCCACTCTTCCTCCCTTTCTTAAAACCCGGTCTTTAGATTAGCCTGGTTTAACTATGTCCCAGTCATTTGTTTTCTTTGTACCATGTCTCTGTGACTGTCACTATGTATCCATGTCAGCCTCTAAATCTGGAACTTTATTTTGGATACTATAGACATTAGTATATGCAGCTTTCCAGATATTGCCCTTTTTTCCCTCTTCTATGTTTTAATGGTCTACTTACCTGGGGACTTTGTTCATCCACCCCCAACAATTGTAGTTTAAAGCCTTCCTCGGTATATTAGCCAGTCTTCTCCCCTTCTTTGATAGGTGGATGCCATCTCTGCTCAGCAGCTCTTGTAAAATCATGCCATGGTCCAAGATGTCAAAGCACTTTCAGTGACACCATCCATGTAGCCAGGTGTTCATCTCTAGGATGTGAGCCTCTCAGCCTCAAGCCAGACCCTTGACAGCGAGGACTGAGGAAAACACTACCTGCTTTACCTTCATTCACAGAGCCATAAAGTTATTTTTGATATGCTCAGCTGGGAACATAGCAGTATCATTTGTGCCAACATGGATAAGGGATCATTAGATAATAATCAACAGGCTTGAGCAGGCTCAGCAAACTGTCTGTAACATCTCAGATCTTGGTACTAGGCCGACAGCACTCCTCACAGGACATCATCATGTCTGGACAGCAGATGGATGCCTCTGTACTCTTCAGAAGGGAGTCACCAACCACCACTACCCTTCACTTCCTAGTGGCTGATCCTATAGCTTTTGGGTTTTTGAGATCTAATACTTCCTGTTCCTGGAATGTTGTCTCTTCTTCCACTTCTAGGAGTGCATACCAGTTTCTCAGGTCCAGGGGAAGTAGAGTCAGGATGTTGAGTTTGCAGGCTTTGGTGACTGTGTCCAGTTGTCATTTTTTCATACAAAGTCATCTTCTCTTCTGCTGGAGATCTTAGATGGCCTCTAAAAGCATTTTATCAATATACCTCTCATTTTCATGGATGCTTCTTAACCTTACCACCTTCTCTCTCAGTTCCTCAACTTATTTTCTGAGGGATTCAACCTACAGGCATCTTTCATGCTGAATCAGTTTGATGCTCTGGATTTGGCTATCCATCTGGACATGGTAACAGGGGCAACAGCTTTGGCCCCACGATATTTCACATCCATATTTCTGCTGTTGAAGCTTTGGTACTTGTTGGGAAAAGAATGAGAGGAGAAGACTGACCAATATCTCTTCCCTGTCCTCAGCTGTTCTACCAGTAAAAACTAGCCTTTTTTTGTGAAATATAATACCAAAGCCTGCAAACTCAGCATCCCGACTCCACTTGCCTTGAAACTGAGGAGCCGGTATGCACTCCTGGAAGTGGAAGAGGTGACAACATTCCAGGAACAGGAGATATCAGATTCCCAACCCAGACCTTGTGGCACACCTAGGCTAGTTGGGTTTTCAGGATTCCCACAATGAATATGCATGAAATAAATTTGAATGCATTGCCTTCATTGTGGGAATCCTGAAAACTCGACTGGCCTAGGTGTGCCCCGAGGACTAGCTTGGGAACCTCTGAACTATAGGATCAGCTGCCACTAGGAAGAGGTAGATTCCCTGTGTGTAGTCCTACTTGTTTGCTCACCTATTATTGGGGCCTGCTGACATATACCTAGTCTCCTCTGACTGCAAAATGTGTTTATTTATCTGGGGTGTATAATATGGTGTGTCCCCTTTATAGAATTACCTCAGGGATTTATTAATATATTACTAATCAAAGACCTCTGAAATATACTATATTGAATTATTTTTCACAAAGAACCTAAATTTGGCCTATACCTTTAACTCTAATCTGTCAATCAAAAATAAATCTCCCTAATCAAGCCTTTTCACTGGGGGAACTAGTCTATATAGCAAGATTCCACACTAGGATGAGTGGGAAGGGACATTCTAACACCTCAGTAGTTCAGTGGCTTCAAATGATATTTGATACCTTCCCTCCTCTTTGAACTAGAAGGCTAGAGGACATTTCTTTTTAAAAGCAGCAATACAAAAAGCCTTGCCTAAAACAGAAAAATCGTTTTTCAACAGTTACAAAAAATAAACCAGTAACTTCAAGCAGCAAAAAAATGTTATCTAACAAAAATATCCCCTTTTAAAATAACTTTCAGGCAAGTAACTTGTAGCAAAAGTCACAGAATTACCTTGCTTGAAATGAAACTCCTGCAGAAATGGTTGTCCTTGAGTTACTATAAATGATGAAGAGAGAGAGAGAGAAACACGAATATGTATATTTCTCAGAAACAGAGTGGGAGAGAGAGAGTGTGTGTGTGTTTCCTCCTAAAGAGTGAGAGAGAGAACGTGTGTATAGATGTTTCTTGGAAAGAGTGATTGTGTATTTCTCAGAGAGGGTGAGAGAGTAAGTTTTTGACAGTCAGAGAGAGTGTGTGTGCTTCTTAGAGACTAAAAGAAAGTGAGCCTCCATTTATAAGAAAACCGACAAAACAAATGTGGAGAATCCTTAGATTACACTGTTTATGCAGCAGGGACATCCAATGGCCCTATTAAGTTTACTGCAATTTTATATGCCTATGAACTAATGGAGGGGAGGTTACCTCTACTCCAGTTGCATCAGACTGGTAGGAGACTCCTCTGAGAGGGAAAAAAGCTAGGCCAAATATAGCAGTCAGCATGAGGATGTGAGGGGGCTACCTCTAGGGGAGTGGTGGACCGTGGCCCCCAGACTATCTCAAGGGACTCATAGGGCCAGAAGATGCAAGTAGGAGCTCGAAGCCTGGCAATTTCTTCTCTAATCATGGTGGTTGAGTGTAGATACTCCTCCTTGCAAGATGATTGCTCTTGCTGAGTGCTAGATGTGCCTGCCCATTGAGGGCAGGCTACTCTCTAAACCCTATGGTACAATGGCTGGGGCCAAAGACAGGATTCTGCCTTTGAGAGAGGTTTTTATACTCAAAAGGATTTTACCTTCTCAGAGAAGTCTCCTCCCAGTCTGAAATGACTGGCAGAAGGAACCTTCCCTGTTCTGGAAAATGTTAGATTTTTCTTTCTCTGCTTCTTGTAATATTTATCAGGGACAGTGATGGTGCTACTGCTCTTAGTGCAACATCCAAATAGTCTTTAGATAAGAAAATTTTTGCCGAAAGCAGAAGGACCCCTCACTCAGAACACTGATCACAGTGGTCAGTTGCTTGCCCCATAAAAAAAGAAAGCAACATATTCCCAGGCTATATAATAACAAAAATGCCCTTTGTAATATTGTTTAAATGCAGAAAAATCTAATATAAACCATTCCAACTCCTGACACTGCATAGTGGACCAACACAGTATTAAATGCAAATATATATTTTGCAAAAAATAAAGGAGATGCAAGGAGAGCTCACACCAAGGAACAAAAAGAGAAAGAGCAAACTGCAGCACAGTTTGTAATCCCAAAATAGAATTATTATAACTAATTTGATTTTGGTGTTATAAATGGTGCTTTGGTTATCACTTTTCCTTTTTGGACATATATTTTGCATCTAAAGAAACCCCTCTCCCGACAACAGGTGCATAGCAGAACTAGGACATTTCCTCATAAAACTCAACATCCCAAAAATTATTTCTGATTCCGGTGTTATCTCCAGAACAGCAATACAAACACTCACAAGTGTTGGGCATATTGAAAGGTAATGTAAAACCCTACAAAAATCTACTATACCATAACAGCATTAACCTCCAAAATGCATACAAGGAGCCTACCTTGAAAAGAGCAGCACCATAAATATTGCAGCGGGCCTTAGAATATCCATTCATTTATTTAAGAAAACTGAACAATTCGGATTGCTACAATATAGAGTCCTACATAGAAACTACATGTTTACAGAACACTTGGTCTCGATCACATATACAGAAAACAGACATCAAGTATAGAAGTATGTAGACTGAAATTAGAAATATGTAGAGAAAACTTAAACTGAAATCCCAAGAATCCAGACTCTGCCTGCAGTACACCAGAGAAAGAGAAAGAAATGTAAATACCCCCTGCACTATGCAAAATATAAAGCTAGAACATATAAATTGCAAAGACTGACATATTCCAATCACTAAATTAAAAATAACATTCTTTTTTCTATCTTTGTTGTCTGGCCATTTTATTCTCTCATCCTGTTGATCTCGGTCTCTGGTTTCTGCTTATCTCTGTCTTCTTTTAATTCGCTTTGTAGGTTTTTTAGTCCACATACAACTTCTCCTCTCTCCTGTCTTCTTCACTTCCTTCCACCTTCCATTGATCATTTCATTTTAGCTTTCTCTCATGTATTTTTCTTTCTCTCTGTCAATTCAGATTTCACCCCCCAATCTTCAGTTTTTCTCTCCTACCTGCCAAATTTTCAACCCTTAACACAGCCCTCCCATTCCCCAACTTTCTCTCCTTCCCCAGCCTTTAATGCCTAGTCTAACACTACCCCTTCTCTCTACCTTTTGCTGGTGTCCTGCATCTCTCCCCTTCGCTCCCTGTCCAGTGTCTGCCCCTTTTTCTCCCCACTTCTAGCTGCCCATTACCCTCAACCCTTGTCCAGCATCTCCCATATTTTTTATCTCTATCCCCTCATACCCAGCATCTCTCCCCTCTCTCCCCCTATCCCTCTCCCTCCCTTTTCCAGCATCTCCTCTCTTTCTCTCTCCCTATCCCCTCTATTGCCAGCATCTCCGTTCATAAGAACATACGATATGCCATACTGGGTCAGACCAAGGTCCATCAAGCCCAGTATCCTGTCTCCAACAGTGGCCAATCTAGGTCATAAGTACCTAGCGGTCTTCTCAAAAGTCACAGGTTCTTCAATGCTTGTATTGCATGCAGTGATATCCTGGGTCCCTTTTAATAATGGTTTATGGACCTTTCCTCCAGGAACTGTCCATCGCAAACATCTCCCCTCTCTCTCTATCTCTCCCTATCCCACCATGCCTAGCATCTCCCCTCTCCCCCCCTGCTCCTGACATAAATAAATAAGGTTGGCAGCAGCAATGGCAAAAAAATGAAACAAGAAGTGCAAGTCCTGCTATCCCTCCTTCTCTGATGTGGATGTCTTATGGTTTGATTTTGTTGCTGCCACTGCCACCGATCTTGATAGATATGGCAGAACAGCACCGGTCAAGAAAAGCAGAAGTGAGGCAGCCATCGCCGGGGTGTTCGGGGGCACTTTTTTCCACTCCCGGAAATTGCTGTCTGAGGTTGCCGCTTTAACCCGCCCCCGGTGTCCCCTTACCCAGAAACCTTCTTTTTTTTCCCCCAGAAAATCACCCCTGATTGTAGTCATCATATGAAATAGTCTACAAATGCTTTAGGAAGCCTTTTTTGAGGTGTTGCCCTTCTGTTCTTCCCTAGCAAACTGTGTGTAATTTCTAGTATATCCTTTCAAGGCTATTTAACACTTAGCAGAAATATCAGGGGAAAGTGGGCTGAGAGATTCTGCATACTGCAGGCACAGCAGATGGAAAATACTCAAATGATAGAAAATGTTATGTGCTTCAGAGTTTGGCAAGACTCAGGCACTGCGTGATACCTAGCTATAATGGGATTCAAGTAGCAGTAACATAATGGATAACAGCAAAAAAAGACCAATTGACTCATCCAACCCGCCCTGTTATACCTGTCCACTCTGCAAGGACATATCCCCAACTGAACTCTTGTAGTAGTAGATTATTCATTATCCAAATCAGTTTGTTTTTTCCTCTTGGTTCCCTACTGTCTTGAGTAGATAAGCATATAGTTCCATTCTTAATTCAATACTTAGCTTCTTTTCCATGTTTTACCATCAAGCAAAGGAACAATCTAAAAGCTACCCAAAATAGTAAGACTATTGTTCTAACATTTGACTTCCAGATCTCCAGAAATTTCTGGACTGTACCTTGCCACCACTAAACTGTTCAAAAAAATCCCTTGTTTGGTAATGAATAATACTTAAGACAAAAAAAATCACCAAACTATCCCTCAAAAAAACAACTTTAAATTACTTTTTGTCGGAATGTGTCGAGGGAAGTAAGAATTGAAATCTATCCACACCAGACGACACATTCCCTTTTAATCAAATTTTTATGTGAATACTAATTCGAAAAAACAAAACACTTATCTTTTAATGTCTCCAAAAGCTGAATTAAGCAATTCCAATTGCAGTATCAAAATGTAGAGCACGACGTGCACGTTTCGGAATTCTCATCCCTGTATCAAATGCTGCTTCTATCCAGTATTGTGTACCGCCATAAAACGCCAAGATGTAGCCATCAGCAGTTTTCAAAGGGTATGTTACTTTCAATTGGCTAGACGATCTGTCCTTCATACCGGAACCACTAATCAGATGACGGGAAAAACCCATAATATCAGGGGAATTCCACTACGTCATAGATGACCTCACAACAAACTATACCATTCAACTTCTTTATTTAACCCCAAAGGGTGAACCGTATTTAATCTGAAAATCCAATTTTGTTCCTGTTTTTGTAGTCGACCTATACAATCACCTCCCCTAGGATCCGGAGGAACATGATCGAGCACTGACCATTTTAGATCACTAAACTCATGATTAAATGCCAAACAATGATCGACTATCGGAGCAGAAATCACTTGTTGATGAATGCGTGATACATGTTCATTTAATCGAGTTTTTATCACTCGTGAGGTTCTGCCAATATATAGTAGTAAACATGGGTATTGTAAAGTATATACTATAAAAGTGGAACAACAATTAGTCATCCATTTGCGTTGAATAACACGGCCCGTTTTAGGGTGCACCCAGGTCTTGCCAGTCAATGTTGTTGCACAATGTATTCATGAATCACAAGAAAAATGACCCCGATTATCTGGAAATGGGGAAGGTGGTCTGCCAATAGGAGCTGCAGAATGAACCAAAAGATCTTGTAAATTTAATCCTTGAGAAAAAGCTACCATGAGAGATTTCTGAAAACAAGGGTGTAATCCCAGAATATGCCAATGCTTTTTAAGTATTTTAACCACATCTGTACAAAAATTCATATATGGAAGAACACCTACAAAAGCTTCAGAATTTTTTTTCGATGTCACTTCTGTCGAAGTGTTTTCAAGCAACCATTCTCGATGTACATAGGTAGCTCGACGATAAGCTGTCTCTATTATTTTCACTGGATATCCTCTATGGAGCAAATGAGTCTTCAAATCCAACGCATGATGTTTAAAATCAGAAATCGAAGAACAAAGTCGGCACAATCTAAGAAGTTGTCCGAACGGAAGTCCTTTCTGCAATGGGCCAGGATGAAAACTCTGGTATTTAAGTAAACTGTTTCTTTGTACACTCTTCCGATATAATGAAGTTTTCAAAAATCCCCCATCTTTAAATATCAACATGTCTAGAAATTCTATTTGATGTTGGTCGACATGTGCTGTAAAAGTGATGTTAGATTTCAAATTATTCAACCATAATATAAATTCTTGCAACTCAGGAAGAGTAGCATTCCATAAAAAGAAAATATCGTCTAGAAATCTTTTCCAAAAAGATTTATGAATGAAATGAGAGGACCCATAAAGAAGGTTTTCTTTGAAATCGGCCATGTACAAAGTAGCAATTGAGGGGGCTACAGATGCCCGCATAACTATGCCGAAAATTTGCTGATAATATTTTCCTTCGGACAAAAAATAATTTCGAGTCAAAACCAATTCAATCAACTCCAACAAAAATGTTCAAGGAAGGCGAGGAGGAGCATATACAAACAAAGTTGATAACAATGCCATTGCTTCTGTTTGGTCTATACTAGTATATAATGCGGTAACGTCCAATGTGACCAAATAAAAATCCCACAAAGAAAATGAAATAGATGATAACTGTTGGATGAAATGGGTAGAATCCATTATGAATGATTTTACCAAGCTCGCTTCTTTCTGTAAAAAAAACTTCACAGAATTGGAACAAGGGTTCTAAAACCGATCCCCAACATGATACTATAAGCCTGCCGGGGGGGGGGAAACAATTGAAAGTAACATACCCTTTGAAAACTGCTGATGGCTACATCTTGGCTTTTTGTGGTGGTTCAAATTACTGGATAGAAGCAGCACTTGATACAGGGATGAGAATCCCGAAACGTGCACGTTGTGCTCTACATTTTGATACCACAATTGGAATTGCTTAATTCAGCTTTTGGAGACATTAAAAGACAAGTGTTTTGTTTTTTCGAATTAGTATTCACATAAAAATTTGATTAAAAGGGAATGTGTCGTCTGGTGTGGATAGATTTCAATTCTTACCTCCCTCGACGCATTCCGACAAAAAGTAATTTAAAGTTGTTTTTTTGAGGGATAGTTTGGTGATTTTTTTGTCTTGACCTCTAAACTGTTAGCATTGACCTGACTGGTTTGTGATGTTTTTAAGTCTGCTGGTACCAACATGGCTACCCCATGGCCTGCAGTACCTCAAGGGTGTGCTTTCTTTCTTTGCTCTCTTTTATGTCCTTACTATCTTTTCCCTTGTTTCTGTTCTTGAAGGAATAATGGCTGTAGTCTTTGCAATACTGCAATCTCCCAACCCTGTTCCTACTACTGTCACAGAATTAACAAAAGATAAGAACCATTAGACCCATATAATCTGTCCAGTTTTATTCCTTGTATAATATCATGGAACCCAACCAATTTCCGGCTTTCCCTTCTTTGCAACTAGAAATCTTCTTTGTGCATCCTATGCTTAGGTCTGGGAGCTGTCCTCATCCTTCTTTTCTGCACCTCGTACTACAGAGGCTCTTTTAGAACACTTCTGTTCTTTACTCTCTCTCTGATGTCTCTTTATCTCTCTTTCTTTCTTTCCTTCAAGTTCCCAAAGGAGCCACTAGGCAATAAGACTCCATCATGGCAAAAGAGATTGTACCTACCCCTGAGTTTATAGAGCAAGGTTAATCAACCTCTGCCACCAGCCTGTGAAGCTGGGATTAATATTCAGGTGTTATTTAGTGTCTGTGATCCTTTCACTACTTATCTCACTTTCTGAATACCAACTGAATACTTAATTTGCCCATTTTCTCCTATTTGCATTCAGTTTAAATATCATCCAATATTCCACCTTATTAATATACAGAAAATCATGAAATAATCTCATTGGCATTCTTTTCCTTTAGTAATTCAGCTTTTTAGCACGATAAACTTTTTTTACATTTTTTAATTTTTTATTAAGCTTTTGCAAATATACAAATTAAAATAAACAATACAAGCAATGCTAATGACAAAGAATGAAATATAAGCCTCCCTCAATAAAAAAAGAAAGAGAGGGGGTAGGCAAATAAGCACCAGTTTACATCAAGGAAAGAGAGAAGGGCAATAAGAGAAAGTAAGATAGAAAAATAAGAAATAAAAGGGAGAGGGGAGGACCCCCCCCCTTATCAACAATAGTGGGCTTATTTCTAATTCCAATTAACCCGGAACTTCCTTATCTGCCAAAAAAATTTCTAACAGAGTAGACTTTTAGAAATAATATATGTTTCCATGCCAAGTTATCATGCACTTGCATGCATAGTGCAAAAAGAAAGTTGCAGTCAAGCACAAAACCTTAGACTTCAAGGCAAGGAACTGCTTCTGGTGAAGTTGAGTGTTCCTAGATACATCAGGAATCACATTCAACTTCCTTTCACAAAACATAACATCTTTGTATTTAATGAAAAGTTTCAACACCTTGATCTTATCTACTACTGAAACAAACGTCACCAATAAGGTGGCCCTCTGGAGAATATCATCTGACTCATATTCAAGAAATTTGACAGATCCTCACTAGCATTAGACAGAACATCCAAACCCTGTCCCCAACATCCTCTTTACAAAGCTTAGGAGGCAAATAAAAACATTTTTGGACAGGGACAGAATCTGATAATAGCCAAACCTCTTTGAAATATTTATTCAACTGAATTTCAACAGATAATAAGGTGTGTTATCGGGAAATTAAAGAATCGTAAATTATTAACTCAACAAATTCTCCAGAGTTTCTAATTCGTAATGCAAAGATAAAGAATCCTTAATAAAGAAGATACTGGTCTGTGCAAGGAAGCCAGGTGACCTTCCATTCTAGGTACCTTCTTACCCATCTCTGCAATCCTATTATCTACATCACCAAGTTTCTGCACTGTCTCCTGAGAGAAGGAGCAGAGAGATGATACATTACCAGATAACTTAGAGTCAATATTAGACATAGTCCTTCATAGAAACATCTTGAGGTGGTACCAAAGCAGTCTGTCCCACATCATGCAATACAACTGGCATCGGCAGAGGGCCGGGTACTTGGGAAGGGACCATCAACCCAGGAGAAATCTCAAAGACAGTAGATGACAATTTTGGTTCGGGAAATGGTGGAGGAATCCTTTCTGTGGAGCTTAGAGAAGCTCCTTCGGAGGAGAGCTGTGAGACAACATTAGTGGCAAAATGTTTATCCAAAGGCCCCACTACTTTGCCCGAAGACTACGCAGCAGGAGCTAATTTGGGCAATATCTTTGCCTTCCTTTTACCCATGCTGTCACTGCAGGTATGACAATAACCAAGGCAGTCCACCAAGCAAAAAACAGCACACTGCCACACAGAACAGCAGAAACAACCAGTCCAAAAATATGGGCAGGAAACCCTGTACGGAAAACCTTTATTGATCTTTACCAGAGGTGGCCAAACCCAACACAGGCCATGTTACCAAGGCAATGCACAGTACTTGATCTTTAAGGGTTAGAGGCTCACAAACCTCCATCAGTTCTCTGAAGGGGCTCCAAAGGGGTATATCTAGCCACTTTAGACATGTCCCTTTGGGCCACGGTCCAGAGGGCCTTCTGGCTGGGTTATGTGCTCCCTTGGGGCCTCGCCATGGTGATGTCTGCATAGGTGCCTGCATCCAACCACACTTTCCCACTGATGTTTTTCCCATGCATGGGAAGCAGCTATGCTCACATGCACAAACCTTCAGCTCTTCTGCCAGTCGGGGCCTCCTGGCTGGGTTATGTGCTCCCTCGGGGCCTTGCTGCAGTGATGTCACTGGGGGGATGGCCGCACAGGTGCCTGCCACCAACCCACTCACCCGCCGATGTTCTTCCCTTCCCATGCAGCACATGGGAAGCAGCTGCGCCCACACACACAAATCTTCAGTTCTTCCCTAGCATGATAAACTTATCTCAATTTTTTCTCATATTTCACTCTTGCCTATAAGGTCTTATTGAATATGGTACAAAGTTTATTGCATGAATATTGACATTTTTGCATGATAAAAGCTATAGACCTATTTACTAAGCAGACCTTATAGCTGGTTCAGTTAGTCTTTTCTCTCCAAAAGCTGCTTTTTGGAAGCCATGATAGGTCACATTTCCTGCTCAGTGTTTAAATTTTTTTCCTGCTCCCAAAAAGATGGCACAGGAGCCATTTTGGTGGCTTGCTTTAGCTAAGTGGAGGGTAATTTTATAAGCCTATTAAAAGCACTTTTTAAGCCTATTTTATAATGACAAGTAGGCGCCTGTTATCTTTATAAGATATTAGCTGAAGTGGCAGAGATTGCTCCTTACGTTAAGATGCAGGCTTTTATACCATTCTAGAGATGGCAAAAATGTCTGCTGAAAATGCATGCTGATTAAGTAGGCCATTTAGAAGATCCTCATAGAATTTACACATGTAAATAGTGGCACTGATGCATAAATATCCTATGTGTCAAAACAGTGATTTTAGAAACCAGCTATTTTTCCGTTTACATCTAAAACATGCATGGTTTTGAAGCAGTTGTGTTGTAGGTGTATGGCCTGGGTGAAGAAAGGGAGATGCACATGATGGTGCAATATCAGAATGACACAGGCACATCTGGCTTTGGTTGGTGACGCATCCATGCCTTTACCTACTCCTGAACATGAATAAAGTAAAGTGCATGTTTCATGGATATAACTCTTCCAGGGAAAGGGGAAGCTCTTTAGGACCTAGTCCTTAGTGGATCTAGTGCAAGAGATGAGGGTGTTGGGGCCACTTGGCAATAGTGATCACAGCATGATTGCATTTGATTTAATAAATGGAGGAATGACAGTGTTGTTATTGTTGTTAAGTGCCATCGAGTCGGTGTCGACTCATGGCGACCCTATAGATAGTTGTCCTAAACTGCGTTTGGTCTTCAGTCAGGCAGCTCATTGCTGATAAAGTGATACCCATAGCTACTGTTATTGTATTGATACATCTCATTGCTGGCCTTACTTTTTTGCGTTGACCTTCTACCTTGGCAAGCATGATGTCTTTCTCTAATGATCTCTCTTTTTGTACGATGTGTCCAAAGTATGAAAAGCATTGATTTTCTTCCTGTCATCGAATTTCTTGGCTGCTTGTTGTTTCTTTATTGATCCAAGTAGATTACAGTTGTCCACTATTTCAATTTCTTCTCCATCAACAATGAACTTATTAATGTTTCTAGTTGTCAGGATCTTTGTCTTCTTTACATTAAGGTGCAGGCACATTTTAAGACTTTGTTCCTTGATCTTGAGAAGCAAATGTTTTAGATCGACTTCACTTTCAGTCAGTAACATGCCGTTTCTTTCTTTACAATATCTCCAAGATTCGCCCTTTTCTCTCTGATAACACTACTGAACTGATTGTCCACTCTTTAATCACCTCCCGCCTTGAATACTGTAACCTTCTCCTTGCTGGCCTCCCTGCTAACCACCTCTTTCCTCTCCAGTCTATTCAACATTCTGCAGCTCGTCTGATTTTCCGTCAGTCTCGTTTTTCACACATTACTCCTCTTCTCATGTCACTTCACTGGCTCCCCATCCGCTTCCGTATCCAGTTCAAACTCCTCCTTCTAACCTATGAATGTATTCATTCTTCTGCCCATCATTACCTTTCATCCCTCATCTCTACCTACACCCCCTCTCGCCTACTCCGCTCATCTAATTGTTTTCGTTTATCTATGCCTTTTACTCGTACTGCTAATTCTAGACTTCACTCTTTTCAACTGGCTGCACCCGTTTCCTGGAATTCTCTACCTGTCTCTGTCCGCCAAGCCTCCTCCCTGGCCATCTTCAAATCCAAATTGAAATCCCATTTCTTCACTATTGCTTTTTATTCCTAACTCATCCTTTCTTGTTCTCTCCATAAACATTTATTCTTGTCTTGTTAATTGTTGTTTGTATTATCTAATTTATTTCATATTTTGTCTTGACTAGACTGTGAGCTCTAACAGGCAGGGACTGTCTCTTTTTATGTTTGTACAGCGCTTCGTATGTTGCAGCACTTTATAAATGCTTAGTAATAATAATAATAATGTGGTATCATCAGCATAGCGAAGGTTGTTGATGAGTCTTCCACCAATCTTTACATCTCGGTTTGTCTTCATACAGTCCTGCTTCTCTGATGATTTGTTCTGCATATAAATTAAACAGGTAGGGGGAAAGTGTGCAGCACATGCTCGAGGCCGCGGGCCGGGTCCCGCGGCCGTCAGTAACCTGGGCCCGGGCCCGGCCTCGGCCTCCAGCTTGATGACGGGGGGGGGGGGGGGGGGGGGGGGGGGGGAGGGGAGGGCGGAGGGGGATGAGGTTTGCGGCATTTGAAATAGCGCCGTCGCGCTGTCGGAGCGATTTCATTGGCCCGCTTGAAAGGGGGGGGGTCGGAGCAGTGCCCGCGAGGAGCCGCGTGGCCGTCCTCTTCTCGCCGCGGCTCCTCGTGAAGCGGACGTGTTCTCGGGTCCGGTGAGTGGCTGATTAGGGGGTTGTGGTGCTCGGGGGTGCCTTGGGGCGATTTGGTGCGGGGGATTTGCTGGGCGGCGGGCGATTGCGGCGGGAGGCGTTGCTACAAAAAAAATAAAATAAAATAAAATAAAATAATAAAGGTGTCTTCTCCAGCCGCTGCAGTCAGCCCAACTTTTTCCCCGATCGGGCAGCAGCACGCTGCCTTCCGTTGGGAGGACCGGAGCATGGCTGGCAAGCGCAAACCACGTGGGGCTTCGGCAGGAGGGGCTGGGGGGAGCACGAAAGGGTCCCGGAGAGCGGGTACAGCACAGGGTGCCAGAGCTAGCCGTGGGAGTTTGCGTGGGGCAGTGCGGACAGCCGGGAAGCGTGGGGCAGGGGCTGGGGGGCGTGGGGCTCTACCTGCTTCTGCGGCGGCATTGCGTGGTCCGGGGGAGGCGGTGGGCTCTCCGGTGGTGGTGGTGGGGCCTGGGGTGGGGGAGAATGATGGGGTGGTAGGGGGGGTGGGGGGGGGGCTTAGCAGACGGGAGCGTTGCTCGGGGGTTGGTGGGGGACGGGGGGAGAGGAGGTGCGGGGGGGGGGGGCCTGGGTGGGTTCAGGTCCCGGCTGGAGCTTATGGGCCCATTCAGATGGGGAGGGGTAGGCCGGGAGTGCATGGCGAGGGGTGGCAGGCGTGGGCCCCGATGTCTGGACCAGCTATGGGTGGGGGCCCATGGGGGGGCGGTTGGGGAGGGGAGTGGTGGGGGCCGGTTTGCAGAGTGGGGTGGGGCAGCTTCCCTGGGGGCGGCAGGCTGGGCAGCTGGAGGGTTGGGGTCCTCTGGGGGGGCTCAGGGAGGGGGAGCTGGGTGGGGGGTCGGGCCTTATGGGATGGCTCCTTTGGGGGTCGGCGCTCCTCCTTCCCCGTGTGTTGGCTCTTCTCACCCGTTGCAGGTTCCCGGGAGTTCCGTGGCTGCAGCAGGCGGAGCGGGCGTGGGCCCGACAGCGATGTCGTTCAGTGTGGGTCAGGCCGGCCCGACCTCGGTGGAGCAGACTGCGTCTAGCTCGGTGGTGCAGGGGACGGCGGAGCAGGTGGCGGCAGGTGAGTGTACCGGGACTACAGTTGAGGGGGTTGGGGGGGGGGTGGTGCCGTCGGGTGAGGGTGTACAGCCGGCTCGTAAAGCCACGTCGAAGCGAAAGCACCGGCGGCATCGGAGGCGGAGCGCGTCGTCTTCGTCGTCGTCGTCGGGGTCCTCGGACACTTCCTCGGCGGCCCCCACCGTCGGGCTGAGGGCTAGTGAGGGGGCGGGGTCCTCGGTGGTGCGGTGCGCGGAATTGTGGGAGAGAGTTCCGCGCAAGTTGAGGCGGCGGATCCTGAAGAGGCGTTACCTTGATATTTTCCGGCTTTTAGAGGGGCGGAAACGCTCGGGGGAGAGTCGCAAAAAACGCAAGGAGGACGAAAAGGCGGGGAGGGTGCGGAAGGTGTCCCGGAATACCTTGAATTGGACTCGGGCCTTCTTGCGTTTGGCGAGCGTGTGGGGGCATGAGGACCCGAGTCGTTACGGGGAGCTGTTGGCTTATGCCGACGCTATCTTAGCGGCATCCCAGGCACACGAGGGATGGGCCTGGCTTAATTACGATGAGGAGTTTTGCGATATGATGGAAGAGAATCGGCAACTGTCATGGGGAATGAAGGATATCAACCTTTGGCTCACGCAAATGTCGGCCAGGAAGGGTGGAGCGGGGGGGGGGGGGGTACAGGTCCGGTTAGGGCGGCCGGCGCTACAGCTCCGGCGGGTTTTCGGTCCTTTCGGCCAGCGGGCCCTGGGGCCGAGACGAGCAAAATTGGAGCGGGCGGTCCCGGCGGAGATCTGTGCTGGCGCTTCAATAAAACATCCTGCCCATTCCCTGACTGTAAGTTTCGGTACGCCTGTTCGCTCTGCGGTGCCGTTCACTCGGCCGTCAAGTGCAGCCGTAGGGCGGTGCAGGGGGCACCGGCCGCGAGCAAGTGACGGTATAGCGGGGGGGCTGGCGCCTACCCCCATTAGGATTCAGGCGTTGCAGCCGTGGCTGGAGCTTTATGCGGGTACCAGGCATGGCAAGGCGGGGAATATGTTGTGGGCGGGGTTTTTTGAGGGCTTTCGTATCCCATTTCAAGGGGAGGTCCGGGCGTTTGAGGCGGGGAATGCTAGCTCTGTGATGCGGCTGGCGGAGGTGGCCCGCACGAAGATCGCGGCGGAGTGCGCGCTGGGCAGAGTCGCCGGGCCGTTCGACCGGCCACCCTTTTCGCCGTTTATTGTTTCGCTGCTGGGGGTTATCCCGAAGAAGGAGCCCGGGCGTTACCGGTTGATACATAATCTGTCTTCGGTGAACGCCCATATCCCGCGGGAACTGTGCTCTGTTCGCTATGCGTCCTTCGATGAGGCGTTGGAGATGGTGCGCCAATGTGGAAAGGGGGCTTTGCTGGCGAAAGTGGACATTGAGTCGGCCTTTCGGCTCTTGCCTGTTCACCCGTCTGCCTTTCCCTTGCTGGGCTTTCGTTTTGACGATCAGTATTATTACGACAAGTGCATGCCCATGGGTTGCGCGATCTCCTGTGCTTACTTCGAGGCCTTTAGCTCTTTCCTGCACTGGGTGGTGGAGCGGAGGTCGGGGCTCCGTACTATAGTCCATTATCTCGACGATTTTTTGTTCGTCGGGCCTGCCCAGTCCGCAGTGTGGCTCCTTGCTGGGGCTTTTCCTGGGCCTGGCGGCAGAGTTTGGCATCCCGCTGGCAGAGGGTAAGACGGTGGGGCCGGTGACGCGTCTTTCCTTCTTGGGGATCGATATCGACTCGGTTGAGTTCGTGGTCCGTTTACCCCTGGATAAAGTCGAGCGGCTTCGGCTCTTGGTGGCGGAGGTGGGCTCCGCCTCGAAGGTGACGTTAACAGAGCTTCAGCAGTTGGTTGGCCACTTGAATTTTGCGTGTCGAGTCATTGCGATGGGGAGGCCGTTTGCGCGGAGGTTGTCCTTGGCGATGGCCGGAGTGTGCTGTGGGCACCACCGCATCCGAGTGACGTCGGGGATGCGAGCCGACTTGCGTGTATGGGATGCGTTTCTGGCGGAGTATAACGGCTGCTCGGTGTTACAGTCAGTGGAACTATCCAGCCGGGATTTGGAATTGTTTTCGGATGCAGCAGGTGGTTCGGGTATGGGATTGTACTGCCAGGGTTCGTGGTGTGCGGCGCCGTGGCCG
Organism: Ichthyophis bannanicus; assembly: GCA_033557465.1. Lineage (NCBI taxonomy): Eukaryota > Metazoa > Chordata > Amphibia > Gymnophiona > Ichthyophiidae > Ichthyophis > Ichthyophis bannanicus. The sequence continues at coordinate 190,590,709 of CM066038.1, read as the reverse complement.
GCATCTTGGTCCGCGAGCGGGTTGACGCATAATGTCACGTTCCTTGAGTTGTTCCCGATTGTGGTGGCCTTTTGGGTATGGCCGGAGAGGTTACGGGATAAGCGGGTAGTTTTCTGGTGTGACAATGCTGCGGTGGTGCAAGTCATTAATCGCCATTCGCCCAAGTGTCCGCGGGTGGCTGCGTTGATGCGGGTGTTTGTGCTGGCCTGTCTTCGTCTCAATGTTACGGCTCGGGCGCGTCATGTGCCGGGTGCTCAGAACGTTATTGCTGACGCTTTGTCTCGTTTCCAGTGGGAGCGGTTTCGGGAGTTGGCCCCGGGGGCGGACGAGACTGCGGCGGTGGTGCCGGAGCACCTTTGGTGGATTGGGATGCCGGAAGGATCTCCTTGCTGCGGTCCTCCTTGGCTCCAGGTACGTGGAAGGCTTATCAGCGGGGGTATGCGAGGGTGGGAGAGTTTCTGTGGGGAAAGGGCTGGCGGGGTGGTAGAGTTGGGGACATCCTGGCGGGTTCTTTCATAGCGTGGGCTAAGGGGTGTGGTTGGTCCCGGACGGCGGCGCGGGCGGCTTTGGCCGGTTTCTCCTTTTTCAGCAGGGCGGCTGGCTGGGGCAGTCCGGGTACATCGTATGTGGTGAAGCGGCTCTTGGCCGGGTGGGCGCGAGCGCAGCCGTCGGTCCCAGATTGGCGCCGTCCCGTGTCGCATGAATTGCTGCTGCGTATTTGGGTTGTTCTGCCCGAGGTGGCGGCTTCCCCGTTTGAGGCACTCCTGTTTCGGGCTTTGTTTGTCACGGCTTTCTTTGGGGCTTTCCGTGTTAGTGAGCTGGTCCCTTCGTCGGGTGGACGGGGTGAGCGCGGGGGGTTGCTGGTTCAGCACGTGGACCTACAGGAGAGGCGCATATGGATATTTCTGGCTCGCTCGAAGACCGACCTGCAGGGGCGGGGTCGGTGGGTGCTTTTGAAGGCCATTCCGGGTTTGGGATCCTGTCCGGTGCTGAACTTGGCGGCTTACAGGTGGCAGCGTCCGGATCGGGCCGGTTGTTTCTTCTGTCATGCGGACGGGAGGCTGTCACCCAGTTTCAGTTCACGGCAGTTTTCCGCCTGGCCTTGCGGCGTTTGGGCTTGGATGAGCGCGGTTATGCGTCTCATTCCTTCCGGATAGGTGCGGCAACGAGTGCTGCGACGGCTGGCCTTGCAGGTGAGGTAATTCAACGGATCGGGCGCTGGCGATCCGGGGCCTACGCGGGCTATGTGCACCTGGATCAGTTGTGAGCTGCTGTTGTGTCGGGGGGTGGGTGGGTGTGGGGGGGGGGTATTAATGCTGTGTTTCTTTTTCAGGTGTACTACAGAGTGTGCCAACATGGAGTGCTGCACGGGACACGCCGGGCGTATGGTGGATTCTGGGACATTCATTCGTCTACTGGGCGGAACGCAGAGCCTCCAGTCGTCTGCTGGGTCCGCACCTAGGCTTGTTGTCCTGCAATTTCCGGTTGGTGTGGCTCGGCGAGCGGGGCATGCGGTGGTGGCAGCTACTTCCAGTGGTTCGGGAGCATGCGGAGCGGCGGCAGCGGCCGGTTGGACTCCTGGTTCATCTTGGTGGGAACGATCTTTCCAGTTGGACCTGCCGGCAGCTCATTCGAGCCGTGCAGCGGGACCTTCGCGCGCTGCAGGAGCAGTGGCCAGAAGTTGCAATCGTGTGGTCGGACATCATCCCACGGCCGGCCTGCCTGCCTCAGCGACGGTGGTCGAGAGGGCTGGCCAAGGTCAACCGACAGATTGGCCGGTGGTTGCAGCAGGCGGGGGGATGGCAGGTCCGGCATCCTTGGGCGGACCCCCAGTGCGCTGGACTGTACCGTACCGACGGGGTACATTTGTCCCCGGTCGGACAGGACTTATTGCTTAATGATTGGCAGGAAGCACTGGAAATGATTGGTCGCAGCTTTATGGGGGGGGCGGTGCGAGGATAGTGAATACCTCACACCGGTGGCGGGGTACAGAGCCAGCGCTCGCAGGAGCGGCGCGGGCTTGAACTGGTTTACGAGCATTGGGGGCGAAGTGCTCCTCGGGGTGGGGCGAGACAGCCCGGTTGGGGGTCTCGGCCCGGTAGCGGAGGGGTGGGAGCCGGCCTTTGCTACTAGTATGGCGAGGCAGGCGGTGGGGTTTGGGGGGGAGGAGGATGCTCCGCCTTGCTACTAAGATGGCGGGTGGGGGGGCATCCTCCGGAAAAGGGGTGCGGGGCTGGGTTATGTTCAATGGTTTGATATTCAGGCCCGTGTTGGGTCGGTTGTTACAGGTTCTAAATAAAGCTGCGACCAAAATGTTTGTACCAAATACAGTGTTGGTGAATTTGTTGGGGGGAGGGGAGGGGGAACCTTAGGGGGGGTGCTAAGTCTGGGAAGGAGGCGAGGAGGGCTTCCGGGTTACCAGAGTTACTTTGCTGATTTTAAACCATTCTGTTTCTCCTTGTTCCATTTAAACTGTTGCTTCTTGATCAATGTAAAAGTTGTGCAAGAGAACGATCAGGTGTTCTGTTATGCCCATGCTTCTTATTTATTTATTTATTGATTAGTATTTATATACCACTTTTTCCACATATAAAATGTGGTTTACATTAAACATCAATAAGGTCACTTACATGTAACAGTTCCAATAACTATGTACAATGAACAATGTCCAAAGCAATGAACTATGTCAAAAACTATGTACAATGAACAGGAGAACAAGAACTTAAGATTTAACTTAGATATGCTGAAACTATGTACAGTGAATAGAAGACTTGAGTCTAGACTTATAGTTTTGATGTGAGCCTATTTATATTGAGTCTGTGTCCTCTTATGTGTGTGTAGGGAGAGAATTATTTTCATGTTTAGGGTGCGCAGTGAAACATGGACTTGTGCTGATCACAGCACAACTATTAGGTGTTTTCTTGTGTGGTATTATGTGGGGTCGGTATTAGGGGTTCTAGTATATTTCCAAAATGCTGTATAAAGAAAGTTTTGAGATGTTTGCGGAATGAGGTGAGATCTTTGATAGCTCTTATTTTGTCGGGTAGATTATTCCACAGTATGGGTGCGAAGTGTGAGTATGCTATGTTGTTAGTGGATTTCTGGTAGTCTGGAGGGACTGCTAGTTTATTCTGGTTGCAGCCTCTTTTTATTTGTGTGTCTTTTTGATTGATGATGATGGAGGTTAGGTAGGAAGGGGCTATTCCCCTGATTAGTTTGAAAGTTGTCATTAATGTTTTGTAGTTTATTCAACTTTGGACTGGTAGCCACTGTAGATTATAACGAACAGGTGTGATGTGTTTGGTTATATGGTCCAAGAACCAGGCGGAGAAGAAGGACCAGGCCACACTGGGAGGAAACTTAAAAGCCTTTATTGAGGACCCAACTGTATTTCTATTTTTTACCCGACGTGTTATTAATTGATACTCTTCCTGGTTTATATTTATGTACTATTTTATAATTTGCTTTATGTTTTATCTATGTTTTTAGACCCCTGAGGAAGGCCTAGTGCTGAAACTTTTAAAGTTGGGTCCTCAATAAAGGCTTTTAGGTTTCCTCCCAGTGTGGCCTGGTCCTTCTTCTCCGCCTGGTTCTTGGACTGTATCTGCGGAGAATGAGCACTCTTTCTCTCCTCATGTTCAGCTATATGGACTTTCCAGGCTATTCGTGCAGCAACATGCTGGGCCATCTGGAGTTGTTTTAGGGCCTGTTTAGTTGAACCTTGCAGAATGCTGTTACAGAAGTCGAAATGAGGAGTAATTAACGCCTGGAGGATTGATCTGAAATCATGGTTGGGGATCAGAGCGATTTCTAATGTGGCCCAGAGTTTCTCATGGTTTACACAGTCAAAAGCCTTGATGTATTTATTTATCAATTAAAACACATATAGATATCCTTTTGGTATTCTTTTGTCTTTTCAAGGATTCATCTTACATCCGCGATGATGTCTCTCGTTCCTCTCCCTTTCCTGAAATCTGCTTGCACTTCAGGCAGTTTTTGTTCCAGGTATGGTTGTAGTCTCTGCTGAATAATCTTTAGTAGAATCTTGCTGGCATGTGGGATCAGAGCAATTGTGCGATAATTTCCACAGTCAGTTGGATCACCTTTCTTTAGTATTGGTATAAACACAGATCTTTTCCAGTCAGTTGGACATGAATTTCCTGGCAGAGCCTTGTAAGTATGGTAAGAGCTGCATCATATTGCTGTAATACTTCAATGGGAATGCCATCAATGCCTGGTGCTTTGTTCTTTGAGAAGGCTTTCAATGCTGCTTCAACAACTTCTTTCATCACCAATGGTTCCTGATCATAAGGTACACGTTGAAACAACTTTTGGTCCACTTGATCTTTATTGTACAATGACTCTGTATATTCTTTCCACCTTTTCTTGATCTTCTGAGCATCATTCAACATGGATCCTTGAACATCCTGTAGCATTCCAATTTGAGGCTGGAATTTTTTCTTTAACTCTCGCAGCTTTAGGAAAGCTGATCTTGTTCTTCCTCTAATAGTTTCTGCTTCTATTTCCTTGCATATGTCATTGTAGTATTTCTCCTTGTCTTATTTTGCTGCATGTTGGAAATCTCTGTTGAGTTCTGTGATTGCCTCTTTTTCTCCTCTAGCTTTAGCTTCTCTGTGTTTCTGGGCAATTTTCAGAGTATCTTTGGTCATCCATTTTGGCCATTTTTGCTTTTTCACCTTTTGTAGTGACTTTTCACTTTCTTCCAACACAACCTTCTTGATGTTATCCCATAACTCTTCCAGAGCTCTGTCATTTGTATCTAAAGCAGCAAATTGATTTTGCAGGCAGTCTTTAAATTCCGGTGGTATATTCTCAAGGTCATTTTTGCTACATTCATGAGTGGTTTGCTCTTTTTCAACTTTAGCTTGAGTTTGCATACTAGTAGTTGGTGATCTATATACCCAACAGATCGAGTCGTACACGTTCCATTTCATTCATGACCACGTCCAACTTCCCTTGGTTCTTGCTTCGTATGTTCCATGTCCCAATATGTAAGACATTTTTGCAACTTCTGACTCTCATTTCATGCACAGCTACATCAGCAGTCCCGAGGGCTTTGATCCAACCACATCGTAAATGCTGGCTTTACTCTGAAAAGTCTTCAGTTCCACCCCAATAGCCAGTGGAGTGCCTTCCGACCTCAGAGTCTCATCTTCCAGCACTGTAGTGCAATTTGTTTTGTTATGACTATCCATTAGGTTTTTGTGGCAAGATATGGAAGTAGATTGCCAGGCCTTTCTTCCACGCAGTTAATTCTAGTGTTGTTGGCATTGTCACAGAAATGTGATCCTCCGCCACCAACACCATCCCATTCTGTGGCTTCCCAGATGGGTTGTTTGTTGGTCTGGCACCTCAGCTGAGGACTATCCATCTTGGGAGACCCTGCCAGTAGTTAAGCTACTGATGGTTTAGCCCTCAGCATCACTGATGCACACAAGCCCTCACAACACAACAATTTGCAAACCAAGTGAGGCATAGAGGTCTTATAGGTACCAAAAATTCACATGGCCAAATGGATGATTCACACTTGGATTTTGAAACATCAAAGATACCCATACAAAAAATAAAATGGCTGTTTTCAAGACCATACAACCAATATGCAACTTTTGCATTGTCACTCTTACTGCCACATACTGAGTATCCTGCTGTTATTTGTACACCTATGGAAATTATTTTCCTGTTTTTCCTTGGCAATCTTTTCTACTATAAGATGGGTACTCTAGTCCTTGAGGAGTACCAGCTGAGCAGTTTTCATGGAGACCCCTAATGAATATGCATGAAATTGGATGTGATGCATGTAGTCTATGCATGCAAATCTTATTCATATTCATTATGGTTATCCAGAGAATTTGCCCAGTTGATATGATTTCCTGGGACACTGACTTTATGCTAACCCTCTTGTTTCATGAGAAACTGATGTCTGATTAATCTTGACATTCCCTAACACCCTATGTCTGCACAACCCCTAGCACCCTCTGAGAAACAAAAAACCTAGGTGTAACTATCAGCTCTTGAGGCATTGACTTCAAACTGTTCTGGTCACTCCCTGAGGGCAGCGAGCATGATGCGCTATAACAAGAAGCCATGAGAATGCTGTGCATATGAGAAAGAGGTCAAGGAAAATGTATTTATATGCACATGATGGAGAACAGTGAGTAAGAACAAGGGCATGGTAGCTCCTATGGGCAATTCAGATATACCTCTCTGGTTTTAGGGAGTTTGTCCTCTATGTGAAGTGGGCGTATTGACATATTCATTAATAGTTTGCTGGCATGAATAATTCACCAGCTACATCGTATCTATTTGAAATGCATTACAAAGAATAAATTAACCAGGGATTGACCCTTAGAATGGTTAATATTAAGATTTATTGTCATAGGAAGTCCTAGTAACATTGACTTGAAACAAAGCCTTGGGGTCAATACATATTTCATATTAACTAAAGAACAGAAGTCATGTACCTTCTAAACATTTTGGGCATGTATAAGTTCACTATTCTTTATAACAGGAGGATGGTGATGGGCTATGATTTACAGTATGTTAGGTGTTGTATAGTAATTTTACTGCCTCTAGATTGCATTCAGAAAACTCGAGGTGCCCACTTTTACAATCACAGTTGTCTAGTCTGTATTCATTTTTATTTATTATAATTAATATTCTGCATGGTTTAAGCATTGTTCAATCTCAGCAGAGCACAATAGGTCCGATATTCAGCCGTTGGCGTTCGGTGTTTTTAAAGTGCCTGGCCACCGAGAGCAAAAGTGAAACCAGATATTCAAAGCCAGAATGCAGATATCCTCCGGTGCTGAATGTGTGGCATCAGTGCTGACCGGCGTGGCTATCTGGACAGTGGAGATATTCAACCAGTCTCTGGATAGTCAGACCGCATACAGTTAGGAGAACTATTGAGATGACCTAACTTTATGTGGGCACTTAGATGGTTAGTGGGCTTAAAATCGCCACTAATTGGATAAATGCTGGGAGCATCCTCACCCTGCCCACGGATCACTCTGGCACTATCCGGACAATGGGATATTCAGAGGCACTGGTCAGTTACTGCCGCTGAATATTCCTTTCAATAGGGTTTATCTGGTTAGCAGATCCTATTCACTGGATAAATCCTTTTGAATACTGGGCTCAACATTTTCATAATGAATAATAAAAAATATGCTCAAAATAAAAAACATGGACCATGTTTACAAAAGTGCAGTAAGTTTTTTTCACTTACTGTGCATTTAGAAGCAAAAACTAACACACGGTCAATGCAAAGGCTATGTGCTGTTGGGTGTGGTCAGCAAATGTCCTGTAGTTTGTGCACAGATACACACTTAGGGGTATGTTTACTAAACTGCGTTAGTGCGATTCGCGTTAGGAGCCGCGGTAGAGACAGAAACCCCAAATAAGGACATGGGCGGTACATCGTTTCCGAGAACGTGCGTTACAAGGCGCCATAAATGAACGAGCGCTACAGGGCACGTTACCGCGCGTTAATCTTAAGAAGGCGCGCAGGAATACAAGCACAGCAACAGAGCTGTAGCACAATGGTTACAACACTGACTGATGGTACAGGGGTCATGGGTTCAATTCCCCAGTGGGCCTAATGTATAAGGCTGGCTGAGGCAGCACCCTTTACATTTAAGTAGTGCTTGTTGAGGCATTTGACGTGTATTTTAATTAGTGCTGCCAGCAAACACACCCTCACGGTGGCATAACCTAAGGTGCCGCATAAGGCACCCCATAACGCACTCCATAGGGCACATTATAAAGTGTACTGTCCGCCAAGGCACCCTATAATGTCCCCTATGGGATACCTTATAAGGCTGTGAACAAAGCCCTGGCCGGCTGCAGAAGGACTGCACATGACCACACAAACTGGCTGCTGTGGTTACCAGGATAGGGTTAACCCACCCGTACCCATGATGCACTGCACATGCAAATCAGCAGTCGAGAGATGGGCACAAGATTGGGTATGCACCCCCACAGCACCTCGGCCTGGTAGGGGGAACAGACCGTGTGTGATACTGCCACAGAGTAGCCACAGACAGTCACATTGTGCGGGTACTGTGCCCACCCTGAGGTTGATGTGGGGCGCCCAGCACCAGGTCCACAGCACCTTTCATGGCTGAAATACGCCATGCTGCATGTCCCCATCAGTGTGTGATAGGTAGTTCCGTTAGACACACCTAGGATACATCTGTGTCCTGCTGTATGTCTCGGTCATGTCTAGTCCCTATGGGCGATGCTGCACCCAGAATAGTGCATATCCTGTGTTGGTGCCATCGTTACCTGCTCTAGGTGAAGGGGGGGGGTGTATGGACCCATAGGCAGATTATGTACCACCACACAACCCACCCTCTGGGGCTCAGGGTGGGAAACAGGATCACCCACCAATAGATCCACAGTCTACCTCCCTGCAATGGCAGCAGTAGAGGGGACCAGCAACCCCAGTCCTGCTGGGGAACAGACAGAGCGGTACACATCCATAATGCAATAGCAGACAGACGGCAGGCCTAGAAATGCTCAGCTGCCTCCCACCATTATCTGACATTCTCTAGCAGCAAGCCTCCAGTCGCTGCACCCTGCAAGGTGTTCCAGCAAGACACATACTAGCTGCAGACAGTCCGCCAGCTAGTCCATAGTGCATGGTCCTGGAGGAGATGCATGTACCCAGAACGGGGATGTCAGCATACACACCAAGCAGATAAGTCAGTGATTGGGCCCCAAAAGGAAACCCATAAATATCACATGAGAGAAATGCTATATAGCACTATGGGGGAATCTAGCCATGCCATGGTCACTGCTCAGTCAGGGTGAGAGTGATCTCCCAGCAGGACATGCTATGGCCACCCTGTCCGTGCAGGTGGTGGCCAGGCACTACAATGTCCGAGCCATTGCCCTATGCCGTGTGCAGATGCATCCAGGCCAGCCCACCCTATCCAGGCTATTCCCACGGTACCTTGCTCCTCATTATGCACATTGGCAGGCCAATACTGGCAACAGTGCTAGCAGTGTGGGCTGTGGAGGGTGTTGGCAGCCACCACACACTGGATAGACAGACACACACTCCCCACACCTATGCCAGCATTGTGCAACTATAGAGGTGTTCACAGACAGACACACACTCCCCACACCTATGCCAGCATTGTGCAACTGTAGAGGTGTTGGGCAGCCCAGGCCACCACACCAGTCCTGGGCACAGTGCAGGCATGGCTATGGTACGCAATACTGTAGGAGTCACTCCCCAGGTTGGTAAACACTGTCAGACACAAGACCTGTAGCACACTCCACAGATATCAGAAAGGTTGCTATGATGCAGCTCACTCAGAAAAGTGTACTTAACCTAGGAATTGCTATCTGCCAGTACTCATAGCAACCTTTTGATAGATGTGTACCATATTCCCCGGTTTAGGGTGGCATTACTAAGGTATGCAAGTGCTAGTATTGGGAGATGCACGCAGAGCCCAAAGTCCTGCCTCTCCAGGAGGCTTTGGATAATGGGGCCTGTGGGTACGGGTGTGTCTTCCCCTGTTGGCTGCTGCTTTACGGCAGAGGTTCCCAACTCCAGTCCTGCGTTGCCAAACACTGTTCGGGTTTTCATGCTGTCCCTCATGAATATGCATGAGATTCATCTGCATACCATGGGGGTGGCGCATAGAAATGCAGCACAGGCATCTTTATCAGAGGCAGCATGGAACCGGAATGGTGTTTGGCCCTCCAGGACTGCATTTGGGAGGCTCTGCTCTAGGTAATGTGCATGTTTATGGTGTCTGTGCTCTGTAGGGTAAAATGTAGGTGTCTTGGGCATGTTTACGTCATCTGCAATAAAGGTGCTGTCTGTATTAGCACGTTGTAGTAGTGGGTAAAATATGGGGACTGGGTTGGCAGGAACCACAGCTGGGACTTGAACCTGTGACTCTCTGCTTCTGAATGCACTGGTTTTGTGCACTGCACCACCTTGTTGTCACAGAGTCAGTACATTCCTTGGTGATACCATGACTGTTCGTCAGACAGGGCCCGTCTGTTGCAGTACACGGCACCCACCTACACAGGGATAGGCCACGGTCTGCTCTGGGCAGCTGCCACTGCCCTCTCCACCACCAGTATCCCTCAGCCACCATGCTGACATGCCCTTCTGCTGGTGGTGCTGGTGGTGCGCAGTCTCAGGCCATCCAGTGTGCAGGTAGACAGCTGCCTATGGTGCGGGTTCTGGGGTAGGGGTGCCTGCATAGGTGTCCACGCTTCCCCCCAACACTGCCTGCCAATGTTCCATGCCCTTGGGGGTAGCTGCTGGGTACTATCCCCTGTGACACTGTGGGAAACACAATCATGCCCATGTTGGGCCTTCAGCAGTTGCTGTCTGGCTGCTCTGCTGTTTCAGCATTCGTATGGGCCACCTAGGCATCACCCTAGTCCGCACTGTGGCCCAGCTGCACCACAGCATGTGCCGCCTGCGGCCCTCTGTATCCCCTTATCTGGCATCTGTCCAGTTGCCGTTCCGACATGCCCACCCTGATGTTGCGGGACATGTGCACGCCATAGGAACCCTGTCCGATGGTGGGGAAGACCCTGGGCAGCGCTATTTCACTGTGGGCTCATTCACCTTGTATGGGGACGGAGTATAGACCCTTCCACGATTTATATCTGTTCTATGGAGCTTACTCGGGGGGGGGGAGGGGTTGATGTTTCTCATTGATACCACTATTGGCCAGCTTGGTTATGTTTTTTTTCCAGTTTGTTGGGGTCATTTTCAGTGTTTATGTGCCCTTTTGTTCTGTGCACATGTATCACACTTATCACTTTTTTTAGGTTTCCCTGCCTGGGCTGTACATTGCTGACACTGAAATGTTTTCTCTCCCCTGTAATGTGCATTTAACGGCAGGTTTTCATTCGCGTTGGAATTGAGCTCTTCAGATCAGCACGTTAGTGTGAAGGGAGCCTCTCCCCGCCCACTCTCCGCCCATTGACCCCTTCTCTCCACCCTCTCTCCACCTTCTGCGGTGTTTTACCGCGCCGCGGGAGTTTACGATCGTTAACTACGGTTAACGCGCGTTATGTAACGTTAATGATCGTAAGCGCATCATAATGCGCGTTATGATGCGCTTACGATCGTTAACGTTACATAACGCGCGTTATGTACGATTACCGCAGTTTAGTAAACATACCCCTTAGTGCAGAGGCCTGCATTAAATACATCCGCAGTGCAGGTGCACCCACACAGACTACCAAGGCATGTAATGTGGGCCCCAGTACTGTTTAATAAAAAAACCCCAAATGTGCCTGCAATGCAGAAACTTGATGCACTCCCCCTCCCCCCAGTTACAGATCCCCTCGCCCAAAGACAACCGCACAGACAGCGCTTCCACCTGATGACAAGCCTCCTCTGGACAGAGACCCTCACCTGTAAGACAGCCCCAACCTGATGACAGTTCCCCCCTTGCAAACCATTCCGAGACCCTCCCCTGCCCCTGATATTATTCTAACGTAATCTCTGCTAGTTTAGTAGATCAGGCAAAAGTGATCCCCCTGGTCATGGGCTTTGAGAGGAAAGTCAGATTGTATTTTGAAATCTCCTAAGAAGACTAAACAAGGCAACTGGGTGCTCATTGATGAGATGAGGTTGTAATCCTTTTTTGCATTCATGATCCAGAAGGGCAGGGGAACAGTAAAGGAGTAGAAGATGAAAAGCAGGGGAGGAACCCATAGAAACCAATAGGCGCTGCATGTGAAGAAGGAAGGAGGGCAAGGCCTATGCCTCCCTTAGGCGAAGTAGGCATAGCCTAGAGCACCAAGGTTCTGGGGATGGCAAATTGGCAGCAGCAGACCAGCAGTTCAGCCCCTGGCCACCTTAGTCAGTATCAGAAAGGGTGCTAAAAAGCACACCAGTTTCCTCTGCAACGTGGTGTCAGTCTCGTAGGTCTTCTCACAAGACTGACCCCATGCTGCAGAGGAATCTGACATGCTGTTAAGCACCTTATCTTCTACGTGCTGGCCATGGGGAAACTGATGCTGAACTGTGGTCATTAGGTAGGTGTACAGTGCTGGTGGGGGGTGCCAGAAGGATGACATTTTTGTGCGGCAGCAGCAGCAGCAGTGGGGGTGGGGGGGGGGGGAGGCGCCAGAAGGACGTTTCACCTAGAGCATCTGATATCTTTGCTTTGTAAATGCTTGATTTGCAGATCATGGGAGATAATAAAAGAACTTTGTAAAAGATAGGGGGTGAATTTCAGCCAATTTTTTATAAGACAGCGACAATGTAGATGATGAGCTAGGATAAGGTCATTTATGAAGAGGCTCTTCCATAGAAGAGAGTGAACTTTAAGGAGATCAATGTAAAAAGATTGGAAAGTAGGGAGGGTAGAAGTGAGACATTTATTTGGAAGACATTGCTGAAGAATCTGTGCTCTAATAACTGTGGATTAGTGGAATGAAGATGGTCTTCTGCCCCAAAAGACTGGAATAAATTCAGGGGTCAGGATCATAGCAAAAAAGACCGCAAACAGCCAAAGGAAGAGGAGTATCAAAACGATGACCCAAGGCTACACCTCAAGAAGCACACAAAGTAGCATCCCGGCAGTGCTGTGAGATCATCTTAGAAAGGTGGACGTGCTAACATCACCTGTTGGGTAGAGTCTGGGTGATCAGTGGCAGCAGTGGTGGGGTGAGTGCACTGGAATGACCAGAATTGGGAACCAGGAAACTGCAGACGTGGCACCCAATTCCATAACGTACATGTCTGGCCCGTGGACATATCTAAATAAAAAATGAGCCCTTTTTGAAACTAACTCTGTATCTGCGGGTCTGGACATGCCCACAGGGCCAGATTCAGGGAGATAGACATGTTCAGCGGGCAAGTGCAAGCACTATCCAGCTGGCCCCGTGCCTTGGACATGGGTAAACATTTTAGACCTCCTCACGCCAACCATATTCTGAAACGTTACATGTTTTGGATCCTGCTCATGCCCAAGATGTACGCATGGATGCCACGCCCCTTGGGGAAAATCTGCATCTCCTAAGTTGCCCATCACAGACAGTAGTGTGCTGATGGACACTAGACATAAATACTAATGAGAAATGACAGCTGTTGCAAGTTAGACCACATACCAGTCCCCCTCATGCCCTGAAAAGTGTTAGGTAAGCCCAGTGCACCCCAATATGGTATACAAGAATGTAAATATGAACATGTATGTCAGGTACATGGCATTAGGAACCAGTCCCATTGAGTCCTGTCCTGATCATCTCTACAAACATGCCTTAAACTGCTAGGGATGGGCCCACAAAACCCCAAACTAATTTTGCAGGTCCCCAAAGGATGCATAATATTGCTGAGCAACAAATGTATGCCCTTTCCGTGTCTCTGGCCTATAGGTACACTCATTCTGCTGCTCCACACTACCATTCCCCTCATCTCTCCCTACACTCCTCTATCTGTGCCCTTCCCTTCTACTGCCAAATCCGGATGTCGCACCCTTCACTTTGCTGCTCTGTTTACCTAGAACAAACTACCTGAGTCTGAATGTCATGTTTCATCCCTGGTCCCTCTCAAATCCAGACTGAGCACTCACCTTATCGGTGCCGCTGTTGGATCAGATCCACCTAAGCTCCCTTGTGTTTTCTGACTGTTCCACCTGGATGTATCCTGTGCCCAGCTGCTGTGTTGTCTATCCCGACTAAATTATAAGCTCTGCTGAGCAGGGACCATCTGTTTCGTGTGTCTGTGCAGTGCTGCATAAGACTTGTGATGCCAAACAAATTATCAGTAGTAGTTGTAGTAGGGCCTTCTGGCTATGCCATCTGAGGCATACCTATCTGTGTACTGGTATTTCTCACAGCAGCTACACCTGTCCCATCATGGTGTATGTTGGTCTGTATACATCCACTAGCTGTGTGGCAACCCTGTCTGCCTTGTCCACAGCTAACTTTGTAGCACTGCTCCCCTGGTCAGGGCTGTGTGGGCATGAGAGGAGAGATCCCTCTGCCATCACACCAAGTAGCCAGACTCCAGATATATCCCCACTCTTGCAGCTCTCATTGATCCTGGCCTAGGTAGGGATGTAGGTACCACATTAGTCATGTCTCCCAGTGCCAGGCACAATGGATGTATGGCTGCCCCATCACACTGCCAACAATATCTGATCTAGAGTACGCTATGTAAAATAATCCAGACAGAATCAGCATAGGTCCCCTATGGCTAAATGTCAAAACATATCCCTGTCTATAATAGGGTCCTCAGAATAAGAGCATTCAGAAGTGCAACCAGCACTAATACATGCTCAATAGCAACACCATTGGCCCCACAAAATGTGCATTATGGACATGCATTAGTGCTATTTGCACTTTTGAGTGCCCTTATTCTGAGGGACCCTTAACATTGATGGGGATATGTTTTGACATTTAGCTGTAGTGAACCCTCTGTGAGTTTGACTGCCCAAATACAGTGGCACCTGGTGACGTTGCGGTCATCAATATGGTCCAGATACTGGCCAGGCTTTCATGTCCTCCCTGAATTGCAGATGAGCACACCAGATCCCCCTAGTGCACCCCTCAAACCACACACACACACTCTCTCACTTTCTGTCATATAAACATGATTCTGCCAAAAAGATGCCCTGAACCTATACATAACGGCTATGACATAATATAATCGCATGGGGTACCAGGACTACAAATATGATCTCTGTTTTTCACCCACAAAGGAATCCTTTCCCTGCTCACGCCCATGCTATCCCTGCATCAGCAGTCCCGTTTTTCTGAACATGGATTTGTTAGGATCCCATAGATTGGCTTCTTTATCACAAATAGCACATAGGTACATAGCCTGAATAACCACTATTGCTCTTCTTAATATTTCTCTAACGGTGTTTATTAATGTGTCTCTACCTTACAACATTCCCTCACCTCTGCTCCCTGTACCTTAAAACTGCATCTTGTGTTTTTTTCAGACTGCAGTCACACCAGTTCATGACATATTTGTCACAAGCATTCCTCAGGATGGGCTGCATTGCAGACAAGAGCAGAATATTTCCTAAGTCCTAGCCTTATGCCACGTTTCAGCAGGACTAAGGTGGACATTTGCAGGAAACACTTAATACGTACAAGGGCCTCTCCTGAATAGGCTTTATATTTCTCTGAAGTTCACTGTTTCGTCTTCTCCCGCCTATGTTCTGAGATCCTGTGCTGGCGCCGTGGCGGTGCATGTCAGCAGTGTTTCAGAATAAGGTCGGGGAAGTTTTCTGCACATAAACGTCTCTGCCGCACATATAACAAACTCCTTATTCGTGTTCTGGCATGACCTCCAAAATGAATATCATCAGATTCCCAAAACTATCTGGACATGCATCTATACCGTAAGCAAACACAGCTTACAGCTTCTAGGTCTTGGGTGCCTCTGAAAATGCAGAATCTGCTCACTTTCACAGAATGTGTCCTTTTTAACATTTTCATATAGAGCCCGCCTCCCCCCCCCCCCCCATTTTTTGCAGTTATACTTGAATGAAAAGAAAGAAAACAAATGAAATGGTTTAAAATCCAAATGTTTTGTTTGTGGCCTCAAACTCTATATTTTTAGAGATTGCCTCGGGCAGGTCCAGCATTCACCAAACAGACTGAGCAGGCCAACACATCCTGACTGTCTTAACAAGGTGTAAAAAATAATTTTGTCTTTCATAAAAGAAGCAGACATTGAGAATATTAATGAACTTAGGGGGGAAGTTACTAAGCATTTTATTGTGTCTTAACTTACTGTGGGAATCACTAACCTGTGATAACTGAATACAGCTGAATTACTCCCATGGTAAATGAATAATGCAACTTCAACCATATCCTGCATCTCCCATGACTAGGGGGCCTATTGGGATGGACTTGGAAGTGATGGTATTACATATTTCTTGGGGGGGGGGTTGGTGGGGGGAAGAGGGGAATGGGAAGTTGGAAATCTGGACCGTGCTTCTTTTTCATCTTTTACCATACTGGCCCCTTTAAGATAAAATAATGCAGCTTGGGAAATTCAATGCAAACTGTATTATTCAATTTACACAATAATGAGGTTGTTTTGCATGCTTTGAATGCTTGTTGGGATAAAATAACTTGCATTATGGTAAAATTACACACGATGTTGCCCTTTAACACAAGCTATGAGGCAAATTCTCTTCATGCACATTAGTGACTACCCTCCCTTACTTGTTTAAAAGGAAGTTGATGAAAGGAAAATAGGAATGAAAATGTACTGTTTAATATACACAACTTTTATAATTACAGAAGCTTTACCTCTGGAAAAACATTTTGGACAGGACAGCTGATTAACTATAAATTTGCATTAAAATAGTACATTAAGCAACCTCTTTTTACTGCCCTCAGTTGACAGGAGAAACACTTAAAGACAACCACTGAGGTATGGCTTTGAGTATACATTGCAGGACATAACAAATGATGATTTAAATGCTCGAATCAAACTCTCACTTAACTATATTGTATATAGGCATCCATAACCACCCGTCTGCTTACCTCATCCCATAATAGTGCACACAGACACATATTTCCATATAACCGCCATAAGTCATAGCATACACACGCTCCCACAGAACCCCTGTGATGGGCATGTTTACCTTTTTGGGGCAGAGACATGTTTATTTTACACAGCACTTACAGATGTCCACCTTCAGTGCTTCCCCTCTCACAGAATATTAGACATTTTGACATGGACAACACAGACGTCACCTAATTGGCCTTTCTAAAATATATCTTCACATGAAGAGATACTGTAGATATAATAGGCATCTCGGAGACCTGTTGGAAAGAAGATAACCAATAGCACATTGTGATACTAGGATACAAATTATATCAGAATGATAGGATGGATCGAATAGGTAGAGGGGTAGCACTATACTTTAAAGAGAGCATTGAGACAAATAGAATAAAAATTCTGCAGGAAACAAAATATGCCATTGAATCTTTACAGATAGAAATCCTGAGTATGAAAGGGAAGAAAATAGTGGAAGGAGTATATTACTGTTCACCTGGAAAGAATGAGCAGATAGATGATGAAATATTAGAAATTAGGGAAGCCAACAAATTTGGCAAGACAGTAATGTGTGATTTTAATTACCCCAATATTGATTGGATAAACATAATGTCAGGACATGCTAGGGAGGTAAATTTCATAGAAAACTTAAAGGACTGTTTCATGGAATAGTTGGTTAGGGAACCAATAAGAGAAGGAGCCTTTTTAGACCTAGTCCTTTGTAGAACACAGAATTTGGTGTAAGAACTAGCAATCATAATATGATCTAGCAATCATAATATGATCACATTTGAAACATGACAGGAGAAAAAAGCCATATGGCCTGTCTAGTCTGCCCTTCCATAATAACTACTTGTTTTTCCTTTAGAAATCTGTGTTTGTCCCATGCTTTCTTGAACTCAGATACTGTCCTGGTCTCTACTACCTCCATTGGGAGACTATTCCATGCATCTACCACTCTTTCTGCATAGAAATGCTCCTGAATCTATTCCCTTTCACTACCATCCTATGCCCCCTCATTGCAGAGCTTTCTTTCTATTGAAAAAGGGTTTCCTCTTGTGCATTTATGCCACGGAGGTATTGAAGCATCTCTATCACCTTTCCTCCAAAGTATAAGTATTGAGATCTTTAAGTCTTTTGTCGAAGCACACTGACCATTTTGGTGCCACCCTCTGCACCAAAATCATCCTGTTTATATCCTTTTTAAGGTGTGATCTCCAGAATTGCACTTAATACTGTAAATGAGGTCTCACCAAAGACTTATACAAAGGCACTATCACCTCCTTCTTCCTGCTAGCTATTCCTCTCAAGCTTCCTTCTGGCTTTTACCATCGCCTTTTCCACCTGTGTAGCCACATTAAGACTGTCAGAAACAATCACACCCAGGCCCTACCTTCTTTCATGGGCAGAAGTAATTTACTCCCTATACTGTACTGCTCCTTTGGATATTTGCAGCCCAATGAATTAATAACTAGAGTAAGCACACAAAAGAATGGACTGAGATCATACTCCACATATCCTGGCTAAAGAGTGAGATTCATGACTGTCATGGCATGCGCAGAACTAACCCATTTGGAAAATTGTCAGAGAGGGAGACTATGATGAAATGAGGAAAATGGTTTGAAAAAAAAAGGAGCAGCTGCAATGATCAAGAGTTTACATTACTCCTCAACCTTATTTAAAAATACAATCTTGGAAGCCCAGACCAGATGTATCCCACATGTTAAGAAAAGCAGAAGGAAGGCCAAGTGATGGCCAGCATGGTTGAAAAGCGAGGTGAAAAACTCTAGTAGCATCAAGAGAATATCTTTCAATACAGAACAGACTACTTGTCTGTTCTGTATTGAGTTTAAAGGCCTAGCTAAAAGTAACGCAAATTATTTCTAAACTTTTATTTCAAGCAAATATCTGTCTATTTTGCATTAAGAGACCCTTTTCTAAAGCCCACTAAGTGGTTAATGTTCATTCTAGCTGGTGGTAAGAGCCCACGGGCATGATAACTACTAACTGCTAAAAATGAGCATTAATTGCCCATTGCATGAAGGGGTGGGGAATGTGCAGGGCATGGGTGGAGTGTGGGTGTGGAAAACATATTGAAGTTAGCATAGTAGTTCTATCACATGCTGCCAATATGGCAGTTAGCAGGGTGCACCAGCGATACCTCTATGAGTGGCATTAGGTGTGCCATGCATTAGGATAACTGCCAGGAACATGATGCTTATGCCCTCGACAGTTACCGTAGAGGCTTTACATTTAATGCATTTAGTTTTTGCGCTAAAGTCTCATTAAGTGCAGAACCCTAACGGGCAGCTAATGTGTTTTAGTGTGTGGACTGTCTGCATGGACCCATAGTAACTGTTACTACAGGGGCATGACAGTGATCACTCAGTAATTCACATGGTTCGCAGAGGTGGGCAATTAGGGCAAGAGAGTGGGTGTGGAGCATACGTTACTGTTAACGTGGATGAAGTCAGCATTGGGCGTCGGAAGGGGTGGAAGCAAACAGCCATTGCTGCCCCTGCAGGTCCTGGAAGGGGCAAAGACACCTACACAGGGCGGCATTCTAGTTTGCCTAATGGTAGTGCCTTGGTTACAACAGAACATGCACAATGAATAAAACAGCAACATACAATCACAAATGTGCAACTCCTTAAATTCTAAGAAGGAAACGTTTGTGAAAACATGCATGCAAATCTCTCCCATGCATATTCTTTGCGGATATCCTGAAAACCTGACTGGTGAAGGGGTAAACCAGGACAGGGGTGAGAATCACAGCACTAAACTTTTTAAGATGCACTAACGAGCTGAATGCACACTAACGAATGCACTCCTCTAACTGGTAACGGTTCTAAATAGATGAAGTATATGATCAGACTGGAAATTGCTTTTCCAAATTTTTCCACCAATACTTATTCAGAAAGCTTAGTGAACCATGTATTGGTTGCATGAGACTATTCAGGCATAGCAAAAACGCAGGGACAGTAAATCCTCTCTTTGGAAAGAAAACAAACCCTTCAACGTTTATGAGCTGTTAAGAATTCCTGTTTATCAGCGCCAGCCTGCAGGCTGCTTTGTGTCATTGCTTGTTAGCACCTGATATTGTCTTTGTCCAGCTTTAATTATGCATGAAACCAGAACATGGAGACAATAATTGATAGCTTTTCTTTCATTGTTGTACTCAGAAATTTTCCATCCTGCAGTAAAACCAAGAGGAATCACAACAAGCGTCTCTCTGCCACTCTGAAGAAATACAACCCCGCCAACAGCAGCATGTTTGTTCCCTTTTTTCCCTTTTGGGGGGGGAGGGGATATAAATAAAAACTCCTGTAGAAATAGATAAGGCTCTAATTTCATTAATTTGTTTTTCAATATCAACAAAGGAACTGAAGGCGCAAATTTAGTTTATCTAGCAGCTTCTCTTTCAGCTGCTCAACTGCTCCCATATGCTGCGTCACGGCTCCCATCTCCTCCGATTGCTCCTCCAGCTGACTTTCCGCCTCCTCTAGCTGCAGCCCCGTCTCGGAGAGCTCCCAATGTAACCCCTCCAGGCTCCCTTTCAGCTGTTCCTTAAAAGCAGATAAATCACTTGTCGTTATGCTCATGTAACCCCTCTTCTCAAGTCATTTCCCTGGTTCCCTTTCAGTTTCCACATCCATTCAAACTTTTCTTGCTGACCTACAAGTGCATTCATTCTGCGGCTCCTCACTACCTTTCCTCACTTATCTCACTCCATACCCCTCCTCGGGAGCTCCACTCCTCTGGCAAATCCCTTTTATCTGTGCCCTTCTCTGCCACTGCTAACGCCATGCTTCATTCATTCATTCCATCTTGCTGCTTCATATGTCTGGAACAAACTACCCGAGTCTGTGCCGGGCTCCTTCTCTGGCCCTATTCAAAACTAGGCTAAAACTCCACCTCTTTGAAAATGCTTTTGGCTCCTGATGCTCCTCACACTCTTGTCCACTGCTTATGTGTATCTTGCCATACTTTAGTCCCCAGTTTCACTAAGGAGATCATTCCAGAACACGAATAAGGGGTTTGTACATGTAGCAGGGATGCTTATGTGCTGAAAATGTCCCAGATCATATTCTGAAACGCTGCTGACGTGCACGTCCATGGCGCTAGCATGGGGATCTCAGAACGTGGGCGGGAGAGGGTACAATGGGGGCGTGGTCAGCCACAGAGATGTGGAAAGCATATTCAGTAAAGACCTATGTACGTATTAAGTGTTTCATGGAAACGTCCATGCTATTCCTGCTGAAACGTGATATAAGGCTAGGACTTAGAAAATATTCCGCTGTAATCTGCAATGTGTCCCTTATAGAAGAATGGTTGTGACAATCATGTTTTGAAGTGGCGTGACTGCAGTCTGGAAAAATACAAGATGCAGTCTTAAGGTACAGGGAGCAGAGGTGAGAGAAAGTTGTAAGGTAAAGAAACATTTCTAAACACCCTTTCAGAAATATTAAGAAGAGCAATAATGTTTATTCAGGTTATACACTAATGTGCTGCTTGTGCTAAAGGAGCCAATCTATGGGACCATAACAATTCCCATGTTCAGAAAAATGGGACTGCTGATGCAGGGATAGTATGGGCATGAGCATGGAAAAGATTCCTTTTTGGGTTAGAAACAGAGATAATATTTGTAGTTCTGGTACCCCATGTGATTATGTTATGTCATAGCTGTTACAGTATGTATAGGTTCAGGGTATCTTTTCGGCAGAATCATGTTTTTGGACAGAAAGTGGGAGTGTGTGTCTCTGTGTGGTTTGAGGGTTGTACAGGAGGATCTGGTGTGCTCATCTGCAATTCAGGGGGGACATGAAAGCCTGGCCAGTACCTGGACCGTATGGACGACCGCAGCATCACCAGATGCCAGTGTGATTGGCAGTCAAACTCAGAGAGGGTTCACTATAGCTACATGTCAAAACGTATTCCCGACAATGATAAGGGACCCTTGGAATAAGGGCACTCAACAGTGCAAACAGCACTAATGCATGCCCATAACACACATCTTGTGAGACCAACGATGTTGCTGTTGAGCATCTATTAGTGCTGTTTGCACTGCCGAATGCTCTAATTCTGAGGGTCCATATTATTGATAGAGATAGGCTTTGAAATTAAGCCATAGGGAACCTATGCTGATTCCTTCTGGATTATTTTACATAGGATACTCTAATTAGATAAGATATTGTTGGCAGTGTGATAAGGCAGCCATACATCTGCTGTGCCTGGCACTGGGAGACACAACTGATGTAGTGCCAACATTTCCGGGATTGTCCCATGCAGCCAACATCCCTACCTAGGCCACTATCAATGAGAGTTGTGAGAGTGGTGATATATCTGGAGTCTGGCTAGGTGATGTGATGGCACAGGGATCTCCCCTTCCATGCCCACACTGCCCTGACCAGGGGAGCAGTGCCACAACGCTGGCTGTGGGAAGGCAGACAGGGTTACCCCACAGCTAGCAGATATATACAGACTGACATATGTCACAATGGGATAGGGGTAGCTGCTGTGAGAAATGCTAGTACCCAGATAGGTAGGCCTCAGATGCCATAACAAGAAGGCCCTACTATAACTACAACAACTACTATTGATTTATTTATTTATTACATTCTCTTATATACCGCGCTATTCTGCATCAGTGCAGTTTACATTGAACAAACTGAAATTACATTGAACAGGGCATTATAACTTGGAGATAACTATTTTACAGGGAACATGGGCTATGGAGGGTTAAGTGGCTTGCCCAAGACCACAAGCAGCACCTGTGGGACTAGAAACCCCAGTCCTTCCGGCCCAAGGTTGCTGTCCTCTAGTGGGATTTGAACCCCCGACCTTCCGGCCTGAAGTACCTTGCCCCAACCACTAGGCCACTCCTCCGGCCCAAGGTTGCTGTCCTCTAGTGGGATTTGAACCCCCGACCTTCCGGCCTGAAGTACCTTGCCCCAACCACTAGGCCACTCCTCCACTCCACACTGATCATTTGTTAGCACTACCAGGTGCATTCAGCACTGCACAGACACACGTAACAGATGGTCCCTGCTCAGCAGAGCTTACAATCTAGTCAGGACAGACAACACGGCAGCTGTGAACAGGATACATCTGGGGGAATGGTCAAGAAACACTAGGGAGCTTAGGTGGATCTGATTCAACAGCGGCACCGATGAGGTGAGCGCTCAACCTGGATTTGAGAAGGGCATGGTATGCAGCCTGACGTAAAGACTCAGATAGTTTGTTCCAGGGATACGGAGCAGCAAGGCAGAAGAAGTGACGGCCGGATTTGGCAGTAGAAGGGAGGGGCAGAGATAGAAGCAATCTGACAGAAGAGCGGTGTTCACAGGGAGAGGTATAGGGAGAGATATGAGAAGAATGGTAGTTCAGAGCAGCAAAATGAGTGCACTTATATGCCTGGGGCACAAAAATGGCATACATTTGTTGCTCAGCAATATTGTGCATCCTTTGGAAACCTGCAAGGTTAGTTCAGCATTTTGTGGACTTGGTGAGGGTGCATCCCTAGCAGTTTAAGTCGTGTTTGTAGAGATGACCAGGGCAGGAATCACTGGGGATAGTTCCTAATGCCATGTACCATTTGATGCAAGGTATGTCCTGATATACATGTTCATATTTCCATTCTCGTATACCATATTGGGATGCACTGGAGTTCTTTTCAGGGCAAGGGGGGGGGGGGTGGAGACTGGTATATGGTCTAGGTTGCCGCATCTGTCATTTCTCATTAGTATTTATGTCTAGTGTGCATCAGCACTCTACTGTCTGTGATGGGCAGCTTAGGAGATGCACATTTTCCCGAGGGGCATGGCATCTGTGGGTGCATCATGGGGTGGACAGGATCCAAAATGTGTAACTTTTCAGAATACAGTGGGCACAGGGATGTCCAAAACATTTACCGAGGCAAGGGGCTGGCTGGATAGCGCTTACACACGCCCACCAAACATGTCTATCTCCTTGATTCCAGACCCAATGGGAACATCCAGACCCGCAGATGTGGAATTAGGTTCAAAAGGGGCCTGTTTTTTATTTAGATGTGTCCGCAGGCTGGACATACACATTATGGAATCGTGCTCCAAGTGTTTTGTCTTGATTAGCTTGTAAGCTCTGATGAGCAGGGACTGTCTTACATCTATATGTGCAGCGCTGTGTCTGCCTTGTAGAGCTATACAAATGATTATTATTATTATTAGTAGTAAGGTCTTTAAATAATGCCCCTACCTCACTGTCAAATGCTTGCTCGCCAAAACCATTGCCTCCGGGCCCCACAGGCAGCTGCTGTGAACAAATGCTACTCCCCTTCATCACACAGCTCGCCGCAGTCCCGCCTCTCTCTATGGTTCCCGTTGCGGTCGCCATTTTGCCCACCATCCTCTGCAGGGCTGATGTGCTCTGAAAAGCATACTCTTTCAAATTCACCACTTTTTTTAGCGGTCATGCTGTGGATGTATTGACTCCCCTCTAAGCACCTTTACACACCCAGGGGCAGCTCAAGGCAATCTGCTGCCTGAGGCGAAGAATGAGATGGCGCCCCCAACCTTAGAGAAGGGCGGGGCTTTTTCAGAAATCCAATCAGAATCAATTTAGAATTTGCATCCATTATCTTTATATTTTGCACAGTACAGGAGAAATTCATCACTGTTCCTGTTTCTCTGTTAATCTGTCTGCTTGGAAGCGATATTGTTGCTGTAATAGGGTGGAAGGAGGGAGGCAAAATAATGACTTGTCTTCCCTCCTCCCCATCTTATTGATGAAATTTGGAGCTATAGTGTCCCTTTCTACCACCCCCCTCCCCACCCAACACACACTTTGGATGAATGTCCCAGATTTGCCTGCAAAAAATCTGGTAACCTTACCCTCCAGGATTATATTTTGACAGCACTGGGCCTAGAGGGAAATTTGGGCCTTGTCTACTATATGAAGCCTGCTCCTGCACAAGCTACATTTTCTTAAAATAAATACATTTCTACTTCATTCCTGATTCTACCCACTGGCTGTCTCATACTAAGTGCTATAGCTTCCTTTTACCCACAAAAAAATGCATGTGACTTATACATTCATTATAATGCTAATGTCTAATTAAAAGCCTATTATATCCCGTCTCTCCTTTATGGTTTATATATTTAGGCATTCATCTCCCTTTATAATATATATGGTATGGACATTCCATATTTTTCTTAGCCCTTCTGTAAAGGGGGCTCTTCTGTCTTTCTGGATGCGTCACCTTGCAGGTAGGGAAAGACTGGAAATCCTTCAACTCTGAATTTCTGTGATCATACCTAAGTGCATGATTTGTGAGATCAAATTGACCATGAAGCTATTTTTATAGTGTGCTTGTAAACTGGGCCTCATGTTCACACCTTCTGGTGAATCAATTATCTTCTGAAGTACAGCAAAAAGCTTTATTACAGTTTTCCTGGCACAGTCTCAAATATTTTCCTTTCATTTATCACTGTCATTTTAATAAATGAATTCCGCCTTTCTATTACCCATTATCTAGGGAAGTGGGCTGAATTATTTTTACTTTTCTTTATGTATCTTCTGCATTTGCAGCACCATACTTATAGACTCTATCCCTTGTGGCTCCCTAGAATTATTCTAATTTGGATTTATACAACCATAGAAATTCATCGACTTACTGTACCTTAGACTGCATAACCTAGTGTAGGTTACCTTAAGCCATTTGTCAGACTCAGTTTCTTTTTAACAGTTCTCAAGCAAACTATTTCATAGTTGTACTAACCTCTGGGGAAGTTCTGCATTGTGATTTCGGGGCCATTTCCACCGCTGCCAGCCCTGGAGAGGGGTGGCAGTAGGGGCAATAGGCAGCAATGGGTGCCCCTAGAGGGATGGTGCTCTAGTCGACCGCCTAGTTCCCCTAATTTATTTATTTATTTATTTATTTTTATTTCTTATATACCGCGCTATTATAATCAGTGCGGTTTACATTTGAAACAGAACATACAAGAATGTAAGCAAGTTACATCAAGTTTTTTACATTGAACAGGGAATGTAAACATGGAGTAAAAACGAGGGAGAGACTATGTACATATTATAAACAAATTATAATGCTCTTACAGATAAATAAAAAATATGACCTTTGCCTAGAGGTAGTGTTGGTCCCGAACGTGGTAAGATGAGCCATTCGGGAGGAGGCAGAGCCAATGAGGGGGGGGGGGGGGACTAGAGCCGATCAGGGGGAAGGCAGAGACATTTGGTAGAGGAAGCTGAGAATGCCTGCTATTGTTGTCTATAGGCGCCAACTATTCACATCTGGTACTGGCATAGCCGCTGCAAGGGACACACACACACAGATAAAGGGCTGCACATGAAAAGCAGCTCATTAATTTTATACACACATTGGAAGAAACTTTGTTTTAAGCTGTATTATTAGCAAATAATGCAATTTATTGCAGTAACACAGCTTAGTGAATAGGGGCTTAAGTTTCTGTCAACTGAGGCAATAGAGCATCAGTGGAAGAAATGTAATTTGAACCTGCTTCACAGCCCACTGCTCTAAACACCTGGCTACTTGTCCATCCTGAACTTTGGAGCCACTGAGGGCTGAATGTACAGTATCCTATTAGTCTATTTTCTGAACCAGGACCTGAAGATTTGAAGTTGCAGCCTTTTGTTTCAAACCAGAAAACTCCTAATAGTGGATACATCATTTGAGGTATGATATTTATTTTATTTAATGTTTCTTTCGTAACGCCTTTCAGATTATCAAAGCGGTTTACATGGAGCATAACTTATGCATATGGTGAACAGTAAATTACAATACTCAGAGAACTTCGCTATACATTGAACAATAAGCAGTGAACAGTATTTAGGATTTATGGGGACTGTGATTAACTATATACCAGGGGTCTCAAACTCAAATTGCTTTGAGGGCCAAATGAGGACTTGTAGAATAACCCGGGGGCCGCACAAGACGCAGGCCTCATTTGCATAAGGGCATCATTTGCATAAATATTTGCATAATGTTACCATACACTAACTTTTAGTAAACATGCCTCTTAATGAGTGTATGGATAAAGAAAGACTAAAAGATTTCTACATTACTATAAACCAGTGCCAACCGCCAGGCACATTAGGAACTACTAGAAACACTGCTCATTTAGAACCCATAGCAAACCTGCCGTGTCCTAACAGCACTACCAGGACTCACAAAGCACCATACCCTAACTATCAAAAGGCAACACTGCAAATATTAAATCAACACCTTAAGACTTAAGACTGTATCGCACAATACTGTATCTGTTTATACTGAATGATAGGTAACGATAGGACTGTATCGCACAATACTGTATCTGTTTATACTGAGTGATAAGGAACGTTAGGACTGTATCCCTATTTTGTTAAAGTAATAAGAAACGCTGTACCCCAACCCATCTATCCCTGCTAGACTGTTGGTACCCAACAACTATCTTGCCGGCCTACACTAACTCATCTCTAGGCCAGCTGCCTTGACTTCACCCCACACTGCGCCACTCGAATCCAAAATCCAAGTATTTCTGGCAGACATAAAATGGAGCCTGCTCACACCTTCCTGATTTTGTGCATGTGTATACTAACATCTTCATATAGAACCATCCCACACTCACAATACTGCATTCCTCTACTATATACACCAATCTACCTTCTCCACCCCCCCCCTCCATTACCCATCCTGCATCAATACAACTTAAATCCTATCACCACCACACAAACACCAAGTAAATTACCCCAACGACACACCCATATCAAAGGGAACAAATCTCAAAAACACCCTAAAACCAAAGCAAAGAACACTATTGGATCTCAAATACAACTCACACGAACCACACACCAAGAACATCACACATGTAACATTATCCTTATTAATGCTAGGTCAATAAGGAATAAAACGCATATTATCCACAACATTCTAACTGACGAACAACCAGATATCCTATGCATAACAGAAACATGGCTCACTGACTCAGACTCTGCAACAATGAACCAAATACAGAAGCCCGGATACCAACTATACAACTGCCCACGCATCAACAGAAGAGGAGGCGGAGTCCTTATAGCAGCCAAAACCAGCCTTCAACTCACAACCACATCTACGGTCACAAATCCAGATCTTGACCTACTTAAAGTCGAGAGCATGGCATTATCCATCTGCCTAATCTATCGACCTCCCTCACCACAGCACGAAACACTAGCCACAGCACTAGAAACCATCACATCCACACAAAGCAAAAAATTCCAGATCATCCTCGGAGATTTGAACCTAGCATCAATTCCTCCGTCCCACACGGACTCCTTCTATGAAGCCATCGACCAATTGGGTTTCCAACAAATAATAAGCAACCCCACACACGATAGAGGAAACATCCTAGATATGATTTTCATACCCAGAAATCCACAACAAAGCAATGAACCACCTATAATAAACATAACTCAAGTACCATGGTCAGACCACCACCAAATCAACTGTAAACTTAAACTACAGTGCCAACCCAAAACCTCAAAGGAGATGAGAATGACCAACCCCATTAGGAAATTCAGCAAACTCAACGAGGAACACCTCATAAGCACCATTGCATCCCACATAAACCTAGATTCCACAGACCTAGACGAACTAACTAACAGATGGAACACACACATCCAAAATACATCTAACCCAACTCTGAAACACACATCAAACCAACATAAGATCAACTCGGAACCCTGGTACACAGGAACTCTAATAAAATCAAAAAGGGAGCTCCGTAAAATAGAGAGAAAATGGAGACAAACCAAATCCTCCGATCTCAAAACTAAATACATGGCCCATCTCGCAAAATACAAAGACGACGTGAACAATGCAAAAAAATTACATCACACCAACATCCTAAACAAGGCAATCAATCGCCCACGAGAGTTATTTGAACTAGTCAAATCACTAACCAAAACCGACCAAAATGCCAACCTCAACAAATCCATCAAGGTCCAAACACTGGCAAACCACTACGCGACCAAACTGACGGCCCCTGGTCCTCCACCCCCCCCACCAACACCACAAATCAGAAGTGAGAACAACACAACGCAAAACCAGTTATGGGAGCACTTCCACAAAATAGGAACCAAGCAAATCACAGCCATTGTCACAAGCCTGAAAAGCACCACCTCCCCACTAGATCCCTGTCCTGCATCCTGGATCAAGGCAGTGAAACAAGACATAGCACCTCACATAGCACACATAGTTAACCTATCCCTACAACAAGGAATCATGCCCTCAGAACTAAAGAAATCAGTCATTAGACCGATCCTAAAAAACACTACACTCAACGGAGAAGACCCAGCCTCCTACCGTCCCATATCAAGTATCTCATTCCTGGCAAAGATCATAGAAAAAACGGTCCTTCTACAACTCCAAGACCATCTGACTGACAGTGCTCCTCTTGATGACCAGCAATATGGCTTCAGGCAACATCATGGAGTTGAAACCCTGTTACTAGTTCTACTTAACAACCTCCTAAAGGGCCTTGAAAACAAAAAGAAAATGTACATTCTTGTATTCATTGACATCTCAGCTGCCTTTGATACAGTTAATCATGGGACCCTCATAAATAGGATAAAATCAATAGGAATAACAGGAACCCCACTAAAATGGTTCTCATCCTACATCTCAAATCGAACACAACAGGTTCAATTCAACGGAGAAAAAGCAGAATCTTTCTCACAAACACAGGGAATCCCCCAAGGCTCTGCTCTCTCAGCACTTCTGTTTAACATATATATGCAGCCACTATGCAAAATTTTCTCACGGCACGAAATTAATTACCACATCTATGCCGATGATATCATGCTATACACACAACTAGACACTAAAAACCCAGACTACAACCCACTGGAGACATGTATCGGAGAGATGCAAGACTGGTTACAACAAAGTAGTATGTCAATTAATCACAAAAAAACCGAAGTAATGTATATCTCCAAAGAACCGAATTTTGACCCTCCCATATCAATAATACTATGTAACAACACTTACCAAACAAAAAAAGAAATAAAGTATCTAGGAGTCACATTTGACTGTGACCTAAAGATGGAAAAACACCTCCGAAAGACCAACAGAGCAGTTTTCCACAAGCTTAGAGTGCTCCAACCCATTCGGAATATTATTGATCCCCAAGACTTCAGAACAGTGGCCCAAGCACTCATCATGCCACATTTTGACTACTGCAACGCCATCCTACAAGGTTTACCTAAAAAAACCCTAAACATATTACAAATGGCACAAAATGTAGCTGCCAGGGTCATAATGAAGAAAAATCTAAGTGACCACATCACACCAGTACTAATTCAATTACACTAGCTACCCATAACAGCTCGCACAAAATACAAAATACTAACAACCACCTTCAAACTCATCCACAACTTAGCACCTTCCTTCCTCAACAACCTAGTAAGATTGCAACCTCCTACCCGAAACAGAAGAACCCACAATTCCAACATCCTTCACACTCCAACAGATATAAGATCTGCCAAAGCTAACACCAGCCACAGGGCTTTCTCATATGCGGCGCCAACACTGTGGAACCAACTCCCACCAGAACTACGAGCTAGCAATGACCTTCTAGACTTCAGAAAGAAACTCAAAACGCACATTTTCCAATCACATTTCAACCTGAACTAAACCCACAGATGGAGCAGCCCCTGACCACTGTGTCCAAGAAGATTATCCTGTATATATGTATTTATGTATATATGTAAATGAACTCCCCCATAGCTAAGAAGTGTTAACTCTGTATGATGTGCTTTTCTGACAATCTGTATGTAAACAAAATTTGTACCTGCCTTGATTCGGCAGTTTCACAATAGTAATCCTACCCGCTTCTGATCGCTGGAAGGAGCGGGCTACAAATGCTTGCTAAATAAATAAATAAAAAAATAAACACATTTCAGAGAATAACAATACATGACCTACTCGGGAAAGAGAACAAGTGGCAATGTCAAATAGGAATTACATAAACAGAATACCTCAGCTCAGTTACACATGCAGAACATACACCATCACCAAACAAGGAATCACAATTTAGAAACAGGAAGACAATTAAACTGGGAACCCCAAAAGCCAAACTTAGAATGTACAACACTGTAGAAATAAAACTATACATTGATTTCCTCTTGTATTAAATAAAGTGCAGACGTTAAAGATGCACATTTCCAAGAGCTGACATATTTCAGTTAATAAATTCAAATAAAGAGATATTTTTCTACCTTTTGTGCATTTTTTTTTCAGTTGCAATTGTTCCATTCACTTTCTTCTGGTTTCTTTGTGTCTTCTGCTAACTCTCCATCGTCTGCTGTCCATTTGTCCTTTCTTCTTTCCTAGTTTTTTTCCATTCTCTCTACATCTGCTTTAACATACTAATCATTCTCCTTTTGCTCTTTCCTCATTCCTATTTCATCCACTCAAATTTTACCCCTCCATCCTCAATCCCCACTTACTCTCCCAATACCCGGCCAATTGTAGATTTTTCTTCCCTCCCACACAAAATATATTTCCCCTCTCCATTTCACTCTCCCAGCCCCATCCCATTCTAATCGTCCCCAACATCAACTCCCTTCTAGCTCCTGCCCCACCCAGCATCCGCTCCCTTCTAGTCCCCGCATCATCAGCCCATTTCCAGTCCTAGCTCCCTCCCCTCACAGCCCATTTCCTTTCCAAGCCCCCCTCCCCATCAGCCCATTTCCATTCCAAGCCCCCTTCCACTCAGCCCATTACCATTCCAAGACCCTGTCCCCATCAGCTATTTGCAGTTCAAGCTCCCCCTTCTACTCGGCCCATTTCCAGTCATAGCACCCCCCCCAGTCCATTACCAGTTCTAGCCCCCCCCCTAGCCCATTATCGGTCCTAAGCCCCCAACAGCCCACTTCCAGGCCTAACCCTTCCATCGCCCTATCTTCATTCTTAGCCCCCCCATAACCCCATTTCAGTCTTAGCCCCCCAATCAGACCACCTCCAGTCCTAACCCCCATCTGTCCATTACCATTCCTAACCCCCATCACCCCATTTTCAGTACTACCCCCCCCAGCCACACATCAAGTCCTGCTCCCCCCCCACATCAAGTCCTGCTCCCCCCCATCAAGTCCTGCCCCCCCCACATCAAGTCCTGCTCCCCCCCCACATCAAGTCCTGCTCCCCCCCCCACATCAAGTCCTGCCCCCCCCCACATCAAGTCCTGCTCCCCCCATCAAGTCCTGCTCCCTCCCTCCCTCCCCCCCCCGGGAAAATTAAACTTTAAAAAAAACCCAGCTTCTGCTGCTGCTGCCGCCGCTGCCGTGGCCGGCAATAGCAGCAATATCGCAAGTCCCGCGGGCTCCGTTCCCCCCCCTTCCTTCCTTCCTGCTTGCCTGCCAGTTCTCCGCTTCGGCTTTGGCTTTCAGAGCCGCGAAGGGAGAGCTTCTCCCTCGTGACTCTGTTCAGCCCGCTGGGGCAGATGGGAAATTTCCCATAAATAGGGCCTTTACGATTTATGCACCTAGAGTATGGAATGCCCTCCCCACCTTTATACGAAACATCTCGTACCTAACCCACTTCAGGAAGGCATTAAAGCAGCACCTGTTCACTACATACTACCCTGAATCCAGCCTTAGTAATCATACATATGAACCCTCAGACAATCACTCACTACACCTAAACAATCAGATTCAGTATGAAAAAGGATAATCAACTTATCCCTCAGAAGTACTCCCAGAAATAGAATTTAGACTCCCAGTGTAAATAAGATGTAGATATGATCTGCCTGAAAACAGATAACAGCGTAAATACAATGTATATAGTTCCCCCAGTTACTTCCAAGTGTAAATAAGATGTAGATAGGATCTGCCTGAAAACAGATAACAGCGTAAATACAATGTATATAGTTCCCCCAGTTACTTCCAAGTTGATCTCCCTGTTTATTGTAAATACAACTCAGAGTGCCTGTGTTGTATAGTTGATGTTAAATGTAAACCGCTCTGATCTAAAATAGAGCGGTATAGAAGAACTGTTAAATAAAATAAATAAAATAAATAAATAAATAAACTGAAAAGCGCTTATGTATTCATCCCTTTTCCTATGAAACCCATAAATAAGATTTGGTCCAACACATAATTAGTTGATTAGGGTCCACCTGTTTGCTATCAGTGTCACATGATGCCTGTATATCATTGTGGATAACATGTTAAAACCCTCGACCCAGTGTGCAGCGGCAGCCAAGAGAGCAAATAGAATGCTAGGTATCATAAGGAAAGGAATGGAAAATAAAACAAATGCCTCTATATCGTTCCATGGTGAGACCGCACCTTGAATATTGTGTGCAATTCTGGTCGCCGTATCTTAAAAAGGATATAGAGTTATTAGAAAAGGTTCAGAGAAGAGCCACCAAAATGGTAAAGGGGATGGAAGGATACTCCTATGAAGAAAGGCTAAAAAGGTTAGGGCTCTTTAACCTGGAAAAGAGACGGCTGAGGGGAGATATGATAGAAGTCTATAAATTAATGAACGGAGTGGAATAGGTAAACGTAGATCGATTGTTTACATTATCAGAATATAGAAAGACTAGGGGACATGCAATGAAGCTACAGGGTAAACTATTTAAGACTAATAAAAGAAAATATTTTTTCACTCAACGTGTAATCAAACTCTGGAATTTGTTACCTGAGGATGTAGTAAAGGCTGTTAGTGTAGCTGGGTTTAAAAAAGGTTTGGACAAGTTCCTGGAGGAATGGTCCATAAACCCTTATTAAGAAGGGACCCAGGATATCAATGCTTGACCCAGTACAAGCATTGCGGAACCTGTGTCTTTTGGAGAAACTGCTAGGTACGTATGACCTAGATTGGCCACTGTTGGAAACAGGATACTGGGCTTGATGGACCTTGGTCTGACCCAGTATGGCATAACTTATGTTCTTATGTATAAATATACTTGTTCTGAAAGGCCCCTGACTCTGCAACACCACTAAGCATACACCATGAAGACCAAGGAGTACTCCAAACAGGTCAGAGACAAAGTTGTGGAGAAGAATAGATCAGGGTTGCATTATAAAAAAATATCCCAAATTCTGAATATCCCACAGAGCACCATTAAATCCATTATAACAAAATAGAAAGAATATGGCATCACTACAAACCTGACAAGAGAAGGCCGCCCACCAAAACTCACAGCTTGGGCAAGGAGGGCATTAATCAGAGAAACTACAAAGACACCAAGGATAACACTGAATAAACTGCAAAGATCCATAGTGGAGATGGGAGTATCTGCCCATAGGACCACTTTAATCCGTACACTCCAGAGAGTGGGGCTTTATGGAAGAGTGGCCAGAAAAAAGCCATTGCTTAAAGAAAGAAATAAGAAAACACGTTTGGAGTTTGCACAACAGCATGTGGCGGACCCCCCAAACACATGGAAGAAGGTTCTCTGGTTGGATGAGATGAAAATTAAACTTTTTGGCTATCATGGGAAATGCCATGTGTGACACAAACCCAATACTTCCCATCACCCCAAGAACACCATTCCCACAGTGAAACATGGTGGTGGCAGCATCATGCTGTGGGGCTGTTTTTCATTGGCAGGGACAGGAAACCTTGTCATGATTGAAGGAACGATGGATGGCACTAAATACAGGGCAATTCTTGAGGAAAACCTATTTCAGTCTGCCAGAGATTTGAGACTGGGATGAAGGTTCACTTTCCAGCAGGACAATGACCCTAAATATACTGTTAAAGCTACACTGGAGTGATTTAAAGGGAAACATTTAAATGTCTTGGAATGGCCTAGTCAAAGCCCAGATCTCAATCCAATTGAGAATCTGTGGCTTTACTTGAAGATTGCTGTACACCATTGCAGCCTTAAGGAATGGGTGAAAATCCCAGTGGCTAGATGTGCTAAACTAATAGATACATACCCCAAGAGACTTGTAGCTGTAATTGCAGCAAAAGGTGGCTCTACAATGTATTGATTTTGGGGGGTGAATACATATGCACACTCCTGTTTTCAGTTTTTTTGTCTTAATTATTGTTTCTTTTACAATAAAGAATATTTTCCATCTTCAAAGTTGTAGACATATTGTATATATCACATGGTGCTAACTCCCAAAACGTCATTTTAATTCCAGGTTGTAATGCGACAAAACAGGACAAACACAGAGAGGATGAAGACTTTTGCAATGCACTGTACATAGTGTGGGAAGAGATTAGTGGGATGTAGGTTAATTAGTAGTCCGGGGTCCGAGGGGGAAGGGGAGGATAACCGGCCAGGCGTCAGTAGCAAAGTATTCTAGGAATAAGAAGGTCTTTAGCTTTTTGCGGAAGTCTCTGTAGTCCGTGGTGCTTCTTAGGGTACTTGGGAGAGAGTTCTGTAGTGTAGGACCATATATTGAGAAGGTTCTTTGTCAGGCTGCCTGGGTGCTTGTTATCTTGGGTGTTGGGATGCTGAGCAAGTTCTGGTTTTGCTGTCTTCTGGATCTCATGTCTGGTAATTTGTTCAAGAGGTTGCAGAGGCAATCTGGAGCTTGACTGTGGGTCGACTTAAAGGTTGTCGTAATTGCCTTGTACTCGATGTGGGCCTGTATGGGGAGCCAGGGAAGCTTCTTGAGCACTGGGGTGATGTGTTCATGTTTCGTCGTTCCTGTAATCAGTCTGGCTGCAGTGTTTTGGGCTAGCTCCGAGGGGTTGGAGGGCATTTTTTGGGAGGTCTTGGAGGATGGAGTTGCAGTAATCCAGTTATGGGGTGATGATGTCCTGGCAGACTGTACGGAAGTGGTTAGGGCTCAGGAGTGGCCTTAGGTTGTTTAGAGCTTTCAACTTGTGATATGCTGTGGACATGACATTCTTTATGATACATGCTTAAAACATTTCTTACTAAAACTGACAGGAAAACTATATATTTGAAACGTGGACTTACATTATAGCTCTTTGAATAAAGTTTTTGTAGAATGCAACAACTAGAATGTTCCATGAGCATATATGCTGAATGACCATTTCAGAAATGGCTTGCACAAAGCATAAGACATGATGGAAACATGGTTGCTTTTGTATGAACTTGAAGCTACCTTTATTCTCTTTAAGTGCAGGGCCAGGACCAGGATACGATGAGGCACCCTAGGTGAACCTCATTCCAGACACCAGTTGCTTCTGCCCTCATGCAAACAGGAAGTCTGAATTAGAAGGGGGCAAAAGCAGGAACAGCACCACAGTGCCCGAGGTTTCGGCAAGTTTTGAGGTGCTGTTTCAAGTCATAGCCGCTGCTGCTGGTGCCAGAGAAGGGCAGCAGCGGTGGCAATGGGCCGACCTTGCACCATGACACTCTGGGTGACTGCCTAGTCAGCCTAATAATAGCGCCAGCCCTGTTTAAGTGTATCCTTCTACAAAATCTCTTAAGTTATGTCCCCCTAGTCTTGAGAAATTTTCAGGGTTTCCTAAAGTACCATCAGACTCTTGAGCATTTGTTACCACAGAAACATGAACAAGGGACCCATGTGATCCCAAAATCTACATCTATGTAAATGTTTAATCTGGGCCCAATGGTGAAGGGGAGAGCAGTTTTTAAAAGCAAAGACAAATCCAATCCCACTGAAATGGAGTAAATGAAATTAAATACCAGTGTAATGATGTGGGACTACCTGGGATAGGTTGCATTGGTCAGGCAGTGCATTTCCGTCTATATTTGGGTGCACATTTAAGAATAATTTAAGAAAGCTGAAAACAAGGTTTGCATTCCTCTTCTTAACAGCTTCTATATTTGAGGAAAATCCCTGCTAAGATCAAGTGACAGAATATCCTGTATATCTCTGCCTGGCAACCCTATCAACTTATTCAGGTTATGGCCTATTAGAATGAGCAGAAAGAATTGACTGCAAAATAATCCTCCTCTGATTTTCTTAATGGCAGTTAATGTTCTAGCCTCAAGCATTATAGGTACAGGGAACAGCGTGGGATGTCCTGGCTTCCAATAATTTTTAATAGGGCACATTTTCTGGATTTTCACTTGTCACCTCCTCCTCCTTGCTCTATAAATACAATGCACATATTTCTATTTAAATATGATGCAAACCATGGAAAGAAAATAATTGAATATAGTAATTAATAAGTAGCATAAAAATCTCCTATAACATCTACATGATGCCTGAGAGAACTAGGATACTTACAATGAGGAATTCAAAAGAAAAGTTTCACGAGCTGGCCTAGTGGCTCCAGTGGCACGTTCCGTGTCGGATCACACAAGATCCAGGTTTGATTGCGGGGCTGGTTTTTGCTTCTTGGATCAGCTAGGGCTGGAGACGTTGCAGAAGCAACTTCATAGTCCTTTATGGAGAAAGAGGCCATGTCATAGTACAAAGTGATATCTACAGGCCGGATCCATACATTAGTTGGGTTCTGGAGGGAGCCTGACAGGAGGGATATAAAAACAGGCGAAAAAAACCAACATTGAGTAAGTATGCAGGGAGACGGGGCTGGTGTAAGGATATGAGATGGTCTAGGCCAACCTCATCCCTTGTGCTCCCCTGCTTTTACCCTCACCCCCATTAATGCCACTGCGGCCTCTCTCTGACACCTTTAGCAGTGGCAATGACTTCAAATAGCCCCATAGCATTTACCTAAACCTCTAGTGCTGCGAGACTGTTTGTGCTTCTGCCCCCTCCAGTGCTTGATGCAGACTTACTTTTACTTGGGGGCGGAAGCAGTTCATTAGTTGCTTCTACCTCAATGTAAACAGGAAGTTGGTATTGAACATCGAAGGGGGCGGAGGCACAAACAGCCCCGTAGTACTGGAGATTTAGGTAAGCGCTATGGGGCTGTTTGAAGCCATTGCTGCCAGTGGAGGCAACGGGCTGCCTTTGGACCATTGGCGCTCTAGGTAACTGCCTAGTTCACCTGATGGTCGTGGCAGCCCTAGATAAAGGTACATTGCATCCATAGCCCAATAAAGACCATTTCCAATTGAGCTGGATGTTTGAGACAAATAGGAAGAAATGGCATAGCTTAAAAGAAATTTTAAAAATAATTTACTGTAAGCAGAAGGAACTTGAGACAGAACAAAATCAATTCCAATTGCCATACGGTCCTAGCATTTTTTAGATAATTCCATCATTCATACTAAGGATTTTTTAAATATTGCTATGTTAAATTCTAATTGTTTATTGAATCCTTGTGCAATATTCTTGTAACTCATTTAAGATTCCTTGTATTCATTTTGCTATATGTGTGTAATTCTATCCATATCTACATTTTTTTGTCATTGGAGGTATTAGGGAGTTTTGTAAGTTGCAACACACCTTAAAAGACAAAAAAAAAGAGATGTTGTATAACATGTTTTTGAGATCACAAATATATCTTCTTTAGGAGGGTTTTTGAATGGGTTCTTACTTTTTTTTTTAGGAAATCCTTAGTGCATTTGAAAAGTTTGATGCATATTTCCAATAAAATGAAAGCAGATTTTATATTGCAGATATCTTTTGGAATTTTGAAAAATTTAAAGTGAATTGTTGGGTTTGCTTCTATTTTTTGCTGAAAAATTCTGTAAAGATTTTCCTCAAATTCAAGAGGGGGAAAAAAATCAACAGATTTCCCCAGTGGATCTGGAAAAAAACCCCAAACATTCTGTCAAGTCTGAACCCAGCTGAAATGTACCTAGCCTGAGTATGATTTTGAATCGTTGACTTGTCTTGTACAGTATATGAAAAAGAAAAGATTGTAAGAGAGCTGAGGAAAGCAGATTTTTAGAAATGATGGTGTGGCTAACTGTCCATAAAAAAGGCAATATAAGAGATGTCATGCTGGAACAGATCAATAACCCTTCGTGCCTGGCATCCTGTCCTTGAAGGCCATTTTTCTAAAGTGCGTTAGGGTTTTGCACTTACTTTTAGTGCTAAACGAGCATTAAGTGCTAAGCTTCCATGATAATCGTCAGGGGCATGGCCGGCATATTCCTGGCAGTTAATGCGCAGGTGCGTACCCTAACATACGGCGCAATTAATGTGGGTGCATCTAGCTTAACCTATTGAGATGGTTTAGTTGGACCCAAGCTAATTGCAACATTGACAGCATGTGTTGTCCCCCTGCAATATCTGTAATCCCGCTTTTTCCTCTAACACAACCATTCACCTCCTGAACTCGCGACTGGTAGTTAGCACGGTAACAATTACTGCAGACTCAAGCACGCAATTACCGTGCGGGAAGACATACAATGACAGCTTAGTGCACTTTAGTAAAAGGGCCCCGGGTCACTTGGAATGATCCAGACTATTGTACTGGCAAAGTCAATCTCCTTGTACTCCAACCTGTCGAAACATGGACCCAAAACACAGTATATTAGGAATAAGTATATTTAGGATTTTCAAAATGCGATTATATACAAGATAACTTGATAAGTCATTTCTGTGGGTAGAACAGCATTTTATGCACAGAAATAGGCATTTATAAAATCAATTAGGGTATATGTATATACCCTACATATATATAAGTTTCTCTCTCCTCAACGGAGGCATTCCTGAGGGTGGAGTTTCGATGAGGTTGGACTTATGAACTTATTTAAGAAAATATATACCTAAGCACGTAAAATAAAATGGAAAATCTGTGCGTGTCTCAGACAGGGCCGGTGCTCTCGCCCCCACCCACATTGCCACAGCTGCTGCTCTCGGGAACTTACAGCAGTGGATATTACTTTAAAGAGTCCCACAGTGATTACTGAAATCTCCGGCGCTGCGCGCTCTTTGTGCTTCCGCCCCTCCGATTCAGACTTCCTTTTGCATGTGGGTATAAGTGGCAGGTCTAGCCGCTTCCGCCCCTATGCAAACAGGAAATCTGTGTCAGTGGGCAGAAGCACAAACAGCACCCCAGCATCAGAGGTTTCGGTAAGCTCTGTGTTGCTGTCTAAACTATTTGCTGCCGCTGCAGGTCCCAGAGAGGGGTGGCAATGGCAGCAGTGCTCGGCCCTCGGACCATTGGCGCTCTAGGTGATTTCCTAATTTGCCTGATGGTAGCACTGGCCCTGGTCTCACAGCAGGTGAGAATTCATGTGAGATCTTTCTAGAGGTTGGGTTGGAACTTATGCTCAGATCTGCTGTGCACGGCTGACATATCACTTTGCTTCAGTTCTCTATCATTTCATAAAGGAGTATAATTTTAATTGAGGGTTAGCCTTTCTAGGAAATGAAAATGAAAATTAAACATGTAAGCTCACTGGGCTATTGTTGGAATCACCATCTTGATTTAATTTTTGGAAAGAAGGGACTTCATGTACTCCCACCTTTCTTAGGGAAAATTGAAATGCATATGGGGTAAATGCTGTGTCAGATCACACTGTCTTGAGAAAGTGAAAACATGCGTCAATTAAAGTATAAAAGATGTTGCAGGGTCAAGCCAACCACAAGGCGAACTAGGCAACTGCCTAGGATGTCAACTTCTGGGAGGCAGCAAAGACCTGCTCATTCAAGCTGAACAAATTTTGACAGCCAGGAGGGGTGTAAGACAAAGTTTGCCTAGGGCGCTAATTCCTTAACTCCGGGGCTGGCCCTGGTTGTCACACTATTGAGGTTTTAACAGACCGTTTAACACAAACTGAACATGAAACGCAAATGACTTGCTTACAAATGATTCAATAATAAAGAAGATACTGTGTTATTATTCCACTCAGGTCAGAAACAATTTCATAGTATGGACATCATCTGATGATTTTTCAAAGTAAAAACTCTCTTGAGTAGCGAAAAAATGGTTAGCGCACAGCCAAGTGTCCTGATGTATTAATTACAATTGTAAATTGTGGCCAGCAGTGAACAGTCCTAGATGACAGAATATGTGCAATGAGATCAGTCAGATCTTTAAATCATCATGATCGGGGGCATATGACTGAAAAAAAAGCCCCTCCCCGTGTCTTATCTTTTTATTTCTAAGGTTATGGATTTTAAAACGAGAGCAATTACCTCATATGTTGGTTACGGGCGAGAAATATATTTTACACAGAAATGAACATGTTGTAAGGTAGAGAAACCCATAAAGTTACATTTTCACTACAGAGGTGGTCAAACATCCCTCTGGTTGTAGAAACACATTTTTTGTTGTTAATGCTTTTACAGTCAAAATCTACAAAAGAAAAAGCTGAAATTTTAAAGTCAGATATTAAATAATTCAGTGATTTGGAGATGCTTCGAAGTTGGAAGCTATCAGTGCCATCAGATGAGTTTATACGTGATTTATTCATGTGTTAACATTATTTTCACATTATTTTAGACACTTCGGGTCGTATTGAACGAGATGCTGCTGCTGCTAACTTCATTCTTTAAGGAAGCTCATGTATTAATTCAGCTGCAATCTGAATCACTGGCAATTAGTCTTTTAAGTTGCTGCCAGATGGAGTATATAAATTATTAGTTCTCTGGCAGGCAGACATAGCTAGTGATTCATAGAGCTGCCCCTCTAGTTTGCCTCAGTTAATAAGATTCAGGGACTATTCAGTGCATCCTCATTGTCTCACTTTGCAAGGGCTTTTGGATTCCTTGCCTTTTTAATGCATTTTAATGAATGCCTAAAGCCATGTGTGCAGATAATCAAATGCTTTCCAAACTTCGGTTTGGTAGTATCACATTGATTGTATTTATATTTTGGTTGTGAGCTATTTGGGAAAACAAAGCAAACCATAAAACCCGGGAGGCCTTCACCAGCCCACAGGGGGCAGCCTATGGCTTAGTTTCCCATTATCATTACTTGCTGTTTTGGGGTCGCCAATTTATTATTAAAATGCGGGCTCATGTTTCAGAATCCTGTACGGATGAACCGGTGTGTGTTCAAATCAGGGAGTCATGCGTATGAACCTTTTCACTAAAAGGCCCAAGTTGGACAACTGATATGGTGAATGGATCATATCTCTCAAAAGCTACTCTTCTAGGACAAAGCTGTCACCTATAATGGGTTTGTTGACCTTTATCTGTGCAAACTACAAAATCATGAAGTTTTGAAAAAGCAGAGAGGCATGCCGTGCATTGTACGCTGCCGATGCTATAACTACTTTATCTTGTGCCACAGATTGACGGCCTCCTTGGTATTCTTTCCCAGTGGTGCTATTGCAAGCTTCTAGGCAATGTGGACATGGTGTGCATCACCATATACTCAGAGGATGGAATTCTGATTATATAATAAATGGAATATGGATGCTGTGTGGCTTTATAATTTAACATGTAAAAATTGCATATTAGGGATGCATGAACAGCTGGGACCACAGCTTTCGAGGACTATTCCAACACAGATGAATGAATTGCAAAGACCACCATAGGAGAATCTGTCAGCTGCAGAGGCAGTCTGAGAGAGAGAACCCAGAGCAGTCTTTCTGGCAAAGATCAGATATAGAGAGAAAGGGAGGAGGGAGAGAGGGAGGAATGAGGGAAAGAGAGTGAGCCTGTTCCATAGCAGGTTTAGAATAGAAACATAGAAACATAGAAAAATGACAACAGAAAAAGACCACATGGACTATCTAGTCTGTCCTTCCATATCAACCACTACAACAGTCCCCTTTTTTTCTTTAGAGATCCTCTGTGTTTGTCCCATGCTTTTTTGAATTCAGATACTGTTCTCCTCTCTACCACCTCCACTGGGAGACTATTCCACAGATCCACCACTCTTTCCGTAAAGAAATATTTCCGCATATCACTCCTGAATCCATCCCTTTTCACCCTCATCCCATGTCCCCTCGTAGCAGAACTTGCTTTCAATTGAAAGAGGCTCTCCCCCTGTACATTTATGCCACGGAGGTATTTAAACATCTCAATCATATCACCTCTATCCTGCCTTTCCTCTAAGGTGTACATATTAAGATCCTTAAGTCTGTCCTCATATGCTTTATAATGAAGACCACTAACCATTTTAGTAGCCACCCTCTGCACCAACTCCATCCTGTTTATATCCTTTTGAAGGTGTGGTCTCCAGAATTGCACACAATACTCCAAATGAGGTCAAACCAAACACTTATACAGAGGCATTATCACCTCCAATTTTCTGCTAGCCATTCCTCTCCGTATGCACCCAAGCATCATTCTAGCTTTTGCTGTCACCTTTTCTACCTGTTTAGCTACTTTAAGATCATCAGACACAACCACATCTAGGTCCTGCTCTTCTTTAGTGGACAAAAGTACTTCACCCCCTATGCTATATTGCTTCCTTGGATTGCTGCAGCCAAAATGCATGACCTTACATTTTTTAACATTAAATTCCAGCTGCCAAATTCTAGACCATTCAAGCTTAGCTAGATCCCTCCTCATGTTATCTATACCTTCTTGGGTGTCTACTCTACTACAGATTTTGGTATCATTCGCAAAGAGGCAAACCTTGCCTGACAGCCCTTCCGCTATATCACTAACAAAGATGTTAAAAAGAATCGGACCAAGGACAGATCCCTGGGGCACACCACTGCTAACTTCCTTTTCCTCAGAGTGAGCTCCATTTACCTGTACCCTTTGTCGCCTCCCACTCAACCAATTTCTAACACAAGTAGTAACTTTAGGGTCCATCCCTAGGGTGCTCAGTTTGTTAATAAGTTGCCTGTGAGGAACAGTGTCAAAGGCTTTAGTTAAGAGGATTTATCAAAGTGGTA
Organism: Ichthyophis bannanicus; assembly: GCA_033557465.1. Classification (NCBI taxonomy): domain Eukaryota; kingdom Metazoa; phylum Chordata; class Amphibia; order Gymnophiona; family Ichthyophiidae; genus Ichthyophis; species Ichthyophis bannanicus. Next base: position 190,547,578 of record CM066038.1, on the reverse strand, counting down.
AAATGGAAACTGCTGACCTTTGCAGTGGTGGTGCAGCAGCAGATATAGGGGGGCGTGCTCAGTAAAGACTTATTTAGTAAAGGTTAGAATGCATTAACTTTCATTAACATGCGCTAAGTGCTGCCATGGCCCTTGTACTTCTGTGGGCCATGGTACCACCTAATGGACTTCATGAATGTGTAGTACGCATGCTTCTAAATGTTAGCGCGCTATCTGCTGCAGTGACTATGTTATTTCTATTGGTGCCAGATTTCCTGTTAGGCACGTGAACACAGTGTCAGGGGGCTATGAAATTTTTAGCGCCTACAAAGGAGGGAAAGAAACTTAAAAAGCTGAAAAAATAAGAAAAAAGGAAAAACGACGATGGGAAAATTGTCATGCAACTAAAACCTCAAATGGCGTTTACCCCTCTTTTTGCACATTTCAAAGAGAAAGGGACTATGAACACCAAACGCTGGCCCTGATTCCTAGGGACACGGTGGCAGATAGCACACTAATATTTAGTAAACATGGTTCAGATTGTAAGCTGTCAGCACGGATATGATTCCTCTTCATCACTTTAGATCTGTCCTCTATTTTATCGACATGGATTTAGCTCAGGCCTTTTCTGTGGTAGGTCAAGGTGGTTTACATTCATTGCTCTAAGTTGCATGTAGTTGCTGCTGTATTACAGAGGGGCATGAGAGAAACGCACACAGCTTGATATGGAAAGGGAACTATCTGGATAATGGCAACCGTTATATTTTCATTAGCTAACACTATCGGTGGATATTCAGCGGCAGTACCAGATAGCTCTGCGGAATATCTCGGCACTATCCTCTTCATGCAGACATCTCTGGCCCATTTTTGGCCCTTGGTATCATCATTGTCCTCAGCTACTTAAACGGCAGATTTGTAAAGCTGAGTGAATCTGGCAGGAAATCAGGGTGAACTATTTGTTAGAAATAAGTGTAGGGAACAACAGAAGCTCTACCATCAAAGCATAAAAAAGGTTAAGAGAACTTATTTTTCTGACCTCATTCACTCTATCAATAATCCACCTAAAAAGCTCTTTCATATCGTGTGAAGGTTAACAGATCCATCCATTGATGCTGCCCTAACTCCTGCGTTGGAGGTATTAGTTTACTATGTTTCTGCTAAAATACTGGATATTAGGAAGGAATTTCCCAATGTTACTGTGCATGAAGGAGCCCTAACCGCATGTGTTCACAATATATCTGTGCTTTCATAATTCCAATCACAGATTGATTCTTCTCTTCATTTCCTTTATGTAACTACTGCCCCTTTAATTTTTTAACCTTACTGTATCTCTGATCAGCTTCTTGAACAAGGCTGGTTCTACCCTTAGGCAAGACGAGGTGGTCACCTAGGGCAGCAGCTTCTGAGGGGCAACGAGGATCAGCAGCGGTCAAAGCAAAACAATAGATCCCGACAGCTCCACAAACTCCGAGCCGTCAGCACATTCTTTTATCTGCTGAGAGAGCAGGCACAGACATACATACAAAACAAAGTGTAATATTGAAAAGTATGATGCTTTGAAATATATGTTAATATTTAAATAGTTTTAATATTTGGCAGTATGGATAGGCATCAGAAATCTTTTAACAAAGTCCCACATCATAGACTCCCGAGGAAATTAGAAAGTAATGGCATAGGAGGCAATGCCCTATTGTGAATTGGAAATTAGTTGAGAGAGGGAAAGAAACAAGGTGAAAATTGCCCACTTACAGTGTGAGAAAATGCCGCATTGCCCTTTCCTCATACTGTAGGTCTGTGATAGGACTGAGTGCGAAGGCACATGCTAAATGTCTCTCATTAACGAAGTGATGCATTTGGATCTGTATGAGACATCTTGTGCATATATTTGTATCTATCTAGTGATACAGCATGATGCAAGAGTAGCACACGAGTATGTATGCAGAATGAAGGAAATGTGATAGGAGTGTCGAGTGAGTTCGTGTGTATGTGCATATATCCAGGTCTGGGTGCGTGGTTGGGCGGGGGGGTGACTTGCAGTGTGTGCTGTACTGTGAGAGTGGCATGTGTCCACATCTATGTAGGGGACTGTGACCAGTGTGTTATCTGTGGACGGGCTGTGTGTGTGTGTGTGTCTGTTGTCCAGGGGTATGTAGTGTGGTGGTGCACTGTGTATGTGTTGGTGTTCACATGTATGTGGTGTGGTGGTAGGGGTGTGTGCATGTTGTGTGTGTGCATTCATGTGTTGTGGGGTAGGGATAATTATGGGAAGTGTGCAAATACATGTGGTATGGGGGTAGAGGTGTGTGTGTGTGATGTACATGCATGTTGTATGACAGTAGTAGTGTGTGTGTTGGCTAGTGCGTGTAGGTGGTGTGTGGTGGGGAGTTTGAACATTCACATGTTTATCTTGTGACATAGACAAGGAGTATATATGTATGCACATATAGAGATATAATATAGAATGGGGGGGGGTGTATGGACATGTGCAAGTATGTACTATAGGGGTGGGGTATTTACCTGTGCATCTATGTGGTGCAGAGGTAGGCTATGCTTCTTAGCATACAGACATTCTAGGCCCTCTTTCCCATACACTTTTTCCTGTGCTCCTCTCTCCAGTGCACCTCCCACTTCACCTCTGTTTCCCTTCCAATATTCTTCCCTTCAGTCTCTTTTCCCCTTTCACTCTCACCCTGCTCTTCATTCCTCTATCCCCTGAGTGACCCCTTCCTCTTATGCTCACTCCTTGCCATCTCTCACTCCCTCTGTCCATCCTCACTCCCCCCTCACATGCTCATATATTGTCATCCCCGTTTCTAGCCTTCTGTGTTCAGCAGACCTCTCTTCTCCTCCCGTGGCTGTCGATTTGGCCACAATTGCAGCTTGCTGCTTCTTCTTCTGCCAGCGGGGATCGGCTTCCCACTGGCCGTGGCTCTGCATTTGGATGGAGATCACAGCCCATGGCAATTATTCCGCTTGGTGGGGATGGACTCTCTGATGTCATTTGCTCTGCACGTGGCCATGAACGTGGTCTGTGGTCTTCTTTTGCCTGGTGGGGGATGGGGTCCTTGTTCAAAGCGGGAAGGGGTATAGGTATCTGTTTGTGCAAACAAATAAATGTGTACAGACAGACAAAAGCACAAAATAATTAAAAACCACTTGATGTGGACTTCTCAGTAAGTTGAAATTTTCAACTTTCCTTATTGGCTATTCCTTTTTTTAATATTTTTTGTACGCACTAAGAATTTCCTTTTTCTTTTGGATTGTAATAATTTGAAAATAAAAAAACAAAACAAACAAGCGAACAGGGATTAAAAGAAGGAAGGTGGAATAGTGGAGTACTCCAGGAATCTGTATTGGGAATGGTAGTTTTTAGCATATTTCTAAAAGATCTGGAATTGGGAACAAGAAGTGAGTTGATTGAATTTGCAGATGACAAATTATTCAAAGTTGTTTAATTGCATGCGGATGTAGGAGGATCTTGTTACGCTCGGAGTCTAGGCATCCAAATGGCAGATGAAATTTAATGTGAATAAGCGCAAAGTGATACACGTAGTAAAGAATATAGATATGCAATGATAGGTTCCACTTAGGAGTCACAACTCAGAAAAAGGTGTGCAGTATGCGACCAAAAAAGCAAAATGTTAGGAATCATTAAGAATGTTATGGAGAACAGAACAGACTATTATAATACCTCTGTATCGCTCCATTCTGTGACCACACCTGAGTATTCTGTACAATTTTGATCGCAGCAACTCAAAAATATATAGCAGCATAAGAAAAGGTACAGAGAAGGATGGCCAAAATGATAAAGGTCTGGAACTACTCTCTTATGAGGAAAAGCTAAAGAGGTTGGGACTCTTCATCTTGGAGAAGAGATAGCTGAGGGGAGATATGATAGAGGCCTATAAAATCCTAGTGGAGTGGAACTGGTAAACATGAATTGATTATTTACTCTTTCAAAAAGTACAAGAACTAGGGGATATGCCAGGAAGTTACAAAGTAGTTTATTTAAAACAGATAGGGGAATGTAAATATGCCCAAATCTGTATACGTGTAGCTATATGGATAAATTTAGGCCACCAAAGACTGTTCTAAATTTATTTATATGCCTATACAGATAGCAGCTTAATATCATTGCTATCCGTAGAGTAGCGGTGCTCACCAAAGTAAACATATATTCAGCGCTACCATTTCTATGTATGGTGGTGTTGAAAATTTTAAATGGTGTAGCTTGTGTTTAAAAAAAAATGTCAACCATGGGGCTGAAATATCAGGCCAATTATTCGCTGAACATGCAGAAAAAGGTAAATAAATGTAATTTGAAGATTCAATAATTTGAAATGTCTATGCAGGTGGTTATTTTTGGTTCCTTACTCTTCAACAACCTTCGCTATGCTAATGATACCACATTACTGGCTGAAAGTGAAGACAATTTGAAACATTTGCTTCTCAAGATTAAGTAGTCTTAAAATGGGTTTGCACCTTAACGTTAAGAAGACAAAGATCATGACAACTGGCAAAATCAATAAGTTCATCATTGATGGAGAAGAAAATGAAATAGTTGACAGCTTTAACTTACTTGGATCGACAATCAACAAAGAAAGGACTAGCAGTCAAAAAATCTGATGATGTATTGCTCTTGGTAGAATGGCTATGAAGGACCTAGACAAGATCCTCAAGAGCAGAGGTGTCTCTCTCCATACAAAGATTTGACTTGTCCAGGCCATGGTATTTTCAATAACATCATATGGATGCAAAAGTTGGACAGTGAAAAAGATAGGAAGAAAATTGATGCCTTTGAATTATGGTGCTGGCGACGAATACTCTGTATACCGTGGACTGCTCAAAGAACAAACCAGTCAGTACTAGAGGAGATCAAACCTAAGCTTTCTTTAGAAGCTCAGATGACAAGACTTTGACTTCCATACTTTGGACATATGATGTGAAGAGAGAGATCATTGGAGAAAGACATAATGTTTGGCAAGGTAGAAGGTCACCATAAAAGAGGAAGGCTGGCAATGAAATGGATCAATACAATAACAGCAGCTATGGACACCACTCTGTTAACAATGAGCTGCTTGGCTGAAGACCGAACACAGTTTAGATCAACTATCCAGAGGGTCGCCAAGAGTCGACACTGACTCAACGGCACTTAACAATAAAAACACTGATCTTATTTAAATGGAACTGGTTGCCATCAGGTTGCAGGAGTTTCAATTCAGTCTCGAGAAGTGCTCATGTCCAGGGGCAGTGAATACTGTTGTTAGGGACATATGGATCACACACATATATCTTCCTACAGAACAGTAGTCTCCAACTCAGTCCTGGAAGTTCACCCCAGCCAGTCTGGGTTTTCAGGTCATCCACATTGAAAACACATGAGAGAGGTCATTGTGGATGTCCTTAAAATCCAGACCGGCTGATGTAGATCTCGAGGGCTGGGTTGTGAACCATTGCTATAAAATACATGCATGATTTCTGGAGACTACATCAGTCATAGCGTTTCATGAGGTCTGGCAGTGTTGATAATTCTTGTGACTGCATTACTATCAGATCAAAATCGGATCTTCAGAACCAGGGCACTGAGCAGCATCTCTGTAAGACAGTGATTTCCAAACCTGTGCAGGGCAACCCCCAGTCAGTTGGGTTTTTAGGATACCCACAATATATATGCATGAGATAGATTTGCATGCAATAGAAGCAGTGCATGCAAATCTATCTCATGCATAGTAATATAGTATATGACAGCAGATAAAGACCAGTATGGTCTATCTAGTCTTCCCACTAAGGTGGTCCATGCAGGTTGCCCCCTTTATTTGTTGAAGTATAAAAGATAGTTAAGTTTATTTTGATTTTATCCTCTTGCTATAAAGGGATCCACTGCATTTGTCCCATGATATTTTGAATTCTGTCAATGTATTTGCCCCCACCACCTCTATCCAAGCATCCACCATCCTTTCAGTGAAAAAGTATTTCCTGATGTTGCTTTTAAGTTTACCTCCTTGTAGCTTCATTTTATGCTCTCTAGTTTTACAGCTTCCTCTACTTTGAAAAAAGTTTGTTTGTTCATTAATATCTCCCCTGTCCCTCCTCTCCTCTAAAATATACATATTTACTATAGGTCTTCAAGCCTTTTCTCATACGAGTCTTCAGGTGCAGGCTCCAAATCATTTTGGTCACCTTCCCCTGAACCGTTTCAAGTCTTTGTATATCCTTTGTGAGATATGGTCTCCAAAACTGAACACAATACTCCAAGTGAGGCCTCACCAATGACTTGTACAGGAGCATTAATACCGCCTCCTTTCTGTTGGTTATTTCCCTTTGTATGCAACCCAGCATATTGCTTGTGGATATCCTAAAAATCCGACTGGCTGGGGGTTCTCCAGGACAGGTATGGGACTTATTGCAGTAGGGTATAACGCCTTCATCATCTGTTCCCAGTAGAATCTTTCACTCCAAGGTTTAAATCACAGATTTTTTTTCAAAAGTTTTTTTAATGCAAATTTAAGGAATGTTTTCTTATGTGTCTGTGATATTTCAGTCTTCTGATCACAGTTGCAATGAAACATGTTGCTATGATTGGCCATTTTTAAATGGGGGTTTCTGACCTAAAGATAAATATAGCCAACAAAAGTACTTTCGTGACCCATGGAGATAGTAAATTGCAACATTCTGAATTCATAATCTTAAAATGAACTATATGTTCTGTTCTTTAGTATAGTTGGGTCATTGACTGCTGCTACTTCCAGCTGCTGTAGGTCCAGTCTCTGGCAGAGTCTACATCTGGGTTGTTAGTCAGTCTTTCCTGATTACTGAACAAAGCTTAGACAAAAAATTATTGCCATGGAACTTTAATTTGCTCAGTTAATAGATGCACTGGGTGTAATTTCATATCAGGGCATCTATGTGAAATGTCCAGAAGGTGCTATGTTATAAAGGTCCAAAATACAATTTCAGCGTCTATCCAAAATGTTATGGAATTTATTAATATGAAAAATAATTGTCATTTATTTTTTATCTTAAGGGGACTTCAGATAAACACTTGCGACCTACTACAGTCCTCATCTCACTTTTAGAAGCGGCACTGTTACAGAGATGCCAAGGGTGGCCCATTCTTAGCCCTCAGCATCACTGATGCACACAAGCTCTCACAACACGACAAGCTGCAAATCAAGTGAGGATTCTGGACTTTATTGGGTTACATATGGCACTTTCATCCTCACCAACGATGCTGCTATAACTATTGCCTTTGCCGCTTCTGTATAAGCCTTTGAGGAATGGTCTCTTGGGATTTTATGAGCTAAGTGCAGAGTTTCTATTAATTTGTGTTGTGGCTCACTTGGTGGGTGATTTCACAATTTGACGTCTGTGGACGTTTCTTTTATAAGAATAAATAGGAAACTTTGTTATGCGAGGAGCGGATGCTTCTTGAGCCAAAGATTCCGACAAAAATAAGGGATCTTTTTTCTTTTTGGAACTGTTGCTCTCTATACATTGTTCTGGCTTTATTCTTTTGGGGATAATTGCTTCAAGCTGATAATTTTGTTTGATCTTTGCAAATTAAAGGAGCACAATAAAATGATATTTAGCTTTCTTTGGTTTATTTTAACTTGTCATTTTCACTCCCTTCCTCCAGAACAGAATTAGGACATTTCCCTGTAGAACTCACCATGTAAAAAAAAGTCTGACAGTAACAATAACATAAACCTTCTCCAGTACCGGGATTATTGTGAAGTAAGACAAAACCCTATAAACGTTGGTCTGGATAGAACAAGTTCGCCATTCCATTTCAGCACCAATGAAAAGGCAGGCACTATAAATACATCAGTACCAGGAAAATGAATCAAGTCGTATTACTACAGATCCCTATACAAAGACTCACTGCTAACAGAATCCTGGCCTCAGTCACACATTCCAAACAGAAATAGACCCTCACCGAATACGGAACTAATGACCACAAACTGATGATAGAAATATGTAGAAAAAATTAGACTGAAACCCCAAGAAGCCAGATTCTGCAAGCAGTGCACGAGAGAAATAGAAAAGGCAATGCATTTTTTGCCAGACTGTGCCAAATATTAAAATAGCAGATTATATAAATTCCAAAAACTGACATATTCCAATCACTAAATTAAAAATAAAATTCTTTCTTCTACCTTTGTTATTTGGCCATTTTATTTTTCCATTCATGTTGGTCCTAGTGTCTAGTTTCTGACTCTTATTTTGACTTTGTCTCCAGGGTTTGCTGTCTGTTAAAGGGCTATCCATGCTATTAAAAAATAACTAGGGTTTTCCCCGTATCATCCCCCACCCATGATCCCTTTGAAAAATAATCAGTTCCCCTCTCTAGAGTTTCCAGTCCATTTGCCCACTTCTCTTTCCTCCTGTCTTCTTCATTTCCTCCTCTAAATCCATCTCTGACATTGATCGTTTCCTTTCAACTTTCTTCCATTTGTTTTTCTGTTTCTCTGTCCACTCAGATTTCAATCTTCCTTTTACTGAATCTATGCACAACTTTACATCTCTTTTCTTCCTCCTGGACCTCCCATTTTCCATTCCCTTATTCCAAGTCCCTGCCCCCCCTGCCAGCATCTCCCCCCCTCTCTCTCATTCTCCTTCTACCATTTCATTTCACATTCTCCCTCTTCTTCCAGCATGTCCTCTCACTTTCTCCCCTTCCCCCTTCCTTCACATCTCCTCTCTCTTTCCTACCTTTAATCAAGCCTCCCCCCACCTCTGTCTAGCATCTCCCATCTGTCTTTTTACTTCCTCCCATGTCCAGCATCCATCTGTGTTTTCCTAGCCCTCCCTCTATGCCCAACAACTCCCTTCTGGTGCCCCTACTCCCCCTTGTGTGTAGCATCTTTCCTGTCACCCTATTCTCCTCCTGTGTTTAGCCTTCACTCTCTGTGTCTCTGTCAACCACCTATGTCCAGCACCTCTTTTCTGTGTTCCTATTTCTCCAGAAGCACATACCAGCACCCTGTCATTTGCCCATATTTAGCATCCCCCCTGCATCCCTATTCCTGTGTCCACTGTCTCCCCTATCACCCTATTTTCCTTGTGTTCAGCATCCTTACTCATGTCCAGCATCACCTTTTTTGTGTCCCTATTCTTCCTGACCCCTCCAGCCCAAGTCAGAATATCCCCTCTTTCACTCTTTCAGCGTCTCCCATGTCCACCATCTCCTCCCCTCCCGATTCAGCCTGCCAGAATATCCCCGCTTTCATTGTAGCTCATCATCATCTTCCCCCCCGTTCATCCTGCCAGGACATCCCCTTTCACTGTCTTCCATGTCCGCTGTTTCCTCTCCCTCCCCCCTGATTCAGCCTCTCTTCTTCCCCATTTGATGCCAGGCCACTGTTCAGCTGCTCCTCACCCTTCCCCCAGTGCCCAACCTTCTCTGCCGCTGCCACTTGCTGGAACCTGCAGTAGCATCAGCAATAAATCACAAAAGAAGAGCCAAGCTTGCAGGTTCAGAATGCCGTAACTGCTTTGCTGGTCCCGCCCCTTCTGATATAAACTTCCTGTTCCTGTTTCTTTGAGGCAGGACCAGCAGAGCTGTCAGCGGCATTCTGTACTTGCAGGCTGGGCTCTTCTTTTGTGTTCTATTGCCGCTGCCGTGATGGGCACTGACCTGGGAAGGAGCTGAATGAAAGTAGATAAATGCATGGAGAGGAGGGTAATGGTGTGTGAGTGTGTGAGAGGGGCCAAATGCATGTGTCACATGCCAAATGTGTGTGACTTGGCATGTGACACATGCATTGTGCTGTTAGAATCATCCAGCGAAAGTTGGAAAGAATTAAATAAAATGGGTTGAGAAATGTCTGTCGGTCTTGGGGCAAAATAATTCTCTGAGAAGCTAATGGAATGTAACTTGGCATATGGGAAAAACTGGTAAAAATACACATTGGGGCTTGTTTACAAAGCCGCGATAGCGGTTTCCAATTGTTATCGGAGCCATGGCCCCATTGAAATTTGTTAGCATTTCGGAAAGCTAAACAAGCCCCTTTGAGTTTGAAAATTGGCAAAACTGGACCAGTGGTTGCAGAGAAATAAGCTTCTCCCCACCTCCCCCCAAAAGATGGTCCAATGCATTTCTATATAAGAAATTGTTCCAGCGGTTAGGGAAGCCGTCCTTTACATCTGCCTCTCCCTGTTCTCTATTCCCCTAACCCTGAAAACTGGCACCACCCCCAAAAACTATCCCTCCCCTCAGTGTCATTTGATATCCTGTGGAATGGTATGAAAAAAAATCCCCAGGCCAATATTTTCCTGCAAATCCTCCCCTTGACCTACCTGCAGGGCTGCCTTTACCTATGGGCAAAAGGGACAGCTGCCCCAGCCCCTGCATAATGGGGGTCTAGGTGCCCATAGGTAAATTTAACCTCAAGTGCAGGCCGCTGAAACATTCTTATTTGCATATCTTCATAATAGTGTTTTTACATGATCGTATTACTATAGCTAATAGATCTATGGGAAGTTGGAAATACTATTTAACTAAAGTACTAAACACACAACTGATGAAGTCTGATATGTCATAAAGAGGGGAGGGGCCCCAGTGCACAATTATAGCTTGGTACGGTGCTGGTTTTGTCTTGGGTTAAGTATGTATTTGGTGTTTATAACATTCTGGACACTCGTGACACCTGTCAAGGTAATAAAAAATAGGTATAGATAAGAATCACTTGTTCACTATATGACTTGTTTGACTGACTTTGCCACACCTCATTCCTCTTGGGTAAAAGACCAAACTCCTGTCTGCATGCCTCCTGGGAAAAGGGTCCCCACCATAGGCAGTAAAATGGAGTAGGCCTCTGGAGCCATGGCCTGGCCAACAGTTTGCCCACAGAGAGTCAGCAACTAGAGAGCTTGGGGGCTGGGGTGCAGGTTGGTTTGTTTGGCCTGTTCAACAAAAAATATGTTCTTTTGTTCCTGGTTCTTACCACATGCTCTTCTCCTGGCGAAAGAGTCCACCCCTATGTATGGACAAGCACAATGACCATAAAGAAATGGGTGCAGCCCTGAACATTACATCTTGTTTTGGGAAAGAAGCTAATTATCTGCTGCCTTGCTATGCAATTCTGTAGTGCAGGTTTGAGAGTCCAAAGGAGACTTCTACCACGATGCCACAAAAACTCTACCAGACAGGTCAGCTGATAAGGGCAGGTGTTATCGCCTCCTATCTTGTTCTGCTGTGTCTATATCCTGGAGACTTCTTCCTGATTTTATTCTTACTATTTTGGCTTTGATGTTCAATATGCTGCTCACATCTGCTGCTATCACTTTCCAGATGTGTTTCTCCCTAGCTATGGACTTATTTTATTTATTTATTTTAAAACATTTATAAACCACCATTTGCTTCAGCATTTGAGGCGGCGTACAATCCATAAAACATAAACAACCCCCAAGGCCCCACCCAGTAGGGCCCCCTTACACCCCCCCCACCACAAACCACCCCAGGTGCTGCTTGCTGCTACCCCCTCCAATCATCTCATACCCAACCTGCACGCCACAGCACACTCAACTCATGGGAAGAGGAACGTTTTCAAAGCTTTCCAAAATGCTAACAAATTAGTCTCCATCCACAGTACTGTGCTGAATTTATACTGACTAGGAATCCTGTAATTCACAAGGATGCATTCCAATATTTTGTTTTTTGTCATCTCTGTTGTAATTGAGCATCAGCAGTCATGCCCTAGCGCTGGTGTAAATGGCCACACCTAGCTTTTGCAAGTGTACATGTAAATTATCGCATTTTATAATCAATGCACCTGCATGATCATACTGCCCACATTCCATCCTTGTGCTTTCTCCCGTGGAAGTATTTGCCATGCAAGCAATGCAGATACTTTTATACTGGTCAATATTTTCTAAGAGCTCATTGACGTGCTTATGTGGCCACTTATGCGCATAAATGGCTAAAATACCAACATTTATGTGTATTGTAGCACCTAAATCTAGGCACTTCCTTATAAAATTACCCCTAAGCAGCAAGGTTGATTGAATTAAGTCCTGATGGTCACCATACTCAATAGCTGATACTTTGGGACCCTTTTACTAAAGGGCGCTCTGGTGTTGCACTCAATGCGTGTGACTCTATGGACTGGAGGAGTAGCCTAGTGGTTAGAGCACTGTCTTGGTAATTAAGAGACCAGGGTTTGAGTACCACTAGCATTCCTTGTGGCCTTGGGCAAGTCACTTAACCCTTCATTGTGTCAGAAAAATCCAAGTTATCAATGTCCCTGTTTAAGTTACAATGTAAACCACATTGACTGAAATGATAAAGTGGTATAAAAAATCTGTTAAAATTAGGCAACACCATGGCATTTACTATCGGGAATATAGCCTTTATTTGGAGAACACCTTGGACCCCAATTCAACCTAGTGCCTGGGGCACATTGGAGATAGGAACAGTCTTGACTTGCCTCCACTCCAGCTGCTGCTGATGTCAAAACGGTGTCATCTGACTCCTAGCAGTAGTATGGATAGATTACTACTTGGGGTCAGGCTGACAAAAAAAGAAGCATAGCCTTATTAGGCAGCTTAGTACTATGCTACTGCTAAGGGCCTGCATCTACTAGGGCATGAGTGACTGGGGATTTCTCTGGCCACCTTCTACTCAACAGAGATTCAGGGGGGCCAGGTGATTGGGTTGGGATGCTGATTATTTTTCAAGGGATCAAAGAGTGGGGGCTAAAGGGGAGGAACTGATTATTTTCAAAGGGATCTTGGGTGGGGGATGATACAAGGGAAACCCTAGTTATTTTTTAATAGCATGGATGGCCCTTTAACAGAAAGCAAATCCAAATTGGGCCTGTAAAGGTAAACTTGCAGATTTTAGAGGAAATAATTCTTTTTTGCAGTATGCTGTTTATTGCCTCCTGTGGTTATCTGAGGCCTTGTTCTTCCAAATTGTGAATTTGACCTTGTGTTACTGAATCAGTGATGGACCGTGATTAATATGATTTTCTGTTTTATAAATTGGATGTAATAGAAAAAGTCCATAATAAACAGAAAGTGAAACAATTGTTCCTGCTTAAAAAAATCATAAAACATGATTCCCTTGATTATGAAGATTGTCATTATCCTTGGCCGACAAGTGGTTAAAACAGATTTTACCTCATTCAGTTGCCCAGTGAATGCAGTAGTATTGTGCATGATTATATTTTATGATGATTAGAATATTAAAACAGGAGAAACATGAATTGGGCAACTGGTGTAGGAAATTAAAATTTCTACATATGCCTCTGGTTAACTTTCATTAGCACAAGCACACTCCCAATCACAGCATTAGTTCTAGGAAAGACTGCTGATGATTAAACATGAGGAAACGTATTTGTTTCAAAGTATAGATATAATGAAGAAGTAACTTGATTAAGATTCCCAACGTACAAAATTAGGACAGATGATTAATAGAAGAGCGGTGGTGGGAATGTGGTCTGCAAGGCTGGGTAAGAGCCACTGGAGGGGAGCTGTATTTGAACGTGAAAGTTTATATATTAATTTACTGAAAGTGATAGAAAATCAAAGGAGAGATTTTCCATCCACTCGTTTACTATCACCTGAGATACTGTTGAAAAAGTATTTGTCTGAAATCTTGCATTTAGAGGATTCTGTGGATATTGTGCAAATGTATTCTTTTTTTCCTAAAGTTGGATCTTCGGGCCAGACTAAGGATGAATTTCCTTTGAATGACTCGGTAGGTCCTAACCTTACGGAGTTTTTGCAGGATTCGCTCGATGTCATACCAAAGCGGTGCACTTTGGTGGTGACTTTCGGGTCTGAATCCCTTAAGTTGAGAATCATACGTGCTTACTTTAAATGTAAAGATGTGTTGTTTTGTGGGTATAAGCTTCAGGTTTTTCCTGATGTGGGCAGGGTCACCCAGGCTCGACGGAAGCAGTTCCTCGAGCTTAGAGCTAGAGTGGTGGCTTTGGGGGCTTCCTTTTTTTTGAAGTTTCCTTGCCGCTGCTTAGTGACTCATGAAGGTCATGACTATGTTTATACTGATGTGGCTTCTTTACGTCAGTTTCTTGTGGATAAGGAGGGAATTAGTGGGCAGGAAGATGTGTAGATGGGTGGCTCTTTATTTTGGCTCCCTGATTTGGAGTTTAATTCTCCTTTTTTCTTCTATAAGATTTTTTTAGTCTCTCCTTTGGGAGTGTGTGGCTCTCTCTCTCTCTTGATGTGTTTCGAATGTTGTGATTGATGTAATTTTCTTGAATGTATTTTTCAGATGGTTGGTTTTTTTTTCTTGTTAATGTAATATTGTATTCAAGATAATCTAAATAAACAATTAAAAAAAAAAAAAAAAAAGGAGAGATGAGCGGGCCAACTGGAGAGGCCAATTGGTCTTTATCTGCTGTCATTTGCTATGTTACTATGGAGGTTATTTTAGAAGCCTTATTGATGATTTCCCCTTGTGAAATCCATTTCATGAACGTGTAAATGGCTGTTTTAGAAAGGCCTCAATTTACACATGGATATGCTTACTATGTAGAAGTTGCAAGGAGTGGGGGTGGGGAGTGGTCTGGGCAAGTCAAAAATCTACACGTGCATTATCCATTTCAAATAGCGACTACATGTGTGTGACCACGGTTGTGAACATCGGGATTTACACCTGCTCCCTGGCATGTTTAGACTGTACAAAAGTGCTCGGTTTGGCCAGCCCTTTAGAGACGGTATTAAGGGTGTTATCCTCCTTAATCCTCCCTTGTTTATTTTCCCCTCAAAAGTTAAATTAGATACAGTAGATATTGTCAAATCTGTTAGTTGGATGCATTTATATGTCAGCCCTAGTGGGTGTGGAATAGAGCTCCGTCTTTTATTAGGCTGACTATTTGGAGTAAATTGCCAGCATCTAGTGGCCTAGTGGTTAGGACATGATACCTCAGGCTTATTGCAGTAGGATATAACGCCTTCATCATCTGTTCCCAGTAGAATCTTTCACTCCAAGGTTTAAATAAATAAATATTAAAATATTACCAGGGGTTCAAGTCCCACCTGGAGACAGCAATCTCAGGCTGGAGGGACCTAGACAGCAGTCTCAGGCTGGAGGGTCCTAGTCCTCTGTTAAATAAAAAAAAAATATACTCCTTGTGGCCTTTGGCAAGCCACTTAACCCTCCGTTGCCTCAGGTACACATAGATTGTGAGCCCTTTGTGGTCAAGGGAATGTATCCAGGACCTATTGGTAGTGATTACATAATGTAAACCACTTTGACTGAAGGATAAGGTGGTATAGAAAACTGATTAAATAAATCTATTCATATGAAGAGGGATTATTTGTGTTTTTGCAAATTATTGAAAGGGTTGGTTCTGGCTGATTCCTTGTGGTTGATTCATTATAATAGTACTTTTAATTATTTGTTTTTATTGTATATATATTAGAATTCTTTTTATGTTTTGAACTGTCACAAGTCTTTTAATAGAGGCAATATATAAATTAAATAATTAAATAAATAAAAATAAATGTGTAGGCTTGCAAATATTGACTGGTCTAAAGGGATATAATGGAAAATGATTGCTCTGAAGGATGACATATGATTGGCAGACAGAGGAGAAGCATTAGAATGTATAACATTTAAGGCTGAGGGTATTGTTATCCTCTGGAGGTTATGTTTTTATATTAAATACTTTCTTGTCTTCTGAAAAAGTTTGGCCAATATCTGTTTCATTCAGCCCTTAATGCATTATACCAAAGACACAAATATTCCTCTACCTCTTACTCCTGTTCAACTTATTTTCTTCTCTCAAGATGCCCTTAGTGTAAACAGCTCATCTTCTACAGATAGATCTCTGAATCTTCTCAAGACGTTTTCCACCCGATACACTCCCTTTGTGTTCCTTTCCTGCCCAAAGAGTCTTTGCTACTACCCTGGTTCCTAGTGACACATTCTATACTGCCATATCGTATCATCTCCCAGTATCACCCCACAGTATTCCCTATCACTCTTTCTTCCTGTATCTATTCTCTCCTTCTTTATCACCAGCTTTTGGTGTCCCATCTTTCCTGATGCCTGGCAGCTTCTCTCTTCTTGCAGTCCTTCCCTTTGGGCTGACATTCCATTCTCCCCCGTTGTCACATTGCTCTCTAAATCAACCTACCTCTTTCTCTCTCGTGTCAGCTGACTCTGTTTTTTCAGTACAGTTTGACCCATCCCTGGTTTTACATCATGGAATGGTTGGAGATGAAGTGATTTAATCCTGATATTCCTAAGAAAAGCAGAGGTATAATATGTCTGTGCAATGGTGTGAAGTTAAAAGTGGACCAACTTCTGAAAAAATGGAGTGAGCTGGCAATTCAGTAGTCCCTCCGTCAGTTCATCCTGTCTATGGTGACAAAGTGTTTGCACATATATAACAACAAAAAATCAAGTCCTGGGCTTAAGTAACCTGACCCTCCTGCTAGTATTGATTAAGCAGCTCCAGAGGGGCAACTGCTACACTACTACTGAAGATTTGTATAGTGCTACAAGGCATACACAACACTGTACAGTCACAATTAAAAGTCGGGACAAGCTGTCTATGCCGCCCTTCCTGATGACTATGAACTTTACAGGGTACCTGGAAGAGGCCAAGTAATGAGACACATGGGGTTAACTAGAAATTGTTTCTCTTTGACATTTAGAGCAGCATATTTCTATTTGCTCTGGGTAGAAAAATGTTGTTATAGTAACTAACCAGGCAGACTTTAGCCTGTACATAAACCCCCATAGATCTGCTGCAGTTGGTATAAACAAACTTTGCTACTTAAAAAAAAAAGCCAAATATATGTCAAATATGTATTGTACAGAATTTGTTGCATTGGGGTTATTCCCTACTGTTATGTGGTTATTTTGCCCCAACTGTGGCATATTTGAAAATTTTTGATTTGTGATAAATTTTGCTAAATTTCTCCATATTTTTCTAAGCCAAAGGGCCTGTTGTTAAATACCATGGGAGTCAGTAAACCAGGATATCTCAGTACTATGGAATAGTGAATCCCAAGGTTTTGTGCTATGGAGGCAGCAATGCAAAGATAGTGGGCCCCAAGTCAGGCCTGTGATACTTAAAAAATCATGTCCACCTCTGATTCCATTATTAGGGTGCCTCCCCTAGTTCCAGTCCTCCGAACACCTACTGAGACCTCCTAAGTGAGAATCTCAGGGGAGAGGGCAGGAGTGATCTCCAGTGTCTCCGGCCCAGTGGCTACCTCTGTTGAAATAATGGCCACTGACCTCTATGGGCCATCAGCTGCCATTTGGATAAAGGGTGCTGCCAGTTTATTAAATAGGGGGCCCAAATTTAACATTCTTATTGGGGTTGGGAAGAGAATCAGTAAATCTCAAGGGGAATTTGCAATATTAAAAGGCTAAGTAGGTTCTTGAGGCTATTCAGAATGTGTTCTCTTCACAAGTGCATGAGATATTAACAGGTATCTGACGCCTCTTCAGTCCTTATTCTGTACTTCTGTGAGTAATTCACCCTTTTGGTTAGCTGTTTCAGCATCTGTATTTATTTTTCCTTATTTAATCATTGTATTTTGTTATCCTTGAATTATCTGATGAATTTTGCTTTGCGAATCTAGAAAAAGAAGAAAGCACTTTCAATGCTGAATAAGGAAGGCATAGTGGTGATCATTTTACATCTCTAGGCTTGTTAAGCAAGTATATAGAATTACATGCAATGGCAGATACGAGTTTGAAAGCAATACACATTTATCAGTGAGCTGACCATACAACCAATGACCACTCATTTCCTGCAGGATATTATTCATTGTTTGATGTCAAATTTGAACAATGCTGAGGAGTGGAAAAGCTGAATTGCCTCAGGTTTTGCACTGAATATCACATAATAAGTATAAGATCACAGAGGCAGGTGGCACCTTATAGACTTACTAATTTATTGCGGCATGAGCCTTTGCGTACAAAAGTCTACTCCATCAGGTGCATTGTAATAAGCAATCTCTTTTGAACATTTTGGGCCTGATATTAGCCAGTGTAACACAGGTTGAATATCCAGTTTCTCAGATTGGCAAGAAACTAACGAGGCAGTGGCCATATTCAGCTGTTGCTGGTTAGCTTCCATAGGTAAAGTAAGGCTAGCCTTTGCTGTGTTTTACTTTCACCATGTAGTTATAACCGGGCAGGGACTCAATATTGCTGCTGCCCGGTTATGGCTGGGAGCCGCTTCCGGAATGCCCCAGCACACCCCGATTTGAATACAGTCTTTGATTAGGTCAGCCAAGTATAAGGCCATATTGCCTTACTAACAAAGAAAGAATGCGTTCTTTAGAGCAAAGAATGGTACAGCTCTGTTCTGATTAGCTCCTGTAAATTCTGGAATCTGACAGGAAAGGGAAACAAAAATTCCTGTAGGAATAAGCAGAATCAAATTTGGACACTTTCCTGGAAGAGGAAGTTAAGTCCTGGCTCTTCCAAAGTGAAAAGAGAGACTACTAAGAAGCTTTCTTTAGGCAAGTGAGAAGGTGTTAGATCCTTCCTTTAAAGAAGTTTGATTCATTCTTTGGAATAGGGAACATAAAAACATAAGAGATGCCATACTGGGTCAGACCGAGGTCCATCAAGCCCAGTATCTTGTTTCCAATAGTGTCCAATCCAGGTCACAATTACCTCACAGGTTTCCAAAAAGGCACACAGGCTCCACAATGTTTATCCTGGGATAAGCAGTGGATTTCCCAGGTCCTCTTTAATATTGTTTTATGGACCTTTCCTCCAGGAATTTGTTCAAAACCTTTTTAAACCCAGCTACGCTAACAGCTTTTACTACACCCTCCGGTAATGAATTCCAGAGTTTGATTACACGTTGAGTAGAAAAATATTTTCTCTCAACAGTCTTAAATGGGTTACATTGTAGCTTCATTGAGTGTTCCCTAGCCTTTCTACTTTTTGATGGCATAAACAGCCAATCTACATTTACCTGTTCCACTCATTAATTTATAGACCTCTATCATATCTCTCCTTGGCCATCTCTTTTTCAAGTTGAAAAGCCCTAACTTTTTAAGCCTCTCCTCAAAGGGGTGTCCTTCCATCCCCTTTACGATTTTGGTGGCTCTTCTCTGTACTTTTCTAATTCCACTATATCCCTTTTAAGATATGGTGACCAGAATTGCACACAATATTCAAGGTGCAGTTGCACCATGGAATGATACAGAAGCATTATAATATCCTTGGTTTTATTCACCATTCCTTTCCTTATGATTCCTAGCATTCTACTTGCATTCTTGGCTGCTGCTGCTGCACACTGGATGGAGGGTTTCAATGTATTATCCACAATAGCACCTAAATCTTTTTCCTGGGTGAGGAACCTTGCATCATGTAACCATAGTTTGGGTTGTTCTTTCCTAGGAGAATAACTTTGCACTTGTCTACATTAAATTTCACCTGACATTTGGATGTCCAGTCTTCCAATTTATCAAGGTCCTCTTGCAATTTTTCACAATCGTCCTGGATTTTAGCAAATTTGAATAATTTTGTGTCATCTGCAAATTTTATCACCTCACCCATTATTCCTATTTCCAGGTCAAAAATCTGGTAGTCCAAGTCCCTTTCCCCCCTAGCCAGACATACACAGTATTGCCATGAAAGGAGAAGTGTTACTGATAAGTGATTTCAATATGCTGGATGTTGATTTCCACATCCCTGCTGCAGTGTCATCTAGAAGTAAGGAGATCCTAGATTGTCTACAGGGAGAACTATTCCGGCAGCTGGTAACAGAATCCACACGTGAAGCAGCCATACTGGACTCAGTGCTTACCAATAGGGAAAGTGCTTCTGATGTCACCTAAACAGGAACATATCATCCCAATACTAAAGAAATTATACTGGCTCTCCATTACAGCATGTATTAAATATAAATCCATCATGCTTATCTTGAAAACCACTCATAACCAAGCAGCAGAGTGTTTATACCCACTCATACAATATACCCCAAACACTAGAATCAGGAGACAACGGAACTAGAACATGCTTAACATCCCATTATATAAGGTGAAAAGTTCACAGGCAAGATGTCCGAGATCATTCTCGATCTATGGTCCAGCATTATGGAACGCACTCCTAAGTGCCCTCAGATCCATTGAAGACGGCAATGACTTCCAAAAGAAGCTGAAATCCTACCTATTCCAAGAATTCTTTGTAACTGATACATAAGTAAAGTAATACCCTAACCCCCACCTGCCCAAAATGTAAAACACTTCCCACCATGATGAACTTATTGTACATAACCTATTGTATATAAGTTAACTTGGTATATGTTTTTAGTTTTTCACCCCCCTCGATGTAACCCAAATTATTCAGTTCCATGTAAACTGCTTTGATAATTTCAAAAGTGGTATAGAAAAAATGTTAAATACATAAATAAAATAAATGTAATAGTGGGAGATCATCTCACATTCAGTGATCACCAGATGGTGTGGTTCAGTATTAGGACTAGGGCTGATAAAATCCATTCAACATCGAGGGTCTTAGACTTTAGGAAAACTAAACTTTGCCAAGATGGGCCAATGCCTCAAGGATTCATTAGTGGGATGGGAACAGCTGGGGTTGTAGAAAAACAATGAGCAAAACTAAAAGGATATTTTAAGGGCAGCAAACCTTTTTTTAGACAGGTAAATAAAAGGAAAAATAGGCTGCTATGTTTCTCAAAAGATGTAGCTGAAAAGGTGTAGAAATACAAGAGATCACAGAGAGAGGAAGACAAGCATCTACATATATTTGGGGAAATTTAGAGAAACTAGCAAAGTAGTCAGGAAAGCAAAGATACAAAAAGAAGAAGAAGAAATAGCTAGTGCAAAAAAATAGGGGGGATAAGACATTTTTCAGATATGTTAGTGAGAGGAGGAAGGGCAAAAGTGGTATTGTCAGACTCAAGGGTGAAGGGGAGGAATATGTAGAGACTGATGAGAATAAAGCAGAATTGCTTAATAAATATTTCTTTACTGTGTTCAGAGATGAAGGGCTAGGAGTAGGACTTCAGAAAATACCCACAAATAGGAATGGAAGTAAGCTCTGATGAGCAGGGACTGTCTTTTACATATGTCTGTATAGAGCTGCATAGGCCTTGCAGCGATATACAAATGATAAGTAGTAGTGGTAGAAGTGACAGGGATCTTGAACAAGACTGTGTTTGTGAGGAACTAGCTAAAAAATGATTGGAACACCCTCCCGATGGAAGTGGTGGGGGCAAATACAGTGACAGAATTCAAAATGGCATGGGACAGTGGATCCCTTTACAGCAACAGGATAAAATCAAAATAAACTTAACTATCTAATAGGCAGACTAGATGGACCATACTGGTCTTTATCTGCAGTCATTTACTATGTTACTATGTAAAGATAGATAAAGCGATGGGAGCAGATGGGATACATCCGAGAATATTGAAGGAACTTGGGGACCTTCTAGCGGTTCCACTGACTGACCTTTTTAATGCTTCTTTAGAGTTGGGAGTGGTCTGAGAGAACTGGAGAAAGGCAAATGTGGTCCCTTTACACAAAAGCGGAAGTAGGGATGAGGTTGAGAACTACAGGCTGGTTAGTCTAACCTCTGCGGTGAATAAACTATTGAAAGTGCTGCTAAAAGTGAGGTTAGTGAGGTTTCTGGAGTCCAGTGGATTGTAGGATCCGAGGCAGCATGGGTTTACCAGAGGCAGGTCTTGTCAGATAAATCTGATTGATCTCTTTGACTGGATGACTAGGGAGTTGGACCAAGGAAGACCCTTAGATATGGTGTACTTAGATTTCAGTAAAGCCTTTGAAACCGTTCCACACAGGCGACTTATAAACAAACTGAGCACCCTAGGGATGGATACTAAAGTGACTGACTGAGTTAGAAACTGGTTGAGTGAGAGGTGACAAAGGGTACAGGTAAATGGAACTCACTCGGAGGAGAAAGAAGTTACCAGTGGTGTGCCCCAGGGATCTGTCCTTGATCCGATTCTTTTTAACATCTTTGTTAGAGATATTGCAGACAGGCTGTCGGCTAAAATTTGCTTCTTTGTGGATGATACCAAAATTTGCAATAGAGTAGATACCCAGAAAGGAGTAGATCACATGAGGAAGGATCTAACTAAGCTTGAAGAATGGTCAAGAATTTGGCAGCTGAGATTTAATGCTAAAAAATGCAGGGTCATGAATTTGGGCTGCAAAATCCAAGGGAGCAGTACAGTATAGGGGACGAAGTACTTCTGTCCATGAAAGAAGAGCAGGACCTGGGTGTGATTGTTTCTGATGATTTTAAGTTGGCTAAGCAGGTAGAAAAGGCGACGGCGAAAGCCAGAAGGATGCTTGGAAGAAGAGGAAGAGGAAAGGCCAGCAGAAAAAAGGAGGTGATAGTGCCTTTTTTATAAGTCTCTGGTGTGACTTCATTTAGAGCATTGTGTGCAATTCTGGAGACCGCACCTTCAAAAGGATATAAACATGTTGGAGTCGGTGCAGAGGGTGGCTACTAAAATGGAAGATGACTCTCTTTTTAAGAGAGGAGGGAAGGGGATGGGAGATGGGGTGGATGGGGGGGGGGGAAATAAAGGGGAGGATCAGAGGCAAGGAGGGGGAGGGTTAAAAATAAAAAGAGGGAGGAAGGGGGTAACCGGGTAGCCGGACCCTGCGCTCACCCTTCTCCACCCAGAGCCCCCCGCCCATTCTATCCTTCACTTTCCTCCTATACCCACAAACTCACAGACAACCATTCTTGGTAACAACTGGTCGCAGCTTTATTTCCAATACAACATCTTGAACATAAACAGTAATACTGGTCAAACCAAAAACTCCCCCCAGCGGAGCCACGTGTCACCAGCCTTGCAATTAGCAAGGCGACCCCGCCTCCGCTCCAGCCATGGTCACCCGACCGGCAAAGTTCCTACCACCCCTATCCCACTTCGCCATATTAATAGCAAGTCTTCCAGGGGTTGTCCGGGTTGAGGGCACCCTGCCCCCATCCCAAGTCGCCTAAGGCTCTGAACCCCGGAAACCTTCGGGATCCCGCCACCGGCACAGGCCCCCCACCTTATCTGTGCCGTCCCCCTCCACCGGAAGCTGCGACCAGCGTGCCTCGCTATGCACCACTCTCTCCACCGCCTCCTGCCAGTCGTTCAGGAGCAAATCCATCCCCACCGGAGAGAGGTGCACGCCATCCACTCTGTACAACCCGGCACAGGCCACCTTGACCCAAGCATGCTGCACCTGATACCCTCCTTGCTCACATACCCACCGCCCGATCTGCCTATTAATTTTTGTTAGTCCCCGTGACCATCTCCTCTGCCCCCAGCACGCCGGCCTTGGGATAATATCAGACCATATTAATACAACACCCTCAAACATACGGAGAACTGCGGCGAAGTCCTTCTTGGCGGCCCTGATCAACTGCTTACAAGACCAAGCAGCCAAATCATTGCCACCCAAATGCACCAGTAACATCGCTGGAGGATTCCGGACGTGCCCATGGTGACGAAGCAAAGGCATCAACTGAGTCCACCGCAGCCCACGCTTGCCCAGCCATGAAATCCTCACCACTGCTGTATCCAGTCCCAAATTCGGCCCGATAGGCCGCTCTGCTGCTCGCCGCCCGGCCCAGAACACGAAAGAGTGCCCAAACATGCAGCATCCCCGCAGACTCAGACCCTTATCTGAAATAAAAGAACATTATTAGTATTGGCCCCCCCCAAACCCCCCAAGCAGGCACCTTATAACCGCACATATCCCATAAATGCTCTAGACCGCCATCTGCCGATACTCTGAATCTGCTCTCCCGTCAATCCCACAGCCGCGGCACTGGTCTCTGCCCCGATGTGAAAAGAGTGTGTGGAAAAACGCCGCGGATCTTCGCCAATCCGCCGTAACACCATCCGCAAAACCGCTGTAACCTGAAAACGCGTAACTGCGCAGGCATCCCTATGGACAAAATCCCCCCTCCCCCTTTGGTCGCACCCCCACGTACTCCCTTAGGGCGGCCACTGGGCATGTACACCCCCTGATCTCTCTCAGGACCACCCATAACCCTTTACCTTTCTGGTCCGTTTTTGATTTTGCCAGCAAAACGCGCACCAGCCCCCTTTCAATCCACACGTGGTGTCGGTGCAAGGAATTACCCAAACATGCTTTTCCCGAATCGGCAGCCAATTCGCACACCCGAAAGGCCCCAAAAAATGCCAGACAAAAAACTGCCCGAAATAGCACAGCCTCATACTGCGACGCCGCAACTCCTGGCAGCTCCTGGCACAATCCCAACAGTAAGTCATGCTAATCGGCCGCCGCTGATCCAGCAGAATCGGCTGGGAATGCTCCCACCCCTGCAGCAGACACCGTGCCAAGGACCCCCGGCCAGCGACTTCCCAACCCGCCGCTCTAGCAAAAAACCCGAACCCCGCCAGATGACTCCGCACCGCCAATCTCGTAACTCCTCGCTCCTTTGCCCAACTGACGTACCTCCCCAACATTTGATCTGGCACCGCTCCCCCTCCCATCCCCTCCCATGCAGAAATTCCAGCACTCTCTCACAACTGCGCCGATAGGCCACCCAAGTATGCTCCGCCACCGAATTCCTCAGTAGAGTCTTCATCTCGTCAGGCCACTGCTCCACAAGCTCCAAGGGACCCCAAGCTCTTTCTCGTCCACCTCCGGCGCCAACTTCCGAAACCGCTCCCACTGCAAACGGGAAACAGCATCAGCTATTTCATTAGTATGCCCCGGTATATGATGCGCCTTCAGGTCAACATTCAAACGCAAACATGTCAGTATGACCTGTTGCATCAGAGATGCCACAAGACCACAGCATGGAGAATAACGATTGATGACATGCACCACCGCCTCATTATCGCACCACCACACCACCCTACGGTTGCCAAGCTTATCCGGCCATAACTCCAATGCCACCCACATGGGAAATAGCTCCAAGAAAGTAATATTATGAACTAGCCCCTCATCCACCCAAGACTGCGGCTACGTGTCAGCGCACCAGGCACCGTCAAAGTAAATTCCCAGCCCTACACCCCCTGCCGCGTCTGTGTGCAGCTGCAAGTCCTCACTAGAAAGCTCCACCTCACGCAAAAGAGAAGTCCCGTTAAAGTCCCGCAAAAAGACATCCCAAACCCGTAAGTCCTCGCGCATCCCTCTCGACACACGGATGCGGTGATGAGGCTTACTCACCCTAGATGTCGATGCAGCCAACTGCCGAATAAACACCCTCCCCATTGGCATGACCTTGCAAGCAAAATTGAGCGATCCCATAAGAGCCTGCATTTCTTTTAAGGTTAGCTTAGATGAAGCCAATACATTAGCCACCAATACTCGCAACTTCACCACCTTCTCCCAAGGCAGCCGCACCTCCATGCTTTGCGAATCCAATTTGACTCCTAAGAAGGTAAGCTTTGTCGTCGGGCCTACCATCTTGCCCTGCACCAAGGGCACCCCCAACTCACTAGCCAACCCCACAAAACCCTCCAACAGCCTGCTGCAACGCGCCGACGCAGCCTCGCCAACGAACAAGAAATCATCCAGATAATGCACCACCTCCGAGCTCCCGACTCTCTGCACCACAGTCCAATGCAAGAAAGTGCTAAATTTCTCGAAGTAAGCACAAGATATGGCACAACCCATCGGCATACACTTATCATAGTAGAATGCACCCTCAAACTGGAAACCCAACGAAGGCCGTAGGGTGTACAGGCAGCAAGAGAAATGCCGATTCAATATCCACCTTTGCCAGCAATGCCCCAGGACCCGCCTCCTTTACTAATTCCGCCGCTCTGTCAAAAGAGGCATACCGAACTGTACACCACTCACGCGGGATAAGGTCGTTCACCGAGGACTCCAACGGCGAAGACAAATTGTGGATCAGCCGAAACTTCCCTGGTTCCTTCTTAGGTATGATTCCTAATGGCGACACCACAAAATCGCGGAAAGGAGGGTGCCTGAAAGGATCCGCTATCCTCCCCAACCGCAGCTCCCCAGCCAACTTCTCTCTAGCGATCGACGCCCATCGCCGCACACTTGGGGAATTCTGCACTGCCATGCCTGACACACCACCCTGAACTGGAATAATAAAACCAAACTGAAATCCGAACTGCAACGTTAACCTATCCTTTATCTTCGGGTACCTGAGAAACCAGTTACACAAGATCGGCACCTGTATCGGAGAGGGGGCCAAATCAAACGGACCATTACTTTGTTCCCGGCTACGCGGGTGCCACCGCTCCTTTCTTAACACATTTTGTTGCTGAATGGGGCCCCCCGCAGACTGAGCATGCATGCCGGAATTTACAGTCCGGGAAGGGACACACGTGGAACCCTGCATTAGATACCACAGGGAAGGGAGAAGGGAAAAAAGCGGATAGGATGCGATATCGTAACTTTGTCACACAACACTGTTTGATAGATGCCTGGAGATTCATTCATTCAGGGAAGAGACAATTCTCTTTCTTTTCCCCGGTACATGGAACATATTCCAGAATAGATGCTATCTGGGTTTCAATAGGAGATGGGGGGACGGATAATAGGGGCGGAAATGGAGTCCATTTCATGGTCCGATCATGCACCAGTACAGATTCTATTGGCTATAGAGGGGGAGGAGAAGGGGAAACAATTTTGGAGACTTAAAGAACACTTATTAGAGGATGGAAAGGTCAGGGAGGAAATAGTGAGAGAAACTAGAGACTATTTTAAATGGAATGATAATGGGGAGGTATCATGGGGTTGAGTATGGGATAGTTATAAGGCAGTAGTGAGGGGAATTCTACTTAAATGGGGGGCAAGGAAAAAGAGGGAAAGGGAAGAGAAAGAGAAAGAATTGAGAGTCAAATTACTGAAACTAGAAGATTTGGATACACAGCAACCAGGAGCTTTCAGAGGGCAAGTATTAGCAGTAAGATCACAGCTAAATGTAATGCAAGCTGCCAAGATAAGATATCAAATGCAACTTTTGAGACAGAAATTCTTTGAGGGAGGAAATAAAGCGGGTTGATATATGGCTCAGAAACTGAAACAGAGGAAATTGCGTTCCCATATAATTAAAATTTGAACTCAGGGAGCAGGGATTGTATATAAAGATGGAGAGATTAGGGAAGCCTTTAGGAGATATTATTTGGGATTATATAAAGCAAGAAATTTAACACAAAGAGAGAAGTTACAAAATTATCTTAACTCAATGAAATTGTCAAAATTATCTGAGGGAGAACAACAAGAATTAAATAAGGCCATACAGGTAGATGAAGTACAGAAAGCGATAAAACAGTTAAAAGTAGATAAAGCCCCGGGACTAGATGGTCTGACAGTACGTTTCTATTATAGATTTGAAGAAATACTATTAGAACCGTTAGTGAGATTATTCAATTTACCAAGAGAGAGAAAGGAATTAGCGGATACTATGGGATGAACAAGTATAACTATAATACATAAAGAAGGGAAAGATCCACAAGAATGCTCTTCATATCAACCAATCTCTCTCATTAATCTTGATGCCAAATTATTAGCTAAAATGTTAACTACTCGTTTAAATAAATTCATTTATAAGTTGATTCATTGTGACCAAGCAGGATTTATTCCAGGTAGACAAGTAGCTGATAATATTAGAAAAATTTTAAATATGATTTGGTCTATAGAACAAAACGGGAAAGAAGCATTATTATTATCTCTTGATGCAGAAAAAGCTTTTGATCAAGTATCTTGGCCATTTTTATTTGAGGTAATGGAAAAAATGAGTTTAGGGGAATATTTTATAAATAGGATAAAGGCGTTATATCACAACCCAAAAACATGTGTAAGAGTGAATGGTGCTTATTCAGAATTTTTTGGCCAAGAAAGAGGAACAAGACAAGGTTGTCTATTATCCCCACTACATTTTGCTATTTCATTAGAACCGTTTGCGGCAAGAGTGAGAGAAAGGGAGGATATTAAGGGAATAAATATAGGACGGAGTCAGTATAAAATTTCGTTATTTGCAAACAATATAATTTTAAAAGTATGTAAGCCTCAAACTTCAATTAAATACTTAATGTGGGAAATAGAAGAATTTGGCAAATTATTGGGTTTTACTATTTACTGGACTAAATCAGAAATTTTAAATTTAACTATGCATAGTGACACACAGGGCAAGTTACAAAAGAAATACCAGTTTAAATGGGCAAAAGAGAGTATTAGATATCTTGGCATTTATATTAGTAACAAGCAGGGCCGGATTTACCTTGAGTGAGGCCCTACGCCAACAAAAATTGTGGGCCCCCAGCAGGGGCGGCCCAAGGGGGGTGCGGGGCCTCATTTGCATAAGGGGCCTCATTTGCATAAATATTTGCATAATGTTACCATATACTAACTTTTAGTAAACGTGCCTCTTAATGAGTGTATGGATAAAGAAAGACTAAAAGATTTCTACATTACTATAATCCAGTGCCAACTGCCAGACATATTAGGAGCTACTACAAACACTGCCCATTTAGAACCCATAGCAAACCCGCCGTATCCTAACAGCACTACCAGGACTCAACAAAGCACCATACTCTACCAATCAAAAGGCAACACTGCAAATATTAAACCAATACATTTCAGAGAACAACAATACATGACCTACTGGGGAAAGAGAACAAGTGGCAATGTCAAATAGGAATTATATAAACAGAACACCTCAGCTCAGTTACACATGCAGAACATAGACCATCACCAAACAAGTAATCACAATTTAGAAACAGGAAGACAATAATTAAACTGGGAATCCCAAAAGCCAAACTTGGAATGTACAACACTGTAGAAATAAAACTATACATTAATTTGCTCTTGTACTAAACAAAGCGCAGAGTTAATGATGCACATTTACCAGAGCTGACATATTCCAATTAATAAATTCAAAATAAAGAGATATTTTTCTACCTTTTGTGCATTTTTTTCAGCTGCAATTGCTCCAGCCACTTTCTTCTGGTTTCTTCGTGTCTTCTGCTAACTCTCCATCGTCTGCTGTCCATTTGTCCTTTCTTCTCTCTTCTAGTTTTTTTCCATTCTCTCTCTACATCTGCTTTAACATACTAATCTTTCTCCTTGTGCTCTTTCCTCATTCCTATTTCATCCACTCAAATTTTACCCCTCCATCCTCAATCCCCACTTACTCTCCCAATACCCGGCCAATTGTAGATTTTTATCCCTCCCACACAAAATATTTTTCCCTTCTCCATTTTACTCTTCCAGCCCCATCCCATTCTAATCCTCCCCCAACATCAGCTCCCTTCTAGTTCCAGCCTCACCCAGCATCCATTCCCTTCTAGTCCCTGCATCAGCCCATTTCCAGTCCTAGCCACCCATCAGCCCATTTCCAGTCCTAGCAACCCCCCAACCCAATACCAGTCCTAGCCCCCCATCAGCCCACAGCCCATTACCAGTCTTAACCCCCCAAAGCCCATTACCAGTTCTAAACCCCCCCAACAGCCCACAGCCCATTACCAGTCCTAACCCCATCAGCCCACCTCCAGTCTTAACCCCCCAGCCCATTTCCAGTCCTAGCCCCCCCATAGCCCATTACCAGACAGCCCCCATCAGCCTACAGCCCATTTCCCGTCTTAACCCCCCCAAGGCCCATTACCAGTTCTAAACCCCCCCAACAGCCCACAGCCCATTACCAGTCCTAACCCTCTCTGCCCTCCTCCAGTCTTTACCCCCCAGCCCATTGCCAGTCCTAGCCCCCCCATAGCCAATTACCAGACAGCCCCCATCAGCCCACAGCCCATTACCAGTCTTAACCCCCCCAAAGCCCATTACCAGTTCTAAACCTCCCCAACAGCCCACAGCCCATTACCAGTCCTAACCCCATCAGCCCACCTCCAGTCTTAACCCCCTCAGCCCATTTCCAGTCCTAGCCCCCCCATAACCCATTACCAGACAGCCCCCATCAGCCCACAGCCCATTACCAGTCTTAACCCCCCCATAGCCCATTACCAGTTCTAAACCCCCCCAACAGCCCACAGCCCATTACCAGTCCTAACCCCATCAGCCCACCTCCAGCCTTAACCCCCCCGCCCATTTCCCGTCCCAGCCTCAGCCCCCCCAATAGCCCATTACCAGTCCTACCCCCCCCCCCATCGGCCTAAAGTAAAATTTAATAAAAAAAAGAAAAGTGCTGGCTGCCGCCGCGGGGCCCCCTCTGCTGCCGTGACAGCATGGACTGACCCGCGGGGCCCCCTCTGCAAGCTGAATCAATCGGTCCGTCCGTCCCTCCCTCCCTCCGTGCAGGCTTTGAGAGGCGCGAAGGGAGAGTGTCTCCCTCGCGTCTCTGTTAAGCCCGCAGGGGCTGATGGGAAATAGGGGATGGTTGTGTATAGGAAATTTGGGGTAGAAAGGAATTTTGTCCAAAATTTATAAAGGTTTAATGGAAGGCGGGAACAACAAATTGGAATATATGATAAAGTGGGGAAAAGATTTGGGGATGAATTGGCCTGAGGAGGAATGGGATAAAATAATAAGGACAGTGGCAAGTATATCCATTGCCACAAGGGTAAAAGAGAATGCATATAAAATGTTGTTTAGATGGTATTGGACTCCAGTACATAAAAAAAGAGCTGGATGGGGGCTAAATGACCTATGTTGGAGGGGAGGTCATGAGAGAGGGGATTGGTTGCATATGTGGTGGAAGAGTAAATGGATACAAGCATATTGGATAGAGATTTTGGAGTTGATATACAATATGACAGGATATCGAATACATAAAAAAACAGAGATTTGCTTAATACACAAATTAGAGGAAGATATTCCTAAAAGAGTTAGTGGAGTGCTACATCATTGTTTAGTAGCTGCCAGAAGTGAAATATTACAGGACTGGCAGGGGATAGACCATGCCACAAATGGCAGGATTTGTGAGAAGAGTGACAGAGATGTGTTTGATGCATAGATTGACGGAGATGAGGCGAGGGTCAGCTGAGGAACAATGGAAGAATGTGTGTAAATGGTTGGAAAAACGGAAGGAAGAAAGAGGGAGAGCGATATAGAAAAAGGGCTCAATGGTGACTAGATGAAAGGGGAGAGGGTATTAATCAGTAATGGAAGAGTGAAGAATGAATGTAGATGATGTGTTGAAAATGAGAGTGGGAGGGATGGGTAAGGGGATGATATAAAAGATTCTAGAGAAATTCTATATGGATAAATAAATAGACTATATAAATATTAATATATATAAATGTTAAGTTGAATTTGTAATATCTGTAATTCTCTGAAACTCTTATGAAAAAGTTCAAATGGAAAAAAACCCTATGATAACATGATAAGTGTCTGATTACGATGAAAGAAGAAGCCCTCTGCCCAAGGGATCAGGATTGCCATGGTGGCTTTTAATGCTTATAAATGATTATTGGGTGAGTAATGGGAAATAACCTGATGATGTTTATGAATGTCATTACAGTTAACACTGAGTATGTGCTTAGCACTGACAAGAGTTAATTGAAAATGGATGGGGCCCTCTCCGGCCTGAAATTTGGATTGACCATTCATTAGAATATGTAGATCTAAATCCTGATTCGAACTGTTTCCTTTCATGAGAAATGATGGCTTCATTTCCACATTTATCTTGATTCTAAGTGCATACAATACTATGTTACTATATATTCACTTCCCCATTTGCTCCTTTTGTTATTAATGGAACTTCTGAATGTTCTCAGTTGTTAATATTCCTTCACTTAAGTTGATCAGTTTCTTTAGTAAAGCAGAATGCATTGGGCCCGATATTCAGAAGGGTTTATCCAGTTCGCAGGACCTGCTAACTGAATAAACTCAACTGAACCCAAACTTCAGCGGCCCTGTCCGGATAGTGCTGCTTAATGTTCCCTTTAACTGCTGCAGCTCTATCTGGATAGTGCTGGGGGGTTCCATGGGAGGGGTGACTACGACAAATTTCAGTCCGTTAAACATAATCAATTGCATAAAGTTAGGTCAAAGAAAAGCTGAATATTGCTGCTATCTGCATAGTCTCTAGCAGTCTCTGCTGAAACCATTTATTTATTTGTTTGTTTTTATATACCGCTTTGTCTTGAAAATCAGAGCGGTTTACATGGAACTTTTGAACTACTGTGCTATGCAGTTTACAAGAAACAAGAAACAATTACAGATAACAATTGCAGTTAACAATAAAGTAAGGTAACGATTTACATATTTACGTGTTTAGGTATTCTTATTACTTTACAAGAGAGTGAGTGGCAACAGTGAGAAAATGGTGAGAGTCATTGTGATGTTGGCTGGAGGTAAATATAAATTTAGGCTTTTGATCACATTTATAGTAGTCCGTGAAGATGAATGTCTTGAGACGTTTTCTAAATTGAGTGAGGTCTTTGATTTCTCTTAGAGTATTGGGTAGGTTATTCCAAAGGACAGGTGTGCAGAAGGAGAAGGCTCTGTTGGTGGTTGATTGATTTGCTTTTCTTACATTTTTTGGGATGTATAGATTGTTTTTCAGGTTGTCTCTTGTTCTTGTGTGTTGTTGCATGTTTATCAGTGTGCTGAAGTATGTTGGTGCAATGTTGTTTATCATTTTTTAGCTGTTCGTAAGGGCTTTGAATTTGATTCTTTGAAGAATCGGGAGCCAGCGGAGTTGGAACAGGATGGGTGTTATGTGGTCGCATCTTTTGGCATGCATAATTGTACGTGCAACCGTGTTTTGAGAATGTTGTAACGGCTTTAGTGTTTTCTTGGGAAGTCCATGAAGTATGCTGCTGCTGTAGTTAAAGTGTGGGCAAATCAGTGCTTGAGCTAGAGAGTGGGAGTCAATGTGGGAGAGCAGTGGTCTCAGATGCTGTACTATTTTGATTTTATGGTAAATTGCACGGGTGGTCACTTAGATGTGTCTGGTCAAGTCAAGCTGTTGATCTAGGTAGATTCCAAGGTATTTTATTTCTTCTTTTATTTCCAGTGTGGCATTGTTTACATAGAGTGAACAGGGAGGGTTGAATGCTTTGTTCCTAGTAATAATGAGCATTTCCACCAAAATATCTGATTTCAGTTTTGCCCATGGTAATTTATCTATGACTTTTTTATTTATTTATTATTAGCACTTCCTAATTCATTTCGTCTTTTAGCCTGCAGTTAGGAAAAGAACAGGATTGCAGTTGTTCTGCCTCCTTCCAGGTACTGCTATAAAACAATGCACTCACTTCGTACCAGATCTGTGTCCCACAGGCCTCTCACAAACTCTGATATGAAAAAACGCAAAACAATTTGGTGTTGCAAAATGAAAGGATTTATTGGGAAAGTTTCTTCAGTGCAAACCAATGTAAGAATTTCAGTTGCAATTTTCGTCTGTGTTTTTTTTTAACACTTAGGGGCTTGTTTACAAAGCCGTGGTAGCGGTTCGCGGTCGTTATCGGAGCCGCGGCCCCATTGAAATCAATGGGGTCGCGGCTCCGATAACGATCGCGAACCGCTACCGCAGCTTTGTAAACAAGCCCCTTAATTGTATTGTCTTTTTATTCTGAATGTAGTACTGTACACCATATAGAATGGTTGACAACCCATTTTTTGGTTTAAAAATGGTTATAAATAAATGAATGAATCACATATTATATAACAACAACAAACATAACAATCTTAGTATATCTTTGCACTTTATATCTGATACCCCTATATATCCGCTATCCACCACTTCACATTTTTTTCACTCCACATAGCAAAATGTGTTCATCAGTTACAAAATGGATGAAAAACCCCCAAAAGCACACATTTCCTCATGAATCGTCCTGTAAGGATAGATTTATTAATTTTTTTATTGAACAATATTCTGCTTTGCAACCTCATGTCCTCTACAGCGGTGTGTTCATAGCGCTATACAAATGAACAGTAGTTAGTTTAGTCCTCTGCTCCTACTCCCTCCCCCCCCCAACTTCTTACCCACCCTGCCCCAGAGGGCTCGGATCTTCTTAGCCATTCTGTCTTTAAGTAGGGTGCCCGGTTTCTCCATCTCATATATATGCCAGACTGTCCTATACCATTTTGTTATCAGTGGGAGCTCAGATGTGTTCCACCTATCTGGCTGCAAAAAGTAAAAATCCCTGCAAGTTTGTTTTTGTGGCTACTGCCTCATCTTCTGTAAGGTCATAGCATAATGTCCACAGTATAAAGTCTTTCTTTATCTTTATCTGAGCTGTCTTATTTATCACACCTGAAATTTTGCTCCAGAAGCCCTGAATCATTGGGCAATCTCATCATATGTGTCTGGAGGTACCTTTCCTTTGACATCCCCACCAGCATAGGTCATGAATCTTGGATTGCATCTTATGTAATATAGCTGGGGTCAAGTATGCTTGATGTAATATCTTACATTGCATATCAAGATGCGTTGTACAAATTTCATGTCCTTGTAATAGGGTTCCAAATCCCTGGCCACTGTTCCTTTTCAATGCTCTCTTCTATATTCTGTGCCCATTTTCTCTGGTGCCTAAATTTCTGTGGAGGCTGTGCCATTCGCAACAATATATACATCTGGGAAAGTAAAACACTCTTTGTGACCTGTTATATAAACATTGATTCCAATGCATTTAGTTGTCTAAGGAAAAATCTCTTATGTATTTGAAGAAAATACTCCAACTGTAGCAGGGGATTGTATATGTCCTCCCTCATTATATAAGCACATCCTTAAAGTAATCAATCACTCTACTTAATTTCACCCAATGAGTTTAAGCAAATCTGCCTGGCTTCATATATATCCCAGGGGAAATCTAAGGTGATGGGCATCAAAGTAGAGTCTCCAGTGATCTGTGAATAATGTCTAGTAACTTTTTCCTAGATCTTAAACATCTTGCATACAATTATATTTCCCCCCTATGGTCATCTTGCAGTGGGTCATCAACAAGAGGTTGTCCACCCTTCCCTGACCCGCTAGCAAATTAGAAGAGGGATTTCTGATCCATGCTGTCACTCTCTCCTTCCCATCTTTGGATTTTAGGTAAACTATGAACTACTATTGAGCTTCCTGACTCCCAAAGATCCTTGTAGCACCTGCTTCTGTGCTTGAACCTAATCTCTTTACTTCTTTGGATTCCTAGACAAAGCACTGGAGGGGCAGCTCTCTCTTTTTATCCTCTCTCATGTGGCTGGATACCTCTGGAAAGAATCTGATACACACTTCACAATACTCCAGTGAAGATCTTTGTTCATACCTGCACTCCATCCAGGTTCAAGACCCAGAGTGATACATGCCTCTTCACTGCTGGATCCCTCAGGAATGGCTACTTTTATTGAATGCCACAAGGGCCATCACAGGGGACTTAATTGTGTGGCCCTTTGCATCTGCTGCGGGAACTCAAAGATAGGAGGTTTCCTTTCTCCCTTTCCAGAAATCCTTTCCAGATGAAACTGGTAGCAGTGCAACATGCTAATTCTTCTCTGGCTGGAAAATTCTTGGGCTGACTGACCAAAACCTTGGACTGTACCATTATGGCCACTCCTAGTGGGAATGCCATAGTGAATTGTTCAGTCCATTCACTATACTGACAAACACCTTACGCTCTCGGTTGCATATGCTGTTTTGCATTTGTGTGTAGCTGACACTTTTCCAGTAGTAGTTTAAGGCATGTGACATTCAGGTACAGTGGGTATTTATACAATTTTAGTAAAAAGAAGGAACAACATTCTATCTAGCTTTGGTTAAAATCTCTAAGCATTTCTTATGGTAAAATTCTCAGTTCTGACTCCTCTTGCACCACAGAAAAGTACTCCCAAATTTCAAAATTAAAATGGTCTCCCCATGACCTCACAACTCGCCAAACAGGTCTACTTAGAAATCTATGTTATGGCAATATTGTATGTTAAAACCCTATAATGTGCAGAGAAGAGCCACCAAAATAGTAAAGGGGATGGAAGGCTACTCCTATGAAGAGAGGCTAGAAAGGTTAGGGCTCTTCAACCTGGAAAAGAGACGGCTGAGGGGAGATATAATAGAGGTCTATAAATTAATGAATGGAGTGGAACGGGTAAACGTAAATCGATTGTTTACACTATCAGAATATAGAAAGACTAGGGGACAAGTAATGAAGCTACAGGGTAAACTATTTAAGACAAATAAGAGAAAATATTTTTTCACTCAACGTGTAATCACACTCTGGAATTTGTTACCGGAGGATGTAGTAAGGGCTGTTAGTGTAGCCAATGTCCAATCTTCTTGTACTATAGATGA
This sequence comes from Ichthyophis bannanicus, assembly GCA_033557465.1. Taxonomy (NCBI): domain Eukaryota; kingdom Metazoa; phylum Chordata; class Amphibia; order Gymnophiona; family Ichthyophiidae; genus Ichthyophis; species Ichthyophis bannanicus. Next base: position 190,511,474 of record CM066038.1, on the reverse strand, counting down.
TTACTATCATTATAATCATCTATAGTACAAGAAGATTGGACATAGGCCAACACAATGCCAATTTTTAAAAAGGATTCCAGGAGTGATCTACAGGCCAGTGAGCCTGAAATTAGTGCCAAGCAAAATGGAAAAAAAAACATTGTAAAGATCAAAATTACTGAGCATATGTAGATAGCTGTAGTTTAATGGCAAAAAGCCAACAAGTCTAATAGTAGGTCTGCAATTTCATTTTTGAGTTCTTTCAGCATCCTGGGTGTATGCCAAGTGAATTGATAATCTTTAGTTTATCAAATTGCTGTATTAGATCATGCAGGTTCATCAAGATTTATTTCAATTCCTCTAATACATCACATTTAAATACCATTGCTGGCATGGATAAATTCCCTACATCTTCTTCAGCTAAAACCAAAGCAAAGAATTCATTCAGTGTCTCACTATGGCCTTGTCCTCCCTCTAATGGTCCAAATGATTCTCTCGTAGCTTTTTTTTTGCTACAAATGGACTGTACTTGAAAACGTTTTTGTTATGCTTTTTGCTTTCACAGCAAACTTTTCAAATTCTTTCTTTGCCTGCCTAATCAGTGCCTTACGTCTAATGCGCCAGTGCTTATGTTGTTCCTGTTTTAACCATTTGACTCTTTTTTCAAATTCTCTGAAAGATGCTTTCTTGCCTATAATAGCCTCTTTCACCTTGCCTTTAAACTGTGTGGGCTGTCATTTTGGCTTTCCTTCTACCTTTCTTAAAGTGTGGAATACATCTGTTCTGGGCTTCCAAGATCGTACTTTTCAAGCAATGCCCAGGCCTGATGTAAACGCCTAACCTTTACTTCTTTTAGTTTTTTCTTAGCCAATTTTCTCATCATAGTCTGCATTTTCAAAGTTAAATGCTAGCACAGTGGATTTCCTTGCTAGTCTTCCTCCATTTATTAAATCAAACGGCCCCAACACCTTTTTAATTTTACATTTTAGACAATAAGCCCAATCCCATAAGAGACACATCCGGGCTGTCTGGATGGCCAAGCACTGGACAGGCCGGACTGTACCCGATTCTGCACCATGGGAGCAAAATGCTTCCGCGATAGCTGGATCGGACACCAAGACAGCCCGGTGTGCCCCTGCTGCAGCTGCAGGAGACATCTAGGCAGCAAGATGGCCAGGCCTCCTTCTGCTCCCACTGGTGTGCTGGTGCCATGGCATTCTGTCACTATGTTACCAGGATGCCCAGCGGGAGCACTGATGGCCAGACACTCCATCAGACCAGTTTTACTGCCGTCTGACCCTGAGCGGGGTCTGCCAGGGCCAGGATCGGGCAGTGAGAACTCACCTCCTGCAGCTCCATTGCTTCTGGAGGGGCTGCCAGGCCAGAGTGCATAGGCACCCCTCACTTATTCCACCTCTGAGGTGGAATAAGCTGGGCATCCTCCTAGTGATCACCCAGACATAGAGGGCCATTACCTGGATTGGCCATGTACATCTGGGTGCCTGGCCCATCCATTCTCCGCCTACTCTCTTTCCCCATGCCACCACCACCCAGTTCTCCCCGTACAGAGGCTCTGTGCGTGTGGGGAGAGAGTCTCTCTGCATTCAGGCCAGACAGCTAGTGGGGGTGCATGTCCCACCAGGATGCACAGCCCTGCTATTCGCCTTACAAAATCCCCAAAATTGAGTTATATGTGTTTTGTGGAGGTTTTTATACTGTATTGCTTGAAGCACTGCATCACGTGTGAATCTGGAATTATATATAAAACTATATATTTAAAAAAATATAAAAAAAGTCTTCAGAGGTTATTTCCTCCCCTACATCTTTTGTCCAGACCTCTGCTAAGGGGTCAACATATTGGTCACTCATCTGCCTACAGCTCACCTTAGAGTGCCTTGACAATCTGTTTGCAGATGGGTGTCATCTCAAATATTTTATCTAATGGATTATAGTTACACCTCTGTTTGGATGTTGTTTTAAAGTATTGTAGAAATGTCTAACCTGAAGATGCAACAGCAAATAGGTATTTGGGAGTTGCCTATAGATGAAGGGCCAGGAGCAGGACCTCAGAAAACACCCACAAATAGGAACAGAAGTGAATGGGATCTTGAACAAGTTTCAGAAGACTATGTTCATGAGGAACTAGCTAAGCTAATAGTAGACAAAGCAATGGGGTTGGATGGAATACATCTGATGATAATGAAGGAACTTAGGGAAGTTCTAGCAGCTCCACTGCCTGACCTTTTCAATGCTTCTTTAGAATTTAGAGGACTGGAGAAGAGCGTATATTATCCCTTTACACAAAAGCCGATCATATTCCGTTTTCTGCTCTCTCTCTTCCCTTACTATTACCCATCCAGAGCCCCCTCCTTGCCCGGACCCTGTTGACTTGGCCAACTTCTTTTCTGATAAGGTTCTCTCCCTCCGCACCTCCTTTACCTCTTGTCCTCCCCCTTTCCCCACTTCTGTCACCCCCTCCCATCCCCCTCCTTGTTCCTCCTTCCTACCCATGCCTGGTCCTCCTTTGAGCCTGTAACAGCACCCAAGTCTTTGGGCATCATTTCCTCCACCCGTAAGACCTGGTGCTCTCTAGACCCTATCCCTTCCAAATGGCTGCTAGAACCCTCCCTATGTCTCCTTCCCCTGGTTCTTACTATGCTGAACTCCTCTTTGTCCACTAGTTGTTTCCCTCTTCCTAGAAGTATGCTCTGGTTCATCCCCTCCTTAAAAAGCCTTCTCTTGATCCTCTCTAGCTGGTGTCCGGTCTCAAATCTTCCATTCCTTTCTAAAATCCTTGAGTGTTTTGTCTTCACTCAACTCTCTACCCATCTTATGTCTACTAATGCACTTCACTCCATTGGTCCGGCTTCTGCCCTGGGCACAGCCCTGAAAATATTCTCCTTTCTCTTCTGAACGAGTTGCATGTTGCACACGACCAGGGTGATATTACTCTTCTTGTTTCTCTGGATCTGCAGCATTTGACCTTGTTGACCACTGTACTCTCCTTTGTCATCTTGCTGACTTTGGGGTCTCTGGTGTTCCTTGGCTCTGGTTTCGCTCTTTTCTCTAAGCTTGCACTTTTTCTGCCGTGTCCTCTTCTTCCACTTTGCCCCCTATGCCTCTTTCCTGTGGTGTCCCTCAGGGCTCTGTCTTGTCTCCAATCCTCTTCAACGTGTTTCTGGCCCTCTCGTCTTTCTTGTACAGCAGGCTGGTATCTCCGCATATTATTATGTGGACAATATCATCCTTCTCCACCACACTACTCCAGCTGCTCCTGATGTTACACCCCTCAACACTTGTTTGTCTTCTATCTCTGACTGGATGTCTGCTAACTTTCTTCAGTTCAATCCCCTCAAGTCCACCACCACTTGGGTTACTTTTGGGTCCCCATCCCCATCTCTGGCCCCCTCACTTGCTTCCACCACCATTCCCCTGGTGCCCTCATTCCATTACCTTGGTGTTGTTCTTGACTCCTCCCTCTCCTTCTCAGATCATATCTCTTCTGTCTCTCGTCATACCTTCTTTTGCCTCCGTCAGCGGCGCGTGGGCCTTCCCTTCCTTACATCATCCTCCTTAACCACTCTCCTTTTGTCTCTTGTTGTTTCCCGTATTGATTATTGTAATGCCTCCCTTGCTGGTCTTCCCTTTCCCAACTCCATCATCTGCAGCTCCTTCAGAACACTGCAGCTCACATTCTCACCTCCAGTTCCCATTATGAGCACATCACCCCCCCTCCTGGTTTGTCTGCATTGGTTACCAGTTCATTTCAGGGTGCAATATAAAATCCTCACACACCATACTATTCACTCCTCCTCACCTCAGTACTTGGCTGATCTCCTACAGTTCCATGTCCCCCCTCATTTGCTCTGCTCTGTCCATAATTACCGGCTGGTGCTTCCCCTTCCTTCACAGGCACACCTTCCGTGCACTTGTTCCTCTGCTTTTTTCTTCCTGGCCCCCTTCCTCTGGAACTCTCTTCCCCGAAACCTTCGGTTTGAGTCTTCTTTCCCCCATTTCAAGACTGCCTTGAAAACCCATCTGTTTCAGTGTGCTTTCAATCTCCCTCTCCCGCCTCCCTAGAGTTCCCTGCTCCTTCTCTTCTCTCTTGCTCTGCTGTCCATCCTTTCAGTCCTGTTGATTATTGGCGTTCCTTTCTTAATTTCCTCAGCAGTCTTTTTTGTATTGTACACCGCTTTTTTGTCTTCTGATGTAAGCGGTATAGCAATTTCTGAAATAAAGATAAAGCTAAAAGTAACTCTGTGAAGAGATGTAAGCAGAAGCCCTGTTGGCTGATGATTACATGGGCTAGGCTGGGTAAATGTCTCTGTTTCTTCCCTCTCACTAAGATTTAACTCATCTTTTGCATTACCGGGGCCACTATCTCTTCCAAAACCACCTCCACTAAGGCCTCAGTATGCATAGATGTTGGAGCTGTAAGAGGCAGGGATGGCTCAATTACTCATCCTGGAGGATGATCCCCCAATACCTTTCTTTTTCCCAGGTTTCCATAGGACTACCTGGTAAACAAACCTTGTGATAAAACAAGAACCCACCCTGTGTTTGTATATAAATTAGATTTTACTTCTGAAAGTAAAAATAGTGTAAATATTAGCATAAATTAGTTTTCTGAGGTAGTATGTTATGCAGTCCTATGTTGCAATTACGAAGAGACCTAATCTCTGATTTAGGAACCAATATCACTGATTCACTCTGCACTCAGACGTACAGTACATTATTTGTCTGGCTAAGCTAGCCCCAACCTCGGGGGGGGGGGGGGAGGAATTAAAGACCAGTACCTTAGCTCTTGCCAGAACACTTGTGGCTGGGTCTGAGAAATTGTCTCAGGCACGGCACAAAGTCAAAGTATGGCAGAGTCCAATGTCAGCTGAGATGAATTACGTGGTCACACTGAGCTGCAGGTCCATGGGAGTTCACTCTGTCCTGAGGTTTGCCCTTGAGCACTATCTAACTTTCCAGCTCGAGAGACAGGCAAGCAAAACAATCTGTGTCAGAAATTAAAGGTGTTCTGCCAGCCTCTGTACATGTTCCAGAGTGCTGCAGGTGTTTTCTGGGCTACATCTGTGTTCTCTCCCTCTGTGTCCAGTGTATAAGTCTTTGTCCTGATGGCCCGGTGATTGGCTGGTCTCAAATCCTCTATGTCATCTTCAGCAAATCCGTTAATAGCTAGTAGGTGGTCCTTCTGCAAACAAAGGTCCATGGTGTGCTAAAGTTGCTAGTATGTAAGTCCATATATTACTGTGAATGCTAGTACCAGTAGCACAGTGAAGGTCTCAGAAATGTTCTTCCACATGTAGTCAGCTGGAAAATAATACTTCTGCTGTGACATACATAAACTTGCAGAATTGCTTGATCTGCAAGTTTTAATGCTGAGTTATAACAAAACAGGAATCCATCTTGTTTAATTCAGTCTTTGGTTCAGAGCAGGCCCCATCTTGTAACAGGATGCCATGCTATTGGTTCAGACATTATTTTCTGAACAGGTACCAGCCATACAGGACTGGGGTCATGTGTTCTGCCATCTTGCCTTGGGAATCCTTGGCTTCTCTTTGTCTTTCCTTGTGGCCCGAACAGATATCAGGCCAATTAGTCTCTTCCAGGCAGCATGGCGAGTATTGGGACATTATGATTAGCAGAAAAACATCATGACCCAGTACTGGGTCTCTCAAATATTACAGCATTCAAGCAGAAGGGCCCAGGAGCTCTGAGAAACATGTCTTATCTGCTCCATCCACATGCATTTGCATGTAAATCAATTCACTATTATACAAATCAAATGATACAATTTGCGGAAGGTATTGTTAATTTCCCCCAAGGGCACTGATCCACTAATTTGTGGGCTGATGCTCCTGGGGTATAACTTAAAGAGGCTAACCTTTTTGTGACAACCCCCCTCCCCCCCAAACCCCTCTCCCTTTCCTCTGGGTGAAATTGATGGTAGTGCAGGGTTGAGAGGCATATCCTCCCATTTCCTTTCCATATGCCCATGAAGTAGGGAAAAATGTTAAGTACAAATGTTATCCCAATCTTTTTTCTTTTTGTTTCAAAACTGACAACTTCCCCACTTTTTACCACCCGCACCTACCAGCTAACCCTAGAGGTCTAGTGGAAGCAGAAATGATCCTTGGCTGCTCCTGCCCTAAAAGCACTATTTTAAAAACCGATGCCATCTGGGCTGCTGGTGGTGGTCTTGCAGTACTACTGCTAGGCTTAACCTCTCGCAGTAGTCCTGCTAGACTACCAGAAGGGGGCCACCTCAGCACCTGAAAAAATAGTGAGTGAGTTGTCCTGCTATTGCACATTACTATAATCAGGAGCCTGCAATGTTCCTGGCCATGGTAATGCTAAAAATACTTCTAGCAGTAGTACTGTTAGTGGTAATTTCCTTGTAGTAAATATATCTCCAAGTTTGAAGTTCAAGAGCTATGAGGGGGGAAGGTGGAACTCAAATGCAAGGACGGAAATATAACACACACAGACATCAGTATGATCTAATAAGCCCTTCTTATAACAAACCAAGGCAAACAACATTATAGGACTGCATACCTACAGAAATCTTTACTACTAGTTGTCTCGTACTAGTATTGTATCTAGGAAAACATCATTTTACAAAAGCTGTCCCTTACTATTGCTAGCTCAAGTTGACTCAGGTACATAGTAACTATTTATCAAAATTTTGAACAAATGTTGCAGGGCATTTTGCTATTAGGTTTCCAGTGGCAGAATTTATATACGACTTGGTAGTGGGATAATTCTTCATTCTTTTCTTTGTGCTTTAGCTAATAAGCTTAGAAGATAATGCTGAAGGACCAATTAAAGGAAACCCTCTTTTGCTCTATTTGAACCAAAATCATAAGCAACACTAAGGAAAGTAATTAAGCTGGATAATCCATTTCATTTGGTATTTATTTCAAGCTATATAGCTCACTATGGAAATCTTTTCAGTTTTACCTATCCTTTACTTTCTCACTTTTGGAACAAACTATGTCATTAGACAGCTTTATCCCAAACATTTTCAGTAAATTTTAGGCATTTATGTCCTTCCTTTGGGTTATACCTTTTCTCTCTGTAGCCCCACTAGAATTCGGTACCCGGAATCTCATTGTTAAACTGCAGAGAGATCATTCAGATCTCTGGAACTGAAGTGTGCCCACAGCTTTCTGTTTCATTTCAAGGCCAGAGACTTATCAGCCTCATAGTAGGCAGTGCTGTGATGATTTTAAAGGAAGCAATTAAAGCCTCGGAGTGATTTTGAACATAAGAACATAAGATATGCCATACTGGGTCAGACCAAGGTCCATCAAGCCCAGTATTCTGTTTCCAACAGTGGCCAATCTAGGTCATATGTACCTAGCAGTTTCCCCAAGGGACACAGGTTCCACAATGCTTGTATTGGTTCAAGCATTGATATCCTGGGTCCCTTCTTAATAATGGTTTATGGACCTTTCCTCCAGGACTTGTCCAAACCTTTTTTAAACCCAGCTACACTAACAGCCTTTACTACATCCTCCGGTAACAAATTCCAGAGTTTGATTACACGTTGAGTGAAAAAATATTTTCTTTTATTAGTCTTAAATAGTTTACCCTGTAGCTTCATTGCATGTCCCCTAGTCTTTCTATATTCTGATAAGGTAATCGATCTACGTTTACCCGTTCCACTCCGTTCATTAATTTATAGACTTCTATCATATCTCCCCTCAGCCGTCTCTTTTCCAGGTTAAAGAGCCCTAACCTTTTTAGCCTTTCTTCATAGGAGTATCCTTCCATCCCCTTTACCATTTTGGTGGCTCTTCTCTGAACCTTTTCTAAAATCGCTATATCCTTTTTAAGATACGGCGACCAGAATTGCACACAATATTCAAGGTGCGGTCTCACCATGGAATGATATAGAGGCATTATAATATCTTTTGTTTTATTTTCCATTCCTTTCCTTATCATACCTAGAATTCTATTTGCTGTCTTGGCCACTGCTGCACACTGGGCCGAGGGTTTTAACATGGTATCCACAATGACGCCTAAATCTTTTTCCTGGGTGGTGGTTCCTAATGTGGAACCTTGCATCGTGTAACCATAGTTTGGGTTGTTCTTCCCTAGGTGCATAACCTTGCACTTGTCCACATTAAATTTCATCTGCCATTTTGATGCCCAGTCTTCCAATTTATCAAGATCCTCTTGCAATTTTCCACAATCCTCTTGGGTTTTAACAACTTTAAATAGTTTTGTGTCATCCGCAAATTTGATAACCTCACTCGTTATTCCACTTTCCAGGTCATTTATGAATATGTCAAAAAGCAGCAGACCCAGCACAGATCCCTGGGGTACACCACTATTCACCTTTCTCCATTGGGAAAATTGGCCATTTAGCCCTACCCTCTGCTTTCTATCTTTTAACCAGTTTCTGATCCACAATAGTACACTGCCTCCTATCCCATGACTCTTTAGTTTTGCCAAAAGTCTCTCATGAGGGACCTTGTCAAAGGCTTTCTGAAAGTCCAGATACACAATATCAACCGACTCACCTTTGCCCACCTGATTATTCACTCCTTCAAAAAAACATAACAGATTAGTAAGACAAGATCTTCCTTGTCTAAAGCCATGTTGGCTGTCTCCCATTAGGTCATGACTATCTACATGCTGAGTAATTTTATTCTTTATGATGGTTTCTACCATTTTTCCTGGTACTGATGTCAGGCTCACCGGTCTGTAGTTTCCCGGATCACCCCTGGAACCCTTTTTAAAAAATTGGTGTTACATTGGCGATCCTCCAATCTTCAGGTATTAGAGATGATTTTAATGATAGTTCACAGATTACTAATAGCAGGTCTGCAATCTCGTATTTCAGTTCTTTCAACACCCTTGGATACCATCTGGCCCAGGTGATTTGCTACTCTTCAGCTTATCTAATAGTTGTAATACATCTTCCCGATGTATCGATATTTCCTTCAATTCTTCCGCACCTTTAAATACCACTTCAGTCATGGGTAACATCCCTACATCTTCCTCAGTAAAGACTGAAGCAAAGAATTCATTCAGTCTCTCCGCTATTGCCTTGTCGCCTCTTAGTGCTCCTTTAACCCCTTTATCATCTAATGGACCAACTGACTCTCTCACAGGTTTTTTGCTACGAATGTACTTGAAAAGGTCTTTACTTCGCGTTTTTGCTTCCGCAGCAAGCTTCTTCTCAAATTCTCCCTTTGCCTGCCTTATCAATGCCTTGCATTTGACTTGCCAGTGCTTGTGCTGTTTCCAGGTTTCGTCGTTTGACTCTTTTTTCCATTTCCTGAAAGATGCTTTTTTGGCAACAACAGCCTCTCTGACCTCACCTTTAAACCATGCTGGCAGTTTTTTGGACTTCCTTCCACTTTTCTTAAAGTGTGGAATACAGCTGGTCTGGGCTTCCAAGATAGTATTTTTCAACAACAGCCAAGCCTGATGTATGTCTTTAACCTTTGCAACTGCTCCTTTTAGTTTTTTCTTAACTGTTTTCCTCATTTTATCATAGTCTCCCTTTCGAAAGTTAAAAGGTAGTACTGTGGATTTCCTTACTATCCCTCCTCCACTAATTAAATCAAAGGCAATCATGCTATGATCACTATTGCCAAGTGGCCCCAACAACCTTATCTCTTGCACTAGATCTGGTGTTCCACTACTGGATTAGGTCTAATATGGCTTCCCCTCTGGTCGGTTCATGAACCAGCTGCTCCAAGAAGCAGTCATTTCTTTCATCTAGGAACTTTATCTCCCTAGCATGTCCTGACGTGACACTGACCCAGTCGATACTGGGGTAGTTTAAATCACCCATTATTATTACTGCGCTGTAACTTTTGTTAGCTTCCTTGATTTCTTTGAGCATTTCATCATCCATTTGGTCATTCTGGCTCGATAGTACACCCCCACTGCCATTGCCTTCCCCCTTTTACATGGAATTTCAATCCATAGAGATTCTACAGCAGATTTTGTTTTCTGCAAAACTTGAATCCTTTCTGACTCAATGCCCTCTCTAACATAGAGAGCAACCCCTCCACCAATTTGATCAGCTCTATCGTTACGATATAGTTTGTACCCAGGTATCACAGTGTCCCACTGGTTGTCCTCCTTCCACCATGTCTCTGATATTCCAATCATATCTAACCTTTCATTTAGTGCTATATATTCTAACTCTCCCATCTTATTTTTTAGACTTCTAGCATTTGCATACAAGCATTTTAGAGAATGTATTTTATTCATATTAATTTGGCTATTGTTAGACATGGGTAATTTGGGATCTTTAAGCTCTGTCTGCTCCATACTTGAGGGCATTTGGGCTACTTTACTCTTTTGTGGAACCTCTCTGCTTTTGGTAGTATCCTTCAAAGATACATTCTTCCGAACCATCCGCTCTTGGGAGACTGTCGGCTTACACTGACTTTCTGAGCCTCAGATTTCTGGTGTGTAATGTTTTCTTAAGTTTTGCTTGGTCAGACGATTGAAACTATTTCTGTCTGCGGCTGCTTTATGCACTGTGACTTATGGAGAGCCAGTCCAGAGTTGGTTCATGATGTTGGCACCCTAGGCAAACCGTAAGCCTTATGCCCCCTCTGGCTGTTAGAATCTAGCTTTGAATGCCCTGCTCTTTCCCGCCCTCCCCCACCTCCCCAGAAGCTGCCACCCTAGATGACTGCCTAGTTTGTCTAATGCTTGGGCTGGCCCTGCTTTTGTGATAAGTACTCTGGACTGCTGCAATCTCCTCTTCATCAAGCTTTCAAATGCAGTAGATGTGTGAGCAGATTGCCAGCTATGGGAACTGGACAACACAGGTACTGGTGGAGTTACATTGGCTTCCTATTAAACAATGGATATGGTTTAAGGCTTTAGTGCTACTCTTTCAGTTAGTTCAGGTAGGAAAGCCCTCTTATATGAGGGAGATGATACCATAATACGAACCTACTAGACCCTTAAGATCAAGTCAGGGGAAGCTATTTGATGTTTCAGGGAAGTCAGACATACCGCTGGAATATTGGAGATCACACACATTTTCAGTGGCTGAGCCAGTGGTGGAACAAGCTTCCACTGCTTTTAAGAAATGAAACCAATCTCATAAATTTAGAAAAGATATTAAGCCCTCTTGTTTCCTATGGTCTGAATGGTATTGTGTGATTGCGTTGACTGCTGATGGTGTTTGTATTTTGGGGGTTTTCTGTGGGGATAAAATTGCAAAGCCATTTTTATTTGTTATTTTATTTGCTTTTATTTTACTTATGTATTGTATTACTATTTGTTATGTAAACCACATTAAATGTGTTTACAGTAATGCAGTACAGAAATCTTTTGAAATAGTTTTCCCTAGAAGTGTATCATTTATATCTAATAACAGGATCTCAATTATGTGCTCTCTTTAAAGATATCGGGTCCGATATTCGAAAGGCATTTACATAGTTTGCAGACCTGTAAAACGTGTAAATGCCACTGAACGGGATATTCAACGGCACTCACACGGTTAGTGTCGCTGAATATCCTCGATTATTTTCCCTACATGCCGCTATGCTGTTTAGCATCGGGGTGTGTCATGTGCATTCCAGGGTGTGTCATGGGTGGCGATAGTTGCTAACCAAGTAGGGGCGATATTGCACTGCTACCCGGTAAGCGACCTGTGGGTAAAACTAGATGAAGCAAAAGCAGGCCTAATTTTACCTGCGGGAGCTCACTGTGCAATGGTGCAGTATCGCTTCTACCCGGTCAGCTTCTGTGGCTCCAGGACATATGCAAAAATCCCAGATATTCGTTGCCGGGGCCACATATGACCCTGGCATTGAATATCTGGGGTTAGAGGTTGGCGGGGATGGCTATGCACCGTAGCGATGCATAGCCTACTCAATTCAATATCGGGCCCATCATCTTTATAGGATTTAGTAGGAATGTGATATTCTGGGAGCACTCAACTAATTTTGGAAATCTGTCATGCTGACAAATACTGTACACGTGCAACATGGGAGGTAACACCAATGACCCATGATTCTTGTTTAAAATGGTTATATTTACAAATCAGACTTGGATTGGTAATTGAAAAATTTGTAATTGTAAGTAAGCTGGGTGAAAAAAAATGTTACATTTGACCACAATGAAATTAGAGCTTTCACTGTATCAAGGAGCCTACAGAGATCTGAGGAAGGAGACTAGAAAAAGGATGTCTCTGTAAAAGACTGAAAGAAAAAAGGTGTCTTTATTCTGCTACCTTCCTTAGCACCACTTAAAGTTTTATATTTGTAAAATATATTTAGGATTCATTGTTAACTCTGAAAACAGTGGCATACCAAGGGTGGAGTGGTGGTGCGGCCGGGAGGGGGGTGGACTTCTGCCGAGCCCACAGAGGCAGCACGAGACTTCGATTGGGAGAGAAGAGAGGCCGGCCCTGGAGCACAAGGCACTGTGGTAAGCCAGCTTAATGGTAAGTTTGCTGTGTTGCCTCTGTGGGCCCGGCTGGGGGAGAGGGAGGTGCATCGAGGTGCACAATACTGCATCTGCAGTACGGGGGGGGGGGACGGGGGGGACGGAGGGCCTGCCCCCAGCTGCAGAGGGGGCTGGGAATGCCGCAGTCTGGAAAGAACATTTCAAAACCACTTGTATGGGAAAAGCAGTGGTTTGCCTGCAAGAAATGGATTATTTGAAAACTGCCTACTCTGTCTATCAGTAAAAGCACGCACTTTCTTCCACACAACACAAACTTTCACCTGCAACGTAGTGGAGGAATTCCTGGGCTGAGGTTAGACTGGTGGAAGAAACACATGTAGGGGCATGTTTACTACATTATGCCAACCATTAGCATGTGGTTTACCTCACGCAAAGTGCATCACACTGTTAGCACAGGGCCCCCGATAAAAAATACCACAATAGTGCATGAATGAGTAGCTTAGGGGCAAAAAAATGGGCATTCATTTCACATCACAGTGGTGTGGGCATTATGGGCCTACGCTATCCACAAATGTTGTCATTAGTGTGGGTGCACTTAGTAATGCCGTCTCAAGGGGCGGCAGTAAGTGAACCCTCATGCTGGTTAGCAATGGACTAATGGCAGGGGGATGGGCGCACAAGCCCTCAAAGCTTAGTGTGGGCCTCTGTGCTAGTTTTGTGGCTCAAATGCATGCTAATAATGCACCCTTTGCAAACATGCCCCATATTTTAGGATTTTAAAAACTATGCACATTGCGTTGATTATAAGAAGTACCCACAGTGCGTGAGTGCTAACACCATTAACTCACGTATTTAGTACAGGACCCATTGCATAAGATAACATACTTCATTAATAAATGACTCCTGAAATTCCTAAAGACTTTAGTTTAGGATTTGGTCTGTACAATTAAGAAGGATGACTAGCTATTTAGGGCCCGATATTCAAAGGCATTTACACGGTTTGCAGACCTGGCCTAACTTTCTCTGTGGAAGCTATATTGCTGCTGCCTGGTTAGCTTCTGACAAATCCAGGCAAGCTGTATATTCAAAGCAGGGGCCAGATGTGACCCCAGCATTGAATATCTGGGGTTAAAATTTGCCAGCGGCGGCTAGCCACATTAGATGGGCTAGCAGCCGCCTCTGAATATTGGGCCCTTAGACTATGATAGATTAGGCATGAGAAATGATGTGCTATGAGAGGGAACTAAGTGAGAATCTCATATGCTCATCTCCCCAAGATACAGTACAAGGAAAAAGCGATATTGGATAAGGAGAGACGTAGCAGATCGGCAGCTGGGATGTATCAGCAGTATGGACAGAAGAACTAGGCAGACTGGGTGAGCCAATTGCATTTACTTACCATCATCTACTATATTGCCATCTTAGGCCCCAGTGTAATAACTAACAAAATATTTGCAGGATAGGGGCCAATTTTATGTTATTTAGCTATGGGATGTAAATGAGAACCCAGCTTATCCCATAGTGAAATTTTGTGGGAAATTTCTATGTTACCACAACTAGGAACTTTGTACAGTCCCAGTTGAGATTTTATTTTTTAAATTGCCTTCCTTTGTGCAGTGGCACCATGGGTTATAAGGGGGTGCAGGTCCTGTTGTCACAGAGTTCCCCCCCAAAGAGATCTTCCAGTCTCTAATGGACTAGTGGGCTGCAAAGCCCTCTTTTCCGAGCTCCAGTTCAGGGCTAAAAGTAAAACGTAATATGTCCCCTTAAGCCATTCCCACTCTTGTGAAAGACAGGTTGCTTCCCAAAAATTTGGATCCTGGCTCTGGGTAGTCCCCCCTGAACACCCTACTCCTTGATGTGTTAGTGACAGGGGCGGCCCAAGGGGGGTGCGGGGCCATGTGCGGAGACTCAGTGCGGGGCCTCATTTGCATAATGGGCCTTATTTGCATAAATATTTGCATAATGTTACCATACACTAACTTTTAGTAAACATGTCTCTTAATGAGTGTATGGATAAAGGAAAGGACTAAAAGATTTCTACATTACTATAATCCAGTGCCAACCGCCAGGCACATTAGGAACTACTACAAATGCTGCCCATTTAGAACCCATAGCAAACCCGCCGTATCCTGACAGCATTACCAGGACTCACAAAGCACCATACCCTACCTATCAAAAGGCAACACTGCAAATATTAAACCAATACATTTCAGAGAATACTGGGGAAAGAGAACAAGTGGCAATGTCAAATAGGAATTACATAAACAGAATACATCAGCTCAGTTACACATGCGAACATAGACCATCACCAAACAAGGAATCACAATTTAGAAACAGGAAGGCAATAATTAAACTGGGAACCCCAAAAGCCAAACTTGGAAGTACAACACCACACTGTAGAAATAAAACTATAATTAATTTCCTCTTGTACCAAACAAAGCACAGACGTTAATGATGCACATTTCCTAGAGGTTTCATATTCCCAGTTAATAAATTCAAAATAAAGAGATATTTCTACCTTTTGTGCATTTTTTTTTCAGTTGCAATTGCTCCAGCCACTTTCTTCTGGTTTCTTCATGTTTTCTGCTAACTGTCCATCGTCTGCTGTCCATTTGTCTTTCTTCTCTTCTTCTAGTTTTTTTTTCCATTCTCTCTCTCTACATCTGCTTTAACATACTAATCTTTCTCCTTTTGCTCTTCCTCATTCCTATTTCATCCACACAAATTTTACCCCTCCATCCTCAATCCCCACTTACTCTCCAATACCAGGCCAATTGTAGTTTTTTCATCCCTCCCACACAAAATTTTTTCCCCTCTCCATTTTACTCTCCCAGCCCCATCCCATTCTAATCCTCCCCCAACATCAGCTCCCTTCTAGTTCCAGTCTCACCCAGCATCCATTCCCTTCTAGTCCCTGCATCAGCCCATTTCCAGTCCTAGCCCACCATCAACCCATTTCCAGTCCTAGCTCCCCCATCCATTTTCAGTCTGAGTCCCTTCATCAGCTCATTTCCAATCCTAGCCCCCCATCAGCCCATTTCTAGTCATTTCCTAGCCCCATCATCAGCCCATGTCAAATCATAGCTCCCTTCCACTCAGTCCAATTCCAGTCCAAGCCCCCCCCCAATGAGCCTACTTTCAGTTCTAGCCCCTCCATGAGTCCATTTCAATTCAAGCCCCCCACACAGCCCATTTCCAATCTTAGCTCCCCCCAACAGCCCAATTCCAGTCCTATCCTAGCTGCTCCATCAGCCCATTTTCAGTCCTAGCTCCCTTCCCTCACAGCCCATTTCCATTCCAAGCTCCCTCCCCATCAGCTATTTGCAGTTCAAGCCTCCCCTTCCACTCAGCCCATTTCCAGTCATAGCAACCACCCAACCAACCCATTACCAGTCTAGCCCCCCATCAACCATTTTCAGTTTAAGCCCCCCCTATAACCCATTACCAGTCCTAACCCCCCCATCAGCCCACTTCCAGTCTTAACCCCATCAGCCCATTGCCAGTCCTAACCCCCCCCCCCATCAGCCCACCTCAAGTCCTAACCCCACCCCCCAGCCCATTAGCAGTCCTAACCCTCCCCCACCCCCCAGCCCATTAGCAGTCCTAACACCCCCCAGCCCATTAGCAGTCCTAACCCCACCCCAGCCCCAGCCCCAGCCATTAGCTGTCCTAACACCCCCCCCCCCAGCCATTAGCGGTCCTAACAACCCCCCAGCCCATTAGCGTCCTAACAACCCACCCCCACCCCCAGCAGTCCTAACAAACCCCCCCCCAGCCCAGCCCAGCCCAGCCCAGCAGCAGTCCTAACACCCCCCCCAGCTCAGCCCATTAGCAGTCCTAACAACCCCCAGGCCCAGCCCAGACCAGCAGCAGTCCTAACAACCCCCCCCAGCCCAGCCCATTCCATTAGCAGTCCTAACAACCCCCCCAGCCCATTAGCAGTCCTAACAACCCCCCCAGCCCAGCCCAGCCCAGCCCAGCCCATTAGCAGTCCTAACAACCCCCCCAGCCCATTAGCAGTCCTAACAACCCAAGCCCAGCCCATTAGCAGTCCTAACAACCCCCACCCAGCCCAGCCCAGCCCAGCCAGCCCATTAGCAGTCCTAACAACCCCCCCCAGCCCAGCCCACCCATTAGCAGTCCTAACAAACCCCCCCCCCGCCCAGCCCAGCCAGCCCAGCCCAGCCCATTAGCAGTCCTAACAACCCCCCCAGCCCAGCCCAGCCCAGCCAGCCCATTAGCAGTCCTAACAAACCCCCCCCCAGCCCAGCCCAAGCCCAGCCCAGCCCAGCCCATTAGCAGTCCTAACAACTCCCCCCCCCCAGCCCAGCCCAGCCCAGGGAAAATTAAATAAAAAGAAAACCTGTCTGCTGCCGCGGTCGGGGCCGCCGCGGCAGTATCGCGCGGTCCGCGGGGCCCCCCGGTGCACGGCAGAGCCGGCCCTCCTTGTAGCAGCGCTCGCGTTGGAGCTGTAGTCAGACGCGCCGGCTTGCAGAGCAGAGCGCGAGAGAAGAGTTTCTCCCTCGCTGCTCTGTTAAGCCCGCGGGGGCTGATGGGAAACTTCCCATCAGCCCCGCGGGGCTTAACAGAGCAGCGAGGGAGAAACTCCTCCCTCGCGCTCTGCAAGCGGCGCGTCTGACTTCAGCTCCAAAGAGAGAGCTGCTACAGGGGAGGGCAGGCTCTGCCGTGCACAGGGGAGCCCCGCGGCACGCTCGATTCTGCCGCGGCGGCCCGACCGCGGCAGCAGCAGACAGGTTTTTGTTTTTTTTTTTTCAATTTTACTTTTCGAAAAGAATGTTTTTTGCGCGGGCCCCCTGAAACGCGGGGCCCTGTGCAAAAAACATTCTCGCTCAATGGACGGGCCGGCCCTGGTTAGTGACCTAGTATTATCTCTTTCCTCGCAGGTCCACATGTCAAAAATGTGATGTCCCACAAGCCCACCATCACCTGCCTAACTCCACCCCTTTAAAGAAGAAGTTGAGACCCATAGGATTCCCAGGTGCCCCAATATCCACTCTTCAATGAGTCCTGGCTTACCCCAAAATACGATTTCCTTCGAGGGAGCAGGGGCAGTTTTCATTTGCAGCTATCTTATGGCCAGCATATTGCAGAATGGCATTTCACTACTAGGAAGTAATGAAGCAGCATTTAGGGGGAGTTGGGGCTCTAAGGGGCGGGCCTCATTTCTTGAGGGCTACGCACATGGAGACAAGGCTTGGCAAGCCAACAAATCTTTTTTTATATTAGAGAGTGCATGGTTAAAAAAATAAGTTTGGTCTATGCTAGTTTAAAAAAGAAATATTCCAGAATTTTGGGATTTATTTACATTTGTTTGACGTATTCCTTTTTTTAGGTGTGAATTGTGTGAGTGCAGAAACATAAAAATGTTCACAATCGATTATACGTTTGCTAATTTGTAGGTATACTCACGTTCAAGCAATTTTCATGCACTTTAAATTTTTAGGCACCCAAATAAACCAAATGTGCAATGATATTAGAGAGTGGAGGGCGGGTAGGACTGGGTTATTAGCCCATCAGTCAGTCAAGAGCTCCGGGGGTGTTCCAGATCTATGATCTCATTGTTTCTGGAAGTGATCAGGCCTTCATGGGGTTGGTGGGCTTTGTGGGAGGATTTTTTTTAATGTTTAGCCTGGACCTGGATGGTAGGAGGATTTCCCACCAGGCCCACCAGGAATTTGAGGCCCCCAGGGGCAGAGGTCATTGACATCAAGACCAGCAGCCCCTTTAAAACCTATGCCACTATTGCACAAAGCCATCTCCAGGGCTAACAGAGAAGTAACTACGCTACAGTGAGGTATAATTTATTTTTCTGAAAATGGACCCTCCAAGCCTTTTCTGCATTCTTGAGCTGCTTTGTATTCATAGAAACATAGAAACATGATGACAGAAAAAGACCACACTACAACAGTCCACTTTTTAGCTTTAGAGATCCTCTGTGTTGGTCCCATGCTTTTTGAATTCAGTTACTGTCCTCATCTCTACGCTTTCAATTGAAAGAGGCTCTCTCCCTGAACATACCTCCTTTTTTCTGCTAGCCATTCTCTCCGTATGCACCCAAGCATCCTTCTAGCTTTTGCCGTCGCCTTTTCTACCTGTTAGTGGACAAAAGTACTTCATCTCCTATGCTGTATTGCTCCCTAGGATTGCTGCAGCCCAAATGCATGACCTTACATTTTTTAACATTAAATCCCAGCTGCCAAATTCTAGACCATTCTTCAAGCTTAGCTAGATCCCCTCATGTTATCTACACCTTCCTGGGTGTCTACTTTATTGCAGATTTTGGTATCATCCGCCGAATCGGACCAAGGACAGATCCCTGGGGCACACCACTGGTAACATCCTTCTCCTCAGAGTGAGCTCCATTTACTTGTACTCTTTGTCGCCTCCCACCCAACCAATTTCTAACCCAAGCAGTAACTTTAGGGTCCATCCCTAGGGTGCTCAGTTTGTTTATAAGTCGCCTGTGAGGAACAGTGTCAAAGGCTTTACTGAAATCTAAATACACCACATCTAGAGCTCTCCCTCGGTCCAACTCCCTGGTCACCCAGTCAAAGAAATCAATCAGATTTGTCTGACAAGACCTGCCTCTGGTGAATCCATGCTGCCTCGGATCCTGTAATCCGCTGGACTCCAGAAACCTCACTATTTTCTCTTTCAACAGCGTTTCCATTAATTTACTCACCACTGAAGTTAAACTAACCGGCCTGTAGTTTTCAACCACATCCTTACTTCCGCTTTTGTGTAAAGGCACCACATGAGCCTCTCTCCAGTCCTTTGGCACCACTCCCGACTCCAACGAGGCATTGAAAAGGTCAGTCAGTGGAGTTGCTAGAACGTCCCCAAGTTCCCTCAGTATTCTAGGGTGTATCCCATCCGGTCCCATCCGCTTTGTCTACTTTAAGTTGAGCTAGTTTCTCACGAACACAGTCTTCTGAAAATTGTTCAAGATGTCCCTCGCTTCTGCTCTTATTTGTGGGTGTTTTCTGAGGTCCTGCTCCTGGTTCTTCATCTGTGAACACAGAACAAAAATATTTGTTAAGCAATTCCGCTTTATCCTTATCAGCTTCTACATATTCCCCCCCTGTACCCTTGAGTCTGACAATATTCATCTACATTGCAGCATTTTATTAATGTTCAAGCTGCATAATCTTTTCTGTGAAGTGGACTTCAAATGAATTTTACAACAGGCTCGCTCTTTTTTGCAAACTTTTCACAAAAAGGGGCTTCATGTTTAAAAGAATGCAAAAACACCAGCATTTTTAACACTTTTGTGCATTTGCTGACATTTTTCGCCTTCTTTAACATGCAAACCCCTTTTTATGAAAACATGTTTGCAGATTAGCGCATTGGCCTGTTTGTGACACTATGCAGCTATATTTAGCTTCTCTGTGGAAAGAGGGAACTTTCTATTCCAGGAGTCAGCATTGACTTGAAGGCACATTTGCAACTTGAAGCTACTCAGCTAACACTTTAGCTATTCAGCTAGATCCATTTGAATATAGTCTTCTATGCAACCACAATATATACTACTGATACCATGAACGAGGCACTTCCCCTGTACACTACAACTGACCTTTTCAGATACTGGTACAAATTTAGCCGATGATACTAAATCACTTACCCTCTCTGATATATGGCGCTGGGTGGCTGTGTTAGATTTTGAGCTATCTTTTCTATTATATCAAAAATACGGCACTACTAGACAGCATAGAGAGAAAGACAGAAACTGGAAATACTTTATGATAAGAAGACGACACAAAACGATATGGACGATAATGACATTCTTTTCTGATTTAGAAGAATCAGGCATGAAATTATTTACAATTAAAATAAGAAGAGATTAGAACATAAGGTCCATCAGTCCTGCCCATTTTACTTACTCATTGCTAAACAGAAGACTCTACCTCATTTCTCACTTTACCCTCTTGTCCTAGGCCACTAGTTTAATAAAATCAGATTCTGAAAGAGAAATGTATTGAGGAATTGATGACTATCTCTTTTTCTCTATTAGTTTTAAAGTTCCTGTGGTGGTTAAAACATTTTCTTTACTAAGTTGAACACCGCCGCTCCTTAGATGGAAAGAAAAAGAAGTGATTTTTTTTTTTGTTTAACAGTATGACTTTTATCTTCGTTTTCACTCCCTCCCATCCCAGCTGCTCTTCAGTCTCTGTACCATTAATCAGATTATGGCTTAAATGGAGTAAAATCTATTATCAGAAAGAAAATCATTATAGCACAATTAGCAGAGAAGTGTATATGAAAAAAAAATCAAATGACTGCAAGATGTGTAGCTCATGAGATGTAAAATTACTGTCTCAAGGTCATGGGAATTGGGCTATAGATTTCTAATCTATACAATCTATTTCCTCAGTTATGTTGCCGGTCCGAAAATGTTTTTTCCTTAAAGATAGACAAGACTAGCCGCCCCTCATGCACAGGCCTCCCCTGCCATAAGCTTACACAAAACAGACTCTCCAAGTCACAGAAATTGGCCACAGCTTTATTGGATGGCTAATTGACAAAAAAAATCAAATTCAGGTATCCAGGTGACTCATCTCTTCCTTTTTAGGCCACTTCATCTACTCTTTGGGTTAACATACACTTGCTGAACATTGTTCTCAAGGCTGTTGGTTATACCATACATGGCTCTAATCCCCCAAGGACCTCTCCCAGATCCTTGGAGTGGAGGAGTAGCCTAGTGGTTGGGGCAAGGTACTTCAGGCCAGAAGGTCGGGGGTTCAAATCCCACTAGAGGACAGCAACCTTGGGCCAGAAGGACTGGGGTTTCTAGTCCCACAGGTGCTCCTTGTGGTCTTGGGCAAGCCACTTAACCCTCCATAGCCCATGTTCCCTGTAAAATAGTTATCTCCAAGTTATAATGCCCTGTTCAATGTAATTTCAGTTTGTTCAATGTAAACCGCACTGATGCAGAATAGCGCGGTATATAAGAGAATGTAAATAAATAAATCCTCTCCTGGAACAACGGTAGGGCTTATTCCTGCCTGAATACAACATCCACAAGGTTTTCTATATAGCACAAGGCCTTATTGGCAAGATGTCCTGAGCCAGAGATTGCCCTTCCTACTTGTTCTCCTAGGCTACCACTCAAGTAGCAACCCTCTATATGCTGGCCCATCAGACCCACTGTATTCTAATCTAGAGGCCTGAATGCCTGCTGTGAAAATTCTGTTTATAAATCTTTTGCATTACATTTACCATGTTTGGTGACTTCTCCAATGCATCCATGTGCACCTTATGCAATTCTGATAATATATAGAGCTATGTCTATGCTATATTCCCCATTGACCATCCCTTGCATAGATAACACAGAAGGGGGCAGGTGTGTTGTGCCTGGCCTAGGGGAGAGGAAGGAACCAAAGGAAAGGAAGAACTTCTCCAACATGTCTCCAGATCTGGAGGTTGCAATCTACCCCTACAACTATACTGTGGACATACGACATGCAAGCATGAACCTGGATGTTACCGCCCAGATGTATGGCCCACATGGAAGGGGAAGCCAGAAGAAAGCAGAACTATGCAACTAGTCTGAGACAGAAGTAGCTCCCCTTAACTTGCCTCTTCCTTTTGCAACTGGTGGAGATGCAGAAGATACCTCTCCAGAGGAAGTAAGATCCCGTTGTAATTGGACCACCAGGGAGAAGGAGAGGTCTGGCCTGCTACTAGAAGTGTGGGGAATAGTCTGAGTGCCCTGCTGCACTAAGGGGAGGCCACAAGCACTGTGATCACTCATTAATTGCTCTGAGCAATATAGTTCTGACAAAGAAATTGAACTTAACTGACATTTTGGTTGTAAGAGAGAACTTTTACTTTGACAGCTCCTTCTTATACATGACACGCTACTTCTGGTATTTTCCAACTAGACATGCTCATTTACTTTTGTCTCATGATGACTGATACCTCTCTTTGACATTTGAGTTTACAGCTAGAGCCAGGTATTGTTAAACACATATTTCTGAAGAAAGAAAAAATAAATCATTCTGAAAGATTTAAAAATGGGGCGAGAGTGCCCCTGTAAGTAATGCTGGCCTGGAGCCAAAGGATCATGGAAAAGTAATATGTTTATTTTCCGATAGGTTGTGAGAGTACAGAAGAGAGAAATTGCTTTTTCAAATCAGATCCAGGTAGAACTAATTGGGAAAACAGCTGAAAAACTATTTGTGGACCACACAGCTCTTACAGAACAATATTTTGAAATTGAAACATAAATCTGAGTTTAGTTTTTAGGGTTCACTAATCCCATTTTGTCTCCTTCAGAGCTTATTCCTTTTCTAGCATCAGAAATTGAGTAGGTAATACCTTTACAATGAGAATAACATTATGGGTTAGGGTTGGAATCCAAGTTGCATTTATCTTGGCAAAGGAAACCAGCTATCAATGCATTACAAGTGGAGACTTAAGGAAAGAAGGCAATAAGCAATCAAATCCATTCATATATTATTCAATAGTAACGGCAACTCTGATACATGATTTGAAGTTGCTGTAGGTAGAATTTAGGGGTAGATATAATGCATGTTTTGCAATGTATACATTAACATACTACACTTTTGTGCCTTCTTTATTTGAAGTAAACACTAAGGGCCCGATTCTGTGAGGCGAATAGTTTCCTTAGGACGTGCAGCCCCGCTATCCGTCCAGACTGTATTCTGCCATGCACTCTCGTGGTACGTGAATGGTGGAAAATGGACTTGCTAGAACGCAAATATTTTTGCTTTTCTATTACAAATGCTTGACATTTTTTTTTTGTCTTTTGTAAGGTAGATAATGTAATTTTTTAAGGGTTAAATATAATAACATGGGCTAAAGCCAACACAGTAAGGGCAGTTTATTTCAAGATTCGTTCCCTCAGACATCTCCGACAACTGATTGATCCGGATGATTTCCGTACTGTATACCAGGCTTTAATCATTCCCCATTTTGACTACGTGAACTCCATTTTACAAGGGCTCCCACAATCTACCCTAAACCCGCTTCAACTAGCCTTGAACAGTGCAGCAAGAGTGCTTTTTGGCGTACCTAAAAGAGAACATGTAACACCTCTTCTGAAACAACTACATTGGCTTCCCATTCAAGCGAGAATCACCTTCAAGACTCTGCTCCTGGCCTTTAAAGCTCACAAAGGACTCGCTCCCGCCTCATTATCAGAGATGATCCAACCAATCACCCCCAACAGACTAAGAAGAACCACAGAATTAAATATGCTAATGGTACCAAAAGAGACTCTAAGGGGCATGTTTACTAAAGTGCGGTAAACGTGACTAACGTGCGTTATATGACGTTAATGACCGTAAGTGCCGTATAACGCGCGTACCGACGCGCTAACGACCGTTAACGTCATACTACGCGCGCTAACCGTAGTTAACGATCGTAAAGCTCCGCGGCGCGTTAAAACAGCGCAAAAGGTGGAGAGTGGGCGGAGAGAAGGGGTCAATGGGCGGAGAGTGGGCAGGGAGAGGCACCCCTCATACTAACGCGCTGAATTTCAGAGCTCAATTACAACGCGAATGAAAACCTGTCGTTAAAAGGCATTTAAAGGGAAGAGAAACCATTTCCGTCAGCAATGTACAGAAAAACCGGGGAAACCCTCAAAACGTGAGCAGTGTGATACATGTGCACAGAACAATATTTCACATAAAACGTTAAAAATGACCACAAGAAACATTTTAAAAAGCATAATTCAGCTGGGAAACAGTGATAGCAATGGGCAACAAGGAACAACACTCCCTGGAAAGCACAAAAATAAAAGAAATGATGTGTGGAAGGGTCTACGCTCCGCAGACCCTTTCAAAGAGCATTACATTGTAATGGAGCTGTCCTGGGCGTGTGGTGTAATGTTTTCCAATGATATAATTGTTGCCCAGCTTGGTTATGGGTGTGTGCCCCTTTTTTGAGGTCTTTTCTGAGGTTTATGTATACCTTTGTCTGCATAAGGTAAATGAGGCCACAGTAAACCTGTTGCAGAGCAGGGTTTCTGGCTCGTCAGGCCGGTTTAACTAACCCCAGGGAGTGCACTGTCTCTGTGGCCACAGTGTGGTGCAACAGACACAGCCAGTGCCTGTAAGACCAGAGGATCACAGGTTCAAATCCCAGCTGGGGCTCTTGCCAACCCAGTCCCCATAGTTTTACCCACCACTAAACAGTGATAGTAACGACAATCCTTTATTGCAGAGAACATAAACATGGCCTATAGTTTACCACACCAAACACAGACACCAGAAACAGGCACATTACCTAAAGCAGAGTCCCGCAAATGCAGTCCTGGAGGGCCCCACACCATTCCGGCTTCATGCTGCCTCTAATAAAGATGCCTGTGCTGCATAGCTATGCACCACCCCCATGGTATGCAGATGTAGCTCATGCATATTTATGAGGGACAGCATGAAAACCCGAACAGTGTTTGGAACACCAGGACTGGAGTTGGGGAACTCTGCCGTAAAGCAGCAGCCAACAGGGCCACACACCCACCCACAGGCCCCATTGGCCAATGCCTCCTGGAGAGGCAAGACATTGGGCCCTGCCTGTATCTCCCAATACTAGCAGTTGCATACCTTAGCAATGCCACCCTACACCTGGGTATATGGTACACAGCTATCAAACGTTCCCTATGATAACTGGCAGATATCAATTCCTACGTTAAGCACAGTTTGCTCATTGCGCTCCACCATAACAATCATTCTGATGTCTGCGGTGTTTGCTGCAGGTCTGGTCTCTGACAGTGTTCACCACCCTGGGGAGTGACCCCCCAACAGCCCTGTGTACCATATCCATGCCTGTACTATGCCCATGACTGGTGTAGTGGGTATGGCTGCTGACCACCTCTATAGTAGCACAATGCTGGCATAGGTGTGGGGGTGGCTGTCTGTCTATCCAGCAATGTTGCCAGTATTGGGCTGCCAATGTGCATAATGAGGAGCAAGGTACCATGGGTATAGGCCGGACATGGTGGCCTGGCCAGGGTGCATCTGCACAGGGCATAGGGCAGTGACAGGCACATTGTAGTGCCCGGCCACCACCTACACAGACAGGGTGACCTCAGTATATCCTGCTGAGAGATCACTATCACCCTGACTGTGCAGTGACCACAGCATGGCTAGGCACTCCTATAGTGCTATCTAGTATTTTTCTCATGTGCTAAATATGGGTTTCCTTTTGGGGCCCAGTCACTGATGTATCTGCTTGCTGTGTATGCTGACATCCCAGTTCTGGGTGCAGGCATCTCCACTGGGCACTAGCAGACTGTTTGCAGCTGGTAGGTGTTGTGATGGAGTGGCTTGCAGGGTGCAGTGGCTGATGGCTTGCACCCTGGGAATATCAGATAGTGGTGGGGTGCAGCATACCATATCCAGGCCTAATGCCTGTCTGCTGTTGTGTTATGGCTGTGTACAGAGCTGCATTGACTGCCCTGTGGGGTGTCTGTTCCTCAGCAGGACTAGGGTTAATGTTCCCCTCTACTGCCACCTTTGCAGGGAGGTAGACTGTGGGTCTTTTGATGGGAGACCCTGTTTGCCACCCTCAGCCCTGGGGGAGGGGTGTGGTGGTGCATGGGGGCTACACCTGACTGAAACAGACAAAGATGTCCAAGGTGGTCCTGCAGAACCTACCTATCTCACACAGTAACACAGCTTTGGACCTGCGCCATGGCCGGTGCTGTGGACCTGGTGCTGGGCACCTCACTGCACCCTCAGGGTGAGCACAGTACCCGCACAATGTGACGGTGTGTAGCTACTCTGTGCCAGTACAACACACGGTCAGTACCCCCTATCAGGCCGAGGTGCTGGGGGGGTGCACATGGTCAGTCCCCCCTACCAGGCCGAGGTGCTGTGGGGGTGCATTCCCCATGGTGTGTATCTGTGGACAGCTGATTTGCATGTGCAGTGCATCATGGGTGTGACTGGCCCAATCCAATCCTGTGAAACTCCAGTAGCTGCTCACAGGCTCTGATAAACCATAGGCCATCACACGTACATCTGTTAGCATAATGCATAGGTGCAGGACACCCTACAACGTCTGTAATATCAGATGCCCACGCTGGTAAAAACACACGTATCCACGCACGTAAACAAACACGTACCCACGCACGTACCGACGCACAATTGTACGCGCGCAGCTACGCACGTACCAATGCACGCAACCTCGCACGTATCAACGTACGTGGCTAAGCACACTCCGAGGGTGTTTTTCTGACACCAATACTCAGCGTAACGAAAAACATGCCTCCTCTTTCCCTCTGTAATGTGCAGGGGGATGCCTGGGACAGCCTTCTGCGTTAGGCACACTGGGGACTCGAACCCATGCTGCCTGTAACAGCAGTCAGTACCGTAACCATTGTGCTACAGCTCTGTTTCAGTGCTTTGTGTCTGTACGTCTTCTTATGATTAACGCGCAGTAACGCGGCACGGCGCCCGGTAACGCTCGTTACGTTTTCTAACGCGCGGTAGTGGTGACAATGTACCGCCCATGTCCTTATTTGGGGTTTCTTTCACTACCGCGGCTCCTAACGCGAATTGCACTAACGCACTTTAGTAAACATGCCCCTAAGATACAACTCCACAACAGCAAGCCGATCTTTCAGTTTATGTGCTCCAAAACTTTGGAATACCCTTCCATCACACATTAGGGACATCTCTGAGCTCAGCCAGTTTAAGAAGGCTTTGAAACATCACCTTTTCATCAATTACTTCCCAGAGGACATAGAAACACAGGCACACGCAAATAGCAACACTCCCCTTCTGAACACGTAATTTCCGCTGACCCAACAACACATCTCATCACGCTCCCATATTACAAGGCTCTTTTCAAACAATATGTCTTCCAAATGTAAATAATTACTCTGACTGCTTTTGTTGTAATGTTCCTGTTATATGTAAAACCAGATAAATGTAACTTGTCTGAAGTTTTCTTGTTCTCTGTAAACCACGCTGATATCGAATAGCGCGGTATATAAAAGATGTTAATAAATAAATAAAGCTAGGACTGGCCTTCAATGTAGGTTAAACACTAATGAATGTGTTAACATGTGATAATTGCTTGTGTTGCATAATTCGGATTTCTATGTTATTCTGGTTTAATCGACTGATTTATTTATTTATTTAGACAGACTTGTATACCACCTTATCCTTCAATCAAGGTGGTCATGTCACATCACACTTGGAGGGTTACAATTAACATTAGGATACATATAAACATTTAGACAGTACAGTTACATAACAGCATTTAGACAGTACAATTAAAGGTAACATTTAACATGAGGGTATTTAATAACGTGGTATGATAAACTTGTGTGTATGGATAGGATGGGTGCGTGTTTAGTTGGCGAGGTAGGTGGTATTTCAGTTTGGGTATGGGATGTTGCCTGGATGCTCATATGTTTCTATAAATAAATATGTTTTGAGATCTTTGCGGAAGTCTTTGAGGTCATCTAATGCTCTCAGGCTCGTCGATATGTGCTATTGAGGCATAGTAGAATTTAAACTAGCCTTTGCACAGTTCTCTGGACTGTGGCTCCTTGCCACTGGTAGTGGTGGTGGACTTCCCCAGTAGCAAACTCTTATGGGGTCCTGTTCTCAGTAGCTGCCCACATTTCAGCAAGGATACCCTGAAAAAAGATAGAATAATGCCGCACAAACTAGACAGAAAGCCAAAGGCGGCATAGAGGATAAAGCAGCCTTAAAGTTCCTGCTCTGACAATTAATTAAGAAGATAATTCTGTGATTTTTTTTCGGGTGTTTTCCCTGATTAAGGAGCGTGGTACACCCAGTGTTTTGTCCTGCTTGTGGATTCTGCAGTTGCTTTGAATCCTGATTTCCTACCTTTAATCTGAAATCATGGATTTCCTGACCTCCCTTGCTTTTGCCTGATAGATTTTTTGGTACCTGAGGAAAACCGGGGCCCCCTTATTAAACAGTTCTTCCTTTGGTGCATGAAGAAACCTGATATTTATCCCACCGATGAGCCAAATTAAGGTGGATTTCATCTATTGCTTACTTTGGGAAGAATCCTATTGATGTGTACCTCACTTAATTCCAGCCCCAGCTTTGAAAGAGACCCCTAGCTCTAGGTTTGCATTACCAATTCCTGCTGTTGCAGTTCCAGCCTTGCCTAAGATACCTCTTCATTGAATCTAGTTTTTACTTCAAAGATTCCAGCTACAGGCTCTGCTCAGGCTTACACGCACGGCCGGCCCATCCATTGTGCAAGAATGTTGTTTGCACAGGGCCCCGAGCTTCAGGGGGCCTCGCGCCAACAACATCCTGCACATGCTATTCAGCACTGGCAAGATCGGCTTTACAGGGAGCCGGAGAGGCCCCGGCTCACCTCTGACAGCTGCCGAAGTACCACTTATCTTCACTTCGGCAGCTGTGTTGTAGTATAGGCCGCTGGCACGCCGGACGTCAATAGAAATTTACTGTTTCCCGGCACTCAATGCGCCAGCAGCTTATACTACAACACTGCTGCTGAAGTAAAGGAAAACAGCGCCCTTCACTTCGGCAGTTGTCAGAGGTGAGCCGGGGCCTCTCTGGCTCCCTCTAAAGCCATTCAGACAGCCGCGGGGCTCTTTGTGAGGGGGGGGGGGGCTAGGACTGGAAATAGTTGATGGGGAGCTAGAGCTGGAAATGGGCTGAGTGGGGGGGAGGGGGCATTGACTGGTAATGGGTTGATGGGGTGCTTGGATAGGACTGGAAATGGCTGAAGGGGAGCTAGGATTGGAAATGGGCTGATGGGGGGGGGGGCTTGGACTGCAAATGGGCTGATGGGGGGACTAGGAGAGGACTGGAAATAGCTGATGGGGGAGCTAGGACTGGTAATGGGCTGATGGGGGCTAGTATAGGACTGGAAAAGGGTTAATGGGGGCTAGGATTGGAAATGGGCTGATGGAGGGTTAGGATAGGATTGGAAATGGCCGATGGGGGGCTAGGATTAGAAATGAGCTATTGGGGGGGCTTGGATTGGAAATGGACTGATGGGTGCTAGGACAGGACTGGAAATGGCTGCTGGGGGGGGCTAGGATTGGCATTGCACTAATGGGGGGGCTAGGACTGGAAATGGACTGATGCGGGGGCATGGGAGAATAGGACTAGAAGGGAGCAGATGCTGGGTTTGGCTGGAACTAGAAGGGAGCTGATGTTGGGGGAGGACTAGAAGGGAATGCGGCTGGGGGAGTGAGGATGGAGAGGGGAAAAGATATTTTGTATAGGAGGGAAGAAAAATCTATGATTGGCTGGGTATTGGGAGAGTAAGTGGGGATTGAGGATGGAGGGGTGACATCTGAATGGATGAAAAAGGAATAAAGAAAGAAATGGAGGAAAGAGCAAAAAGCAAAGATCAGGATGTTAAAGCAGATGTAGAGAGAGAACGGAAAAAAAATTAGAAGACAGAAGAAAAGTCAAATGGACAGCAAACAATGGAGAGTTAGCAGAAGACACGAAGAAACCAGAAGAAAGTGACTGGAGCAATTGCAACTGAAAAATAAAATGCACAAACATCAAAAGGTAGGAAAATATGTTTTTATTTTGAATTTATTAACTGGAATATGTCAGCTCTGGGAGATGTGCATTAGAAACATAGAAACATGATGACAGAAAAAGACCACAAGGCCCATCTAGTCTGTCCTTCCATAACAACAACTACAACAGTCCACTTTTTAGCTTTAGAGATCCTCTGTGTTGGTCCCATGCTTTTTTGAATTCAGTTACTGTCCTCATCTCTACCACCTCCACTGGGAGACTATTCCACGGATCCACTACTCTTTCCGTAAAGAAATATTTCCGCATATCACTCCTGAATCTATCTCCCTTCACCCTCATCCCATGTCCCCTCGTCGCAGAACTTGCTTTCAATTGAAAGAGGCTCTCTCCCTGAACATTTATGCCACGGAGGTATTTAAACATCTCAATCATATCACCTCTATCCCGCCTTTCCTCTAAGGTGTACATATTAAGATCCTTAAGTCTGTCCTCATATGAAGACCACTAATCATCTTAGTAGCAACCCTCTGCACCGACTCCATCCTGTTCACATCCTTTTGAAGGTGTGGTCTCCAGAATTGCACTGCTAACATCTTTGGGTTTTTGTTTAGTACAAGAGGAAATTAATTTATAGTTTTATTTCTCCAGTGTTGTTGTACATTCCAAGTTTGGCTTTTGGGGTTCCCAGTTTAATTATTGCCTTCCTATTTCTAAATTGTGATCCCTTGTTCTTTGTTGGTGACGGTCTATGTTCTGCAGGTGTAGCCGAGCTAAGGTATTCTGTTTATGTAGTTTCTGTTTGACAGTGCCACTTGTTCTCTTTCCCAGTAGGAGATGTATTGGTATTCTCTGAGATGTATTGGTTTAATATTTGCAGTGTTGCCTTTTGGTAGATAGGGTTGGGTACTTTGTGAGTCCTGGTAGTACTGTTATGATATGGCGGGTTTGCTATGGGTTCTAAATGGTCAGTGTTTATAGTACTTCCTAATGGGCCTGGCAGTTGGTACTGGAGTATAGTAATGTAGAAATCTGGTAGTCTTTCTTTATGCATACACTCATTAAGAAAAAGTTAGTACATATTAACATTATGCAAATATTTATGTAAATTATGCCCCTTATGCAAATGAAGCCCCGCAGTGAGTCTCCGCACATGGCAATGCAGCCCCCTTGGGCCGCCCCTGCTTCCATGACCTAGTTCCTGCTGTTGCCCATGTTTCTAGTTGATTCATGTGTTCCTCTTTTTTGAAGGACTGTGATGTGCTATTAAACTAAGCTTTGCATGGCTCTCTGGACTCTAGCCCCTTGTTACTGGTGGTGCAGGGCTTTCTCAATAGTAAACCGCAGAGGAACCTCATTTCTGGTAGCTGCCAACGTTTCAGCTTGGGGGTGCCCTGACAGAATGATCCCGTGGCTCTAAGCTGCCCCCCGCCCCCAAGTACAGCTAGAAGGGTCTCTTTGCATTGACTCTTCTAACATCCCAAATGCAATCAGAAGGGCCTACGTTTCCACTACCCCCCATACCACCAGATTTCAGCAAGAATGTCCTATCTGGCCTGATTTTAACCCTCCCTTTCTCCCACCAGATACTCATCTTGCTACCCTATTTGACATGCATAAAATGAAGAAGGCTAGTAGAAGAGATCACAACTTCCTCTTGATCCACTAGTTCTAATGTCCAACATGGCACTGGATGATTATACATACTCCTTTGCCAATAAAATCTATCAGGTATTACATTTGCCGTAAGCAATTATGCTAATATTTTCATGTTAATCAGGCGATCAGGCAATTTAAACGTGGCTTTGTACGTACGTCCCTAAATACACCTGCATAAGGGCAAAGTTACTCTGGCTGTCCTTTTATCCAGTCTACTGTGATAAAAGGCTCGCATGCTGATCTGAGGCCACTGAAGGGGGCTCTTGCAATTGTAAGACTTATGTATCCTAGGGCACCAGAAGAGCCTCAAGCCCTACAATTAACTTTACTCCAAACCTGTGTAGTCATGTGCCAACGTGGTTACCTCAGTCAGAGATTCTTTGGTTCCCAGGTTATCACTTCAAAATGTGTGATGTTGTAATTCACCTGTTATAAATCAAGATTAACTGTTGAATTCCAAACATACAGTAAGTGGTCATAAAAACCTCTTGTAAACTGCAGTAATAGCTACAGTTGTGTGCAAATTCAAATACAATATGAAAATCTTGTGAGTCTTGCATAAAAATCTGTATGTATTATACCAGAAAATTATCAGAAAACAGTGACTTAGCTTCTTCTCAGCTGTTGCTCCTGCCGGCTGTCCTAACCGTGACACCAGGTATTTCGCCATTGCTGGCTTCCTCAGGGAGCAAGACAGCACGTCAGCCCACCAAACCTGAGAAGCATACAAACAAAAAAGCCCATATCAGCCATTAATGCTGACCTCAAAGCTGCACAGGCTCAGCGGTTTTCCTGTCTTGTGCAGGAGAGCACAGTCGGCTGCTCTACTTTGCCCTGCGTTATGGTTTCATTTTCATTTCCAGTGGACTTGGGGCTATATTTGTGGCTGCCTCCTTGCCAGTATTCCTTCTTAGCGTCAAGGATATTTAAGTACTTTGTGGTCAGCATTGACGGCTGATACGGGCTTTTTTGTTTGTGTGCTTTTCAGGTTTGGTGGGCTGACATGCTGTCTCACTCCCTGAGGAAGCCAGCAGTGGCGAAACACCTGGTGTCGGGGTTAGGACAGCTGGCAGGAGCAACAGCTGAGAAGAAGCTAAGTCACTGTTTTCTGATCATTTTCTGGTATAATACATACAGCTTTTTATACAAGACCCACAAGATTTTCATATTGTATTTGGATTTACACACAACTGTAGCTATTACTGCAGTTTATAAGAGGTTTTTCTGACCACTGATGTTTGGAGTTCACCAGGATGTTGTTTCTGAGTGGCTGAGTCTCCCTCTGTTTTGAGTCTGTTCTGGCTCCAAGGGCTAATGAGGTCTTTTCCTCTTGTTTTAGAATATCTCCATGGATGCTTGAATAATTGTTCATAGACTTTTGTATGTACATTAGCCTAAGTAAGGAGTTTTTTGAATATTTAGAGTGAAATTTGGCTCCTTGTGAGGATTTTTCATTTGCATAGTTCCTCAAATTTAAGACATTTATCAATTGTCACGTGTACCCAAGGCTGGATTTCAAGTGGGAGCGCCTCTAGGCAAACGCCCTTTGCTCCTCTTCCATGCTCTGTCAAGATCCTCCCTTCACCTGAGCAGCAGCAGGGAAAAGTTGTCTTTTGGCTTTCACAGAACTCAGCATGGAGCCTTTGAGTCCTCCAGCGCTGACAGGCTCTGTGATGCCCCACACTACCTCTGCTCATACATAGAAACCATGCGAACTGAGGGGTGGACTCTTCATTGCCGCTACTGCTCAAAATCACCTGTGGCCTAAGATCTAAATTGAGGTATGCAGGCAATGGGAACACTCCAGAGCCTATCAAAATTTGACACTGAAGGTAGTTGCCTTTGTTGCTTATGCCTAAATTCGGGCCTGCTTGTACCTTAAAATCAATCCTCCATTTTATAGGAACCAGTGAAGATTCCTCAGCATTGGTGCTCCAACCAGCTGTGTTTTACAGAAACAGAAGCTGCGATAAAGCATTTCTATCCAAACTTCAGTACTCATATTACCAAACCAAACCAAACCACCCAACCAAACACTGCTATCCAATCAACAGCGAACACACAGGCGCCACAAAAATTCACGCAAACACCATACCACAAAACCAAAGAACATACAACTGACAAAACACTTGACAAAACAAAACAAAAACGCACAACCCAACACCATACCGCATGCCCCACTCTCTTTCATACTAATAAACGCCAGATCCATACGAAACAAATCACACATCATTCACAATATGATTACAGACGAAAAGCCTGACGTCCTCTGTATCACTGAAACATGGATCACGGACACGGACACAGCAATAATAAACCAAATACACAAACCTGGCTATAAACTATACAACTGTCCATGTATCAAGAAAAAAGGAGGAGGAGTCCTAATCCTTGCTAAAGAATCAATGCGTCTAAAAAACACTTCGCAAAATACCACAGAATGTATTGATATCCTTAAGGTAGAGAACAAGACACTATCTATATGCCTAGTATACAGACCTCCTACAGCAAATCATGAAACCCTAGCTGCTGCACTAGAAAGATTCTCAACATCCGAAATCAAGAAATACCAAGTTATCCTGGGTGACCTGAATCTGCCATCTATACCAGCAACACAGGCAAATGCCTTCCTGGATGCAATGGACCAACTCGGGTATAAGCAAATCATACAAGATCCCACCCACATCAAGGGAAATACGCTCGACATGGTATTCGTACCCAACAATCAACAACTCAGAGAAGGAAGAGAACCCAATATCTACATCACGCAAGTCCCATGGTCGGACCACCATCAAATATCCTTCACACTAAGCATTCCAAACATAGCGGACAGTCACAAGACTGGCCCAACAACCCACCCCAAAAGAATTTTCCAAAAATTCGACAAGGAAGATCTCATAAATTCTATAGCAAAGAACATTCAGACAGATCACACAGACCTCGAAGATCTAGTAAACCAATGGAACACAGGAATTGAAGAAACATCACAACCAACCTGGAGGGTCAAAAACATCATAACTAAAAACAAATCAGAGCCATGGTATACCACAGCCCTGAATAAAATGAAGAAAGAACTAAGAAAGACAGAGAAAAAATGGAGACAAGCCAAAACCGAGGAATGTAGGATGAAATATCTAACTCTCCTCACCAAGTACAAAGAAGAAGTCAACCTTGCAAAAAAGACACACCACACTAACACACTCAACAAAGCCCTAAATAGACTAAGGGAGCTGTTCGAACTAGTCAAATCCCTCACCAAGGCATCCCAAGATGACTCCTATAATGAAGCAATAAAAGCCCAAACGCTAGCAGACCACTATGCCAGCAAACTCAACCCGACAACGCTCACGCAACCCACTCAAAGCCAACACCCAGCCACCACTAAGCTGCAATGCAACTTGAAAACAAGCACAAATCGAATTAAAGAATGGAGTGACTTTCAGAAAATTGGTGACAAACAAATCATAGACATCATCTCAAATCTCAACACAACTACCTCCCCTCTAGACCCATGCCCAGCAGCATGGCTCAAGGCAATAAAGCAAGAGGTTGCACAGTATATAGTCCACATTGTGAACCAATCACTTCTACAAGGAATTATGCCAACTCAACTTAAGAAATCACTCATAAGGCCTATCTTAAAAAACAAAACACTCGACAAAAGCATCCCAGCCTCATACCGACCAATATCCAGCATATCCTTCCTAGCCAAAATCGTTGAAAAGGCAGTACAGCAACAGCTCCAAGACCACGTCGATGACACAAGAGCCTTAGATGACCATCAATACGGTTTTCGTCAGCATCATGGAGTGGAAACGCTTCTCTTAACACTCCTTAACAACCTTCTCACCGGACTAGAAAACAAAAAGAAGATGTTCGTACTCATTTTTATAGACATAGCAGCCGCTTTTGATACAGTTCACCACAAAACACTCATCGATAGGCTTGAAACCATTGGAATATGTGGAACCCCCCTGAAATGGTTCACATCCTACATAACAAGCAGAATGCAGCAGGTGCTCTTTAACAACGAAACAGCTGAACCATTCCCGCAAAGCCAAGGAATACCCCAAGGCTCGGCGCTTTCCGCCCTACTATTTAATCTGTACATAAGACCAGTTTGTGCAATCTTTCAGAAATACAAGATCAGCTACCACTTGTATGCAGATGATGTAATGCTTTATACCCAACTGGACGAAAACAAGCCAAATTACAATCAACTAGAAGAATGTTTATGTGACTTGCAAGCCTGGCTACAGCAAAACAATATGTCCATAAACCATACAAAAACAGAGGTAATGTACATCTCCAGTAAAACAGACTTCAACCCTCTGCCAACAGTCACCCTGAGCAACATCATCTACAGCACAAAGAATGAAATAAAATATCTCGGAGTCACGTTCGACAACAAACTAAAGATGGATAAACACCTCCGGAATACCAATAGAGCCATATTCCATAAACTAAGAATCCTCCAGCCACTGCGTAACATCATTGAACAACACGACTTCAGAACAGTGGCACAAGCACTCATCATGCCCCACTGGGATTACTGTAACGCCATATTGCAGGGGCTACCAAAGAAAACCCTGAATATACTACAAATGGCACAAAATGTTACAGCCAGGATCATCATGAAAAAGAGCTTCACAGAACACATCACACCAGTCCTAATTGAGCTTCACTGGCTCCCAATTACCGCCCGCATAAAATACAAACTCCTAGTAACCACATTCAAACTTATACACAACATAGCGCCATCATTCCTAACCAATCTCATCAGCGCTCAAACTCACAATAGAAGCAGAAGAACCGCCAACTTAAACACTCTCAGTGTCCCAAAGAGTATAAGAACAGCCAAGATACACACCAGCAACAGAGCATTCTCTTACATTGCACCCATGCTATGGAATCAACTGCCACATGGCATGCGTGCAATCAACAACCTAACAGACTTTAGGAAAAAGCTCAAAACCCAACTGTTTATAACTCACTATAATCTAACAGAGTAAATAATAGCTAGAACACAAAGGGTCAATCGTATCCATGACACTAGAGTAACCTTACAATATGACTTTAAGGGATTTGAACCACCATGTAATGCATCTAGGGTAGTGCATCTCCCCCCAGTTTAGCTGTAATTAGTGTAACAGAATGTATATATATAACTGCAAGTTGTAAATATTGTAACAATATGTATATATGTAATTGCACCTGTAAATATTGTATCAGATTTTTGTGCAGTGTGAACCCAGTGTGAATCTTGGCATGCAATCATTCTGTATTAACTGTTGATTACCCCTCCTGATATGCATAGTCAACCGCTGCTGATCGCTGGAAGCAGCGGTATACAAATGTTCTCTAAATAAATAAATAATCTATTTTACTCACTATCATAGCATGAATCAATGTAGACGGCATTCTGATATAAATAACCTAGCAGTCTTCATATCTTTCTTAAATTATAACAAAAAATTTAACCACTATAGAAATCTGTTTTTTAAATGACAAAGAAGCTTGGTGTGGAAGCAAAAGTGCATAATTAAAAATGTTTTCAAATACATTCATAGCAAAACACCTCTGAGAGAGCCAGTTGGACCATTAGATGATAGAAGGGTAAAAGGGGCACTAAGAGAAGACAGGGCCATAGCGGAGAGACTGAATGAATTCTTTGCTTCAGTCTTTACTGAAGATGTAGGAAACTTGCTCATGCCAGTAATGATATTTAAAGGTATCAGAGAACTGAAACAAATCTCGATAAGACGGGAAGATATAATACAGCTATTTGATAAACTATTTGATAAACATGTTATCCAAGTTGTTACTCCTGTTCTATGTGAAGCCAAGCAGTTTGTTATGGTCATTTTGTTGTATGTAAACCACGCTGACAATAGTGTGGTATATAAGAAATTGTAATAATAATAATAATAATAAGAGCAGCAAATCATATGGACTGGATGGCATACATCCCAGGGCGATGAAAGAACTGAACTATGAGATTGCAGACCTACTTTTAGTGATCTGTGAACTATCCTTAGAATCATCTGTAGTACCTGAGGATTGCAGAGTGGCCAATGTAGCATCAATTTCTAAAAAGGGTTCCAGGATGATATCGGAAATTACAGATTGGTGAGCTTGATGTCTATGATGAGCAAAATAGTAGAAACCATTATAAAGAACAAAATTATTGAACATGTGGATAGTTGTGACTTAATGATAGAAGGCCAACATGGATTTATCCAAGAAAAGTCTTGTCTCACTGATCTGTTATATTTTTTCGAAGGTGTGAATGAACAGGTAGATAAAGTGACCGGTTGATATAGAGGGGTCATTCCAAACAGTGTTTAGCATGGATGTACATCTGGATTGGATGTATATCCCCTGCCAAATGCCTGGGGCCAATGCCAATCCCAAAGCTCCCTGCACATACAGAGATGTGCGAGGAGCTCTGGATGGGGGCAGGAGGGGTTGAGCCGGAGGAGGAACACTAGCAGAGCAGAGATGGGCCCATGTACAGGGCTGATTCCGGTCGTGGCCTTGTATGTCCAGACTGGAGGAGATAGATGGGGGACTTATTCCACTTCAGAGGTGGAATAAGTCCCCCGACGTTGACGACCGGCTGTAGAAGACCCCCCGACAAGGTGAGGAACAGCAGGAGGTTCCCCACAGCCCAATCCCAGCCTTGGCAGGCCCCTTTGGGGGTTGGGTGTTTGGAAACAGCAGTTTAATGTGCCGCAGGCTCCTGCATGGCATCCTGGTGCCATGGTGATGGGACGCTGCAGCACTGAAGCTCCATGCAGGAGCAGTGGCAGAGTTAGGCAGAGAGGTTGCCAGATGTGCAGTACTACTGAATCGAGGCCTGTCTGGCCTGTCCAAGCCCTTTGCCCCGATATGGCTCCCATAGGAATGTCTAGCTCCCATGGGTGCAGTATTGGGTGCAAATCCGGCCCATCCAGATTTTGGATGTCTGGAC
The DNA here is from genome assembly GCA_033557465.1 of Ichthyophis bannanicus. NCBI lineage: Eukaryota > Metazoa > Chordata > Amphibia > Gymnophiona > Ichthyophiidae > Ichthyophis > Ichthyophis bannanicus. Next base: position 190,472,954 of record CM066038.1, on the reverse strand, counting down.
GGGCCGGATGGGCCCTGATCAGAATGGGTGTCATAGTGTATCTGGATTTTCAGAAAGCCTTTGAAAAAGTCCCTCATGAGAGACTCTTGGCAAAATTAAAAAGTCAGGGGATAAGACACAGTGCACTATTGTGGATTAGGAACTGGTTAAAAGCTAGAAAAAAACAGTAGGGCTAAATGGACAATTTTCTCAGTGGAGAAAGATGAAGAGTTGAGTACCCCAGGGATCTGTGCTGAGCCTGCTGCCTTTTAACATATCTATAATGACCTAGAAATGGGAATAACAAGTGAGATGATTAAATTCTCTGATGGCATAAAATTATTCAAAGTTGTTAAAACACAAGAGGATTGTGAAAAATTGCAAGAGTACCCAGACTGGGTGTCCAAATGGCAGATGAAATTTAATGTGGACAAGTGCACATTATGCACTTAGGAAAGAACAACCCAAACTATAGTTACACAATGCAAGGGTCCAAGGATCTGGGCATCATCGTGGATAGTATACCCTCATTTGGACTATAAATAACATTGTATGGCTAACCCCAACTCCGAATGTCAACCTTCAACTTTTAAATGTAAATAGTTACTGCTGTTTGATGTATTATAGTTACCAGTTCCATGTATTATTGTTGAGTTAAATGTAAACTGCTCTGATAACACTGAAAGGCGGTATATAAGAAATGTTGAATAAATAAATAAATCATCTGTCCAGTGTGCACTAACAGCCAAGAAAGCAAATAGAATGCTAGGAATCGTAAGGAAAGGAATGGAAAATAAAACCAAGGATATTATAATGCCTCTGTATCACTCTATGTTGTGACTGAACCTTGAATATTGTATGTAATTGTGGTCACCATATCTTAAAAAGGATATAGCAGGATTAGAAAAGGTACAGAGAAGAGCGACTGAAATGGTAAAGGGGATGGAAGTATATCTCTGTGAGGAAAGGCTTAAAGGGTTAGGGCTCTTCAACTTGGAAAAGAGATGGCTGAGGGGAAATATGATATAAGTCTATAAAATAATGAATGGAGTGGAATGGGTAAACATAGATCGGTTGTTTACTCCTTCAAAAGGCAGAAAGACTAGGGGACATGCAATGATGCTGCAGTGTGGCACATTTAAGACTAATCAGAGAAAATATTTTTTCACTCAGCGTGTAATCAAATTCTATAATTTGTTACTGGAGGATGTAGTAAAAGCTGTTAGTGTAGATGGGTTCAAAACAGGTTTGGATGAGTTCCTGGTGGAAAAGTCCATAAACCATTATTAAAGAGGACTGGGACAAGTAGCATGAAATATATACACCTTTGGGAACCCGACAGGTACTTCAGACCTGAAATGGAGGTAGAGGCAAAATGTCTAGTGACTAATTTTTGTTCTCATTCTGGGTCATAATGTGAAAAGAATCAATATTGTTATTTGTTTATATTTATTTATTTATTTATTTATTTTTGCTGCACTTCATATACAGTACCATCCAAGGTCAAATGGCCATCCTAGAGGTTTACAATAATATAAAATCCTGGTGAGAAAGAGTAGAGCTGTAGAAAAGAAAAAAGAAAGAGGGACGAGAAAGAGGATTGTAAATTCCAATGAAGAAGAGAGATGTGAACACGAAGAAGAAAAGAAGAAGTAAGCAGACAAAGAACTGGGTGGGGGGGGGCATTAGTTAAGGAGGAGAAGACCAAATGAAGCCTCGGCAGAAGAGCCAGGTCTTCAAGTTTTTCTTTAATTTAGGGAGAGAGGGCTCAAGGTGAAGAGGGATTGGTAAGGAGTTTCAGAGGGAAGGAATTCAGGGGTAAGGAGGAGGAGGAATTTCTAGACATCACCAGTTGAAGAGCTGAGAGGGGTTGTAGGGAAAGGAGAGCTACATTGGTGGAGCAAAGCAAGCAAGGTGGTCAGTATGATGAGATTAGGGTGGCAAGATATGAATAGATTGAGTACAAAGTGTGGTGGACAAGAGAATTTTAAATTGTATATGACAGGAAATTGGGAGCCAATGAAGGGAAATAAGCAGAGGGAGCCATGATCAAAATGGCGAGGATTAAAAATAGCTTTGGCAGCAGAGGACTGAACCACAGAGTTGCCGTGTTACCCAGTTCCAGTTCTGGTTTTAAACTTGCATTGTGTGATTTTGCCCATTGGAATCAGTACTACAGGTCCCATAATGCATCAGAATGAGATTTTCAGAAATCCAGGACTGGCTTAAAATCTCACTCCTGGATCTGGGTAACTTGGCAACTCTGGAATCAGCTGGAGGTGGTGGATAAAGTGTTGAGGAAGACTGGCAAAGAGAGAGTTACATAATCCAGGTGAGTGGTAATAACAGCGAGAACGAGCTGAGGCCATGTTGCCACATTGCCAGAGACCACATGACCACCACTATTCCCCTACATAGATGTTCCAGAGGGACGTGCATCCTGGATATGGAGCAATGTCTACAAATGATTTAGCTTTGTGTATACTATAACCGTAATGAACCTCATTCCTAAATCAGAGTATGTGGAGCATGATTGCAATCTCTCAAATTTGCTGCTAAGTGCCAAAGAGAGCATGTAGACAACCTATCAAGGTATGCTTGGAAATTGCTTTTATTCAGGCCTGTGGCACCCAATGTGATGGGAAATATTTCTGTATCTTTCTGCCATGTTTTCTTGGTCTCGGACTGCGTTGTTTGGTGCTTAAGGAACTTTTCTCTCTTTATATGATACAGAATAATCATCTCTATTATCGGTGCCATTCTCATGTTTCATTGCTGTTCTCAAGGCTATGTGGCAGAGGCTGTGGTTTGCAGAGCAAGGACAAGCTGGCTCATTGCAGTGAAAGACTTCTACAGCAGGACAGCAAAATAGCACTCCAGGAGAAGAAATACCATCAAATGGAGAGGGTGGTTCTGGACATTATGGGACGCTCCAGGGATGTATCAGGCCTGTGTGTGTAGTGTTCCAACTGTGGCTTCTACATCAGCAACTTGCAGGCTGCCGCTGTCTCCATTTTCCTGCTGGATGTTGCTTCTCTCCTGCTGGCCAACTCATGCCAGAATGCTGACCAGTAATGCTGTATCTTACAGTCTTTTCTGACTTTTTTTGGAGCAGCTTGCCATGCCAGGCAATTAGATGAGTCTGTGGCCTTCTCAGAGGCAAGTGGTACCTCTTTACAGATGTCTGTGCAGTGCAAGGAAGGGGAGGAGGGTCATGGCACAACTGTACGGGCATCCCCACAACAATATTGTTTATTATTGAAAGCACTGATAATAAAAAAAGTTCACTTCCAAGAAATATCTGTGAATTAGGGGCCTGCTCGTGGGGATACTGTGCTGGCCCTTCCACCACTTGGTCTGCTATCTCTCTACTTTCTGCCAGCTTTGGCTTGCTTCCTTCAAGAAGAGACTACTATAAGGTCAGGGCCAAACTACAGTAGATCCTATATATATCTCATACTTTGGGGGAAGAGAGCTGTATGGGTACCTGAATCAGCTTTTTAGCCAGGTTTTCTAGGGACAGCCTTAATCCTGGGCTGGTGCTACCATTAGTTTAGAAGTTGGTCTTTAGGGGCACCCGTTCCCGCCACCTTGGGTCTGCAGTGGCAACAATGGCTAAATGGCTAGGAAATCGTGATGCAGTGCTTACCTTAAGTCTCCGGTGCTGCATCATGGTTTCTGTCTTTTATTATCTGCCGCTTCCACCCCTCTCCGCCGCAAACTTTTGGTTTGCATACAACTGTGTCAGAGGGGGCGGAAGCAGCAGATAGTAAATGACAGAAACCACGAGGCAGCGCTGGAGACATAAGGTAAGTGGCGGGTCATGGTTTCTTAGCCATTGCCACTGCAGCAGGTCCGAGAGAGCGGCAGCAGTAGCGGCAGTGGTGGTGTGGGCCAGCATAAGAACATAAGAACATAAGATATGCCATACTGGGTCAGACCAAGCAAGATGGAGGGTCTGCCTAGGATGCCTCCAATCCTAGCACCAGCCCTGCCTCTATTATCTGTGTGGGAGAAGGAAGAGAAAAAGTCAGGCACTCTTGAATTAGCAGGTTGCTCTGCATGGGTTGATCATGTGTTGTAGAAGCAGAGCGAGAGGCTTCTGTGGAGATTAAAAAACAATAATGGTGTGTCGTATATATTTGAGAGTGGTTGCTTGTCTAAAGATCATCCCCCAGTGCACTAGCCACTCAAATTTCTCATGTATTCCTAACTGGGATAGAATCTAGGCATCATGACAGAAGCATGTTGAGGCAGCAAAAGGCCTCTATATTGTGGTCTGATTGCACATGTGTGTAATCAGTTATCTCCAGTACTGATGGGAAATAGTTTGCTGTTTCTGAAGTATTTCCTGAGGGAAGGCAATGAACTCGATGGTGTGGCTGAGAAAACCCCTCAGAAATTGAACAATGCAAAGTGAAGTGGATGACTGATTGATGCTAGCTGTGGCCAGCAGAGTGGACTGGAAGCTGCCTATGGCTGAAAAGCCAAGATCTGTGGTGACCTTCAGGTGAGCTGGCATGGACTGTCTCCACTGGGTGGCTGACTGCAGCTGAGACTCAAGCTGCTGGCAGAGGTGGAGAATGGTCTGAAGCAGTACCCCCTGAGGCATATTTCTCAAATAGGTCAAGGACCTGGGTCCTGGGCCTGCAAATTTTAGAGTAATGATGCCTCTTCCTGGTTTTTCTCTGTGATCTCTGCCTCATGAGTGCAAACACCCAAAGAAACCAGTCAATAATGCACTCATTCTGTACTAAGACCCTTCCACCAGCACTAGACCCCACCATCCATGTCATACAGAAACCCACTCACACTACTACAGAAGGATAACCAGGCAAAAAGACTAACATGGAGCATGAGTAGATAGCAGGAGGAGAGGAAAAAAAAGAGGGGAGGAGAGGGTTATAGCTAATGAGTACTGGACTTGACATTTTCAACAAACCATTAGGAAAGAACTATTAAGTGTATCAGACTGGCTGTCCACCCAGACTTAAATCAAACACATTTAAATTCAAGGCTAGGTGGGCTATAGAGGTTCCAGCCTTCCTTGCTCAAGGAGAAGATTCTAATAAAAGATACTGTTCAGTCTTCGAGGATTTCAATTGATTCTGACCTCTCCTTTAAACCATATATTTCTGCTGTAGTCAGAAAGGTATTCTGGTCCTGAGGAAAATTAGCTCATCAAGATCTTGCTTAGATTAAAAGGCCTTGAAGATCACTGGTTCTAATGAAATTGGATTATTGCGACTCTCTCCTAGCTTGAGTACCTTAGGTATATCTTTGAAAGTTGCAATTAGTACAGAATATTGTGGTGAAGTTGATCTGTGGAGCTAGGAAATCTAATCATGTAATCTCAAGGACACAGACTAAAATATACAATCATTTTCCTGGCATTTCGTGTTACCCATTCTGGACTTCTGCTATATCTGGATTCATTACTGATTCTTCATTACTTCTCCCCACCCCTCTCCCCCACAGAAACCTCATTATCCTCTGTTTAAGCAGCGTTTCCATTAATTTACTCACTGCAGAGGTCAAACTAACTAGCTTGTAGTTCTCAGTCTCATCCTTACTTCCACTTTTGTGTAAAGGGACCATATGCGCCTTGCTCCTGTCGTCTGGGACCACTAAAAAAGCATTGAAAAGATCAGACACTGGAGCCGCTAGAACTTCCCCAAGTTCCTTCAGTACTCTCAGATTTATCTCATCTGGCTCCATCGCTTTGTCTGGAAAGAGTTGGAGTGAATTTCTAGCCTAAGAGAAAGAATAACTAAACATAGTGTAGAGATTTACCATATGAAAAGAAAAAAAGCCTAATATACTTGTAACAAGTTCAGAATAAAGAGGGGGAGTGAATTACTTGTAATATAGTTATGGTATATTTTTTGGGCCCGATATTCAAAAGGCATTTTCATGGTTTACAGCCCAGTAAACCGTGTAAATGACTTAAACAGGAACATTCAACGGCACCTACACGGTTAGTACAGTCCCCGTCTATGTCCCCTATGCGCTCTGATGCTATCCGGTTAGCATCAGGGTATGTTGGGGCCTACCGGGGCAGAACGGAGGAGGGGAGTACCACTAACTAGGTAGCAGCACTATTGGACTGCTACCTGGTTAGCGATCCGCGTCTAAAACTAGGCCAGCTTTTGGCTCGCCTAATTTTAGCCACAGATGCTAACTGGGTAGTGGTCCAATATCGCTACTACCTGGTTAGGCTCAGCGGCGGTTTTCTCTGGGTGCAAAAAATAGATATTCAATGCCGTCATCGTGGCATTGAATATCCGGGGTTAGGGGTGAGCGGGCAGGGCTATGCACTCTAGCAGCTCATAGCCTGCCTACTTGAATATTGGGCCCTTTATCTTTGTCAATTAATTTTGTTGTTATTGTATCAGTGACACCCCAGTTTACACAAGCCCTTAGTTTAGAACACCAGCTCTAGACTGGACTCAGTTATTTAAGAAAGGAAGAGGTGCGAGTGGAGTTAAGCGCCAAGAGCCTCCCAGCATATGCTGGTTCCCATTCAAGGAGCTCTGATAATTTAATTCCAAGAGAAGAAATTGAAAATCTGCAAATTGCTCTTGGAAAAGGTGTTCTCTCTCATCTGCCGAGCAGCTAATGGGGTAGCTGCTGGGACCACACAGAAAGGGGGTTACGCCTATGAAAATGCATAATTGGACTTCATCAGGGCAGTATTCAGGAGGATAGCATGTGCGTAAAGTTATACTATATTTCATTCCATTCCGTTTATTTTCAAAGGCTCAGTCCCTATCTGTAGTTGCATGCTGTCCCAGCACTAATTTATTAAACCTCTATTAAACACATTTTCTATTTTTGTTTATATCCTTCATCACAAGCGAGGGCAGGGGGTCATGTAAGCCAAGGGGTACATTTTAGAAAGAGTGGGCTTAGTACCTCTATTTTTGCAACACCAACGCCACCAAGATGAGGGAGAATATCATCCCCCCAGAGCCAGACCAACCATCAGACAAATTAGGTGGTCACTTTGGGCAGCAGCTTCTGGCAAAGAAGAATCTATTCAAAATTAAGCAATAGATTTTTATAGCCGGGAAGGCATAATGTTTAAGGTTTGCCTAGGGCATCAACACCTTGAACTAATTCTGAGGCCGGCCATGCTTATCCCCAGACAGGTTACAGCTGTGGGACCCGGGTACTTTCAATAAGAACTCTTTCGCTTAAAACATGGAAGAGGGCCCAGAAGGATTTGCCAAGCTGGGCAAGCTCAGCCAATAGCTAGCCAAGTTTGCCGAGCTGAATCCACAGTGGGCAGTCCATCATACACGCATAGGCAATTTGCTTAGGGACGACATACCGTTGCTTATTTCTTTTGAGAAAGCTGAAACCTCAACAATTTCTCCAACTAACAAAGTGTTTTCATTGAGTACAGCAGGAAGGAAGGTTAGGGGGAGAGGAATAGAGTGATGGATGATCGTGGCTGCAAGCATTATAATACAGCCCAACTAATCTGCATATAGTACCTATTCAAGAGCGATTACTGTTTCAATCTGTTCATGACTAAAGCCTCTGCATATGTAATGACACAATAGTATGCATCTTAAAGAAGAGAAACGTATTATTGCAATCGCAACTATTAGGTTTGTTGCCATTATTAAAATATTTATTATAATTAGTGCTATGTTAAGCTCATTGTTCTTCTCTACCACTGTTTCATGTGTAACAGTACTGGAGGAGCAAATAATTATATAAAATATTCTTCCCTCTAAGGGATTACCACCACAAAATGCTCTCTATTTACAATGAGATAGAGTATGTACATTTTAATGTGCAGTAACTTCTCTCTTCGTGCTTTTACACACTGGACAAAAAAATCAAATCAAATCTTCAGTCCTTTCCTCTCAAGATTGATGTTCTCAGTTAATGACTTCTTCAAAAGGCCTTTTTTTCACACTGTGTCACAGGATCTTAGACTCTATTGATTAAAGGCAATATACAACAGGATTTACCAGCAACTACGTTTGTGGGGAAAATTTGATCTATTGTCAAAGGCTAATATCATTTGACAGAATTTGAATGGAGGCAGGCAGATTTCTATAGTGGCTGCTGGTTAGGAGTGCCTGACATTTCAATTTGTTACCAGACCACTCATAACTGGGGTGATCATTAAGCTTTCACTTTAATAAGGCTTCTCCCATGCATGCAGCTCACAGTCACAAGGACTCATTTATTACAGGGGAGATGAATAAAACACAGTGCTTCACTGAGAAGAAGCGAGTATTCACTAAGACGTACAGCATAATGTTGTCTTGGGATAAAAGTCCATATTTACCTGGGAGCAGGCTGTAGAAGATTTGCATTCCATTTGCATGTGAAACTAAAAGACTTACATGTGCAAAAAAGGTGTGAAACCGGCGTGCAGACCTTGTCTCGGTCTGGTCTTCTGAAATTATTATATTGAATTTTGTAAGCTGCTTAGATGGTGTCCCTTATAGAAGCATAACAAACCTTGACATAAATAAAGTATGCATAAGTAGTGATTTCAGAAAGTGAAGCAAGTTTATAGATGTCAACGGAGTAGGCCTGTTCAGGGCATGTTCGGGGTGTCCACTGTGATTATACGCACTATGGGTCATGTTTACTAAAGTGTGCTACCAGGTAGCAAGGGGTTCAGCACACAATGGGGTTTGTGCTTTGGACATTTGTAAACAGGTATGCAGACATCCAAATCTAAATCAGAAACTTCTCCAGAGACAAGGAAGCTGTAAAACTAGAGTGCATAACATGAAGCTGCAAGGGGGTAAAATGAAAGGCAATGTCAGGAAGAAGGATAGAAACATGATGGCAGAAAAAGACCACATGGCCTATCTAATCTGCCATTGAATCAACTACAGTACAATAGTGCCCTTTTTTCCTTTAGCGATCCTCTGTGTTTGTCCCATGCTTACCTGAATTCAGATATTGTTCTCATCTCTACCACCTCCACCGGGAGACTATTCCACTCATCTACCACTCTTTCTATAAAGAAATATTTCTGCATATTACTCCTGAGTCTATCCCTTTTTTCCCTCATCCTATGTCCTCTCATAGCAGAGCTTGATTTTAATTGGAAGAGACTCTCCTTCTGTGCATTTATGCAATGGAGGTATCTAACATCTCTATTATATCCCCTATCCCGCCTTTCCTCTAAAGTATACATATTAAGATCTTTATCTCACCCTTCCTGTAACATATACATATGTGTTAAGAGCTTTATGTCTATCCTCATATGCTTCATAATGAAGATCACTAACCTTTTAAGTAGCCCGCTCTGCACCGACTCCAACCTGCTTATATCCTTTTGAATGTGCGGTCTCACAAATTGTACACAATACTCAAAATGAGGTTGCACCAGAGACTTATACATTATCACCTCCTCCTTTCTGGTGGCATTCCTCTCCATATACACCCAAGCATCCTTCTGGCTTTTGCCCAGGTCCCACTCTTCTTTCGTGGACAGAAGTACCTTACTCCCTACACTGTACTGCTCCTTTGGATTTTTGCAGCCCAAATGTCTGAATCTGTATTTTTTTAGCATTAAACTGGCAAGGAAATCCACAGTACTATCTTTTAACTTTCAAAAGGGAGACTATTTATTTATTTAAGGATATTTCTATCCCGCTTTGTCCTTCAATCAAGGCGGTAAACACATCAAACAATCATTGGCAATGGTGTGTATGTCAGGTGAGATTATGTACAGTGAGGGTGTATGGGTGCGGGTGTGCTGATTAGTGTGAGCTATTTACAGTGTGCGCTTTTTACAGTTATGTACATGGATTTGCTTGGTCCGTCGCTGGTTGTGATTGAACTTTAATCGAGTCTAAGGTTGGTCCAAGTCTGTAGATTCTGGCTATGCGCTTGGGCCGTAGTGCTCAGTGAAGAGTACAGTCTTTAGGTGTTTCCGGAAGTCCTTCAGATCTTCAGTTGATCGTAGGTCGTGTGGGAGTGTGTTCCATATTGTTGGAGCCGCCAGGGATAGGGCTCTTTGTGCGGTGGATTTGCATGCTTTTGTGTAGTTGCTTGGGATGCTGAGTGTGTCTGCTGTGGTTTTTCTTCTCGGTCTGTTGCTGGTGTCAGGGAGTATGAGGGCTTGGAGGCTGAGTGCTGAGCTCTTGTGTCTGATTCTGAATATGTTCAATATCATCTTGTATTTGATGCGGTGGCTGATGGGGAGCCAGTGGAGGTCTTTTAGGATGGGGGTGATGTGGGCTTTTGTTTGAGAACTGGTGATTATTCTGGCTGCTGTGTTTTGAGCCATTTGAAGCGGTCTGAGTGATTGTTTTGGCATTCCATTGTAGATCGGGTTGCAGAAGTCAAGTATGGGGGTTATGAGCGCTTGGCAGACTGTGCGGAAGTGTTCATGTGAGCGTAGAGGCTTGAGGCGTCTGATTATTCTCCTTTTGTAGTATGCGTTTTTGGTGGTTCTTCTGATGTGTGATTGCAAGTTCAACTCTTTGTCAAGTGTTATTCCAAGGTATTTCACTTTGTTCTTTAGTGGTATTGCCGTGTTGTTGGTTTTGATGAAGGGTGGAGGGCTGAAGTTGGTGTTTCGTGTGATGATGAGTGCTTCTGTCTTGTTGAAGTTTATGGCCAGGTTGTTGTGCATGAGCCAAGTGGACATGCTGTCGAGACAGTTTGTTATTTTGGTGTAGTCGGGGCTGTCGAGGTTGATTGGCGTGTATATCATGTTGTCATCTGCGTAGATTGTGTAGTCTATTTTGTGGGCTTTCATGATGTCGCAGATTGGTTGGATGTATAGGTTGAATAGTAGTGAGGATAGTGCGGATCCTTGTGGCACTCCTTGCTTGATCTTTGTGGGTTGTGACATGTTGGCTCCAATCTTGACTTGGAACTGTCTGTCTGTTAGGTACGAGTTGAACCAATTTAGTATGGTGCCGGTTATTCCAATGTTCTGTAGTCTGGTTAGGAGGATTCTGTGGTCCACTGTGTCGAATGCAGCTGAGATGTCTAGGAAGATCATTAGTGTTCCTTGTTTGTAGTTGTCTATGGTCTGGATGATGTCATTGAATACGTATAGCAGAAGTGTTTCGACTCCGTGGTTTGGGCGGAAGCCATGTTGATGTATATCCAGTGGGGCATGCTCGTCGATGTGGTCCTGGAGCTGTTGTTGCACTGCCTTCTCTATAATTTTAGCCAGAAGCGGTATGCTGGAGATTGGTCTGTAGGCTGCTGGATTGCTTTTTTCTAGGTTGGTTTTCTTAGGGATCGGCCTTATTGTGGCTAGTTTCAGCTGGTCTGGCATGGTTCCTTGGGTAAGGGAGTTGCTTACCATGTTGTGTATGAGGCTGAGGAAGTTTTCCTTGGTTGTCTTGATCCATGGGACCGGGCATGGGTCTGTGGGTGCGGTGCTTGTGTTGAGAGCTGAGATGATATCTGAGATTTGCTTTGTGGAAGGAGTGTTGAATTTGTCCCAACTTGTGATGGGTATGGTTGGGTTGCTGGTTCCTGTAGATGGTTGTTGTGGTGAGCAGCCTAGCTTCTCTTGAAGATAATCTGCGAAGGTTTGTGGGTCGATCTGTATGTCTTTGTCGGAGCTTTGTTCGTTGGTTAGATTTTTTACTATCTCGGAAAACTCTCTGGGCTTGTTGTAGGCTTTCTGGATGGTGTTTGTGTGGTGCTCTCTTTTTGTTTCGTTGATAAGCTCATTGTGTTTCTTTTGCTGAGTTAGGTATAAGGCCTGTGTGGATGGAGATTTAGAGCGTCTCCAGCGGTGTTCTATCTTCCTCAGATCTCTTTTTGCATTGCGTATGCTTTTGGAGTACCATGGTGTGTGCTGTCTCTTGGTGTTTGTTGTTGTGCTTGCTTTGGCTTTGGCTGCTGCATTGATGATACTGTTCCAATTGCCTACTTGTTTATCCAGATCGTGCGTTTCTGGGTTGAGGTAAGGTAGCGTGTCTTGTAGGAATTGGTCCTTGTTGAATGCTTTGAATCTTCTTTGTCCATGTGTTGTGCTTTGTTTTATTTTATTTATTTATTTAACTGTATTTATATCCCGCTTTTCACCGGGTCAAAGCGGTGGGACATATAACAGGGGGGGGGGATCAATAGTGGGGGGGGGGCCCATCACCGGGGGCTCAACAGTGATGATTTTGGGATGAACATAGAGACTGACAGGATAACACAGGATAGCTGACAGGATAACATAGAGACTGACAGGATAGCACAGTTATTGGTCTGGGGTTCTTGAAGAGAAATAGGGGGGATTCCTATTCAGAGATGTTCTTGGAATAGGACGGTTTTTAGCTGCTTTTTGAATGATGGGAGATCATCGTTGTTCCTGATGTGGTTTGGTAGAGAGTTCCAGAGGGATGGGGCATAGAGTTCGAAGGCTCTGTTGCAGGTCCGTTGTGTTGCCTTGGTCCTTTTGTGGGGGACGGCAATGGAGCTGTTGGAGGTTTGTCTGGTTGTTCTGCTGTGGGTTGGGCGAGGCAGTAGGGTGCGGAGTGTGGTGCCTTGTGTTTGGTGGATGTTTTTGTGGGTGAGTAGAAGAGCCTTGTACTTGATTCTTGCTTCGATGGGGAGAATATGAAGGTCTCTCAGAATTGGGGTGATGTGGTCCCGTTTCTTTGCATTGTGAATTATTCTCGCCGTGGTGTTTAGGGCAGTTCGGAGGGGATTGGTTTGTGTGGCAGGTAGGCCATGGTAGATTATGTTGCAGTAGTCCAGATGAGGGAGTGTCAGAGCTTGCATTACTGTCCTGAAGTCTTGTGGTTCGAGGAGAGGTCGAAGACGTTGTACCGTTTTTGCCTTGTGGAATACTGTGCTAGTGGTCTTGTTGATTTGCTACTTAAGGGTTAGGGCTTGGTCAATGATAATGCCGAGATATCTTATGTGTGGTTGTATTGGAATTTGCGTGGTTCCCATGATGAGGTGAGTGGGTGGTTTGAAGTTTGGGTCTTTTGTCACTATAAGAGCTTCGGTTTTCTTTATGTTAATGGATAAGTTGTTCTCTTGTAGCCAGTTGGATACGTCGGTGAAGCAGGTTGATTGCTGGTGGTTTGTTGGGTCTGGGGTTGTGATTGGGGCGTAGAGCATTATATCGTCGGCGTATATGTGGAAGTTGACATTGTGAGTGCATATGACTGAACAGAGTGGACAGAGGTAGATGTTGAAAAGCATGGCTGATAATGTGGATCCTTGAGGTACTCCTTGATGTTGTTGGAAGGGGGGTGAGGATGAGGTTTTGGTGCGGATCAGTTGCTGTCGGTTGGTTAGATAGGACCTGAACCATTGGAGTACAGTATCTTTGATCCCAATTGTTTGGAGTCTGTGGATAAGGGTGTTATGGGAGATGGTGTCAAAGGCCGCTGATATATCCAGGAAAATTAGCATGTATCCCGAGTGTTTCTCTTGGGTTCCTATGATGAGGGTGTTCATCAGCGTGGTCATGAGGGTCTCGACCCCATGTAATGGTCGGAATCCGTGTTGCTGCGGGTCCAGTATGTTGTTGATGTCTAGGTGTTCTTGAAGCTGACGTTGTACTATCTTCTCGATTATCTTTGCGGTGAGTGGGAGGCTCGCTACTGGTCTGTAGGAGGTGGGGTCTAGGGGATCTAGGTTGTGCTTTTTTAGGGTCGGTCGAATGATTGTGGTCTTGAGGGCGTCTGGCATGTGTCCTTGGGTGAAGGATTCGTTTACGATGTGGGTTAGTGGTGCACTGAGGTCTTCTTTGGTTTTCTTTATCCAGTCGGTAGGACAGGGATCCAGCGGGGAGGTGGTGGTGTTCAAGCAGGAGATGGTGGAAGATATTTCTTCTTTTGAGGTTGTGTCGAATGTATTCCAGTCTCTGTTCAGGATGGGGTATAAATTTGTCTTTTGTGCTTTGTGTCTTGTGTTTTTCCCTTTGATTTGTGATCTCTATTTTGATTCTGTGGTGGTCTGACCAGGGCACTGGTGTGATTGTGGGTGATGAGATGTGACCTTTGTCTATTAAGTGGTTGGGGGCGAATATGAGGTCCGGTGTGGATCCGTGTCTGTGCGTCGGGGTGTTTATTAGTTGTGTGTATTGTAGGGAGTCCATTGCTTGTAGGAAGGTTTCCTTGTCCCTGCTGGTGGAGGAGCTGAGGTTGAAGTCGCCCAGTAGTATTAGTGGTTTGTGGTTCGTGTTGATTGCACAGACGGTCTCTAGAGCGGTGGTTAGTTCTTCTGCTGGAGCGTGGGGGGCTCTGTAGATGAGGCATATGGCTATTTGCTTGTTTCCCACTGCAAGTGTGCTGCATTGGTCTGAGCCTTGTGAGATGAGAGTTTTTAGCTTTAGTGAGTCTTTTGCAATGATCAGCACTCCACCTCCTCTTTTCTGTGTGCGAGGATTGTTAAAGGCTGAGTACGTGGGGGGGACTAGCTGGTTGAGGAGGACATTGTCAGTGGGGGTAAGCCAAGATTCTGTAATGCAGAGGATGTCAGGTTGTTGGTCCTCTATGTGGTCTCTGATTGTGTGTAACTTATTTCTTACTGACCTGGTGTTCATGAGCTCTATTGATGTAGTGTTTGGGGTGTTAGGCTCTTTGGGGTGTGCCTTCGTGTTTGCGTGTGGGTTATGCTTGTTGATTGTGTGTCTATTGCTTTTATCTTTTATGCGTGAGCTCCGTGTGGTGTGTTGAGGAGGATGGTATGTTGGCATGGTTATTGGTGTCCATAAGTTTATAGGGTGTGTGTGTTGTGGCCCTGTTTGTTGGGGGATGAGTTGGGTGATAAGGAGGAATACAGGGAGGTAGGTGAATGTGGCCATGTTTGTTGGTGTCAACTTACTAGGAAGTTGTGGAAGTTGAGGCTCTGGTTGCGCCTTCCTGGTCGAGGTGTTCTGCGTTGGTTGTGATGTCTTGGCTCTTGTTGCTCCTGTTTGTTGGTTGTTGTTAGGTGGCTGTTTTGCTGTTTTGCTTTGAGGCCTTGTGATTTGCAGAATCTTCCTTTGGCTGATTTCTGCTGATGTCTGTGCGGTTTTTGTGGGGTTGCTTCTTCTGTCGCCTGAGTGCCTCGCCTAAGGGCCACGCCAAAGGGCCCTCTGGCGAGGCCCTCAGGCGTGGGCGCGCCGGAGGTGTGCTCTCCTTTTTATCCTGCGCCAACTGCCCCGATTGGGCAGGAGCCTCCGAGCGGGACGGTTTCCCGCTCGGGCGCTTCTCCCCGATCGGGGGAGCTCTGCTGCTTCTGGTCTGGGGTGTTAGGAGGGCGCCAGAGGTACTCTCTCCTTTTTATCCAGCTCCCACTGCCCCGATTGGGCAGGAGCCTCCGAGCGGGACGGTTTCCCGCTCGGGCTCTTCTCCCCGATCGGGGGAGCTCTGCTGCTGCTGGTCTGGGGTGTTAGGAGGGCGCCGGAGGTGCGCTCTCCTTTTTATCCTGCTCCCACTGCCCCGATTGGGCAGGAGCCTCCGAGTGGGACGGTTTCCCACTCGGGCGCTTCTCCCCGATCGGAGGAGCTCTGCTGCTGCTGGTCTGGTCTATGATAAAATGAGGGAAATAGTTAAGAAAAAACAGAAAGGAGCAGCTGCAAAGGTTAAAGATTTACATCAAGCCTGGGCGTTCTTTAAAAATACTATCTTGGAAGACCAGACCATATGTATGCCATGCTTCAAAAAAGGTGGAAAGAAAGCTAAAAAACTGCCAGCATGGTTTAAAGGTGAGGTCATCTTTCAGGAAATGGAAAAAGGAGTCAAATGATGAAAATGGGAAACAAGTTAGATGAAAGTCATTGATAAGGCAGACAAAGAGAGAATGTGAAAAAAAGCTTGCTGTGGAAGCAAAAACACATAATAAATGCTTTTTCAAATACATTTGTAGCAAAAAACCTGTGAGAGAATCTGTTGGACCATTCGATGATAGAGAGGTAAAAGGAGTGCTAAGGGAGTGCTAAGGGAGGACAAGGCCATAGTGGAGAGGCTGAATGAATTAGTTGCTTCAGTCTTTACTGAAGAAGATGTAGGGAAGTTACCCATGCCTGAAATGGTATTTAAAGGTGATATATCAGAAGAATGAAACAAATTTAGCCCATGTTCCCTGTAAAATAGTTATCTCCAAGTTATAATGTCCTGTTCAATGTAAACCGCACTGATGCAGAATAGTGCGGTATATAAGAGAATGTAAATAACATAAATAAATAAATAAATAAAATCAGAAGATGTATTAGAACAAAAGAGTAGCAAATCACCTGGACCAGATTGTATGCAGATGAGGGTGTATCTGGGTTTTCAGAAAGCTTTTAACAAGGTTCCTCATGAGAGACTCCTAGCGAAATTAAAAAGTTATAGGATAGGAGGCAGTGCACTATTTTGGACCAAGAACTGGTTGAAAGAAAGCAGAGTGTAGGGCTAAATGGCTAATTTTCTCAACGGAGAAAGATAAATATTGCTCCAGGGATCTGTGCTAGGCCTGCTGCTTTTTAACATATTCATAAATGACCTGGAAATGGGAATAACAAGTGAAGTGATCAGATTTGCAGATGACACCAAATTAATCATAGTTGTTAAAACACAAGAGAATTGTGAAAAATTGCAAGAGGTTATCCAAATGACAGATGAAATTTAATGTGGACAAGTGCAAAGTTATGCACCTAGGAAATAACAACCCAAACTATGGTTACACAATTCAAAGTTCCACATTAGGAACCACCACCCAAGAAAAGGATTTAGGCATCATCGTGGATAATATGTTGAAACCCTCTGCCCAGTGTGCAGCAGCGACAAAAAAACAAATAGAATGCTAATAATCATAAGGAAAGGAATGGAGAATAAAACTAAGGATATTATAATGCCTCTGTATCGTTCCATGGTGTGACCGCACCTTGAATATTGTGTGGAATTCTGGTCGTCATATATTAAAAAGGATATAGCAGAGTTAGAAAAGTTACAGAGGAGAGCCACCAAAATGGTAAAGGGGATGGAAGGATACCCCTGTGAGGAAAGGCTTAAAAGGTTAGGGCTCTTCAACTTGGAAAAGAGACAGCTGAGGGGAAATATAATAGGTCTATAAATTAATGACTGGAAGGGAACAGGTAAATAGAGATTGGTTGTTTACTCCATCAAAAAGATGAAAGACTAGGGGACACATAATAAAGCTATAATGTAACCCATTTAAGACAAGAGAAAATGTTTTTTTTTTACTCAACGTATATTCAAACTCTGGAATTAGTTACCGGGGGATGTAGTAAAAGCTGTTAATATAGGTGGGTTTAAAAAAGGTTTGGAGAAGTTCCTGGAGGAAAGGTCCATAAACCATTATTAAAGAGGATCCGGGAAATCCACTGTTTACCCCAGGACAAGCAATGTGGAACCTTTGTACCTTTATGGGAACCTACCAAGTACTTGTGACCTGAATTGGCTGTTATAGTAAACAGGATACTGGACTTGAAGGAACTTGGTCTGACCCAGTATGGCATTTCTTATATTTTCATGTACTATTCCTGACAACACGTCAGGATCCATGCTTTCCTCCTTACTGTTTTCTTGTCCTAAGTCTCTGTCTCCCCTCAGTGTCTACATGTTGACTTGACCATAAACTTCACTGAGCAGGGACTATCTTTTCCAAGGAGGTTTTTTTAGAAGCCCTATTTTACATTTACACATGCAAATTAGGAAACATACTGTACATATGAAAATTGTATCCATGTGTTAATAACTATTTTAGAAAAGGTTCACTTTACTCGTGGATGCCCATACGATGTTGAAAGCAGACAGAGGTGCGTTGGGGCTTGGCCTGGGTGGGAGAAAAATCTACAAATGTATTCCCCATCTCATATAGGGGATCAATACACAAGCCCGAAATTGGCAATGTCTGGATTTACACTTGTTCCCCGACTTGAATAAGCAAGGGTTGAGAGAGCTATTCCCCTTAACCCCCAATATTTATTTCCTCCTCTGTAGTTAACAGCAGCATCTGCACATTTCGGTTTACAAGATCCCCTGTAAGTGCTGATATTTACACGTATCCATTGTGAAACGGCAGCACTTACATATTTAAGTTGCCAGGTTTCCTCGTGTATGTTTCTGAAATGACTCATCCTGCTGCACGTGGAGGTGTATTTTAGAAACGCTTCCATATCTAGCAGAGCTGTTCCTAAAATATCATCAGAATTGAGTATATCCTGACCTTGTCTCCTCAGTTTTGATCTCCACATACCATCTAAAATGTGCCTTCACATGTCTGTAAAGTACTGCATATATCTTATGGCACTATATAAATGCAGTTGTGCTTTGGGCAAGCTATTGGAGGGGTGGGGAGGGACTGCTTTACCCTTTCATCTCTCCCCTTTACTCTTTGGTTGTAATACAGTGATGGAATTCAAAATGGCAAGGTACAGACACAGTGGATCCCTTTATAGCAAGAGAATAAATCATTGCAATCTTAAATATCTTCTATACTTCAATGAACAGGGGGGGGGGGGGGTAACCTGCATGGAGCAGCAGGTACAACCACTCTAGCAACCTTACTAGGCAGATTAGATAGACCATACTGGTCTTTATCTGCCATCATATACTATGTTACTGTGTTCCATGAAACAGGAAAACCATACTGAAGCATGTAAAGGCACATTTGAAATAGGACGTGGAGATCGGAACAGAGATGTCTAAGCTGGGAAGTACTCAGTTCCACATGTGTTTTAGAAAGAGCTCTGCTAAAGGTGGAGTATTTTGTAAAAAACACAGAAAGAAGTGCAGGAATGCATAGGGGTTTATTTCCACGTGGAAGAGGATAACTATTTTACAAATATACATGTGGGAAAATTCGACAGAGGGAACCCAGCAACTTACACATGTAAGTGGCAACATGTCAGTCAGCACAGGCAAGTGCATCTGAGCTATTCTGAAAACCAAAATGTGGTGAATTAACTACAGAGGACTTTATCTTTACCTCATTTCATTTCCTGTAAAGGAGTGGCCACTGGAAACATTAAACATCTATATATGTCAGGGGGCAGGTAAAAATCCAGATGCGGACAATTTTGGGTTTCCACATGCATTTCCTATATGAAATGGGGAATACACATGTTGGGCCTGATATTCTTAAGCATTTGCATGGTCTACAGACCTGTAAGCCATGTAAATGCTGCTGAGAGGGATATTCAGCAGCACTAACATGGTTAATATCTCTGATTAATGCTGCTGCATACCCCAATGCTAACCACTTAGCATCGGGGCGTGTCATGGGTGTTCCGGGGCTTTCCAGGAACAGCAGCAGTTGCTAATTGGACAGCAGAGATATTGCACTACTGCCCAGTTAGCGACCCATGGGTAAAGATAAGCACAACAAAAGCTGGCCTATCTTTACCAATGGGAGGTAACCTGGCAGTGGCCTGATTAGCTTCTGTGGTGTCTTTGGCTGAGTGGCAACCCTAAATATTCAATGCCAGGGCGGTATATGATCCTGGCATTGAATATCTGGGGTTAAAGTTCAGGGGTGATGGCTCTGTGTCATAGAAGCGAATAGCTGTCGCAAAGGAATATAGGACCCATAGATTTTTGTCCCACCCAAGCCATGCTCTGATGAGCCCCCAGCACATAATTTAGATGTAATATTGACATCCACATGTAAAATGAGCTAATTGCACATGGATGCACTTTTCACATGTAAGTAGTCTTATTTACACATATAAATAGCGCATAAGGCTTCTAAAATAACCCCCTTAATATGATAATCTCATCATTGCCTTATAATGTATTTTCGAAAGCATTCCCAATGCCATGCCTCTGCATGCTTTCCACACTTATTAATATTTTAAATCGGGCACCATATTTTATATTAAGACTAGTTCCTCAGCGGTCCTCCAGTTTAGTCCTCCACATCCGGGTAGTGCACCTCCTCCTGCAGCACGGAGACTGGACCAATCAGAATCTTGCTCTCCTGATGTATCCTGCTGGAGCTCCCATCAGCCCCCCAGTGTGTCCAGTCTCCGTGCAGCAGGAGGACTTGTGAGCCTGGTGCTGGGCTCACTTAGTGACTTTGAGGCAACACTAGTTAGCTTTCCTTGGGGTTTGTTTATTTCCATTCTATCTATTTTTCTTTTATTTGGTGACTATCCCTTTAAATTTTATTCTACAAGTGCTTAAAGGGGGGGCCGTTTGAGGAGCCGAGTCTGCACGCTCCTTCTCCCAGCCCTCTGTGAGTGTGCTGCAGGCAGTGAGTTTTCCTGGATCTCCCTCCTAGACAGTACGGGGGTGAGATCTGGAGGTTGCAGCCCCGTTGCTGTCTTGTCACGCCGGCTGTATGATTTTCACGGCCTTGGCTGACTTCTACTGCGGGTGAGTTTTCTGTTGCTGATCGGGGCTGTCCCGCAGTGCTGCATCCGCTCAGCGGTTCTTCTTCGTTCAGCTTTCTGGCAGCCAGCGGTGAGTCGCAGAGCACCGGCAGTGCTTTTAAGCGTTCTAGGTCTCTTTGGTTATTTTTGTCGGGCTGCTGATCGCGCGGTCTACTTTATTGTTTTCCCGCCGTTTTTTTCCTTCACCCATCGGTGCCGGCGGCCATTTTACCGCGCCGGCGTCTTTTTCTTTTTCCCACGTTTTTCTCCTTGTTGGGGGCTTCTGCGGGCTAACGATACCGGTTTCGTTGTTTTTTTCTGGCCAGAGGTCCTTCTCTCCATCGGATTGGTTTCTACTGCCTACAAAAAAAAATAAAAATAAGGGGAAAACAATTTTTAAACACTTTGTGGAGCCTTTTGCTCACCCTTCTTCGTTTTTGGCTCTGGGGTCTTGTTTGGCCTGCTGGCTCCTTGCTTCTATGTCGGCAAGGCCACAGTGCTTAGTCTGCGGTTCTCGCAGGGGGGCTATATCGGAGTCCGGGGTTTGTAAGGGCTGCGCGTCAGTCTCCTCTGACCTTGAGCACCAGATGGAAGGCAAGGCTCTGTTAGACCCTGTTAGTCTGGCCCGGCGGCCTGACAGGGAGCCGTCTCCAGGCTCTCAACCTCCAGTTTCTCCTGTGGCGTCCAAGGAGCAGGGGGCCCCCTTGCCCGAGGCTGCGTCGGGTCCTTCCTCGATAGATTTCTCGCCTGATTTTGTTCTTTTGATGCATCAGGCTTTCCGCTTGGGCCGTCTGGGTAAGTTGCCAGAGGCCGGGGCCTCTCCGTTGTCCCTCCCCTCCCGTTTAGGTGAGGAGGGTCAGCGGACAGTCCAGAAGCCAGCTAAACGCTCTTGCTTCTCTTTTGAGAGTGAGGACGTCGACTGGCATGAGCCTGAGCTGGCGGAGGAGACCGATGACATCGGTGAGGAATTGGAGGAAGGGGAAATTCCGGATCCCGAGGATCAGGCACGGATCATTCGGGTGTTTCGACGAAAGGAGTTAGTTCCGTTGATTACTGAGTCTCTTCAAATGCTCAATCTTGCCTCAGTTCCTTCGGCGGAGGAGGAAGCCCTGGAAGATCCCCTCATTCAAGCCGTGCGAGACTCTCAAGTCGTGTTTCCTGTGCATCGCATGGTGGCTCAAATGATTCAGACTGAATGGGATCAGCCCGAATCCGGTCTAAAGGGCATTTGTACGATGAACCGGTTGTATCCTCTAGCTGACAAGGACAAGTTTAAATCGCCGCGCGTTGACGCCCTGGTTTCGGCGGTCACCAAGAAGACTACGATTCCGGTCAAAGGCAGTGCGGCTTTGAAGGATACGCAGGACAGGCCTTTGAAACTAATGCCTTGTCTCTGCAAGCCTCTATTTATGGGGCCTGGGTGGCTAGGGCAAGTTTACGATGGGCTCAGCGTTTAGGGCAGGAGTCCACCTTCGACCAGCAGAAGTTGTTGAAAGTGACCCGCTTGGAGTCTGGGTCGGCTTATTTGGCGGATGTTCATTATGATTTGATTAGAACATTGGCTAATAGTATGGCTTCCTTGGTTGCGGCGCGCAGGTCTATTTGGCTGAGGAATTGGGCTGCTGACGGTTCCTCTAAGTCGCGCCTCAGTAAATGACCTTTTAAGGGGAAATTGTTGTTTGGTGAGGATTTGGATAAGTTGGTGAAAGATTTAGGGGACTCGAAAGGTGGTAGACTGCCGGAAGATAAGCCTAAGCTCGGCAGAACTTCGTCGATCCCGCGAGGTCCGTCTCGGGACTTTCGAAGATTTCAGTCGTCCCGTTTGTGGAGTTCCCAGCGTGGTCGCTTTGGGTACCGCTCTCAAGGGTTTCGCGGCTTCCGGGGAGCGGGCAGAGGATTTGCCCCTGCCGCCTCTTCATCTTCCTCCTCCTTTTCTCGCAAGCCGCAATGACGCCAGGCGGATTATGGAGGGATGTCCAGTCATCGGTGGTCGCCTTTGGGGATTCCTGCCTGCATGGGCCCGGATAACTTCCGATCAGTGGGTGTTGGAGGTTATCCGGGAAGGCTATGCCCTCGAGTTTGCCTGTCCCCTTCGAGATTCCTTCGTTCTTTCTCCCAGCAAAAGCCAGCACAAGGAGAAAGCGCTTCGCTTGACGTTAGATCGGCTTCTCACCTTGGGGGCAGTGGTTCCCGTTCCGGCGGCCGAGCGCGGTCTGAGGCGTTACTCCATTTATTTTGTGGTGCCAAAGAAAGACGGATCCCTCCGCCCTATTCTAGATCTCAAGGGCATCAATCGTTGTCTCCGGGTGCCTCATTTCTGCATGGAAACCCTTCGGTCCGTCATTGTGGCGGTCCGTCAGGGGGAGTTCCTGACCTCTCTGGATCTGTCCGAGGCTTATTTGCACATTCCTATCCGATCGTTCCACCAGCGTTTCCTCCGGTTTGCGTTCCCCTGGGGGCACTTTCAGTTTCAAGCTCTGCCCTTCGGATTAGCGACGGCCCCGCGTACTTTCACCAAGATCATGGTGGTAGTGGCCGCAGCTTTGCGACGGGACGGCGTCCTGGTCCACCCTTATCTAGACGATTGGTTGATTCGGGCGAAGTCCAAGGAGGAGAGCTTGCAGGCTACGGAGAAGGTGGTGACTCTCCTGCAATCTCTCGGCTGGGTGGTCAATGCGCAGAAAAGTCGGTTAGTGCCGACGCAGTGCCTTGAGTATCTCGGAGTTCAGTTCGACACAGCGAGAGGGTTGGTGTGCTTACCGCCTCGGCATGTTCAGGCCTTGCAAAATCTAGTGCGCACTTTCCTCGGGATGTCCGCTCCTTCTGCTTGGTGGTACCTGCGCGTCTTGGGGATGATGGCGGCGACTCTGGAGGTTGTGCCCTGGGCCAGGTTTCACATGCGTCCCCTTCAGAGAGCCCTCTTACGTCGTTGGTCGAACCAGACGGAGTCGCTCAGCAAGCGCTTGCCTTGTCCGATCCGTGTTCGTCGAGCTCTACGGTGGTGGAGCTGCTCCCGGACGTTGCGAGCGGGACAGCCCCTGGAACAGCCTTGGTGGGTTCCGGTGATAACGGATGCCAGTCTGCTCGGCTGGGGTGCCCACTGCGAGGGTTGTTTCGCGCAGGGGACATGGTCGGCCCAGGAAACCTCCTGGTCGATCAATCGGCTCGAGCTTCGCGCGGTGCGGAGAGCGCTGGAGGCCTTCGAATCGACTCTGCAGGGCCGAGCGGTCCGGGTACTCTCGGACAATTCGGCGACGGTAGCGTACATCAACCGGCAGGGCGGCATAGGAAGCGTAGCCTTGGAGGACGAGGCGGAGGCGTTGTTCCAGTGGGTCGAGCTCCGTTTGTCGGCGTTGTCAGCGGCGCATATCGCGGGAAAAGACAATATCATGGCGGATTTTCTCAGCAGGGTGCATGTGGATCCCGGAGAGTGGGAACTGCACCCACAGGTCTACGCGCAGATAGTTCACCGGTGGGGTCCTCCACTAATGGACCTCATGGCGACGTTTCAGTCGGCCAAGACGGGCCGCTTCTTCAGCAGGCGGAGAGAACCCATGTCCGCGGGGATCGACGCTCTCATTCAGCCGTGGCCGAGAGGCGGTCTCCTTTATATCTTTCCTCCGTGGGCGTTGATCAGCAGGGTGCTCCAGCGCATCGAAGCGCATTGCGGTCAGGTGTTACTCGTGGCTCCGGATTGGATCTGGTACGCTTGATCGACGGGTTTCCCTGGCGGCTTCCAGATCAACCAGATCTACTGCTTCAGGGACCGCTACGGATGCCTCAGGTGGCTCGGTTCTCGCTTACGGTTTGGCCATTGAAAGGGCTCGCTTGAGGAAGAAGGGCTATTCTTCAGCAGTTATTTCTACCCTGCTGAGGGCTCGCAAATCCTCCACCTCCCTCGCTTATGTGCGCGTTTGGCGCATTTTTGAGGACTGGTGTTCCCGTCGTAGGATTCGTGCGGCGACCGCTTCTGTTTCCATGATTCTCAGTTTTTTTGCAGGACGGCTTTGATAAAGGACTGGCCGCCAGTTCCTTAAAGGTTCAGATGGCGGCTCTCGCGTGCTACAGAGGCAAGGTGCTAGGGGTTTCTCTGGGGATGCACGCGGACATCCGACGTTTTCTGAAGGCAGTTTTATGGCTGCGACCTTCGCGCAGGGTTATTATTCCTCCTTGGGATTTGAATCTGGTCCTGCAAGCTTTGGCTTGTCCGCCCTTTGAACCGTTGCGGCGAGCGTCGGTTAAAGATCTGACCCTGAAAACTGTGTTTCTCATAGCAATTTGTTCGGCACGGCGCATTTCAGAGCTGCAGGCGCTTTCGTGCAGGGAGCCGTTTTTATCTTTTTCTAGAGATCGAGTGGTGTTGCGGCCGGTGCCATCCTTTCTTCCGAAGGTGGTCTCTCCTTTTCATCTGAATCAGTCTGTCTTTCTTCCGGTGTTTCCCTCTGATGCAGCAGGTGATTCGGTGGCCGGATTGCATCTCTTGGATGTCTGACGGGTACTGCGTCGTTATTTAAAGGTTTCCAAAACCTTCTGCAAGTCAGATCGCTTGTTTGTGCTCTTTGGCGGGGTGCGCAAAGGCGAAGCAGCGGCAAAGTCTTCTCTTTCTAGGTGGATTAAGGAAGCGATTTCCTCCGCTTATCTTGTGCAGGGGCGTGAGGTTCCGGTGGGTTTGCGTGCTCACTCTACTAGAGCGCAAGCGACGTCGTGGGCAGAGCATGCTCTGGTTCCGCCGGTGGAGATTTGCAAGGCGGCTACTGGGTCGTCCCTCCATGCTTTCAGCAAGCACTACCGCTTGGATGTGTTGGCCGCTCGGGATTCTTGTTTTGGGTCGGCGGTTTTGCGCGCCGGGTTACAAGTTCCTGCCCATTCCTAACTGCTCTGTTACATCCCGGATGTGGAGGACTAAACTGGAGGACCGCTCAGGAAATTGAAATTACACTTACCTGGTAATTGTAGTTCCTGAAGGGTCCAGTTTAGTCCTCCTTCCCTCCCTCTCTCTTTCTGTCCTTTTCGGTTTTTGCCGGTGCGATTGTTACTGGGCAATGGTGAGTCCGGTAAGAAATTTCTAGGGAACCCTTCTGTTGGGGGCTCTTCGGGCTTTTCCGTATTGCCGTGGAACGTCCGTTCCTTCCTTTTTCTCGATGGCTACCTGTGGTGTCAGGTGGACGGATGAAGCACTGTGCAGCGTCTTGGCTTCCTCGTTTGGGGAGGGGGTCGTTGTAACTGTTAAGGGGTTTCATAGGGATAAAGTTGCTATTTTTACTTCTTTCATGTGTTGCTTCTTTAAGTCTGCTTTGTTAATAGTTCACTGGGGGGCTGATGGGAGCTCCAGCAGGATACATCAGGAGAGCAAGATTCTGATTGGTCCAGTCTCCGTGCTGCAGGAGGAGGTGCACTACCCGGATGTGGAGGACTAAACTGGACCCTTCAGGAACTACAATTACCAGGTAAGTGTAATTTCAATTTCCCAAACAAACGTAACAACCAAAATGGATGATGAAGTTCTCATAAGATTTAACAGTATTAAAAACAAATAGATTCAAAGAAAATGCAGACTCTGCTCTGTTCTCTATATTTTCCTGTGCAGATAGTCTCCATAATAACATCAAACAGAGGCGGACCCCAATTAATAAGTTTGTTTTCCTTACAAGCTTTTAAAAACAGGCCTCTTCTTTTTCTTCCAGTGGGGGTGTCCTCTCTCACACTCTAGCATTTATTTTACCATGTGTTAACAATGCCATCAGCAGAACTTGATGGATCTGTTTGTATTTTTCGCTGTAACAAGAAGGTTGCCAGAAACCAAGGAATAGTCAAACATAGTGATGAAATGCTATTAAACTGCAAAAAGAATTCATTGCCTCACACACCTCCAGCTCTACCTTTAAGAGCCCCACCCCCTCAAATTTACCACCCTGTATATAGAAGACCCTAACAGTAGACAATAATGAACTGTCCTCCCTACGACAGCCAGATAAGTTGTACATAGTTACGTTGTTAACCCTGTAGATAAGGCTCAGCTGCCCTATAACCTGCAATAGCCAAAGTGTACATAGTTACCCTGTTAGCCCTGTATATAGAACCCCGTTCATTGTAAGTCCCCTGCAGACTCGCCTGCACTGGACAAATGTGTTACATGTAAACCGCACTGATTCCAAATAGCGCGGTATAAAAGAAACATTAAATAAATAAATAAAATAAAAATAAATAAATTGCCTGCTGAAAATTCAATCGGCGACTTTAGTTCAGCCCCAAGTGAATGGGCATCTATATCACTAAAGCCTTCCTCATAAATTGTCCTACTTGTCAACCAATTGGTAGTTTCAGCAGAGTGTTGTTGTTAAGTGCCGTCGAGTCGGAGTCGACTCATGGCGACCCTCTGGATAGCTATCCTAAATTGTGTTCGGTCTTCAGTCAGGCGGCTTATTGTTGACAGACTGGTACCCGTAGCTGCTGTTATTGTATCGATCCATCTCATTGCTGGCCTTCCTCTTTTGCCTTGACCTTCTATCTTGCCAAGCATGATGTCTTTCTCTAATGATCTCTCTCTCCGCATGATGTGTCCAAAGTATGAAAGTCGAAGTCTTGTCATCTGAGCTTCTAAAGAAAGCTTAGGTTTGATCTCCTCTAGTACAGACTGGTTTGTTCTTCGGGCAGTCCATGGTATACCCAGTATTCGCCGCCAGCACCATAATTCAAAGGCATCAATTTTCTTCCTGTCTATCTTTTTCACTGTCCAGCTTTCACATCCATATGATGTTATTGAAAATACCATGGCTTGAACAAGTCAAATCTTTGTATGGAGAGAGACATCTCTGCTCTTGAGAATCTTATCTAGGTCTTTCATAGCCATTCTGCCAAGAGCAATGCGTCGTCTGATTTCTTGACTGCTTGTTGCTTCTTTATTGATAGTTGATCCAAGTAGGTTAAAGTTATTCACGATTTCAATTTCTTCTCCTTCAACGATGAACCTGTTGATTATGCCAGTTGTCATGATCTTTGTCTTCTTTACATTAAGATGCAGGCCCATTTTGAGACTATGTTCTTTGATTGTGAGAAGCAAATGTTTCAGATCATCTTTACTTTCCGCCAGTAATGTGGTATCAGCATAGCGAAGGTTGTTGATGAGTCTTCCACCAATCTTCACACCTCTGTTGTCCTCATACAATCCTGCTTCTCTGATGATTTGTTCTGCATATAAATTAAACAGGTAGGGGGAAAGTATGCAGCCTTGTCTTACACCTTTGCTTATTTTAAACCATTCTGTTTCTCCTTGTTCTGTTCGAACTGTTGCTTCTTGATCAATGTACAGATTGTGCAAGAGAACGATCAGGTGTTCTGGTATTCCCATGCTTCTTAATGTGGCCCAGAGTTTCTCATGGTTTACACAGTCAAAAGCTTTGCTATAGTCGATAAAGCACAAATAGATATCCTTTTGGTATTCTTTAGTCTTTTCAAGGATCCATCTCACATCCGCAATGATGTCTCTCGTTCCTCGCCCTTTTCTGAACCCTGCTTGCACTTCAGGTAGTTCTTGTTCCAGGTATGATTGTAGTCTCTTTTGAATAATCTTCAGTAGAATCTTGCTGGCATGTGGGATCAGAGCGATTGTGTGATAATTTCCACAGTCAGTTGGATCACCTTTCTTTAGTATTGGTATAAACACAGATCTTTTCCAGTCAGTTGGCCATGATGCTGTCTTCCATATTTCTTGGCAGAGCCTTGTAAGTATGGTAACAGCTGCATCAGATTGCTGTAATACTTCTATGGGAATGCAATCAATGCCTGGTGCTTTGTTCTTTGATATGGCTTTCAATGCTGCTTCAACTTCTTCTTTCATCACCAATGGTTCCAGATCATAAGGTACAGGTTGAAACGGCTGTTGGTCCACTTGATCTTTATCATATAAAAACTCTGTATATTCCTTCCATCTTTTCTTGATCTTCTCAGCATCATTCAACATAGAACCTTGAGCATCTTGTAACATTCCAATTCGAGGCTGGAACTTTTTCTTTAACTCTCGTAGCTTTAGGAAAGCTGATCTTGTTCTTCCTCTAATATTTTCTGCTTCTATTGCCTTGCATGCGTCATTGTAGTGCTTTTCCTTGTCCTGCCTTGCTGCACGTTGGAAATCTCTGTTGAGTTCTGTGATTGTCTTTCTTTCTCCTCTGGCTTTAGCTTCCCTGCGTTTCTGGGCAATTTTCAGAGTTTCTTCCGTCATCCATTTTGGCCGTTTTTTCTTTTTTACCTTTTGTAGAGACTTCTCGCTTTCTTCCAACACAACCTTCTTGATGTCATTCCATAACTCTTCTGGAACTCTATCATTTGTATCTAAAGCAGCAAATCGATTTTGCAGGCAGTCTTTAAATTCCAGTGGTATATTCTCAAGGTCATATTTTGCTGCATTCATGAGTGGTTTGCTCTTTTTCAGCTTTAGCTTGAGTTTGCATACTAGTAGTTGATGATCTGTACCACAGTCAGCTCCAGGTTTTGTCTTTGTTGATGTTATAGAGCTTTTCCATCGTTGACTTCCACAGATGTAGTCAATTTGATTTTTATACAATCCATTGGGTGAAGTCCATGTGTACAGTTGCCGCTTGTGTTGCTGGAAGAAGGTGTTCGAGATGAATAGATTGTTGGTCTTGCAGAATTCTATCAGTCTTTCTCCAGCTTCATTTCTGTTGCCAAGTCCATATTTTCCAACTATTTTGTCTTCTTCTTTGTTGCCAACCTTTGCGTTCCAATCACCCATGACTATCAGGATATCCTGTTTGCATGTTCTGTCAATTTCAGCTTGTACTTGTTCATAGAACTCTTCAATTTCATTCTCTTCTGCAGCTGTTGTTGGGGCATATACTTGAATTATAGTTGTGTTGATAGGCATTCCTCGTAGACGAATAGAGATTAAGCGTTCGCTGACTGCATTGTATTTCATTACAGTTCTTGCAAGTTTCTTCTTTATTATAAATGCAACACCATTTCTTCTTTGTCTTTCATTTCCAGCATAGTAGACCATGTGATCATCTGATGCAAAGTGCCCGATGCCAGTCCATTTCAGTTCGCTGACACCCAACAGATCAAGTTGTACACATTCCATTTCATTCTTGACCACCTCCAACTTCCCTTGGTTCATGCTTCGTACGTTCCATGTTCAATGTGTAAGACATCTTTTCAGCTTCTGACTCTCATTTCAAGATGTAAAGATGTCAGCAGAGTAGCCAAGGGTAATTGTATTGAAACTTTAGTCCTGACACTGGTCCGTCTGGAACTAATGAGGTGGTGTGGAAGAGATGGCACTACTGCTGTTACCCAATCTGTAAAGAGTCATGAATGCATGGAACAAATTCACAGTAGAAGCTGTAAAGACTAAAATATTAGAATTCAAACAGCATAAGATGAGCACAAATGAATGTGAGGGGTGTGGAAAATGGGTAAAACTAGAGTTCAAAGAGAGTTTGTGGTATTGTAGTTGTAAAAAGAATGGTCAGACTTGGTGGACCTGGCTGTTTTATTGTCATTATATTCACTGTTTCTGCTCAATTTAGTTTGTTAAATGTCTAATAATTCAAGACACACAGGTCTTGAAACGAATAAGAAAGATAACATTTCATAAAAAGAAAAAGAAAAAAAGAGACTCTATTAACAGCAATCACCGCATATTTTATCTACTTAAATACTGTATAATCTCACAAAACACAGAGGAGGCAAGACTCTAGTAGAACTAATTCCCAGGTGAGGATTTGCGAGTAAGAGAAAGGAAGAAAAGGAAAATGTCAGCAAGAAGCATTTTAGGAAAAAAAAGATCAGACACAGAAATTTAAACCTCAAGCAAACTGAGAGTGTGAAAAGGAATTTTTAAGAGATATTTTTATTTGATTTTTTTAAAACCATTTTATAATTTGCTAATTTATATATTCAAAGCCTTTTCCCCCCTCTCCTCTGGCTTCTGTAGGAAGAGCCAGTTGATCAGGGTTCCAGTATGTAGAGATTGTGGAAATTAATCTTCAAGCCCACATCAAACAAGTTACTAGATCTGCATATCTTAGAATGAAAGCGGTTCAGAACCTTTGGCCACCATTGGACCAGTTTGACTTCAGAAACATCTGTCAGGCTCTCTTCACTCTAATATTTGACTATGCAAACATCATATACCAGGGGCTCCCAAAAACAACTCTCCCTCTACAGCTCACACAAAATACAGCTGCCAGAATAATTACAGGCTCTGCTCGAGAAGCACATTTGATCTCTGTACTAAAGCAGCTCCATTGGTTCCCTATCTACACGAGTCACTGTATGTATAAAGTCTCTCTCATTATCTTCAAGATCCTCCATAATCTCTCAGCAGACATCCTTTGGGCTCTTATTCTCAACCCCCTCGATAACAGACCAAGAAGAAAAGCCAGCCACAATCTTTTATCACTCCTGGCCTTGTTGTCCCGCTCTAACCTCGCCACCTCCAACAGAGCCTTCTCCTTCTATGCACCCACTACTTGGAACTCCCTCCTCCCAGAGATTCAATCCTTGACAGACATTGGGGAGTTTTGACGTAAACTAAAGACCTACCTCTTCCTGGAGCATTTTGTATCAGGCACCTAATGACTTACTTATCCTATCTCCAACCATGTTATCGCCTACATTTCTCCTGCCTGTATAAATGTTCCCGCATACTTTCACTGTTACATGTTACTGTTACACACCCTAAGTCTTAAGAACATTAGAACATAAGAAATGCTATACTGGGTCAGACCAAGGTCCATCAAGCCCAGTATCCTGTTTCCAAAAGTGGCCAATCCAGGTCACAAATACCTGGCAGATTCCCAAAAGACACACAGGTTCCACAATGCTCGTCCTGGGGTAAGCAGTAGATTTCCCAGGTCCTTTTTAATAATGGTTTATGGACCTTTCCTCCAGGAACTTGTCCAAATCTTTTTAATGGTTGTTAGTTAATAATTAAGTACACAGCACTAATTAATAAAGTTCTATGTAGAGTTATGATTGGTTAATCATTAAATTTGTTAACTACATTTTATGTAAAGTTATGCTTGGTAAACTTGTTTCAGTACACTGTTGTGACTGCTAGATACAGTGGTATAAAAAAAGCTGCTAAATAAATAAATAAAATAAATTTATTTATTTGTCTGCCCCCCCCCCCCGCTGTCCAATAACATCAAAGTATGGTACAATAAAATAATAAAAGTTGCATAGACATAGGTCCCTATTTTAAGCTATTTATATAAAAATGCATAGGTTCTTATATCTTTATAAAATACTAACACAAATCCAGCAGAAATAGCAGCTAAATTTAAGCCACGGGCATTTATGCCTGCTTGGGAGCACATGCAAATGTTAGTGAGTAAAATCCATGCTTATGCATAAATCACATCTCTGCCCATACTTCCTCCTAATCCTAATCATAGTTTACAAGCCAGTTTGCTGTTTTGCACTAGTTCATACTGTTAACCATTACTTTTATTGTTACAAATGTTCGATGTAAAACTAAGCTTATGCTTTGTAGATTGTTGTTTTATTGTGAACCGCAACTGAACTCTGGAAGTTGCGGGTTATAAATATATGTTAAATAATAATAAATAATAATCTCTTCCCCCGAACACATCTACTTTAATGTTGCCTGAAATTATGTACCTAATTGTACCATGTGTACTTTTGCGTGTATGGTAATTTTATAAGAAGCCTTTTACATACATATACTGGCATTGACGTGCAAAAGAGCCTTTATAAATTGTCTCCATAATGCATAAAAATGCACCATATATGTCTGTTGTAGAGCAACAGGGTAGATGAAAGAGCAGGTCTGAGGCTATTCAGAGTTTAGATAAGCCAAAGAGAAGCAGATGGAAGGCTATAAACACAAATGCCCATAATCTATTGTGACATGCAGAGCAGTATGTCACCAATCATATAACAGTTTGGCACTAGATGGAGCTCAAGAGAGCATGCAAAAGCTCTGAAAGGAAGTGAGTTTATGGTAATGCAAGGAGATGTAGTTCTTTAGAGTCCTCAAGTGATAGGAGGTGAGCTCATATTAGAGACAGGCAGGGGCGGCCCAAGGGGGGTGCGGGGCCATGTGCGGAGACTCGGTGCGGGGCCTCATTTGCATAAGGGGCCTCATTTGCATAAATATTTGCATAATGTTACCATACACTAACGTTTAGTAAACATGCCTCTTCATGAGTGTATGGATAAAGAAAGACAAAGATTTCTACATTACTATAATCCAGTGCCAACCGCCAGGCACATTAGGAACTACTAAAAACACTGCCCGTTTAGAACCCATAGTAAACCCACCGTATCCTAACAGCACTACCAGGACTCATAAAGCACCATACCCTACCTATCAAAAGGCAACACTGCAAATATTAAACCAATACATTTCAGAGAATAACAATACATGACCTACTGGGGAAAGAGAACAAGTGACAATATCAAATAGGAATTACATAAACAGAATACCTCAGCTCAGTTACACATGCAGAACATAGACCATCACCAAACAAGGAATCACAATTTAAAAACAGGAAGACAATAATTAAACTGGGAACCCTAAAAGCCAAACTTGGAATGTACAACAACAATGTAGAAATAAAACTATAAATTAATTTCCTCTTGTACTAAACAAAGCACAGACATTAATGATGCACATTTCCCAGAGCTGACATATTCCAGTTAATAAATTCAAAATAAAGAGATATCTTTGTACCTTTTGTGCATTTTTTTTTCAGTTGCAATTGTTCCAGCCACTTTCTTCTGGTTTATTTGTGTCTTCTGCTATCTCTCCATCGTCTGCTGTCCATTTGTCCTTTCTTCTCTTCTAGTTTTTTTCCATTCTCTCTCTACATCTGCTTTAACATAATAATCTTTCTCCTTTTGCTCTTTCCTCATTCCTATTTCATCCACTCAAATTTTACCCCTCCATCCTCAATCCCCACTTAGTCTCCCAATACCTGGCCAATTGTACATTTTTCTTCCCTCCCACACAAAATATTTTTCCCCTCTCCATTTCACTCTCCCAGCCCCATCCCCTTCTAATCTCCCCCAACATCAGCTCCCTTTTAGTTCCAGCCCCACCCAGTATCCGCTCCCTTCTAGTCCCCACATCAGCCCATTTCCAGTCCTGGCCCCCCATCAGTCCATTTCCAGTCCTAGCTCCCCCATCCATTTCCAGTCCTATCCGAGTCCCTTCATCAGCTCATTTCCAATACCAGCCTCCCATCAGCCCATTTCTAGTCCTTTCCTAGCCCCACCATCAGCCCATGTTAAATCCTAGCTCCCCTCCACTCAGCCCATTTCTAATCCATGCCCCCCATGAGCCTACTTCCAGTTCTAGCCCCTCCATGAGTCCATTTCAGTCCAATCCCCCACCACAGACCATTTCCAATCTTAGCTCCCCCCAACACCCAATTCCCAGTCCTATCCTAGCCCCTCCATCAGCCCATTTCCTGTCCTAGCTCCCTCCCCTAAGAGCCCATTCCAAGCCCCCCTTCCCATCAGCTATTTGCAGTTCGAGACCCCTTCCACTCAGCCCATTTCCATTCCAAGTCCCCCTCCCCATCAGCTATTTGCAGTTCAAGCCCCCCACTTCCCCTCAGCCCATTTCCATTCCAAGCCCCGTCCCCATCAGCTATTTGCAGTTCAAGCCCCCCACTTCCCCTCAACCCATTTCCATTCCAGGCCCCGTCCCCATCAGCTATTTGCAGTTCAAGCCCCCTTCCACTCAGCCCATTTCCATTCCAAGCTCCCCTCCCCATCAGCTATTTGCAATTCAAGCCTCCTTCCACTCAGCCCATTTCCAGTCCTAGCAACCCCCCCAACCCATTACCAGTCCTAGCCCCCCATAGCCCACTCCCAGTCCTAATCCCATCAGCCCATTTCCAGTCCTAATCCCCCATCACCCAATTTTTAGTTTAAGCCCCCCCATAGCCCATTACCAGTCCTAACCTCCCCATCAGCCCACTCCCAGTCCTAATCCCACCAGTCCATTTCAGTCCTAATCCCCCATCACCCAATTTTTAGTTTAAGCCCACCATAGGCCATTATCAGTCCTAACCTCCCCATCAGCCCACTCCCAGTCCTAATCCCACCTGCCCATTTCCAGTCCTAATCCCCCATCACCCAATTTTTAGTTTAAGTCCCCCCATAGCCCATTATCAGTCCTAACCCCCCATCAACCCACTTCCAGTCCTAATCCCACCAGCCTATTTCCAGTCCTAATCCCCCATCACCCAATTTTTAGTTTAAGCCCCCCCATAGCCCATCACCACTCCTAAACCCCCCCATAGCCCATCACCACTCCTAACCCCCCCCAGCACCCATCACCACTCCTAACCCCCCCAGCGCCCATCACCCATCACCACTCCTAACCCCCCCCACCCCCCCAGCCCAGCCCAGCCCAGCCCAGGGAAAATTTAAAATAACAAAAAACTGTCTGCTGCTGCTTCCGGGGCCGCGGCGGCAGAATCGAGTGTGCTGCGGGGCCCCCCCTGTGCCCGGCAGAGTCCGCCCTCCCTGGTATCAGCTCTCTCCAGCTGCTGTCACACGCGCCGGTTTCAGAGCGCGAAGGGACTAGTTTCCCTTTTGCGGCTCTGTTAAGCCCGCGGGGGCTGATGGGAACTTCCCATCAGCCCCTGCGGGCTTAACAGAGCAGCAAGGGAGAAACTCTCCTCTCGCGCTCTGAAACCGGCGCGTGTGACTGCAGCTGGAGAGAGCTGATACCGGGGAGGGCGGGCTCTGCCGGGCACAGGGGGGGCCCCGCGGCACACTCGATTCTGCCGCGGCGGCCCCGGAAGCGGCAGCAGACAGCTTTTTGTTATTTTTTAAAAATTTACTTTTGGATCAGAATGTTTTTTGCGCGGGGCCCCCCTGAAACGCGGGGCCCTGTGCAAAAAACATTCTCACTCAATGGACGGGCCGGCCCTGGAGACAGGCAATCTGAGAGATGGATGAAGGGAGGTAACAGAAGAGGAAAGGTGCTGAAAAGCCAAGACTGTTTATAGAGCACAACGGTGAACAGCTGGACAGAGCAAGAAGAACCCAGAAATATAGAATGCATTGGGCTTAGTCCTCAGATCCTTAAGGGAAGTAGGAGCTTGATGGAAAGTGCTGCTACAGTTTTTGTTAAAGGAATTGTCAGCGTTTTGAGACGGCACTGTGCTTGCTGTGAAAGGTCTGATTAGAAGCCAAAGTGAGGCATCCAAGTATTGCCACTAGAAATATACTCTAGGTTAAAGTTGTGCCAGAGAGCTGTGTGTTGGCTGGGAATGTTATCTACTAGAGGTTCAGGGTAAAATATCCTCCTGATAAATTAATATCAAGAAGTTAAGGTCTGTGATATGCAGACACAGACCAGCCAAGAGTTGCAGTCAGCAACAAGGGAAGTTAGATGGTATATTATCCTATTGACTGTTGTCTGTACCATAGAGTCAGAACAGCTGTCAGAGAACTTTATTGCCTGTTTTGAAATTATACTTTGGGTTAAGTTGTGCAAGTTGGCAATAGAAGTCCGTGGTGAAGCATCTACCTAAAGTCTTAAATAAATCAAGTGCATCGTACACACTGTCCTGCCTCATCTATGGAAAAAGAAAGATATTACAGAGTTCTTGATTCAGAGAAGCGACCTAGGGGGCCTGGCAGAATCTAGATCTGCAAGTCCTAACGGTGGAGGCAAGTGCAATGAGTCCTATTAATTGAATATGGTTATACTGAGCTGTAATCTGTTTAGGAAAATAGAGATGACATCAATGTGTGGAATAGTTCTATATGCAACTGAAATGCACATGACAAAGTGAAAGGAAGAGACACTGTGGGACAATGGCAGTTGATTTGATGTGGTGTCTGACACTCAACTTCAAACCTAACTGCTAAAGGAGATTACAATAAAATATCTGCACAGTACATAATTAATAAGAAAAAGTAGCACAATATTCTGTAAAAATTAAAAAGAATAATTTAATAAAAACAATACAATGCTTACACAACCTCCCTTCAAATTAGTCCATAAACTTTGTGTCTGTTCACCAAAGACTTGCTGGAAGAGCAAGACCTTTAGTTGTTTCCTAAATTTCAAGAAAAGGGGCTCCTTTCTCAGGTCTTCTACAAAAATGTACTATTCTGGACCTCCATAGGAGAAAACATTACACTTGGTTGATGTTAAATGGATTTCGGTCAAAGGAAGTAAGGCGAGCAAACCAAGATGCGAAGAATGGGGGGAGCATGACAGAACATATTTGACAATCTGTTTAGCAAGATGCCTTGGGACACCTCTAAACACAGTTAACATTTAAGCACAGGATTTAAAATTTTATTCTGGCCTCCACAGGCAACCAATATAAAGCCCATAGGATAGGGGTGACATGGATGTATTTCTTTCCACGAGTCAAAAGGCATGCAGCCATATTTTTATGGGAGCTGTAGTCTCTTCAAATTATTTCCTGTTATTCCCTGATGCAATCAGTCAAGCCTGCAAGTCACTAAGTAATGAATAAGCATAAGAATGACTCCTTTGCTGCAGCAGCATACATGAAAACAACACACAGAGGAAATACTGTAAGACCACTTAAGGCACATTAGTACATTCCGACCCTAAGGAAACTCAAAATCCAACTGAGAAAAATTGAAAGGAAATGGAGAAAGACAGAAAACAAAGATGACTGAACAACATACCTAGATGCTCTATACAGCTACCGAACCAAAATTTATGACATACGGAAAGACTACCACTCCAAGATCATCAATGTATCCCTAAACCGACCATGGGAGCTATTTAACATTGTCAGGCAACTGACAAAAACACCTAAACATTCGAACCAACTCCCTAACATATCACCACATCAACTCACAGAACAATACAAGCAGCTCCAACAGATGACCATAGCTCCACCCACACCAACCACAATCATCCATAATACAGATCCTGTATCTACGTGGGACACATTTGAACTGTCTCCAAGGAAAAGATAGAAACCACAATATCAGGGCTAAATACTACCACCTCCCCATTGGACCCATCCCCGGTTGAATAGATCAAAAAAACCAGGACAAGAACTAAGCCCAACACTTGCTACTATTGTGAACGAATCACTCAAATGAGGTCAGATGCCCGGTA
This sequence comes from Ichthyophis bannanicus, assembly GCA_033557465.1. Taxonomy (NCBI): domain Eukaryota; kingdom Metazoa; phylum Chordata; class Amphibia; order Gymnophiona; family Ichthyophiidae; genus Ichthyophis; species Ichthyophis bannanicus. The sequence goes on along the minus strand of CM066038.1, from coordinate 190,435,599 downwards.
GGCTCAAAATATCTATTATACACCCAACCCTCAAGAAGCCCGACCTTGACTCCCATGACCCAACCTCATTTAGGCCAGTAGCAAGCCTTCCATTCACAGCAAAAATCATTGAGAAGGTAGTACAGCAGCAGCTCCAAGACTACCTGAATGAAAACAATACACTTGACCCACAACAACATGGCTTTTGCCCAGCCCATGGTGTCGAGATCCTCATGATATCATTAATAAGCACACTAACGAAAGGAACTCAATTCAAGCACTCTGGTTATGCATTAATCTTTCTGGATATATCTGCTGCCTTTGACACAGTCTCCCACAGTATCCTCCTGCACAGACTAAAGGAAATTGGCATACATGATAAGGTCCTACAATGGTTTCAGTCCTATCTAACAGGCAGATATCAACAAATTCAAACCAGCACTACCACTTCCATACCTTACCAACAGACCCAAGGAATACCACAAGGTTCTGCACGCTCAGCCATGCTATTCAACATCTACCTGCACCCACTCTGCTCCATAATAAGGTCACACAATGTCAATTTTCACATTTATGCAGATGACATTATGCTTTTTATGGACCCATAACCACTGCAAACCCAAAAAACCCTCAATTAATAAACTGCTTTAATGATATTTCTAGATGGCTTCAAGCAAACAACCTCACAAAAAAACTCAAGAAAACAGAAGCCTTATTTGTCACAAAAGACCAAACATTTACCCCACCAATGCACCTAAACCTTGGGTCAATCTAAATAAAGGTTTAACTGCAAATAAAGTATCTAGGAAGCATCCTAGATCAGGTGTTGTCATTCAAACAACAAATTGCAAGAACCACAAAAACAATATTTTTCAAAATCAGAATGATACAACGTCTTAGACCACTCCTAGAAGCCAAGGATTTCAGATCTGTAATGCAGGCGATGACACTACCACACCTGGATTATTACAATTCCATATACCATGGACTCCCAATCGCCACGCTCAACCCACTTCAAACTGCACTCAACACTACAGCCAGGACCATCCAGAGAGCTAGAAAATTTGACCACATTAGTCCAGTTCTGAAGGACTTACACATTCTTCCAGTGGACGCCCGAATCAAGTACAAACCTCTTGTACTGATATACTGGGCACTTCATCTCCAGCAACCAGCACATCTCCACACCTTTCTGGCAAAACCAAATTCAGGAAAACCAACACGGCAGGTTACAACCAATATGCTTATTGTGCCACATACTTGAACCAAATTCAACCAACAAACATTTAACCGTATCTTTGAACTTTATGCACCTACATTATGGAATTCCCTCCCAGCTAAACTCCAGTGCAACAAAGAACTATCTACATTCAGAAAATAACTAAAGACCCACCTATTCAGAGAATACCTCGGCGTCGAACAGAACAACACCCACTGACACTCCTCTCAAGATGACCACCAAAACCAAAACAGAGTAATCAAAAAATATGTGAACTGCTAAGACAACTAGATTGTAAATATGTAAATATTCCTCCCTCTGGTGATGGCCCCCCCTTAAAAAAATTGTTATTGTCCCCACCCCCCCTTTTTTGTGATTGTAACTTCCCCTGTTTGATATTGTTTTATTGTAAATCACTTTGATTTATTTATTTATTTAGACGGTTTTGTATACTGCCTTATCCTTCAATCAAAGCGGTCACAACACAATTGGGGGATACATTTAACACGCGGGGATATGAGACACATACACTAATACTTACAGGGAACATGGGCAATGGAGGGTTAAGTGGCTTGCCCAAGACCACAAGGAGCATTTGTGGGACTAGAAACCCCAGTCCTTCCGGCCCAAGGTTGCTGTCCTCTAGAGGGATTTGAACCCCTGACCTTCCGGCCTGAAGTACCTTGCCCCAACCACTAGGCTACTCCTCCCTTGATCTGGTGAAAGGAGGTATATAAGTGCAGCTAAATAAATAAACCCATTCAAACTGATCACAATAAAGGCATGATCTACAAAGTAGACACAGTTGATTAAAGCAGGCTTGTACCACAGTAGACACTTGAAGTCTGATTATTTAACAAAAGAAATAATTATACCCAAAACCCGGTGAAAAAATCACAGAAGCAAAACCCGGGATTCAATAGTAAACCACAATTGTGAAGCAATCAGTATTTTTTTGTCGGAGCAGCTAGCACAGTAAGGGGAAAAGTAACTACCCCAAACCACCGTAGCCAATCCTTTTAATCAAATATGTCATAAAAAATACTTTAACCAGTGTTTAAAAGTACACTTATCTGAAAATGTCAGCGGTGTTCAATTCCCGCCACAAAAACGCAGTGCCAAATGTTAACACGTAGAGACAGGCTGTGAAGACTAATCAGCTAGCATCATGAACGACGTGACACGTTTCGGGGTATGAAACATTTCCCCTGCATCAGGTTCCAGCCTTGTCCGGCCGGCTGTTTCATACCCCGAAACGTGTGGCGATGGGCGCCACTTGTGCCCCTTCAGTCGCAAATCTATATATGCATAGATTTGAACAACAATGGATAGATTCTTCTCCATTCCGCCAGTATATTGGCCTATGGCGCCGCTACATTGATGACATTTTTCTGATCTGGCAGGGTTCTGCAACGAGTCTGCAAGAATTTTTCGTCTGGCTTAACGGATGTAATGCTCATTTGAAGTTCACTTTACACCATCACATGGTTAGCTTGCCCTTTTTGGATGTTGTGGTCTGTAAAGCTGAGACTGGCTGGCTCACTTCAGTGTATCGAAAGGGGACTGATCGTAACACACTTCTCCATTATAAAAGTGCTCACCCGGGTCCTTTGAAGAACAGTCTACCTTTTTCGCAGTTTGTGCGCTTTCGGCGCAACTGCACTCATGTTCAAATGTACAAAACTCAATCCTGTACGTTGAAAAAGAATTTCCTCGAGAGAGGCTACCCCTCGTCTGTTGTCAACCAGGCGTATAAGAGAGCACTATACCTTAATCGAGATTTGCTTATACATCCATGTCGGACCTCAGTTGATCAGTCTGAAGCGGATTCCTCGGTTAATATGATCACTAAATTCTCTCCTTTCAGTGCACAGCTTAAACGGATCATCCATCGACACGCGAATGTGCTGCACAGTATTCCTGGTTTAGAAACCAAGAATGTGCGCTGTGTGTGGCAGCGGAATAGTAACTTCAAAGAACTTCTCAGTCCTGCAGTGCTTCGGCCGCTTGCATCTCCCCTTCGGGCTATGCAATTGGGCCATGTTAAATGTGGTGAGTGCGATATCTGTGTAATCACTAAAGAGCTGACGGAATTTTGCTATCAAGGTAACATCTACCGGCTTAGACATCAGACCTCCTGTACCTCTACCTTCGTGGTATACTGCATTCTATGTCCTTGTGGGCTTGCCTATATTGGTAAAACTACTCGGATGTTTAAAGTCAGAATGAATGAGCACAAGAGCAGACTTAAGTGTCAACGCCGTGAAGCTCCCATTGTCGACCACTGTCTCAGTTTACACCATACATTCTCTGAACTACAATGTTTCTGCCTAGATAAAATTGATTTTGCGCAACGTGGGAAAACGAGAGACTGTATGCTATCTTGGTCTGAACAACGTTGGATTCATCGTGTTGGTTCAGTTGCTCCTTTGGGGCTAAACGCACGGGTTGAATGGGAAGCATGTGTTTAGTGTTGGCCCTTTAATTAACCAATGAATCAGCTGGGTCTATAAGTATGCAGTCCGCATGTGTGGCTTTAGGTTAGCAGTTAGTAACTCCTCTGCTCCTGCGACTGGCCGTAAGCAATCTGTTACGTTCTCTCTGGACGTCTTCTTAATGCACATTGAAGAAAGTATGTGTCTGTTACAAAACTAATGCACTCCTATGTATGCTTTATCATCTAGTGCTCTCGATATCCTCTGCCTGCCACCCCCTGAAGAAACCTGCTCGGGTGAAACGCTATAACAGCGCGATTGAGAGCGTTGGGGTATGAGCGAGGAAGAGACGGAGGCGATGCAGTAGTTCAAGCGATGCATTTTTGCAGATAAGTTGGTGCTATTCACCCTCCTACATTGATTCTTGCAAGCTTTATCAAGACATGCCATTATTTATGCTAAAGGAGGTTGTGAGAGCCATTTAATGAAGCAACGTTACTATCTAAGGTCGTTGATGCAAGTAAGGGTTTTTACTGTGCTCTGTTGGTGAAAACTGCCTTGAGCATATAATTTGCCCGCTATAAGTCTGAGACCTACTGTTGCTTTAAACACCTTTTGCCTGGACTCTGTTTTGCTAGTGATTGCATTGTTGTTTTTTGGTTTTTTGACACAGATACTTTCATATGTTCTGATACAGAGTCGTTTCCTTGATGTTGAGGAGTGATGTCAAGTTGAGCAGTGTGAGTACGTTCATATAGTAGACATGAGTCTCTTGACCTTTGGGAAGAGCAAGATAAGTTATTGATTGAATAGTTTTGTCTTATGAAACACTATTTTGATATATTAATGTGATACTTTTTCTTCTGAAATATTGAAATAATGCAACATTGATGTGAGTTTTTTGTGAGCGATGATGACAGTTGGTGGTGTGACCCACAAATTTTGGTCACTCTTTGAGCTCCCTTTTTCTCACTTGAAGGACTATGTGGTGATGTACCTGTTCAGCCCATTTGTGTAACTTTGATGTCAGTATTTGAAGAATGGTTTATACACTGGATACCGAGTTTTACATATTTAAAAACTTAAAAAACACAATAATACTTGTGTGGAGCAGCAATTTATACATTTTTTGATCCCTGCATTGTTTGGATTTCCTCAGTTCCAAAAACATCAGTAGGTTTCAACCATTCACAAAGGGCTGCAGGCCAATGCAAGAGCCAACCCCCGAGTTGCGGACTAAAAAGTCAGTCCAGCACTTTTTGGCAGTTTACAAAGTTTGCTCATTGTAATCCACTTTGGGGTTTGCTATTAGCAGTCTATATGCTCAGGTTTGTAATTCTCAAAACTTGTAACAAGCATCCATGCCAGGATTTGTGTCCTTAAAGACAGAGACAGTGTGACCATTAAGCAAACTAGGTGACTGTCTAGAACGCCAATGGTCTGGGGACAACCCATTTCTACTTCTACCTCCCCCCTACAGGACCTGCAGCAGTGGCAATGATCTCAGACAGCCCCGCAGAGCTTACCTCAAGCCTCCAGCACTGCGAGGCTGTTTGACTCCTGCCCTCGCTGAGTCCTGATGCCGACTTCCTGTTTTATGTTTGAAGCCTCTATTTTAGTGAAGTTCTCACATTGGTATTTACCAATTTTTCTATAGACAAAAATGGCAAGTCAGGTAGAGGGCAATAGTTGAGCAAAATGCCTAAACTCCTTGCCCTCCCTTTTTTAGGAATTGTACTTAAAACATCCTTTTCAAATTATTGAGGTAATCCCCCTCCTGCATAGTCAGATTCATTAGAGAGGTCACAACTGGAACATGACTTTCATACTTTGGACACATCATGTGAAGAGAAAGATCAATAGAGAAAGATATCATGCTTGGCAAGATTGGAGTTCAATGTAAAAGAGGAAGGTCAGCAATGCACTGGACTGATACAATAACAGCAGCTATGGATGCCACTCTATCAACAGTTAACCATCCGATTGAAGACCGAACACAGTTTAGGACAACTATCCAGAGGGTTGCCACAAGTCAACATTGACTCGATAGCACTTAACTACAATAACATAGAACAGATAACTACTTAGCTAATTTTATGGGAAGAGGGTCTAATCTGCAGGTAGAAGATTTAATTGCACTTGCAGTGATTTTTCATCTCCAATCTTGCTATAGGTCTAAGAACATACTTGTACCTGTATGTTCTTGTTGATGTAACAAAACCTCAGCTGCTGCAGATTCCTTAAACTTTTGTGACTCCAGTTATTAGTATCTGAATCAGCCTGATGATTTCTCCTCTGAAATCTTCTGAATACACGGAACAAATTCCTTGCATCAGAACAGATTATTGTGGCACCAATGTTGTCTCCTCTTGAGATTGCTCTGAGAGATTCACTGTAGTAGAAATTACTGTTGTCACACTCCTGTGCGCAAAACCTGTGCAGAACTAAGCAGCCTGGATGTCTGTTTTCTTTTTCACAATGCTTAAGTCTGCAAGACTCCAAAATGAATAACAAACTTGGATTAGGCTTCACCTCACAAGAAATCTTACAAAGTTTCCTACTCAAAGCCCTTCATGGCTGCTTCAAGCACTACGCCCTCTCATGTAGCCCTAGGCAGGGCCCGCCCATCTACTAGGAGAACTGGGTGGTTACCTAGGGCAGCAGATCCTGTGGGCAGCATCGCTAACCCAAGTCCATGGGAAGTGACAACTGAACTGCAGCTTCAGCACTGTGGCGGGCTTTAAAACACCCGTGCATGTGTGCTCATTCCTGGCCTGCCGCTCCTGCCCGTCCTCCAAGAAAGCTGCATCGGAGGAGGGGGGAGGGGGGACAGGAGCAGTAGGCCATGAGCATGCATGTGTGTGGGCACTTTAAGGCCTGACACAGCACTGAAGGAGCAGTTCAGCCGCCAGCGTTTCAGTGCAAGGTGGGGACTACATGGGCTGGAAGGAGGTGCAATCTTTTGGGGGGGGGGGGGGTGGCAGCAAGGAGAGTCTGCTGAGAACGTCAGAAACCCTTGCGCTGCCACTGGCCCTAGGGACTCCAATCTTACATACTCTGAGTTTTATCCACTCCAAAATCCTCAGATATTACCTATTAGGGTGTGGTTGACCATCACTTAAACCTCTGATGCCATAACTATGTGTTTTTGTGAAAACATGTGCCTCGTGCATAATGGATCTTTAAATACTTGAATATTTAATATTCTTATTTTATTTGTGAAGTACTGTAAGAACTAAAATAGGATCTTATTTTTGCAAGTTTGCCTACTGTAACTGCTTTGAGTTATCTGAAGCAGTTCGGACAAGGGACGGAGAACATGTCCCCCTGCCCTGAGCTTTCTAGTACTTTCCTGGAGACCCAGAAATGTATGCACATTCCCATTCTCCAGGTAAACGCCAGAGTTCCCAGGAGTATGTGACCTTTCCTTGTGGCTAGTTTTTAAAAGGAAACTTGCTAGGTAATTTATTTATATTTAGATCATGTCTTTTTCATCGGTAGCTCAAGACAAATTCCATTCAGGTACAATAGATATTTGCCAGGTCTTAGAGGGCTTAAAATGTATGGGCTCTAATTACTAATCTGCATTATGAGAATAATGCACATTGCTTGGCAAGAACATTTTAAATAATGATGACAATGGATTTGTGGAAAGTGATATTGAAAAAGCGAACATGCTAAACAAATACTTCTGCTCTGTTTTTACTAAAGAAAATCCCGGAGAAGGACCATCTGTGATTGACAAATATACAAATGGGAATGGAGTAGATACCCCACCATTCACAGAAGATGTTGTGTTAGAATTGCTTGCAAAACTGAAGGTGGACAAGGTCATGGGATCAGATGGGATACATCCCAGGATACTGAAAGTGCTCAGAGAGGTTCTTGCAGGGCCGTTAAAGGATGTTTTTTATTAGATCCTCAGAGACAGGAGAAGTTCCACAGGAGTGGAGAAGGGCTGATGTGGTACCTCTTCACAAAAGTGGCAGTAGGGAAGAAGTGGCAGGTACAATGGGTCATTAATACTAGAGTTAGAGGTGGCCTGGTTTGGGAAGATGGGCTGGATTCACAGGGGTTCGGGATATGGTATTTGCTTAAATGCTGTGTCCAAGGAAAGTAATTGCTTAAGTGATATGTCCGAAATGTTCAGTGTATAGGTGTGTCTTTATCTTTTTGCGAAAGTCCTTGATGTCTGTTGTGGTTCTGATATTTTCCAGCAGGGTGTTCCATAACGCTGGAGCAGAAAGAGAAAATGCCTGAATATCACCACTATATGGCTAAGTGTCATCTCTACCTTGCCCGGCCCCAAGACCCTGGATAATAAGAGGGAGTCAGAGGAGATATTTAATGGCATTATCTGGATAATGCCACTGCTATTGATCTGGTTGGCACTTATCTAGAAGCAGGATCTCTTATCCAGGTAAGTGCCTTTGCATATTGACCCCTGAGTTCATAATGTGATTTTAAAGAAATTTTAAGTTTTTTACAAGTTTCTTTCCCCTTCAGCTCCTTGTTTTTAACTTTTAAGTAAATGTGTGGGGGGGGGGGGAGGGGGAGGGGTTATGTAGTATACACCCAAGTTAGGTGTTCTGGTATCATGATGTCTTATTCAAGAGATGTTTGTGTTTCCATAGAGAGGGGCATTTTAGAAAGGAAGTGCAATCTGGGACATCCAAGCCAGAATATCTGAAAAAAAGGGAGGCACTCCCAAGTTCAGGCACGATTTCACAAATATGGACATGTTCAATATGAACGTCTGTAGGTGTCTCTACACAGACATCCCCAGAATATAATCTAGACCATGGAAGTCAAGGAATAGCCTAATGGTTAGAGTAGTGGGCTAGGACCAGGGAAACAAAAAAAATAGATGCCTTCAGTACAATGAGCCCCAATAGCCAAACAGCAACACAAGAAAAGGTCCACCTAGAAATCTCACTCAATCTCACACACTTGTATAGTTAAAAATGGGGGGAAAGACCTCAGTACACATAAGCCCAGTTTACATTTAATAGGCTTGAACCCTTATGTGGCCATCATAGGTCAGAAAAATCCCTCGTCAATCTGATTTTTAATTTTATTACATTTATGCAAGAGTGCACAAATTATTAATGCACACAACTATTACATCCTTAATTCAAAAATCTTAAAAATCTTTAAGGCAAACTTCCAAAAAGCCAAGTACACTAAAAAAATACAACATGAAGCTTGCTTCTGTTTATATATGAAAAAATGGTAGTCATACAAAGGGACTAATTCATTTGATTTGAGTTCATCCATCATCTGATGGTTCATTATATCTTAGTACCTCAGTTTTTCTTAAAACTTATCAAAAAGGACTTCAACCCAGAGTAATACTAGCATAGTTCATAGATTACTGTGCTTATTTCTCTGGTGGTCCAAAAAGGGCGTAGAAGCAATGAATTCTTCATTCAGAGAGGCAAACAATTTATGGATTGGATGACCATCGACCAGGTATGGTATTAAGGGGCACAATGCTTCAGAGATTTAAAGCTGATTAAATGTCTTTAATGCAGATTAGATACCATCTCCAGTGACGCTATAAGGCATTTCGCTCAAAGTTGCGTCAGGGCTTGCAAGTTATAAATGAGTGGGCCTTTTTTGTGTTGCTTAAGGACCAGGGAAGCCAGGGCTCAAATCTCACTGCTGCTATCATTGTGATTATGCTGAGTACTGGGGATGATGGAATACTACCTTCTCTGCACCCTCTGGATGTTTTTCAGCCAAAACAAATACTTTTCATGTGCCTGGAACAGGTCTAAACTTAGATGTGACTCCGGAAGTCCAGGATGTTTCTCCAAATTTCTGAGAATGCTCCAGTTACGCCTCCACCACACCCCATTCAGACTTACATGTCATCACGCTGGGATCATCCACAGTCCTGGCTTCTAAAATGGCTCTGGAGATATCTTTGTGCTTTGGACGTCTCTATGCCTATTTTCAGATGCCAAAGCGTGAATAGGGCTTCCAAAAACCCCCCCATAATGTACTGTGTCTTTACAACAATATACTAAAAGTATCTATGTTAATAAGAAACATCTTTTGAAAAAGTTTAGTTTACTGCAGGTGCACCTAACTTCACCTACTGAGGTAGTGGGACAAATGATCTGGTGCAAGAGATAAGGGTGTTGGTGCCATTTGGCAATAGTGATCATAGCATGATTGCATTTGACTTAATAAATGGAGGGAGGACAACAAGGAAATCCACATAACTACCTTTTAACTTTCAAAAGGGAGACTATGATAAAATGAGAAAAATAGTTAAGAAAAAAATAAAAGGAGTAGCTGCAAAGGTTAAAGATTTGTATCAAGCATGGACGTTGTTTATAAATACTATCTTGGAAGACCAGATCAGATCTATTCCACACGTTAAGAAAAGTGGAAGGAAGGCCAAAAAACTACCAGCATCATTTAAAGGTGATGTCAGAGAAGCTGTTGTAGCCAAAAAAAGCATCCTTCAGGAAATGGAAAAAGGAGTCACATGATGAAAATGGGAAACAACATTAGCACTGGTAAGTTAGATGCAAGGTACTGATAAGGCAGGCAAAGAGAGAATTTGAATCTGAATTTTCAGAAAAAGACAAGTTCTTCATGAGACACTCTAGGCAAAATTAAGGGGTATATTTACTAAATGGCTGTAGCGGCTTTTGTGAGATTTCGGCGCCACGGCTCCATTGATTTCAATGGGGTCGTGGCTCCGATATCGCATGGAAGCCACTACCGCCATATAGTAAACATACCTCTAAAAGTCATGGGCAGTGTACTATTGTGAATCAGGAACTGGTTAAAAGATAGAAAGCAAAGAGTAGGGCTTAATGGCCAATTTTCACAATGGAGAAAGGTGAATAGCGGAGTAACCTGGGGATCTATGCTGGGTCCGCTGCTTTTTAACATATTTATAAGTGACCTGGAAATGGGACTAATGAGTGAGGTGATCAAATTTGCAGATGACACAAAATTATTCAAAGTTATTAAATCACAAGAGGATTTTGAAAAATTGCAAGTCGACCTTTATAAATAGTAAGACTGGACCTCTAAATGGCAGATGAAATTTAATGTGGACAAGTGCAAAGTTATGCACCTAGGAAAGAACAACCCAAACTACGATGACATAATGCAAAGTTCCACATTAGGAACCACCACCCAGGAAAAGGATTTAGGTGTCATCTTGGATAATACGTTGAAACCCTTGGCCGCAGCTAAGAAAGCAAATTGAATGTTAGGAATCATAAGGGAAGGAATGGAGAATAAAACAAAGGATATTATTAGATTGTGAGCTCTGATGAGCAGGGACTGTCTCTCTTCTATGTTTGTACAGCGCTTCGTATGTTGCGGCGCTTTATAAGTCTTTAATAATAATAATAATAATAATATTATAATGCCTTTGTATCGTTCCATGGTGCGACCGCACCATGAATATTGTGTGCAATTCTGGTTGCCATATCTTAAAAAAGGATATAGCAGATTTAGAAAAGGTACAGAGATGAGCCACCAAAATGGTGAAGATAGAAGAAGCCTAGGAGGAAAGGCTTAAAAGGTTGGGGCTCTTCAATTTGGAAAAGAGATGGCTGAGGGGAGATATGATAGAGGTCTATAAATTAATGAATAGAGTAGAACGGTTAAACATAGATCAATTGTTTACTCTATCAAAAAGTAGAAAGACTAGGGGGCATGTAATGAACCTACAGTATAACCCATTTAAGACTAATAAGAGAAAATATTTTTTCACTCAATGCGAAATCAAACTCTGGAATTCATTACTCGAGGAAGTAATAAAAGCTGTTAGTGTAACTGGGTTTAAAAAGGTTTGGACAAGTTCCTGGTGGAAAGTTCCATAAACTATTAATAAAAAGGACCCAGGAAATCTACAGTTTATCCTGGGACAAACATTGTGGAACCTGTATACATTTTTGGGAACCTGCCAGGTACTTGTGACTTGGATTGGCCAATGTTGGAACCAGGATACTGGGCTTGATGGTCCTTGGTCTGACCCAGTATGGCATTTTCTTATGTTTTTATGTTATGTTCTAAATGCTCATCTACTGAGTTGTGAGTCTGTTTTTCACAGTAATATTCTGTTATATCTCACCTTTAACTGACTTTCAATTTTAGCCAAAAATGATTTACAACATTGTTTTCAAGTATGATAAGCCCTTTCCCAAAATAACTTACCTACAGTCTAAGTGGGTACCTGAGGCTGACCCCAGTGGTATGTTCCAACATGGTGGTGCTGGGACAGGAGCAAGCGGGGATTGCTCCTGTTCCATAAAGGAATCTTGACTATTGGCCTGAGTTGGGGGGTCTAAGGTGGGTGAGGTGTCTCAGTGAAGACTTTTAATTTTGTTAATGGAAGTAGACTAGCCACATGGGGTGAGGTATTGGAAGGATACCTTTTGGGATACATTGAACCCTGGATTGAGCCTGGATGAGTTTTTTGGGCCAATAGCCCACCAGGGATTTGAGGTCTCAACCCAATTAGGGAGGAGGGTTGGGAAGTGGGGGGCTACTGGGCAACCAGGACTTTGTAGTTTGATGCTGGGAGGGGACATGGAGGAGAAATTTATTTTACCATGCCAGGTCCTTTAAATGATGGGGAGCCCAAGAAGAGATATGCCAATTCATGCTACTGTTACCAGGAATGTGGGATAGTTCATAGCTGCGTTAACACACTGTGGGATTTTAATAATCTATAGTATGGCGTATTGCAGATTATTTTGTCTTTTCATGCAGAATAATGGTGGTCTGTCATGGCAGTTTTAGAGTGGACCCTGAAGTGATTTGTCCAAGATCAAAAAGAATGCCAGTGGAAGAAGCCTATTGCTATGAAAGCACATTTTAGAAAGGCCGTATAGGTGAAATCTGGGACACCCAAGTCAAGATGTTCTAAATGCCACGGGAGGGGCAGCAATGAAGCTGGATGCTTTTAAGTGCCATCTAAAATCAACTTATCTCCACCCTAAAAGATAAATAAGAAAAATATGTGTAGCACCCCCTTAGGCGGGCTCCGTCGGTCTTTGTCAGTTTGGTGCCTGGTGCCTCCACCTGTGGAAGAAAGGTGTTGGCAGGTAGGATTTCCCTCCTTTCACCCCAGGAAAACCTCTCAAAAAACGCTACTGTGAACAAGGCTGGCTTAAACAGTAATAACAATGTATTTACAAGTATAAACATCAAGTATTGGGTTGATAATAATAGCAATGGACTGTAACAACCAGTAGCAGGATAAGTGATTCAAGCAAGTAGGGTGAAATTGCAGCATAGGATAAGAGGGCATTCAATACCATTCATTGAAACATTTCCTCCTATTAAAACTAACCATGGTTAAAAGTGTAAAAGTATAATACACTGTTCATCAAAGTATTTCAATGCAGTTCAAATAACCAACTTTAACTTTTATGTAGTGTCTTAAGTAAACCTTTAAAGAATATGAATTTAACCTTATTAACCTGTCTCCTAACTCCCCTCCCTTTCCCTTTGCCCACCAGCCCCAAGTCTCAACCACTGATGAAGCTTTGGACCGGTGGCTGCTTGTGAAGAGAGGTGTTTTGTAATCCTGTCCAATCACTGAGGCTGTAGCCTTGACTCCACCTCCTCCAAGCTCTCCTCCAGTCAGGAGAGGGTATTGCACTCCTGTGCAATCACTGAGGCTGTAGCCTTGCCTCTGCCTCATCCACGCTCTCCTTCAGTCAGGAGAGGGTTTTACACTGTTCAATCAGGAACAACTGTTGTAGCTCTCCAGTGAGATGATCTGCTGCTGGATCCTCCTGGGACTTGTGACTTCTAGTCCAAAATGGACTCTCTGCTGCTGCAGTTCCCCAGTGAGTCTTTTCGGTGCATAAGCAGGACTTTAATGGCAATGCTAAGTAATAATTTGAAGAGTGGATTATCTGCTGCAGCCAGGGAAGGTATACCTGCAAGAGGCTTGTATATCACAATACAAATCGATAGGGGCTCATGTAACATGAAGATATGAACAATGGTGTCCCAGACCTCTTTCCAGTATATTAGCACATTTGGACATTCAAGATGCATATGTTGAAGTGTACCCATATTCATTATGCAAGACCTACAATGGTTTCCCTGTGATAGTTGCCACTTAGTAAGAGTAACCGGAGTGACATAGTTGCTAGGCGCTATGGGCAAGAAAATACATTGTCTGAGTGAGTGTTGCTGAATAGGAGACACAGACTAGAAGTCCCCAAAATCAATTACACAGTGAGCATGTAAACAGCTTTGCTTTCCTGCATCAGTTTCCCAATTTTTCTCGGTTCCCACACAGGGGAGGGCTGTTTTTTCTCGCAGATAAGCATAAATCTTGGAGTTTGCTTGACACAATCCGGTAAGTTCTTGGAGTTGTTGGAGACTAGGGCATTCTCCTGTGACCTGCTCTGGGAGGACCCTAGTGCATGAAGACAATGTTGGAACTGGAATAATTGAAAGAAGGTATGAGAGGGCAGATCAGACTCACGCTGTATATCTACAAACATCTTATAGGCTGTGGGAGTCATTATTTGACCAATTTCCAGATGTTCTTACACTGCCATGTCTTCAAGGAGAAGCAGTAGTTGTGAATCTTAAGACAAGGATGCCGCCAAATGGGGGAAACTCTCACAATCTGCTTTCCACCATTAGAGAAAGAAGAAAAATACTGAAATGCCGACTGAGTGGCAAGAATCACAGGTGATGGGTGAAATCATCAGAGATTCCACTCGGGCCCAGGCTGGGGATTTTTGTACCTGCCCTGTGGTGTCCAGAGACTACCCTGTTTCAAAATAGAGGAGAGATGATAGAGCTTAAAATCAGGGAAATGGACATCACCCTGAGTTTTGGGTAGCTTAAACTTCCAAGTAGCTATTCATGGGGGTTTATTCCTCCAAAAAAAGTTCAATAATATCTTCTCCAGCTTTCTGTAAAAGGAGTCAGAGTATAAAATTGGCAACAACTTAAGATGTAGTTAATTGTGGGCACCATCGGCATTTTAATGGATTTGAGATGCCCCCACCAGGAGAGACAGAGTGGAGACAAACCTTCAGCAAGAGACTATAGTAGTGCAAGACATTCAGATTCATTTTTTTCCAGAGTCTTTTGGAGTGAGGTTTAGTCTTTCACTCCTAGATATTTAAAAGAGGTCTCAGTCCATTGGAATGAGTAGTCCATAAGATCTGCACAGGAAACCTTATCATTGAAGGGAATTGCAACTGACTTATTCCAGTTAATTTTATAGCCAGACAACCGGAAGTAGCTCTCTATAATAGTGAGCACTGTGGAAATAGATGAGGGCTCAATAAACAATAGGAGAGTGTCAGCATAAGCTGAGAATTTTGCTTGATGTTCCCTGATCCGAAGGACATGTATATAAGAGGAGTGTCGAAGCAGCAATGCAAGCAGTTCTAATGCTAAGTTAAAGAAGAGAGGGGAGAGGGGACAGTCCTGGTGCATACCACAGCCTAATACAAAACAAGTCAAAAGAGCGGAGTTGGCACAGATACGCCCTATCAGACGGGCTTTTAAGACACAAATCATATTGATAAAGGTAGCATTTAGTCCAAACCACCGAAGCGTCTGAAAAAAGAAAAAGCCACTCCAATCTATCAAATGCCTTTTCCTCGTCCAGGGATAGTCTTACCAAGGGAATCTGTGAATGTCCCACCAAAATAAGAATTTTACATAACAGACGGCCAGTATCAGAAGTGGATCTCCTGGAAATAAAACCACATTGATCTGTGTTAATCAACTAGGGTATAACTAGGCCCAAACGAGTATTTAAGAGTTTTGCAAAGATTTTATAGTCCGCATTTACTAATGAAATTGGGCAATAATTTTCCACCCTTTGAGGATCTCGTCCCAGTTCTCATGAACAACAATAATCGTATATGCTAAAGAGCTGACCTCACTGGGGTTTATCTGGAAGTACGTAGTAAAATAGGGACTAAGCTTTAAAGCAACGATTAAATTCGATAGGTCCAGAGGCTTTTCCTGGAGTGAGCTGCTGAATTGCTTATAGTAACTCATCTGGTCGGATTGGGCTATCAAGGAGCACTGTCTGAGTAGCATCTAGGGTAGGATGTGGAATTGCCTGGAAAAGATTATTAAAGTCTTCCTCAGTTACACTAACCTCTGATACAGGATATCATAGAATTTGCAAAAACAATCAAGGATAGACAAATGTGTGGTTAGGCGAGTGCCCTAAGCATCAACTAGGGCAATAATACGTTTAGCAACTATCTTGGTTTTTAGGGTATTGGCTAAAAGACGCCTGGCTTTATCGGTCTCTACAAAATATCTACTATTTTGGGCAGCAACTGTTGAGCTTGAGAACTTAAAAGCTGATTGTATTGAGATCTCAACTTATACAGGTGGGTAAGGACAGTAGGAGCAAAGCCCTCCAGTAAGTGTCTCTCCTATTCCTGAATTTGTATATTGAGCTCTTGGAGTGTAAGCTTACATTGTTTGGAGGCACTGATCGCATAACTCATGATGTGGTCTTTGATATGTGCTTTAAACTCCTCCTACCAAGCCCAACCCGCCATATCCCCTGGAGCATTGGTATCAAAATAGGTCTGAATGCATTGTTTCATTTTAGTTATAAGTTGTTCATCATTTAAGAGTCTTTTGTTGAACCTCAAGGTAGAATCCAATCATCACACGCTCCCGTTAGGGATATTGTAATGGCTGCATGATCCAATACAATAATGCTCCAAATATCTGTCGCAACTATGGTCCTTAAAAGAGATTAAAAAACTAGAAAGTTATCAATCATTGAGTGAGATTTGGGGGGGGGGGCCCGAATAAAACATAAAATCTTTGGTGGTGTAGCGTTGTAGTCTCCAAGAATCCACAAGATCTACCGAATGCATGAGTGATTTCAAAGACTGCAGGGCTCGTTTTGAGTGTGACAGTCTCGTGGCCTGGGAGTCTAGGATTGGGTCGGGCACTATATTGAAATCCCCTCCTAATATATATGGGATATGCAAAGACTCAGCAAGTTCACTAGCCAGAGTATGGAAAAATGCAGGGCTATCCCATTATGGGCATAGACTACAAAGAGGGCCGGTGTGAGGGGACCAATTTGGACAATAGCTTTCACCCATTGACCTCTTATATTAGCCCTGGTGGATAGAATGGTAGAGGTGAGGACTTTCCAAATAAGAATATACACTCCTCCTTTCTTATGCTGTGCAGGAGAGCTGATTACCAATAGATAGGAGCCTGCTCCCAATTTTGCCACGTTGGAGAGAGAAAGGTGAGTCTCTTGCAGGTACATAATATCTGTCTGCTCCCTAGCATAGTATAAAAGTATTTTTTCTGTTTGATCAATTATTAAGACCTTTTACATTTAAGGACAGGCAAAGTAATGGAGACTCCATGAGCATCATGATTCCAAATGCTTTAGCATCAGAACAAAAAAGCACAAAAAGTAATGAAACATACATCGAGCCTATCCAATTTGACTGGAAGCAATAAGCTAGGTCAGGGATAGAATAAGACAAATAAGAAAGGTAAATATCCCTATAATCAACATGCTCTGTGAATGTTGCAAAAAGGATATTATGTATTGAGCCAGGACAACAACTAATATAACTACTACAACTACTACTGAGCATTTGTATAGCGCTACCAGTCGTACGTAGCGCTGCATAGACATGTAAGAGAAAATCCCCGCTCATCAGAGCTTACAAACTAGTCAAGACAAAACACAGACAATGTAGGCAGGGGTAAAACAAGGAGAAAGAAAAAGGAGATCAGGTGAGTCAAGATCCAAAAGCAGCAGCGAAGAGGTGAGCTTTCAATCTGGATTTGAAGAGGGTTAGAGAAGGTGCCTGGCATACAGACACAGGTAGTTTGCTCTAGGCGTAAGGCGGAGCAAGGTGAAAGGAGCTAAGTCTGGAGCTAGCAGTAGAAGAGAAGGGCAAAGATAGAAGCAGTTTGCTAGAAGAGTGGAGTTCCCGAGGGGGGTTGTAGGGAGAGATAAGAGAAGAAAGGTACTGAGGAGCAGCAGAGTGAATGCACTTATAGGTCAGCAGGAGAAGTTTGAACTGGATGCGTAAACGTATAGGGAGCCAATGAAGTGACTTGGGAAGAGGAGTGATATGGGTATGACGAGGCTGGCGGAAGATTAGCCGCGCAGCAGAGTGTTGAACGGATTGAAGGAGAGAGAGATGATTCAAAGGGAAACCAGCAAGGAGTAGGTTACAGTCGAGACGGGAGGTGATTAAGGAGCGGATAAGCGTTTTAGTAGTGTGTTCAGAAAGGAAAGGGCGGATTTTGCTAATGTTATACAGAAAGAAATGGCAGGTCTTAGCTATGAGATGGATGTGTGTGGAGAAAGAGAGGAGTCAAAGATAACCACCAGACTGCGGGCTGAGGAAACAGGAAGGAGTACAGAGCTATCCACAGAGACTGAGAAAGGAGCAAGAGAAGGGGAGGTTTTAGGGGGAAAGATAAGAAGTTCAGTCTTGGCCATGTTCAATTTCAAGCGGCGGTGAGACATCGAGGCAGCAATGTCAGAAAGGCAGGCAGAGATCCGGGTCTGGATAGCCGGAGAGAGTTCAGGCGTAGAGAGGTAGATCTGGGAGTCATCAGCGTACAGATGGTACTGAAAGCCATGGGAAGAGATAAGCACACCAAGGGACTGGGTATATAGAGAGAAAAGGAGTGGACCCAAGACAGATCCTTGGGGTACACCAACTGGGAGTGGGGTAGCAGAGGAGGAGGAGCCACAAGAACACACACTGAAAGTGTGATAAGAACATAAGATATGCCATACTGGGTCAGACCAAGGTCCATCAAGCCCAGTATCCTGTTTCCAACAGTGGCCAATCTAGGTCATACGTACCTAGCAGTTTCCCCAAAAGACACAGGTTCCACAATGCTTGTACTGGGTCAAGCATTGATATCCTGGGTCCCTTCTTAATAATGGTTTATGGACCTTTCCTCCAGGAACTTGTCCAAACCTTTTTTAAACCCAGCTACACTAACAGCCTTTACTACAACCTCAGGTAACAAATTCCAGAGTTTGATTACACGTTGAGTGAAAAAATATTTTCTTTTATTAGTCTTAAATAGTTTACCCTGTAGCTTCATTGCATGTCCCCTAGTCTTTCTATATTCCGATAACGTAAACAATCGATCTACGTTTACCCGTTCCACTCCGTTCATTAATTTATAGACTTCTATCATATCTCCCCTCATCCGTCTCTTTTCCAGGTTAAAGAGCCCTAACCTTTTTAGCCTTTCCTCATAGGAGTATCCTTCCATCCCCTTTACCATTTTGGTGGCTCTTCTCTGAACCTTTTCTAATAACGCTATATCCTTTTTAAGATACGGTGACCAGAATTGCACACAATATTCAAGGTGCGGTCTCACCATGTAACGGTATAGAGGCATTATAATATCTTTTGTTTTATTTTCCATTCCTTTCCTTATGATACCCAGCATTCTATTTGCTCTCTTGGCTGCCGCTGCACACTGGGCTGAGGGTTTTAACATGTTATCCACAATGACGCCTAAATCTTTTTCATGGGTGGTGGTTCCTAATGTGGAACCTTGCATTGTGTAACCATAGTTTGGGTTGTTCTTCCCTAGGTGCATAACTTTGCACTTGTCCACATTAAATTTCATCTGCCATTTTGATGCCCAGTCTTCCAATTTATCAAGATCCTCTTGCAATTTTCCACAATCCTCTTGGGTTTTAACAACTTTAAATTGTTTTATGTCATCTGCAAATTTGATAACCTCACTCGTTATTCCTCTTTCCAGGTCATTTATGAATATGTCAAAAAGCAGCGGACCCAGCACAGATCCCTGGGGTACACCACTATTCACCTTTCTCCATTGGGAAAACTGGCCATTCAGGCAAACCCTCTGCTTTCTATCTTTTAACCAGTTCCTGATCCACAGTAGTACACTGCCTCCTATCCCATGACTCTTTAGTTTTGCCAAAAGTCTCTGATGAGGGACCTTGTCAAAGGCTTTCTGAAAGTCCAGATACACTATACCAACCGACTCACCTTTGTCCACCTGTTTATTCACACTTTCAAAAAAACATAGAAGATTAGTAAGACAAGATCTTCCTTGTCTAAAGCCATGTTGGCTGAGTAATTGTATTCTTTATGATGGTTTCTACCATTTTTCCCGGTACTGATGTGAGGCTCACCGGTCTGTAGTTTCCCGGATCATCCCTGGAACCCTTTTTAAAAATTGGTGTTACAATGGTGATCCTCCAATCTTCAGGTATTAGAGATGATTTTAATGATAGTTCACAGATTACTAATAGCAGGTCTGCAATCTCATATTTCAGTTCTTTCAACACCCTTGGATGTATACCATCTGGCCCAGGTGATTTGCTACTCTTCAGTTTATCTAATAGTTGTAATACATCTTCCCGAGGTATCGATATTTCCTTCAATTCTTCTACACCTTTAAATACTACTTCAGTCATGGGTAACATCCCTACATCTTCCTCAGTAAAGACCGAAGCAAAGAATTCATTCAGTCTCTCCGCTATCGCCTAGTCGCCTCTTAGTGCCCCTTTAACTCCTCTATCATCTAATGGTCCAACCGACTCTCTCACAGGTTTTTGCTATGAATGTACTTGAAAAAGTCTTTATTTCGTGTTTTTGCTTCCGCAGCAAGCTTCTTCTCAAATTCTCCCTTTGCCTTCTTTATCAATGCCTTGCATTTGACCTGCCAGTGCTTGTGCTGTTTCCAGGTTTCGTCGTTTGGCTCTTTTTTCCATTTCCTGAAAGATGCTTTTTTGGCAACAACAGCCTCTCTGACCTCACCTTTAAACCATGTTGGCAGTTTTTTGGACTTCCTTCCACTTTTCTTAAAGCGTGGAATACGGCTGGTCTGGGCTTCCAAGATAGTATTTTTCAACAACACCCAAGCTTGATGTACGTCTTTAACCTTTGCCACTGCTCCTTTTAGTTTTTTCTTAACTATTTTCCTCATTTTATCATAGTCCCCCTTTCGAAAGTTAAAAGGTAGTACTGTGGATTTCCGTACTATCCCTGCTCCCTAATTACATCAAAGGCGATCATGCTATGATCACTATTGCCAAGGGGCCCCAACACCCTTATCTCTTGTTCCACTAAGGACTAGGTCTAATATGGCTTCCCCTCTGGTCGGTTCATGAACCAACTGCTCCAAGAAGCAGTCATTTATGTCATCTAGGAACTTTATCTCCCTAGCATGTCCTGCCGTGACACTGACCCAGTCGATACCGGGGTAATTGAAATCACCCATTATTATTACTGCACTGTAACTTTTGTTAGCTTCCTTGATTTCTTTCAGCATTTCATCATCCATTTGTTCATTCTGGCCAGGCGGTCAATAGTACACTCCCACTGCCATTGCCTTCAACTTTTTACATGGAATTTCAATCCATAGAGATTCTACAGCAAATTTTGTTTCCTGCAAAACTTTAATCCTTTCTGACTCAATGCCCTCTCTAACATAGAGTGCAACCCCTCCACCAATTTGATCAGCTCTATCATTATGATATAGTTTGTACCCAGGTATCACAATGTCCCACTGGTTGTCCTCCTTCCACCATGTCTCTGATATTCCAATCATATCTAACCTCTCATTTAGTGCTATATATTCTAACTCTCCCAACTTATTTTTTAGACTTCTAGCATTTGCATACAAGCATTTTAGAGAATGTATTTTATTCATATTAATTTGGCTATTGGTAGACATGGGTAATTTGGGATCTTTAAGCTCTGTCTGCTCTGTACTCGAGGGCATTTGGGCTACTTTACTCTTTTTTGGAACCTCTCTGCTTTTGGTAGTATCCTTCAAGGATGCATTCTTCCGAACCATGCGCTCTTGGGTGACTGTCGACTTTCCCCTATAATCTAGTTTAAAAGCTGCTCTATCTCCTTTTTAAAGGTTAATGCCAGCAGCCTGGTTCCATCCCGGTTAAGGTGAAGCCCATCCCTACTGAAGAGCCCCTCCTTTCCCCAGAATGTACCCCAGTTCCTAACAAATCCAAACCCCTCATCTCTGCACCATTGTCTCATCCACGCATTGAGACTCCGGAGCTCTGCCTGCCTTTTGGATCCTGCACGTGGAACGGGAAGCATTTCGGAGAACGCTACCCTGGAAGTTCTGGATTTCAACTTCCTACCTAAAAGCCTAAATTTAGCCTCCAGAACCTCCCTACCACATTTTCCTATGTCATTGGTACCGACATGTACCAAGACAGCAGACTCCTCCCCAGCACTATCTAAGACCTTATCTAGGTGGCGCGTGAGGTCCGCTACCTTCGCATCAGGCAGGCATGTTACCAGGCGATCCTCACGTCCACCAGCCACCCAGCTATCTAAATGCCTAATGATCGAATCACCAACTATAACGGCTGTCCTAACCCTTCCCTCATGGGCTCATGGCCCTGGAGAAACTTCCTCAGTGTGAGAGGGTTTTACATCACCTGGAGGACAGGTCCTAGTTACAGGATCACTTCCTGCCACACCAGGATGATGCTCTCCTGTCACGTGACCTTTCTCCTCCATGGCAACAGGGATGCTGCCAGACTGGAGGTGGGACTTCAGGACTATATCCCTGTAGGTCTCGTCTATGTACCTCTCTGTCTTTATGTTTTCCAAGTCTGCTACTCTAGCCTCTAGAGAACGGACTCGTTCCCTGAGAGCAAAGAGCTCCTTGCACCTAGTGCACACGTAAGACCTCTCACCAACTGGGAGAAAATCATACATGTGACACTCAATGCAAAAGACTGGAAAGTACCCATCTCGCTGCTGGACTGCTGTCTGCATCTTAGTTTTAAGTTTTTGTTTAGATCTTTAAGTTCTTTACTTACTAAGAGTTGCTATGGATATTTATACCAATAAAACTGTACCTAATACGTTTAATATACCTTGTTCACCTGAAGCTTAATGAATCTCAGGTCCTTAGTGTATGACTGATTTGGATAACGAGCTTCACCTGAGAGCACCTCCTATCTTTTAAGATGTGTAAGTACCTATAAAGCTATGATTATCCCAGAGGAGGGAAATAACACTTATTAAAAGTGGGCTGCTACACAGTACCCTTTCCTGTGCTGCTGAGGTAAGCTATATTCTTATTTGATTTAAATTATAGCTCTTTGCTGCTGCTAGGCTCTAACTTATTATGAAATTTAAACTACAAGCTCTCTGCTGGGTTCTAAATTTAACCAGAAAGCTCTCTTCTGTGTTTTAAATTTAAACTAAAAGTACTTTGCTGATGCTAGGCCCTGAGTGACTATTAAATTTAAACTACAGCTTTCTGCTGGGTTCCAAATTTAACCAGAAAGCTCTCTTCTGTGTTTTAAATTTAAACTAAAAGTACTTTGCTGATACTAGGCCCTGAGTGACTATTAAATTAAAACTACAAGCTCTCTGCTGGGTATGAAATGTAACCAGAAAGTTCTCTTCTATGTTTTAAATTTAAACTTAAACTGCTGCTACTAGGCCCTGATTGATTTAACAAAAAAATAGTGGGTTCACAGATTAAATAGCTTTAATAGAAAGAATTCCCTTCAGAAAATTCCCAGACGTATATACTCACAATTGCAGATCTCTCTCCAGAAGTAACAGTCCCCTGTTCTAGGGAGAGATAGGAGGAGAACCAGGATAGTACAGAGCCCTTAAAACCAAACGAAGACAGGGTATCGAGGAGAAGGTTGTGGTTAACAGTATCAAAAGCAGCAGAGAGGTCAAGAAGGATGAGGACAGAGTAAAGGCCCTTGGAGTTTGCCAGGAACAAGTCACTGGAGACTTTGGCAAGAGTCATTTCAGTAGAGTGTAAAGAATGAAAGACAGACTGTAAGGGATCCAGGAGGGCATGAGAAGAGAGGAAGTTGAGACAGCGGTGGTGGACTGCACGTTCAAGTAATTTAGAAATGAAGGGAAGGAGAGAGATGGGTCAATAATTAGAAGGACAGGTGGGATCAAGTGAGGGTTTCTTGAGGAGAGGTGTGACCACAGCATGCTTGAAGTCTGCAGGGACAGTTGCAGTGGAGAGCGATAGGTTGAGAATATGAGAGATGGAAGGGACAACCGTGGAGGAGATGGGGCTTAGGAGACGGGTGGGGATAGGATCAGAGGAGCAGGTGATGAGTTTGGAGGAAGAAAGAAGGTGTGCAGTTTCCTATTCAGAGATCACAGGAAAGGAAGAGAGGGTAGCAAGGGTAGGGGGGGGGAGAGTTGGGAGTGGAGAGGGGGAGGAGGAGAAATAGCTGACTTTGTGGGGAATTGGAGGGTGATCTTGTGGATTTTGTGATGGAAATAGTCAGCCAGGGTTTGGTCAGAAAGGGAGGGAGGGATCAGAGGAGGAGGCACTTTGAGGAGAGAGCTGAGAGTAGTAAAGAGACGGCGAGGATCAGAGGCAAGAGAGTTAGTCAGATAGACATAGTAGTCTTGTTTGGCAAGAGCTATGGCTGATTGGAAAGAGACAAGCATGAATTTGAAGTGTAGAAGGTCTGCAGGGGAGCGGGATTTGAGCCAAGCATACTCAGCAGAATGGGCACAGGAACATAGATAGCGGGTAGTGGATGAAAGCCAGAGCTGGGGTGCAGAACGTCTCACAGGACGTGGGATGGGTGGAGCGAGAGCATCCAGAGCCAAGGAGAGTGCAGCATTATAGGAAGTTACTGCCTCGTCAACAGACTTAGATGACATAGTGGAAGAAAGAGATGAAGAAATGGTGGAAGAGAGAGCCAGGGGATCAAAATCATGAAGGTTTCTGAATAGGTTGGAGGAGACAGGACGAGGCCAAGGCAGCAGGTGATGAAGATTAAAGCTTAAAAGGTGATGGTCAGATAAGGGAAGCATTGAGCTACAGAAGTTCGAGGGTAGGCAACTCGAGCAAAATATCAGGTCCAAGCAGTGGCCATGATGGTGAGTGGGGGCAGTGGAACAAAGTTGGAGGTCAAACAAGGAGGTTAGGGAGAGGAGCTTTAAAGCATGAGGATCAGAGGGATTATCGACATGAATGTCAAAATCCCCAAGAATAAGAGTGGGGGAAGAGGAGTCCAGAAAGAAGGAAAGCCACGAGTCAAAGTCAATGAGAAAGGTAGAAGCAGACTTGTCAGGAGGTCGATAAATAACAGCTACCCGGAAAGAAAGTGGAGTGAAGAGGCGGATGGAGTTAACTTCAAAAGAGAGAAAGGACTGAGACTGAGGCAGCAGGAGGGGTTGGAATTGGCAAGAGGGAGAAAGTAGAAACCCAACACCGCCACCATGGCCAGTGGGATGAGGCGTGTGGGAGAACTGATAGCCCCCATGGCAGAGGGCAGCAGTAGAAGCGGTATCATCTGGGAGGAGCCAGGTCTCAGTTAGATCAAGAAGATGTAGAGCATTAGAGATAAAGAGATCATGAGTAAAAGCAAGTTTATTAGAGACAGAGTGTGCGTTCCACAGCCACATGAGAAAGGGAGAGTGGAAGGGTAAAGGAGAGGGATATGGATAAGATTAGACATGTTGCATGAAGATCTCTTCTCAGAGTGAGACAGAAATTAAGGGGGGGCCAGGATTGGGGTTGATATCTCTGGATGAGAGAAGGAGAAGGAGTAGCAGAGTACGGGGTAGAGAGGAGACAGTACGGTGGAAACAAGGGTGAGGTTGCCTTAGAGAGAGAGGAGATGGTTGAATGAGAGGGAGAGTGCGATGAAGCTCAAGAACTGATGATCGGTTATTTTTAATTTTTATTTTTTATTTGGTATAAATTTGTATGCCGCTACTTCCAGCGATCAGAAGACAGAATGGAGGGGGAAGTGAGGGTGGTAAAGGGGGAATGAGGAGTGAAGTAGTGAAGGTGCTGGTAGGAGGGGAAACAGTTAGGGAGTATGAAGAAAAGGAAGACAATGTGATGTGGAGCTATAGAAGAGGAACAGAGAGGGGCTATGCAGTATTTCTTATCTTACAAGAAATGAGGTAGCAATGGATTCTACAGGCTATGCAGCATATGTTATCTTGCAAGCAATGAGGTAGCAATGGATTCTACAGGCTATGCAGCATATGTTATTTTACCAGCAATGAGGTAGCAAGGATTCTACAGGCTAGATAACATAGACATGTTCAAGATAGTATTTCAGAACAGGCATGTCTATCCCATGCTTCATACACATCCCAGCCTGCCATTTTGCAAGCAGAGACATACAATGGATGACAGCCAGGAGAAAGGTCGTTTTATTTACTTGTAGTTTTTTTTCGAATAGCGAAAAATATTGGGATAATGAGGGGTTTTTCTCCTCTTCTGCCTGTAGGTTGCACTTTTTTGGTGCCTGTACATTCCCGGAAGCAGCTGTAGCCTTAGAAGTATCTGCTGGTGATTTCAGATATACGACAGCATTCTAAAATTGGCTGGACATATTTATTTATAGGCACGCCTCTGCCATGCTCCCATGTGACCTGATCATGCTGGGCATGTGTAAATTCAGGCCTTTCTAAGATGGCTGTGGGGATGTCCATGTGATTCCCATGTTTGTATGGGTGATTTCAGATATGGAAATCATGAATAGGGCTTCTAAAATGACCTCCTTAACTACTAGTTCATTCCTTCATATTGGTATATGGGTAAATTATATCATTCCCTGGGTTTTTATAAAATTCCTTTGTCTAGATTTTGCATCTTAATTAACTGTTATTTTTTTTAGTTGTTTTATTTTCGGTTATTTTTATTGCTCAGCTTTTATGTTACTTTCTCTTTCTCCATCACATAGCTGTGTATGTATGTCTACTTATAGGATGGACTTACCAAGTCATCTTTGTATTGAAATGTTTTAATATGGTTTATGTAGAGTAGCGATATCAGTTTAAGTACTTTCATATTTATTTCTACAAATGGGAAATATAGGAATTCCAGTCTTCAGCTTCCAATCACATCAAGAATCAAATTCAAAACAGCCCTCATCCTCTTCAAGATTCAGCGAAACCTGGCCCCTAACACCCTCAAAGACTTAATCAACATTAAAACTAACACTAGACTCAGACGAAGACCGATGATGGACATCATGCAGACCCCAGCCTCATACTGCAAAACCATGAACTCAACATCCAGGAGTGCACTGTCCCTAGCAGCACCCTCCCTCTGGAACTCCCTCCCTCAGGACATCAAAACTACTACAGACGCCAAAGACTTCAAGACAATGCTAAAGACTTTTCTATTCACTGACTACTATGGAGCCATCACTTAACATACCCCCTCCCTCCCCCTACTACCAGTAAAGTCCTTAACCTACGAACCCCCTTGCTGTATATAGCCTACTCCTCTCATTGTAAATAAGATCCCTAGAATCCTCTTCAAAGCCCTTTAACTAACATTCCTCCCTCCCTGTTAATAGCTCACTCTTCTCAAAAGTTAATTAAAAACTCCCCTCCTCTTCTCTCTTGCACCCTCTCCATCCAAAGCTCTCACAAAGAGACCCAATGCAATCTTATGTTTACTGTAATTAAGGGGTATGTTTACTAAACCGGGCTAACGGTTAACCCGGGCTATCTGCCACTAGGTCCCATTGGATAATATGGGACCTAGTGGCAGATAGCCCGGGTTAACCGTTAGCCCAGTTTAGTAAACATACCCCTAAGTGTTGGCTATAACTCCTGTTTAGATGTAATACTTCGTACCTTTGTAAACTGCTTTGATTAAAGGATAAAGCGGTATATAAAACCTGTTAAATAAATAAATGTGCACTTAATATTTGGTTAGAATAGCCTTATTAGGACTTTATGATGATAAATCAGGGTTAAAGACTTTCAGTTCTTATGACTATTTAATGCATATCTATAAATACTGCATAAACAGGCAATGTATCAGAAGACCTTAAGCTCACTGTTATGTCTTTATTGAAATTTGGGAAAACAAGATCCTATAGAGGTTCAGCTGAAAAAAATAAATGCTTAGTTTGCATAGCTATTGTTAATGACATTTTGTTTTCGACAAATCGTTTTTTTTATTTTTTGAGAAATATTCAGTGCCCAGGATACATGTCCTACATCAATAACTAGCTTATATATATAGTGACATAGTGGAATTCCCTCATCATTCTCAGTGTCTGCATGCTCAACGTGAAATGCTGTATGCACAGAATTGAAAAATGTGTAAATTAACAAAAAAGCATTCAAACCATTAAATATGGTTTATTTTAGCAATAATCCTTTAGGAATTAGTTATTTCTAATATTAATGACGCGCTAGTTAGATTGTTAATGGCCCATAGCAAAAAAACGCTGGTAATGACTAATTTCAAATAGGATTTTCCATAATTTATGGAATGTTTTGTAAGTACCAAATTCATTGTCTATTCTAAAACAAGGGGCTCTTTTACTAAACCCAGTAGGGCTGTGCAGTTAATGTATGTTTCTAATGCAGGTTAAGTGCAAAACCTCCATGTTAGCAGTTGGAGGCATCACCAGCATGTAACACATTACTGAGTACATTAACATGCAGTGCAATCATGGTGGATGCACCTAATGATACCTGTAGAGATA
The DNA here is from genome assembly GCA_033557465.1 of Ichthyophis bannanicus. Classification (NCBI taxonomy): domain Eukaryota; kingdom Metazoa; phylum Chordata; class Amphibia; order Gymnophiona; family Ichthyophiidae; genus Ichthyophis; species Ichthyophis bannanicus. The sequence continues at coordinate 190,407,479 of CM066038.1, read as the reverse complement.
TTGTTAGGTGCACCAATGTTACCTGTAGAGATATTGTTAGGTGCACCAATGTTAACTGCCACATTAATTTATTTATTGTTTTTTTTATACTGCTTTATCATTTTAGTTAAAGTGGTTTACAGTGTAATTTAAACTTGGTAATGTACATTTAACAGGGACATTGATAACTTGAACTGTTCTGAGGCAATGGAGAGTTAAGTGACTTGCCCAAGATTACAAGGAGTGCTAGTAGGAATTGAACCCTGGTCTCTTAGTTCCCAAGCCAGAGCTTTAATCACTAGGCTATTCCTCCACTCTATTAATGGTGCTCGCATGCTAATATGCTCTCCATGTCCACTCTACACTCCTAACCTGTGTGTTTTAGCTGTTGGTAATTGGCATGCCTGCATGTTAATGTTTACTACAGCCAGTTACCGTATGCTATAACACATGTTAACTCGTTGGTGGCGCTTAGTAAAAGAGCTCCTAAGTTTACTGAATAAGAACAAGAAAGTCTGAGGCAGATAATAGATGTTTGTTGTTTGTTGGCTGGTTTTTTTTATTATGTGGCCAGCACATTGAATTGTTTCTGATCTACTTTTCTGCTATTGCCTGATTCTTTAGATGAAATGCTCTTTTCAAAAGAAAAATTACAAGGGATTTTAAAGTGAATTTTTCTTTGCAGACATTACAAAAAGAAACAAAGGCATTTATTTCAATATGTCTCCTTCTGACAGTCACTAGTGAGTGTAAGTGATATTTTCCCTTTACAGAATTGAAGTTTTTCATTTTTCTTAAATTTTCTAAGTCATCGCAGATAAATGTAAGCAGGATATACTCCAAAGTCAAGATCAATAGAAATTATGGGCCTGATATTCAAAGGCATATACACAGTTTACAGACTTGTAAACTGTGCAAATGCTGCTGAACGGGATATTGAACGGTACTAATATGGTTAGTGCCGCTGAATATACCCAACTAACGCTGCTATATGTCTCGATGCTAACCACTTAGCATCAAGGCGTGTTGTGGACATTCCAGAGCGTGTCCTGGACGGCAACAGTAGATAACCATGTAGCGGCAGTATTGCATCACTACCCAGTTAGCTACTGCAGGTAAAAGACAGGCACAGCAAAAGCTGGCCTATCATTTATCCGCGGGAGCTAACCGGGCAACAGAGTAATATCGCCTCTACATGGTTAACTTCTGTGGCTCCCGAGCATTTGCGGCGACACTGGATATTCGATGCCGGGGCCACATATGACCCTAGCATTGAATATCTGGGGTTACAGGTCGGCAGTGACGGCTATGCGCCGTAGCAGCGCATAGCCATCTCAAATCAATATCAGGCCCTACACGAATAAAAGAGGATAAGATGTACCATGCTGGAGTCAGACCAAAGCTCCATTGAGCCCAGTATCCTATCAGGGTTTGATCTGGATCACGAGTACCTGAAAAGATCTCAAAAAATAGATCCATTCCTCGGCGTTTATTCCAGCACAAGTCAATATTCAAAGAAATCTGAGGGTCTAATCTAGATGCATAAAACTAGGTGAATTTTTATTCAGACTTAGGTGCCTTAGTTTTAGGATGAAAATGTTACTAAAATTGAGGTAACTGAATTTTGGACTGCTTTTTCACACCCACATTTAAAGCATGTCTTTGCATAGATCATCAAGGTAGAAAAAAGGGCTATCCAAGTTCAGATGTTCAAAATTAGCAAGGAATTTCACAAAAGGCTTATCGAAAACAAAGGAGCCTTTTATTAAAGCTTGCTAAGTGGCTAACAAGCTTCTTAGTGGGTGGTGATGGTACATGGTAACTGTTACCGAGTATGACAGCTATTGGCCAATAAAATGTGTGCATTATTCCTATCTATAGAAGTGAAGCTCGTGGCTAATGTAATTTCTTTAATTATATTTGGATTTAGCTCATGCCTTTTCATTGGTAGCTCAAAGTAAGTTACATTTAGTACAGTAGATATTTCCCTGACCCAGAGATTACAGTTAAAGTTGTATCTCAGCCAATGAAGGCTAAAATGACTTTCCCAATTATGTTACAGAGCAGTTTTATACTAGTAATTTGACACTATTCTTACGTACACTGCAAAGGTGCTGTTTTAGCACTTGGCTTTCTTAAGGATCCGTGGATGAATGATTTCTGGAGCCTCCACTTTATGAACTTAAATCAAATTCAGTTGTTCTTTTTCTTGTTCTTCAATAAAGTCTATGTAAAGCTCATATGACTTAGTGCATGTGAATAGCTTTCAGATGTTATTGACTTTCAGTCAGTATTAAGAAGACACGTTGTGCTCAGCCTTGAGAGAGGAACTTTTAGGAAAATCAACATATGAGAGAGATCGCTGATTTGCATATTGACAGGAGAATCACATCTTCTGGACAAACAGCTTAACTGAATGCATGGATATTTGAAAAGCAATATCTTCATTTTGGGAAGAGGTTAAGAACATCAGAAATGCCATACTGGGTCAGACCAAGGTCCGTCAAGCTCAATATCCTGTTTCCAACAGTGGCCAATCCAGGTCACAAGTACCTGGCAGATTCCCAAAAAGGTACACAGGTTCCACAATACTTGTCCTGGGGGAGAAATATAGAAACATAGAAAAATGACGACAGAAAAAGATCACATGGCCTATCTAGTCTGTTCTTCCATATCAACAACTACAACAGTCCCCTTTTTTTCCTTTAGAGATCCTCTGTGTTTGTCCCATGCTTTTTTGAATTCAGATACTGTCCTCATTTCTACCACCTCCACTGGGAGACTATTCCACAGATCCAGCACTCTTTCCGTTAAGAAATATTTCCACATATCACTCCTGAATCTATCCCCTTTCACCCTCATCCCATGTTCCCTCATAGCAAAACTTGCTTTCAATCGAAAGAGGCTCTCCCGTTTTACATTTATGCCACAGAGGTATTTAAACGTCTCAATCATATCACTTCTATCCCGCCTTTCTTCTAAGGTGTATATATTAAGATCCTTAAGTCTGTCCTCATTTGTTTTATAATGAAGACCACTAACCATTTCAGTAGCCACCCTCTGTACTGACTCTATCCTGTTTATATCACTTTGAAGGTGTGGTCTCGAGAATTGCACACAATACTCCAAATGAGGCTGCACCAAAGACTAATACAGAGGCACTATCACCTCCTTTTTTTCTGCTGGCCATTCCTCTCCCTATGCACCCAAGCATCCTTCTAGTTTTTGCTGTCACCTTTTCTACCTGTTTAGCTACTTTAAGATCATCAGACACAACCACGCCTAGGTCCTGCTCTTCTTTAGTGGACAAAAGTACTTCACCCCCTATACTATATTGCTCCCTTGGATTGCTGCAACCCAAATGCATGACCTTGCATTTTTTAACATTAAATCCCAGCTGCCAAATTCTAGACCATTCTTCAAGCTTAGCTAGATCCCTCCTCATGTTATCTACACCTTCCTGGGTGTCTACTCTATTGCAGATTTTAGTATCATCCGCAAAGAGACAAATCTTACCCGACAGCCCTTCCGCTATATCACTAACAAAGATGTTAAAAAGAATTGGGCCAAGGACAGATCTCTAGGGCACTTCCTTCTCCTCAGAGTGAGCTCCATTTACCTGTACTCTTTGTCGCCTCCCACTCAACCAATTTCTAACCCAAGCAGTAACTTTAGGATCCATCCCTAGGGTGCTCAGTGAGGAACAGTGTCAAAGGCTTTACTGAAATCTAAATACACCACATCTAGGGCTCTCCCTCAGTCCAACTCCCTGGTCACCCAGTCAAAGAAATCAATTAGATTTGTCTGACAAGACCTGCCTCTGGTGAATCCATGCTGCCTCGGATCCTGTAATCCGCTGGACTCCAGAAACCTCACTATTTTCTCTTTCAGCAGGGTCACCACCGAAGTTAAACTAACCTGCCTGTAGTTTTCAAACACATCCTTACTTCCGCTTTTGTGTAAAGGGACCACATGAGCCTCTCTCCAGTCCTTTGGCACCATTCCCGAATCCAATGAGGTATTGAAAAGGTCAGTCAGTGGAGCTGCTAAAACATCCCCAATTTCTCTCAGTATTCTAGGGTGTATCCCATCCAGTCCCATCGCTTCGTCTACTTTAAGTTTAGCTAGTTTCTCACAAACACAGTCTTCTGAAAAATTTTCAAGATGCCCCTCGCTTCTGTTCCTGTTTGTGGGTGTTTTCTGAGGTCCTCTTCCTGGTTCTTCATCTGTGAACACAGAACAGAAATATTTGTTAAGCAATTCCACTTTATCCTCATCAGCTTCTACATATTCCTCCCCTTCACCCTTGAGTCTGACAATACTACTCTTGCCTTTCCTCTTCTCAATAGCATATCTGAAAAATGTCTTGTCCCCCCATTTTATTTCATTGGCTATTTCCTCCTCTTTTTGAATCTTTGCTTTCCTGACTACTTTGCTAGCTTCTCTAAGTTTTTCCAAATATAGATGCCTGTCTTCCTCTCTCAGTGATCTCTTGTATTTCATGAAGGCCTCCCTCTTTTTCTTCACCTTTTTAGCTACTTCTTTTGAAAGCCATAGCAGTCTCCTTTTCCTTTTACCTTTATTTACCATTTTAACAAAAACATTGGCCGCCCTTAAAATATCCCCTTTCAGTTTTGCCCACTGTTTTTCTACATCCCCCAACTGTTCCCATCCCGCTAATAACTCCCTGAGGTATTGGCCCATCTTGGCAAAGTTAGTTTTCCTAAAGTCTAAGACCCTCACTTTTCAATGGATTCTAATAGCCCTAGTCCTGATATTGAACCACACCATCTGGTGATCACTGGATGCAAAATGATCTCCCACTATAACATCAGAAACTCACCATTGGTAAGCACCAAGTCCAGTATGGCCCATTCACGTGTGGGTTCTGTTATCAATTGCCTGAATAGTTCTCCCTGTAGAGAATCCAGGATCCTTACTTCTAGATAATATTGCAGCAGGAATTTGCCAATCAGCATCTGGGATGGAGAAGTGCTATCAGTAGCACTTCCCCATCCCTAGCAATGCTGCGTATGTCTTCAATTAACTCTCCATCCACCTCTTCCTCTTGTGAGGGAGGTCTGTATATCACGCCAATGCAAATAGATTTCTCTTTCCCTCTTTATAGTTTAACCCACAGTGCATCCTCTCTCCCTTTTAAGCTCTGTAATTCCAAAGCTTTAATATTATTTTTTGCATATAGTGCCACTCCTCCTCCCCTTCTTCCTACCCTGTCCTTTCTGCATAAAGTATAGCCTGGTATAGTTACATCCCAGTCATGGTTTTCTGTGAATCATGTTTCTGTAACTGCCACTAAATCCAAGTCAGGCACTCCCATTAAAGCTTCAACATCTGGGATCTTATTTCCTATGCTACGGGCATTTATACATACCGCTTTCCATATGTTGCCCCTTTTACCCATTTCCATTACCTGGGGGCTTTCACTTACCTGGGAGCTTTCTTCACCCATCCCCAGTGGATCTAGTTTAAAGTCCTCTTCAGTAGATTAGCCAGTCTGCTACTGAAGACATGTCTACCTTTCTTGGACAGATGGATGCCATCTCTGCTCTGCAACCCTTGGAACAGCATCCCATGGTCCAGGAAACCAAAACACTGTCGAAGATACCATCCACGCAGCCATGCATTCATCTCCAGGATGCGAGCTTCTCTGTCTTGGCCTTTACCCTAAACAGGGAGGATTGAAGAGAACACCACCTGTGCACCTATCTGCTTCACCCTCTGTCCCAGAGCCATGAAATCACTTTTGATATGCTCAGAGGGATACCTGGCAGTATCATGTGTGCCAACATGGATTAGCAACATTGGGTAATAGTCAGTGGGCTTGATGAGTCTTGGCAAATTCTCTGTAACATCTCAGATTTTGGCACCTGGCAGACAGCATACCTCTCTGGATATCAAGTGTGGTCGACAGATGGATGCCTCAGTACCCCTCAGAAGAGAGTCACCAACCACCACTATCCTTTGCTTCCTTGTGGTCACTGATTCTGCAACTTTGGGGCACTTGAGCTCTGGTTCTTCCCTTTCCAGGGATGCTTTCACCTCCTCCACTTCCAGGCCTGCATAATGGTTCTTCAATTCAAGGGCTGGAGAAGTTGGATTGGTGATTCTGCAGGCCCTGGTGACTTGTGTCCAACCTTTGTCATTCTGTAGGCACCCATCTTCTCCTCTGCTGGAGAGCTTGGATGTTGCAAGAAGCATCTCATCAATGTACTTCTCACTGTCTTGAATGCTCCTCAGCCTTGCCACCTCCTCTCTGAGTTCCTCCACTTCTTTCCTGAGAGCTTCAGCATGCAGGCACCCTGCACAGTCACCCTGCAGATGGAACCGATCCTTCAACTAGCATTAGGACCTCGGTCTAGATAGAGGCAGAAGCTGTAAAAGGGACAACAGCTTTAGTGATATGATTTTTCCCAGCCATTGTTCAGTCCGTGGAGCTTAGGTATCTGTTAAAACAAAAGTGAGAGATCTACCAAAGTACCAGCCAGTTTCCCAGCTGTCCTTTCAGAGAAAAAGCAGTTAAATCTCTTTAAGTATGTTCAAAATGTGCTGTTTCAAGTCCCTGTGTGTAGTTAATTGGGGAGGTGCCCTATAAAGCAGGATTGCTCACTAGGGGTGGGTGGGAGATGGGGGGGGTAGGGAGGGAACTAATACCTGATGAGGTGTCAGTGGCTTCAAAGAGCTGAGAAAAATACTAAAGTAGAGTTTTAAACCTACCCCACTAAAGAAAATATTTCTCCTTTTAAACTAAAGCACCAAAAAGAATGGAACTTTGTTTTAAAAATGTACCAAAACCCTTTTAAGAGCTCCCAGGCAGAGAGCCAATAATTTAAAACGCCACAAACTCTTACCTTTGCTTGAAATGTATAGCCCCTGTTAGGAATAGCAGTGGATTTTCTGGGTCCTCTTTAATAATGGTTTATAGACCTTCCTCCAGACTCTTGTCCAAACCTATTTTAAACACAGCTACACTAATAGTTTTTTACTACATCCTCTGGTAACGAATTCCAGAGTTTGATTATGCATTGAGTGAAAAACTATTTTATCCTAATAGTCTTAAATGGCTTACATTGTAGCTTCATTGCATGTCCCCTAGTCTTTCTACTTTTTGATGGAGTAAACAACCAATCTATGTTTACTCGTTCTACTCCATTCATTAATTTATAGGCCTCTATCATATCTCCTGTAAACTGTTTCTTTTCCATGTTGAAGCGCCCTAATCTTTAAAGCCTTTCCTCATAGGGTTATCCTTTCATCCCCTTTACCATTTTAAGATATGGCGACCAGAATAGCACACAATATTCAAGGTGCGGTTGCAGCATGGAACGATATAGAGACATTATAATATCCTTTGTTTTATTCTCCATTCCTTTCCTCATGACTCCTAGCATTCTATTTGCTTTATTGGCTGCCACTGCACACTGGGCAGAGGGTTTCACGTATTATCCACAATGACGCCTAAATCCTTTTCCTGGGTGGTCGTTCCTAATGTGAAACCTTGCATTGTGTAACCGTATTTTGGGTTGTTCTTATATAGGTGCATAACATTGCACTTGTCCACATTAAATTTCATCTGCAATTTGGATGTCCAGTCTTTCAATTTATGAAAGCCTTCTTGCAATTTTTCACAATGCTCTTGTGTTTTAATAACTTTTAATAATTTTGTGTCATCTGCAACTTTGATTGCCTCACTCATTATTCCCATTTCCAGGTCATTTATGAATATGTTAAAAAGCAGCGGACCCAGCACAGATCCCTGGGGTACTCCACTATTCACCTTTTTCCATTGGGAAAATTGGCCATTTAGCCCTACTCTCTGTTTTCTATCTTTTAACCAGTTCCCTATCCACAATAGTGCTGCCTCCTATCCATGACTTTTTAATTTCACCAAGAGTCTCACATGAGGGACCTTATCAAAGGTTTTCTGAAAATCCAGATACACTATGTCAACCAGATCACCTTTATCTACCTGTTTACTCACACCTTCAAAAAAAATATGACATATTATTTTTTAGACTTCTAGTATTTGCATACAGGCATTTTAGAAGTTGTATTTTATTCATATTAATAATCTGGTTATCAATTGACAAGAGTAATTTGGAATCTTTCAGCTCTGTCTACTCTGTACTTAAAGGCACCTGGGTTACTATTATGTTTATTGGAACCTCTCTATCAGGATACTCTAACTTCCCTCTTTTACTAGTATCTTTCTGAACCAAAACATCTGTAGAATATAGAGAAGAAAGGCACTCTGTTACCCCATTACTTTGCACATCGTCAACGACAGCAGCAGTGGAATTGTAACCCTGGCTTGTCTGTTCCTAGCCCACGACACTAACCATTAGGCTATCCTAGACATCTAGAAAGATTTTAATATTTAATTTATTTATTATTCAGTTCATGCCTTTCCACTAGTAGTTCAAGTCAAGTTAAATCAGGTACAGGCTGTGGGGAGCAGGGAGGCTTTACTCAGGAGCTTAGAAAATGTCGCCAAGAAGGAGGAGTTTTTTCCCCGGGACTACATACCTTAGAGCCCAAGAAGGGCCAGTGCCAGAGTACTAGAGCTGACCACGGCCGTTCTTGGTTTCGCCGCATAAATGGCTGCATCAGAACAATATGCCTCAGAAGCCACCCGATATCCTTACAATAGTACTGCCATGGTCTGGAGAGGTTTGTTTGCTTGAAAGGGCCGAGTTAAGTATGCTTCTTATCAATTTGGATTGTATAAGTTTTGTATGAATCACATGATTACTTTCTTTGAATGTTTGTGGGCAATGATAAGTGAGAAGTGGTTTGGGTGAGTTTTCTTTGCCCGTTAATTCCACTCATTGAGTCCTTTGCTGAAAAATAGAACCTCAGTTTTAAACCTTTATTTATTTTTGGACTCTTTACTGAGTATTTTAAAAGACAAATAAGTATCTATGTGTCTTTATTCAACAGAGTACAAATAGGTGCCTTCTTGCCCTCTCAGTCTAGGCAACCTGTTAAAAAAATTAGGCTCTATGAGGGTACTTTTTTAAGGCTCAGCTAGATTTATGCACATTTTTATGTGTGTATTTATAAAGTCCAGTATGCAAACATAAGTAGTTGAAAACATGTGGCAATGTAAGCACGAACACTTACAACAGCCCTATGACTGGCGTAAATACCCACCCTTAGATTTTAGGCATCTGTCACACTTCACCAAACTCCACACCTGTACACGTCTACAGTGACTGCACATGCAATCAGCAGGACGTGTGTACTTTCAAATAGGGGCCATGTCAAATAAGTGCAAATACATAGGCAGCTTTTTTATAGAATTACCCTCTAAACTTATAGCTGCCGGTAGCAAGTTCTTTCTACATATACTCTGCACTGCTGCCTACCTGGGTATAAATATTGACCCAATTCTATCTGGTTGTCTTTCTGAATTATAGAAATTGTCTTGTGATGTGGTGAGTAACTTTCAATTCTAAGATAAAAGATGATTTTCTTTATGTCAAAGATATCCTTCCTAAGGTTTACTTCAGAAGGATTTTCTTGAGATCATAAATTGTCATTAGAATCAGTGCCACCCTCTTCTAGTCTTGCATCTTCCTGGGTTTAAATGCCAGCAGGAGATGTTAATGACCTAGGGGTTGGTTTACTAAGAGGAGATAGCGACTTCTGTGTGAAATCAGAGCCACGGCCCCATTGAATAAAACAAGGCCGTGGCTCCAATTTCACATGGAAGCCGCTAGCACCACTTAGTAAACAGACCCCCTATTGTCTCTACAGATTGCCTGAATTTCACACAACTCTTAGATACTGTACATGAAGAAATTACTTCAAAGGGGACCTTGTGAATATACTTTGTCTTTGATTTAGATAGAGATTTGGAATTTGGTTTGAGAATAGGAATGCTGTTTTCTGGGAACAGAAAGTATGGATCTTGGTGTTTCCAAGATTACATGGAGGCTAGAAAGACGTTTTAGAGCTGCACCCACAGGTTATTTTTTGCAGAGCAGACTCTTTTTCTTAAGCTGACTTGCAAATGTTCTGTTAAGTATTCAGAGAATAATTATAATTTTTTTGAACTCGAGATAGGTATTTTTTTGTCATAAAATTCATCAGTCTTCTTTTTTTGCTCAGCAGAGGACTTGATTGGGACTTGATCCTGGTAGTGTTTTATAGGAGTGCGATCCTACATTTTTTCATATTTATTTCACCTATTCATTTTTATTGGTGTGCACTGTATGCTTACAAGAACATTATTATGCACACAATTGAACATGCTAATTTGCAGGTATATGTGCATAGAAGTGATTTGCGCACACTTTTCATTTTTAGTGGCATGCTTACTAAAGCCCGCTACCATTAGTGTGGGGTTTGATGTGCATTAAGCACGCTGTACTAACAACATAGGGCGCCACACTAAAAATCACACACTAACTGGTAAATGCACAATAGGGCAGGGACTGGGTGACGTACATCTGGAAAGTGGGCAGTAATGGTGCACTGTGGTTAGCACGGGCATTTTGGGTGTGCTCTAACCACGCCTGTTGCCATTAGGACATGTAGACTTAACACCACCTCCATGAGTGGCATTGAGTGTACCTGCATGCTGTGCGTTAATGGTGTGTTAACGGCAGGGGAATGGACACACATGCCGCCTAAAGTTACCGCAGGCTAATTTTGTGACTCACACATGCTACCAGCATGCCCTTTAGTAAACATGCTCTTTAGGCACCCAAATGAACTGAATGCACACTTACAAATGTACACTCCTAATGTTTTCTAAAGTCTATGTAGATGTGTAATAATGGGGCAGTGCTTTTTAGTTCTCCTAGATACATTCTTCTGTGTCCTGAAGGAGGAGCAGTCGGATATCAGAAGGGTGGTCCAGGAAGAACCTCTCTCTCTTACAGTGGAGAAGAGATGGGCAGAGTTGCCAGGGAGACGAGAAGGAAAGGAAAATGGGTACTATAGCAGGAGAAGGGTGGAATAGAGCTGGGCAAAGAAAACCATTCAGATACCCAACAAGGATGGTTGAGCTGAGGCCTTCTCTGGCCCTTCCTAAGCTATCTCCACACAAAAATGAACAAATGGACATCTTCAATGGAAAAAAATATCCTTTACTGGAAGACCATTAAAAGATCCAAATCTCACAGTGAAGTTAAATTAGACATTACAATACAAAGGAAAATGCTGAAAACAAAAATAATCTATAAATACAATCCACGGACTATTACTGGCACCAATAAATGGAAATAGCACAATATTCATTGAAGTACTAGCCAAGGACCAGGTCCAAATCCTTGACAGAAAGTATCTCTACCAAAATGTCCTACCTTCTGATCGACATTTTTTCGACTAAGGTGATTTCTGCTTATTTTTTTGATCAGGCCATAGGATGCTTCTTCCCACCCATATCTTTATGTGAATCTCCCATCCTAAATTGATTTTCAGCCAGGTACTGAAGCCCACAGAATTTACAATGGGAAACTCTACAGAGAGTTTCCTTTCTGAAAACTGGTTTGAAAGCACCCCCCAGGCTTGCAAGCTCTTTTTTTTGGAGAGGGGGGGAGGGGTTGCACAGCATCCAAGCTCCAATATTACAGGTATAGATTGAAATATTATGGAATAAATTTCATGACATGACCTATTCTGCATGTGCTAATTCTCTTGGATTCATTAAATGAAACATCAGGACTGGTTTCACAAAAAAGACACAAGTGTACATATCTCAAGTGCATCTATTTTTGATAAGTATCTAGGAGAAAAAGCTCATTGCCTCTAAGTATAGCATGAAGCTGAAACTCAACTAAGAAAAATGAGAAAGAAATGATAGGAGGATTAAATCAATAAACTGCAGGAAGCAGCCGTAAACACAACATCAAACATTTCTATCAGGATCTCTGAGTGACTCTGCATCAAATAGCAATGCACTTGTTAATTCAACAGATGGTGCTAAAATCCTGACAAAGACTATTTCAACGCTAGACGGATAACAAAGAACATTTCATCTGTCTTCTAAATCTCCCCTTTAGTACGCCTTAAAAGGCTCTGAATGATGTTCACCAATGTACAACACGACTAATAAAGTTGGAAATACCATTTTTGCATGAGGTCAGTAAAATTAGTCATGCTTCATCAGGGAAATCTTCAGGACCATATGGCATACTACTTGAGATTTTAAATCAAATAGATTCTCAGTCCTGAAACTCACACATTGTATTTGAAAGCACAGATGTGTGCTTCGGGATTTCAAAGACATATTAATTATATCCATGGGAATAAAAGGAAGCACCATGATAACCAAAATGTGATTTTTCTGCAGACTATCCCTGAGACGATGTTGTCAAGAGTAATTCTCAATAGAATAATGGAGCAACTCATGGGTAATGTTTTCCCAGAATCAAAATGCAGATTCAGGCTTGGCCAAGGAGCCAGAATCATGGTGTTCTTAGCCTAACCGATTCAGGAAAAATGCCTTGAGTTAAATGAAGATCTATATATGGTCTTTAAAGAGCTGACAAAGACCTAAGGAAAATCGTCTTTCCAGGGCAGTTTGTTTCCATCAGATCTTTCCATGAAAAGTGGTGGCCAAGGTGCATAAATGTGACATAAAACAAGGCTGTAGATTGTTAGCAATGCTCTTCCTTATTGTATTCTCAGTGATGCTCCTGAATTTCTTTCAGAACATGGATCAGAAATTTATGTTCAGACCCAGATAGATGGAGGAATGCTGAATCCGAGCCATCTAACAATTTACTCTTACCTGATAGAATCGCTAGTCAGGAATTAGTTTGCAGATGACTGTACACTAGTAGCTCATTCACAGGAGGACATCCAGATCATTGCTGACTTGTTTGCTAGGCAGCTAGACCCTTCAGAAAATAAATGGAGTTGATCTATCAGCTAGGTCCATTAAATGCTTTAGTTGAGTCTACAATTTTTATCAAGGGCACTCAACTTAATGTATTTAAAAAAATCTGTTATCTCAAGACCATTTTTTTTAACATCACTTCTGCAACATCTTCAGGCTGAGCCAATCATGTAATCTCTGGCCAGGAATCCAACTCAAGTCTTCTGCAGGACAATGCACAGCACTCCTTCTGAGCCACCAGGCTGCCCACCTGTCTCCTTCAGTCCTGATCGCCTCCATCCCCATCTCATATTCTACAAACCTTCTACTTCCTCCACTGCAACAAAGTATGTAATAACTCTAAGCAACTTTTCCGCCATCACCGTACTGGCTGCACTGGATATAGCCCACTTTTCAGCTTAACTGTCATAGACTAAACCCAGCAGCACTACCTCTAGCATTAACTCTCTAATCACTGTGCCTCGCTGCACCTTCAAATCTACTGCAATATGTGGTATGTTTACTAAAGTGCACTCATGGTTAATGTGGTGTTTACTGTGCGTGCAGTAACCATTAGCACGTGCTAAAAATACAGCCTTGCTAAAAATCCAGTGCTAACCAGTTAGCACAGGTTGAGGTAGAGGCTAGGCAGATTGGAGTAGAGTATGAGCAATGACTGAGAATTGTAGTTATATTGCACATCATTAGGGCATGCTCCCCATCAATGTCATAATTAGTGTGGATGCACTTACTGCCAAATCGGTTGCAGTAACTGTGCCCATGGTACTTGTGGGCACTGTTCCCTCTAAGCTGTGCGCGTGTGCGCGCGCACACACCTTGCCGAACCAGCGCACATACTTTACAACAGAGCGCACAAAAATTACGGTTCTGATTCTGATAGAAAACAACCCAGACATCTTAAAATATAAAAGATTTTCCGCTTCATTTAGTAATCGTCTATTTTCCTTTAATTTGATTAAAATCAATGTGGTGTACATACTGTATTCTGACGTGTAGTCAAATTTTAAAGTATTTAACTCCAAGGGGTATGTTTACTAAAGTCTCTTAACGTGCGCGGCGCGCATGAGCGCACGCTAAGGTACCTTAGCGCATGCTAATGATGCTTTACGGGGCAAAAATGTGCTTTAGTGCGCGCTCATGCACCCAGCAGCGCACACGAGCGCTGAAGGCGGGGAAAGGCTCCCGGAGGGCGGAGGAAGGCTCCCCAGGGGCGGAGAGAAGGGCTCAATGGATGGAGAGTGGGAGGGGAGAGGCTCCCTGCACACTAGCGAGGTGAAATTCGAGGCCAAAAATAACGCAAGTGAAAACCTCGTGTTAGAGCCGATTTAAAGGGAAGAGAAACCATTTCTGTCAGTAATGTACAGCAAAACCAGGGAAACCTATAAAAAGATGATAAGTGTGATACATGTGCACAGAACAAAAGTACAAATAAACATTGAAAAGGACCCCAACAAATAAAAAAAAATCATAATCAAGCTGGGCAATAGTGATAGTAATGGGAAACAGCAAAAAACACTCCCAAGAAAGCCCCAAAAAATAAATATGAATTTTGGAAGGGTCTACGCTCCGTCCCCATACAAGGTGAATGATCCCACAGTGAAATAGCACTGATCAGGGTTTCCCTCTCCATTGGACAGGTTACCTATGGCATGCACATGTTCCACAACAGTAGGGTGGGCATGTCGGAATGGGCAACTGGACAGATGCTGGGAAAGGGGATACAGAGGGCTGCAGGCGGCATATGCTGTGGTGCAGCTGGGGCACAGTGCGGACTAGGCAGATGCCTAGGTGGCACTTCGGAATGCTGAAACTGAACAGCAGCCAGACAGCAACTGATGAGGGCCCAACATGGGCACGAGAATGTTTATCACAGTGTCACAGGGGACAGTACCCAGCAGGTACCCCCAAGGGCACAGAACATTGGCAGGCGGTGTTGGGGGGAAGCGTGGACGCCTATGCAGGCACCCCTACCCCAGAACACGCACCATAGGCAGCCGCCTACCTGCACACTGGATGGCTTGAGACTGCACACCAGCAGCACCACCAGCAGAAAGGCATGTCAGCATGGTGGCACAGGGGTACTGGAGGTGGAGGGGGGCAGTGGCAGCTGCCCAGAGCTGACCATGGCCTAGCCCTGTGTAGGTGGGTGCCATGCACTGCAACAGACAGGCTCTGTCTGACAAACAATCATGGTATCTCCAGGGACTGCACTGTCTCTGTGAGCACAGTGTGGTGCGGTGAACACAGCCAGTGTGTTCATGAGCAGAAGGTCACAAGTTCAAGTCCTAGCTGGGGCTACTGCAAATCCAGTCCCCATATTTTACCCGATACTAAACCGTGATAGTAAGGACAAACCTTTATTGCAGAGAACATACACATGGTTCAAATGCCTATATTTTACACCGCCGAGCACAGACACCAGAAACATGCGCATTACCTAGAGCAGAGTCCCCCAAATGCAGGCCTGGAGGGCCACAAATCATTCAGGTTTTATGCTGTCTCCAATATAAGGCCATGTCAGCATGGTGGCGGAGGCGTACTGGTGATGGCGGGGGCAGTGGCAGCTGCCTAGAGCAGACCATGGCCCAGCCCTGTGTAGGTGGGTGCCATGCACTGCAACAGACAGGCCCTGCCGGACAAACAGTCATGGTATCACCAGGGAATGCACTGTCTCTGTGGCAACACAGTGGTGCAGTGCACACAACCAGTGTGTTTGTAGACAGAAGGTCACAGGTTCGAGTCCCAGCTATGGTGCCTGCCAACCCAGTCCCCATATTTTACCCACTACTACAACGTGCTAATACAGACAGAACATTTAGTGCAGATGACGTAAACATGCCCAAAACACCTACATTTTACCCTACAGAGCAAAGACACCATAAACAGGCGCATTACCTAGAGCAGAGTCTCCCAAATGCAGTCCTGGAGGGCCAAACACCATTCAGGTTCCATGCTGCCTCTAATAAAGATGCCTGTGCTGCATATCTATGCACCACCCCCATGGTATGCAGATGTATCTCATGCATTTTCATGAGGGACAGCATGAAAACCCGAACAGTGTTTGGCACACCAGGACTGGAGTTGGGAACCTCTGCCGTAAAGCAGCAGCCAACAGGGGCAGACACACCCACACCCACACCCACAGGCTCCATTAGCCAATGCCTCCTGGAGAGGCAGGACATTGGGCCCTGCGTGCATCTCCCAATACTAGCACTTGCATACCTTAGCAATGCCACCCTACACCTGGGAATACGGTACACAGCTATCAAACGTTTGCTATGATTACTGGCGGATAGCAATTCCTACGTTAAGCACAGTTTGCTGATTGAGCTCCATCATAGCAACCTTTCTGATGTCTGTGGAGTGTGCTTCAGGTCTGGTCTCTGACAGTGTTTACCACCCAGGGGAGTGACCCCCAACAGTATTGCATACCATATGCATGCCTGCACTGTGCCCAGGACTGGTGTGGTGGCCAGGGCTGCTAAACTCCTCTATAGTAGCACAATGCTGGCATAGGTGTGGGAGTGTGTGTCTGTCTATCCAGTGTGTGGTGGCTGCAAACACCCTCCACAGCCCACACTGCCAGCACTGTTGCCAGTATTGGCCTGCCAATGTGCATAATGAGGAGCAAGGTACCATGGGTATAGCCCGGACAGGGTGGCCTGGCCTAGATGCATCTGCACAGGGCATAGGGCACTGGCTGGGACATTGTAGTGCCCGGCCACCACCTGCACAGACAGGGTGGCCACAGCATGTCCTGCTGGGAGATCACTCTCACCCTGACTGTGCAGTGACCACAGCATGGCTAGGCACCCCCATAGTGCTATATAGTATTTCTCTCATGTGATATTTATGGGTTTCCTTTTGGGGCCCAGTCACTGACTTATTTGCTTGGTGTGTATGCTGACATCCCAGTTCTGGGTGCATGCATTTCCACCAGGAACATGCACTATGGACTAGCTAGCAGACTGTCTGCAGCTGGTATGTGTCTTGATGGAGTGCCTTGCAGGGTGCAGCGGCTGAAGGCTTGCTGCAGGAGCATATCAGATAGTGGTGGGGTGCAGCTTAGCATATCCAGGCCTAATGTCTGTCTGCTATTGTGTTATGGATGTGTACAGAGCTGCATTGACTTCCCTGTAGGTGTCTGTTCCCCAGCAGGACTGGGGTTGATGGTCCCCTCTACTGCCACCATTGCAGGGAGGTAGAATGTGGATCTGTTGATGGGAGACCCGGTTTACCACTCTCAGCCCTGGAGGAGGAGGGTGGTGGTATGTAATCCTCCTAGGGGTCCATAGGGGCTACACCTGACTGAGACATACAGATATATCTCCAAGGTGTGTCTGCAGAAACTACCTATCTCACACATTAGCACTGCTGGGGACCTGCAGCATGGCCTATCTCTGCTGTGGACCTGGTGCTGGGTGCCCCACCTCACCCTCAGGGTGAGTGCAGTACCTGCACAATGTGACGGTGTGTAGCTACTCTGTGCCAGTACCACACACGGTCAGTTCCCCCTACCAGGCCGAGGTGCTGTGGGGGTGCATACCCCATCTTGTGATCATCTGTAGACTGCTGATTTGCATGTGCAGTGCATCATGGGTATGGGTGGGTTAACCCTATCCTGGTGACCACAGCAGACTGTTTGTGTGGTGACTTGCAGTCCTTCTGCAGCCAGCCAGGGGTTTGCTAGCAGCTATAGAGCTGTAGCCCACTGGTTACATCACTGCCAGTGGAGCCAGAGGTCATGGGTTCAAACCCACAGTGGGGTTATTTGATAAGGCTGTCCATAGCATTATCTATTTTTAAAGTACATTAGTGCTGCCAGCAATAACACCCTCAGCATACTGTACCCATAAGGTGCCTCAGAGGGTGCTTTATAGGGCGCCCTATAGGGCACCTTATGGTTACCGTCCATATAAGGTGCACTATACAGTATCCTATGGAGCGACTGATAGGGTGCCCTATAGGGGACATTATAGGGTGCCGTGGCGGATAGTGCACTTTATAATGTGCCCTATGGCGTGCCTTATAGGGTGCCTTATGCGGCACCTTAGGTTACGGCACATGAGGGTGTGTTTGCTGGCAGCAATTAATAAAATACAAATAAAGTGCTGCAGGAAACAATACTTACATGTCAAAGCTGATGCCTCAGCCAGCCTTACATATTAGGCACACTGGGGATTGAACTCATGACCCCTGCATCATCAGTCAGTGCCTTAACCATTATGCTACACTGCTGTTCCTCTTTGCATGTCAGCGCACCTACTTAAGATTTCCATGCGTTTAAATGCACAGTGCTGCCATCAAAAACAGTGCTATGACCTTGGTGTGCCTCATAGGGCACCCTATATGGCGCCCTATAGGCCACCCTTTCAGCAACATTGTAGGGTGCCGTGGCGGACAGTGCACTTTAAAATGTGCCCTCTGGGGTACCTTATGGGGTGCCTTATGCAGCACCTTATGTTACAGCGCTTTGGAAGTGCATTTGCTAGCAGCAGTACTTAAAATAAAATTAAAAAGCCTCATAATGCAATATTACACATAAATGGTAGTGCTTCAGCCACCCTTCTTCATTGGGCACAGTGGGGTATTGAACCCATGTCCCCTGCACCATCTGCCAGTGTCTTTACCATTGTACTGCAGCCCTGTTCCTCTGTTTGTACATCAGCGCGCCTGCTTATGCTTCCTGCGCGCGTTCCTCGTGCGCTACTGTGCGCGGCACACAAGAGTGCGCGGCGCGCGCTAATCCCGTTTTGCTCTATTTTTGTCCGGACCACCCACTCCTTATATGGCATCCTGCAGACTAACACGGCGCGCATGTTAAGAGACTTTAGTAAACATACCACCAAGCAGGGCCGGATTTGCCTATACGCCACGTACGCCGTGGCGTAGGGCCCACAGCTGGCAAGGGCCCACCGGGAATGTTTTTTGCACAGGGCCCCACGCTTCAGGGGGCCCCGCGCAAAAAACATTCTGATCCATCATTAAAATTTAAAAAAAAAAAAAAAAAAAAAGCTGTAGCTGCCTCTGCGGGGTGTCCGGGGCCGGGGCCGCCGCGGCAGAATCGAGTGTGCCGCGGGGCCCCCCCTGCCCAGCAGATCCTGGCCTGCCCTCCCCGGGATCACCTCTCTCAGCTGCCTCCCTCCAGTCACACGCGCCGGCTTTCAGAGCGCGAGGTGAGTTTCTCCCTCGCTGCTCTGTTAAGCCCGCGGGGGCTGATGGGAAGTCCCATCAGCCCCGCGGGCTTAAACAGAGCAGCGAGGGAAAAAAAACTCTTCCCTCGCGCTCTGAAAGCCGGCGCGTGTGACTGGAGGGAGGCAGCTGAGAGAGGTGATACCGGGGAGGCAGGCCAGGCTCTCCTGGGCAGGGGGGGGCCCGCGGCACACTCGATTTTCTGCCGCGGCGGCCCCGGCCCCGGCAGAGGCAGCGACAGCTTTTTTTGTAAAAAACAATTCGCTGGGCTGGGTGGGCTGGGGGGGTTTAGGACTGGTGATGGGCTGGGGGGGTTAGGAGTGGTGTAATGGCTGTGGGCTGTTGGGGGGTTGGGACTGGTGATGGGCTGGGGGGGGGTAGGAGTGGTAATGGCTGTGGGCTGTTGGGGGGGTTAGGAAGTGGTTGATGGGCTGGGGGGGTTAGGAGTGGTGATGGGCTGGGGGGATAGGACTGGTGATGGGCGGGGGGGGTTAGGAGTGGTAATGGGTGTGGGCTGTTGGGGGGGGTTAGGACTGGTGATGGGCTGGGGGGGGGTAGTTAGGAGTGGTAATGGCTGTGGGCTGTTGGGGGGGTTAGGGCTGGTATATGGGCTATGGGAGGGTTAGGAGTGGTGATGGGCTATGGGGGGGCTATGGGCCATGGGGGAGCTAAGTCTATATGGGCTGATGGGATTAGGACTGGAAGTGGGTTGATGGGGGCTTAGGACTGGTAATGGGCTATGGGGGGGGCTTCTTTAAACTAAAAATTGGGTGATGGGGATTAGGACTGGAAATGGGCTGGTGGGATTAGGACTGGGAGTGGGCTATGGGGGCTAGGACTGGTAATTGGTTGGGGGGGTTGCTAGGACTGGAAACGGGCTGGGGGATTAAGACTGGAGGTGGGCTGATGGGATTAGGACTGGTAATGGGCTGTGGGCTGTTGGGGGGGGGGGGTAGGACTGGTAATGGGCTATGGGGGGGGCTAGGACTGGAAATGGGCTGATGGGAAGGGGTTAGGACTTGAGGTGGGCTGATGGGGTTAGGACTGGTAATGGACTGTGGGCTGATGGGGGGTTAGGACTGGCAATGGGCTATGGGGGGGTTAAGACTGGTAATGGCTGTTGGCTGATGGGGGCTGTCTGGTAATGGGCTATGGGGGGTTAGGACTGATAATGGACTATGGGGGGGGGGCTTAGGACAGGAAATGGGCTGATGGGGAGGGGTTAGGACTTCAGGTGGGCTGATGGGGTTAGGACTGGTAATGGGACTGTGGGCTGATGGGGGGGGTTAGGACTGGCATGGGCTATGGGGGGCTGACTGGAAATGGGTTGATGGGGGTTAGGACTGGAAGTGGGCTGATGGGGGTTAGGACTGGAAGTGGGCTGATGGGGGGGGTTAGGGACTGGTAAGGCGTTATAGGGGGGGCTTAAACTGAAAAGGGGGTGATGGGGGGTTAGGACTGGAAGTGGGTTGATGGGGGGGCTAGGGACTGGTATTGGGGTTGATGGGGGGGGCTAGGGACTGGAAATGGGCTAATGGGGGGGCTAGGGACTGGAAATGGGCTGATGCAGGGACTAGAAGGGATGGATGCTGGGTGAGGCTGGAACTAGAAGGGAGCTGGTGTTGGGGGAGGATTAGAATGATGGGGCTGGGAGAGTAAAATGGAGAGGGGAAAAATATTTTGTGTGGGAGGGATAAAAAATCTACAATTGGCCGGGTATTGGGAGAGTAAGTGGGGATTGAGGATGGAGGGGTAAATTTTGAGTAGATGGAAATAGGAATGAGGAAAGAGCACAAAGGAGAAAGATTAGTATGTTAAAGCAGATGTAGAGAGAGAATGGAAAAAAAAAACCCAAGACAAAGAAAAGGACAAATGGACAGCAGATGAGAGTTAGCAGAAGACACGAAGAAACCAGAAGAAAGTTGGCTGGAACAATTGCAACTGAAAAAAATGCACAAAAGGTAGAAAAATATCTCTTTATTTTGAATTTATTAACTGGAATATGTCAGCTCTGGGAAATGTGCATCATTAATTTTTGCGCTTTGTTTAGTACAAGAGGAAATTAATTTATATTTTTATTTCTACAGTGTTGTTGTATATTCCAAGTTTGGCTTTTGGGGTTCCCAGTTTAATTATTGTCTTCCTGTTTCTAAATTGTGATTCCTTGTTTGGTGATGGTCTATGTTGTGCATGTGTAACTGAGCTGAGGTATTCTGTTTATATAATTCCTATTTGACATTGCCACTTGTTCTTTCCCCAGTAGGTCATGTATTGTTGTTCTCTGAAAATGTATTGGTTTAATATTTGCAGTGTTGCCTTTTGATAGTTAGGGTATGGGCTTTGTGAGTCCTGGTAGTGCTGTTAGGATATGGCGGGTTTGCTATGGGGTTCTTAAATGGGCAGTGTTTGTAGTAGTTCCTAATGTGCCTGGCGGTTGGTACTGGATTATGTAATGTAGAAACCTTTTAGTCTTTCTTTATCCATATACTCATTTAAGAGGCATGTTACTAAAAGTTAGTGTATGGCAGAGCTAATCAAGTCCAGTCCTGGTGGTCCACAATCCGGCAGGTTTCAGGATATCCCTAATAAATATGCATGAGATATATATGCATTGGAGATATCCTGCCAACCTGACTGGTTTGTGGCCCTCCAGGGCTGGATTTGGAGACCCCTGCCTTACATCTCTGTCATTTACGATTGTGAGTGGGCAGGTGCAGATGTCCAAGACATCAAAAAAGTTAGATAGCATTTGTCACATTCCTCCTTGCTTCTCACCACCACCAAAATATTATCTATTAGACAAACTTTTTGGTGGTGGTGAGAATCGAGGAGGAATGTGACACATTCTATCTACCCTTTTGATGTCTAGGATATCTGTACCTTGTTCACTCACAATCTTAAATGACAGAGATGTAAAAGCAGGGGTCTCCAAATCCAGCCCTGGAGGGCCACAAACCAGTCAGGTTGGCAGGATACCTCCAATGCATATATATCTCATGCATATTTTATTGAGGGATATCCCGAAAACCTGCAGGATTGTGGAACCCAGGACTGGAATTGAGTAGCTCTGGTGTATGGTAACATTATGCAAATATTTATGCAAATGAGACACCTTATGCAAATGAGGGCCCCGCACCGAGTCTCCGCACATGGCCCCGCACCCCCTTGGGGCCGCCCCTGGGCCCACCGGAGGGCTTTAGAGGGAGCCGGGGAAGCCCGCGCGAGGCCCCGGCTCCCTCTGTACAGCCGCCAGCGTGAAGAGCCTTTTCCTTCACGCTGGCGGCTGTTTCTGTGAAGCCGCGAATGCTGGGAAAGGTTAAAGGTTGCCCTATAACCTTTCCCAGCATTCCCGGCTTCACAGAAACAGCCGCCTGCGTGAAGGAAAAGGCTCTTCACGCTGGCGGCTGTAGAGAGGGAGCCGGGGCCTCGCGCGGGCTTCCCCGGCTCCCTCTGAAGCCCCTCAGACAGCCGTGATGCTGTCCGGGGGGCCAGGACTGCATGGGGGGGCCCAGGACTGCACGGGGGCACGGGGGGGGCCCAGGACTGCACGGGGGGGGGGGGCCCAGGACTGCACGGGGGGGCCCAGGACTGCACGGGGGCGGGCCCAGGACTGCACGGGGGCACGGGGGGGGGGACACGGGGGGGCCCAGGACTGCACAGGGGGGGGCCCAGGACTGCACGGGGACATGGGGGGGCCCCACAATTTTTCTTGGCGTAGGGCCTCACTCTAGCTAAATCCGGCCCTGCCCCCAAGTGTCGTTATGTGGCGCACAAAAATTTAACCTTCCCTCAAAAGCTGCACAGCTGATTTTTTTATGCGCACACAGCCTACAGAAAATTAGAGGGAACATTGCTTGTGGGTGGCACTGGAAGCGCCATACATGCCTCAATTCTTTAGAGCAGGTCTGGAGTCACCTCTGTGCTAATTTTGGGGGCTGAACATACAGTAAACTACCACATTTTAATAAACATACCCTATGTGTCTTAGATTTCTTGTTCTTTTTTCTCTGTTTTTCTCTTCTTCCTTGCCTGTTTGCCAATTTATTCACCAAGAGAAGAATTCTGGGTTGAAATGGGATAGATTATGTAGATGATTTGAGGCATGCTTCAATGTGTAAATACTAATTTCTGAATATGCATTTGAAATGGAATTTTCAAAACAATTAACCTCAGTAAGTTGGCCTGTCCAGCTAAAAGTATGCCTTGTGTATTTCATTCTATTTTAAAATTATTGACCAAAAATAAAGACGGATTTAAATAAAAACCTTGGAGTCAATATTCAACAGGTGTGGTGACTGCATTGACTTAACTGCCGGCAGTGATACCTAACTTCATATGCACTGTATGTTCTGTGTCACTCACCACATTTAGGTTGAAGCACTGAATACACATGAACTGTGGTCACTATTCTGCTATTTTGCAGGCCTAAAGTAAATGGATAACTTTTCCATATAGTAGCTGAATAACATTTCTATCTGGATAACTTTCAGCCGCCCTTAACCCAGACCCCTTTTTAAAGGGATAGAATTGGTCTGTCTAGCCATTTAGATTATTTTTGTAATGTTTAAAAATATACGGCTAGACCATTATGTGTTTGCTTGCTTTTTTGCAAGGGTTCTGTCGAAGAGTGCCCAGGACTTCTGAACATCTTAGAAAGCAGTATCTAAAGCCATTGATATGGGTAAATGATTTCTTTTATGTATCTATGAAAATTGTCCTTCGTCAATGTGGTTATCACAATGTGGAACATGTTTGCTTAAGTGCGCTAGTAGGTAGTATGGGATTCTGTGCATTTAGCACACTGTGTTCCACTAGTGATCCTGTGCTAACTGCTTAGAGCATTAGTGGGCGGAGACAAAGTGGGAGGGGGCGTAACATGGGCATTGACAGTGCATTGTGGTTAGTGTGGGTCTTATCGGCACGTATTAACCATGACTGTCGCAATTTGTGCGGGTCCCCCCAACGCCGCCTCAGTGGGTGGCATTAAGTGCCCCTGCATGCTGGTTAGTGTAATGCCATGCGTTATAAGCATGGGCAATAGACACATATGCCACAAATATTACCAATGACCTCCACACTGGTACCGTGTTGCAATCACACGCTACCGGCGCTCTCTTTAGTAAACACGCTCCTAAATGTAGTATTAGCCTTATATAGGGGAAGAATTCCCTATGATATTTTTTTAGGACAAGGGAGGAAATCAATACAGATTGCATTTTCAAAAGTTTGCATCTAATTTTTCTATGAAAATGTGCCCATACACAAAGCAGGTGTAAATTTCTCCAGGCCCTCCAACTGTTAAACCTATACTACTGTATAGAAACCGCTTGTACAAAACTACATTATTACAAAAGTATCCATGTTAATCCTTTACCCTCTGAAGTTCTACTGTTACCTTATATAATGGTATCCTGCTCCTCCCAGCCTTGGATTCAACAAATGTCAGCCTTATACCACTGCACTATTACTTTGCATGCCTGACAGCTGAACATTGCAAAGTACTTGTGCTATTTCCATCTCCATCCAAAGTTTAATTGTTCTGTTGAATGGTAGATCGCAACTGTTTGCTCATTATCCTTTGCCAGTACTCGATATAGCTGACAAGACCTAAGTACACTCCCAATAGCAACCTCCCCCCCCCCCCATCCCGGAAGTTACCCTACCAAAGACTCTCCTTTCTACCAAAAACCCTCCATTAACTCACATATTTGTACGCACTCTTCCTCCCCTCCTAACAAAAGATGGAACTCACAAATAATCTAATATATGCCCTACACATTCTTACCCTCATCTTAGTACTTACTAATGCCGTCCAGTCCCACCAGGACCCTCTCACTTCTTCCCCATACCTATCATACAATACCACCCTAAATACAACCAACCCCTACACTACCCAGAAAATGAAAACACACAAAGTAACAACACCACCACCATTATAAGCAACAGAGGAGGCTAATCCACATTAACACTGCCCCCTATACCTACCCCCAAACAAGGGAAGAACCCATTATTTTATTAAACTGCATTCTCATAAATTCTCGCTCTATAAGAAATAACATACCTGTAATACGTGATGTCCTAATAGATGAATCCCCGGACATACTATGTGTAACTGAAACATGGCTCACTGAAGATGACTCTATCTTATTAAATCAACTTAACACCATGGATTACTCCCTATTCAACTGCTCTAGAGACTCCAAAAGAGGAGGTGGAGTCCTTATACTAGCCAAGTCAAAACTAAATGCATTTGTTAGCATATGCACCAACTGCGATGGTGTTGACTTGATCAAAATTGAAAACAAAAGTATAGCAATCTCCCTTCTCTATAGGCTGCCTACCAACAACAACCACAACCTCACCTCCATACTTGAATCAGCATGCAAGAAACCACACACTATACTTGCATCTCTCCCTACACAGCAATCCTTAGCCTTCCTTGACCCAATAGAAGAGATGGACTTCACCCAAATAATGAATCAACCCACGCACATTAAGTGCAACACCCTCGATTTGATTTTCACACCTTAACCGGTCACCATTCACCCAAAGTTCTCCCATCCCACATCAACACAAGTCCCAAGGTCTGACCACTTCATCATTCAAATAATTCTCCCAATTAACCTCACTACTCAAGCACCTCCTAACAAATCCCCCTAAACTGCACGATTTAAACAATTTGACAAAGAAACCTTCATAGAAAAAGTCATCCATCAACTTGGTCCTCAGACCATGGACTCGAGGAATCTATCGAGAACTGGTTCTCCATAATTAGCAATGCTGCGAAATCCAACACACCCAACAGGAAACCCAACAACAGGCACACAGAAAAGTGGTACATACACAACATACGCATACTCAAGAAGGAACTCCGCAAGATTGAGAAAAGATAGAGAGCGAGAAAACCCCCTCAAAACAAAGATCTTTATATCACAACACTAAATATCTACAAGGAAAGCATTCGCAGAGCAAAAAAGGTCTATCTACCACACAAACACACTAAACAAAGCTATAAATTGCCCCAGAGAGCTATTCAAAATAGTAAAACCCCTAACCAAAATGCCTCAAAACACCACATCTACCATACCAATTAACCCTCAGATTATGGGAAACCACCTAGCAGCAAAATTAAGAAATAAAAATCCTACAACAATCCTCCCCTCAATGAATCCCAACATCCACCCCAATAAATGGCAAACATTCCACCTCATCAATAAGAAAGAACTGCTAGCGGGGGGCGGAGCCCGATGTCCAGCGGGATGGTCGCATAACGCTGAGGCTCCCGAGAGGCCTACTCAGAATCCTGAATTAACACCGGACATACTTGAATTTCTGCTCTGATCTTACCGGGGCACATTGGTGAGATGGCGGGGACCAAACCTACGCGCCTGAAATTTGGATCTCCAGCGGCTTCTCACGGTAAACGCTCCAAAACTGAACCCCCGTCCCCGCAGAAGGGGCAGGCTCTGCGCGAGGGCCCCGAAATGCAGCAGGAAATCCTCGCAGAGATCAGAGGGGTTAAGGACCTCGTGCAGTCAAACGGGGAAGCACTCCGAGCGCTGCGGGAAGATCTTGGTGTATTGCAAGGCAGGCTAGAGGGGCTCTCCTCGCGTCAGGACAAAATGGAGAGCTTATTAGACTCCCATGTGGTCCGGCTGTCCAAACTCGACAAAGTTGAACGTCAGGTGCGGGCCTTGCAGAAAGAAGTGGAAGATGGCAATAATAGAGCGCGCCGCAACAACCTACGACTAGTGGGCATACCGGAGGGAGCGGAATCGGGAGACATGAAGGAGTTTTTATATAAAATCCTCCCTTCCCTGCTCCAAATCACCTTTACCAAAGAATTGGAGATCGATCGCGCTCATCGTGTACCCACAAACATAACGCTCAACAGGAAGACCCCGCGGCCTATCATCTTCGACTTTTGAGATATCAACATGTGGAGCAAATTCTCAGCGCCTCTCGGGCAAAGGGCCATATGGAGTTTGAGAGCCACAAGATCTCCTTCTATCCTGACTTGGCTAAACCCACGGTTGATCGCCGAAAGCGCTTTTTGGAATTCCGGCCGAGGCTTCAACAACTACAAGCACGCTATGGCCTGATGTACCCGGCCAAGCTCCGAGTCACGCTTCACAATCAGACAAGAACATTTGAAGACCCTGATCTACTAGCGGAGTTTTGGATGCTAAAGACGCCGATTTGATGCGCTGACTTCCAGAATATTCCTGCCAGTGTTCTCATATCCGCTGTACCTGCCATCTTGGATTTGCCACGGTTCAGCAAAGAGTCTGTCGAGGGCGGTTTGTTGCCTTATTTTGATGATATTTGTGACCCGACTCCTTCTACCTAGAGTAGCCTCGATGAATATCAGAGACAGTGTTAATTATGGACTCTGGTGTTTCTTTTCTTTTTTTCATGTCTCTATCTTCCTCTCTAGGGCCTCCTCTCGCAGACATATGGTCGCCATATTCATTGGGGGTTTTGCTTCTTCTCTAAGTTACTTTGGTACATGCTTTTCAATATGGGGTGTATTAGCCAGCATACTCGGTGATTATGTCATTGTTTGTACAGATTCTGCTTATGTTGTGTTTTCAAGCGCCCTTACCTAAAATGTCTATTACCGATTGATGGCACCATGTAAGATTTTATCATTGAACGTAAAAGGCATCAATAATCCGATAAAACGGAAGAAAATCCTGAGCTATCTAAGTCATGAAGCTGCGGACCTGATTTTCCTCCAAGAAACGCATTTAAATTCGAAGGAAACTCTTAAACTCAATATTAAACCTTACATGGTGGCCGCCTATTCCCCAGCTGTTTCTAAGAAATGTGGGGTTGCCATACTGGTTAGGAAATCTCTGCATGCTACTATTATTGCGACTAGCTCAGATACAGCAGGTAGATGGTCCAGGGCTCACCTCAAGATAGGTAACCTTGAAGTTACATGTATATGCCTTTATGCTCCTAATGTAGATGACCCTGCCTTTTTTGCTACCATTGCTCAGGTTGCGCAGGCCTCTGCTAACACTTCATTGATAATTGGGGGGGATTTCAATTTAGTTCTTGATCCCCTGATTGACAAACAGCCGCCTAGGACAAGTGGTCCCCCCAAGAGTCACACCACGCTTACCTCTGTGATCAAAGATCTTGCTTTAGTCGATCTATGGAGGTTACTACACCCCAATGAGCTTGATTTTACCTTCTTCTCTTCCCCTCATAAATCCCAGTCTCGCATAGATTTCTTTCTAATATCAAAACTGTTAGTTCCTCAGGTGGACACTGCAAAGATTCACTCCCAACATATCTCAGATCACGCTGCTATTTCTTTTCAATTACACACCACTGCGCCCCAAGGGAATTCGGGGGCCTGGTTCTTTGATAGAGCCCTATTAACTCAACCAGAGTTCCAGTTAGAAATTCGAGCAGCCATACAAGATTACTTCCACTTTAATTTACCCCAGGATACTGCAAATTGGGCTTGGTGGGAGGGTTTTAAAGCGGCCATTCGTGCAACGATCACTAGTTATCAAATTCGCCTGCGGAAACAACGCAAACAGCAGCTCCTTATACTAGACCAACAAATCAAAGCAGGCGAACGAGTTCTAACTTCACGTACTGATCCATGCGTCTTAGTTCGCTTACAGCGTCTCCGTTTTCAATATAATGCAATCCTCTCAACTGCAGCTTCTCAGAGTATTGCACTTCAACAAGGGACATACTACTGTGAAAGCAACCGAGCCGGTCGACTTTTAGCCAACGCCTTGAAAGGTCAAAAAGAAGCCAAACGCGTAGCGGCCCTTCGAGCCCCACAGGGAGGGGGCATACTGACTACAGACTCCGATATCGTAGAACTCTTTCGGGATTTCTATACCTGTCTATATCAATCTGAATGTGAATTCTCATCAGAGACCTTCGAGCGCTTGTTTTCTGGTATTCAGCGGCCGACCCTTTCTGAAGCTGATAGGGATGCGCTGGATGAACCCTTCTCTACTTCAGAGATCCAATCTGCCCTAAAACGAACAGCCTCGGGTCGAGCCGCCGGGCCTGATGGTCTCCCGACAGAATTCTACAGAACGTTCAGTGCAGATTTAGTTCCCTACTTAAAACTTTATTTTACTGCCCTTGCGGTAGATACATCCTCTTTGGGATCCTTTTCTGCAGCTAATGTGGTAGTTTTTGAGAAAGAAGGCAGAGACCCGCTGCTAACCGCCAACTACCGTCCAATCTCCCTACTTAATGCCGATTATAAGATCTTCGCAACGATCTTGGCCACCCGGCTATCTGACAGGATGGCCACCTTAGTCCATCCCGACCAATGCGGTTTTATACCCGGCCGCTCCACCGCTGACAATGCTTGGACCTTGTGCCATGTGCTATCCAGTGCTGCCAATTTAGACCACCCATGGGTGGGTCTTTCCCTAGATGCTGAAAAAGCCTTTGATCGCCTCGAATGGCCCTTCTTATTTGCAGTTCTCCGATGGTATGGCTTTGGGGAGGGCTTCCTCCGATACCTCCAAGTCATATACTCCCAACCCGTTGCCAGTATTTGTGTAAATGCCATTAAGTCTCGGCCTTTTCATCTCCAAAGAGGCACGCGTCAAGGTTGCCCCCTATCACCAATGCTCTTTGATCTAGCTCTTGAACCCCTCGCCCTCCTTATTAGACAGTCCGCACGTATTCGAGGTGTCCCCTTCAGTCACAGAGAGATTAAACTCTCTGCGTATGCAGATGACCTTATGCTCTTCGTATCCCTTGATTCGGTCCCAGCTGTCTTGGACCTGATTGATGGATACTCGCAATTATCGGGCTATAAAATAAACTGGACCAAATCCGTAGCATTCCCACTGAACCGCTGGGTACATGAGGCTGACATGCGGGCTTTTCCTTTCCTTTGGCAATCCCGCATGGTGAAATATCTTGGGGTCCACTACTGTTCTCCTTTAGAAGCCACTCTTAGTTTTAATGCCAAGGAGGTAGTCTCCAAAGTCCGTGAGCTCACAAATCGTTGGTCTCCCTTATCCCTTACATGGTGGGGCCGCCTAGAAACTGTGAAAATGATGATAGTCCCCAAAGTGAACTATATTTTAGAAATGCTGCCCTGCTTACTCCCGCTACACACCTACAAAGACATTGAGGGCCTTCTCGTCCGTTATCTCTGGCAGGGCAAACCACCAAGGGTAGCTAAACAAAAACTACAGTCTGCGAAGGAACTGGGGGGTACCCGCTTTCCTGATTTTCTTAGATATCATCAAGCCTTCCTACTTAAACAAGGTGCCCGATGGCTAGCTGCCTCAACAGACAACAGACCAGTTTGGCTTGACATAGAAGAGGAGCTTAGTAGCCCAATTCCGTTGATCCATCTCCCCGGTATGTCCCATCAAGTAGACACCGCCATCCCCCAATGATTGTCGATACTCTTGCGGCCTTTAACACTCTCATTCTGTCACTGGGACCAAACGTATGTCCTCAGGACGGACTCCCGCTGTGGAATAACCCCAGAATTCAGGTCCTAAATAAAACGATCGCATGGAAACCCTGGTACTCTAGGGGGATCTGGACACCCCAACAGCTCTTCTCCGCAGCTCGTTGGAAGACCTTTTCTGATTTACAAAAGGAATTTGCGTTACCAGCGAAACATTACTTTCAATTGATGCAGCTTCAACACTGCCTCAAAAGTGCTCAAATCCTGCCGCCCTCTGCCCCTACTGAGGACGGGCTATTAGAACTAATTCACTCTATTAGTAGTACACATGGGGTAGCCTCTAACTTTTATAAACTATTATGTCAGGGTACCGATGCTGCTACTTGTAGAGCTCAACAAGCCTGGGAACGCGAACTGCAAACCACTTTAACCCCTGTGCAATGGAGCGTTTTCTGGAGCAAAGTAGTGCGGGTTTCCCGATCTGCCTCTGTTACCCAAACTCTCTTCTTTTTTGCACATAGATGCTTTTATACTCCAGAAAAAATAGCCAAATGGAACACAACTGCTAGGGACCAGTGTTGGTCTTGCCATACTGCTGTGGGAACCCTCACTCATGTTATTTATGAATGTCCTCAACTACAGGTTTACTGGGGGCGGGTCTGGGGTCGTATTCAATCCATCTTACACCTCCACGAGCCTCTTTCTTGGAAGATTGTGGGACTCCGCTCAGTGGCGGAGGTCCCCTCTCTTCCTAAGAAGGGTCGCTTTCTCCTTGATTTCATGCTGGGTATAGCCATATGTTTAATCACGAGGAATTGGAAGGATAGCTCTCGAATTACTGCCAATGAATGGTGGAACCTCGTCTGCTTATATAGTAAATATGAGCAGATACCTCGGAGAGTTATTCCCCATATCCAAACTCACTCTCGCTTGTTTAAATGGCAGATGCTCAATGATTATGTACAATCTGCTCATTGCTCCGACATGTCTGTTTAATGTATACTCATCATGTTTCCGATCACCGTTAGGTTTTGTACCACAATAATGTCAGTACACGCCCGTTTTCGGGAATGATTAGTTTCTAGAGAAGAAGCAGGGGGGAGGGGGGTGGCAGGGGTTTACTGTGGTGTATGTATCACATTCTATGTATGTATCTGTCTTTTAGCTGTATGTCTTCCTTTCCTTTGTTGTTATAAAACGAAAATAAAGAATTAAAAAAAAAAAGAAAGAACTGCTAGCAACAATTACCAAAATCAACACCACCACGTCTCACCTGGATCCATGTCCGGTCACATGGATAAAAGCAACCAAAACAGAACTAGCACTTACCATCATGGAAATTATCAACCAATCCCTTACTTTAGGAACGATGCCTAACCCACTCAAACTATCTATCATTCGTCCCATACTCAAAAGCAGATCCCTTAATAAAGATGACCCAACATCCTACAGACCGATTTCCAGCATTCCATTTCTAGCAAACATCATAGGAAAAAACTGTTCTAATCCAGTTACAGGACTTCATTGACAGTAATACTCCTCTTGATGAACACCAGTATGGGTTCTGCCCCTATCATGGTGTGGAAACATTGCTTTTGGTTCTATTCCATACCCTCATCTGTGGCATAGATAATGCAAAACAAGCATTTATTCTGGTATTTTTGGACATCTCCTCTGCTTTTGATAACGTAGATCACAACATCCTCTAAACAAGACTTACATAACTAGGTATAACTGGAACAACCTTCAAATGGTTTAAATCATACTTGTCCAACCGCTATCAGTATGTAAAAATTGACCAAGAATCCTCCGCCATATTAACCCAAGAACAAGGACTCCCACAAGGTTCCACCCTCTCTGCCCTCCTGTTTAACATATACCTGCAACCACTATTTTCGATTTTCAAAAAGTACAATACCTGTAGAAGATATCACATCTACGCTGATGATATCACGGTATAATCACCAATAGACAAAACCCCCCCCTCATACTCCAATATCATTAACTGCATAGCTGAGGCAGAAGCTTGTCTAAACAAAAACAATCTCCACATAAATTAAAAAAAACCAGGGATCCTATTCACAACTAGAAACCAAAGCTTTACCCCACTCTCTACATTTAAACTCCACGGCACAATCCTCACAGTTAAAGACGAGGTCAAATATCTAGGCATCACAATAGATAAATAACTCACGATGACAACTCACAGGCCCGTACCTATCCCTGTGCGAGCGGTGCAGCCGCACAGGGCGCAAAGGCTTAAGGGGTGCATTTTAGCTGTCTTCCGTTGCCTGCCGCTGCCACCTTTTCTTCTCTCAGTGGCGGCAGGCAATGGCAGGACAGCTAAAATACGCCCCTTAAGCCTTCCGCCAGCATTCTAAACAGATCTTTACCTCCCTGCTCTTGCAGGGAGGGAAAGATCTGCTTAGCATGCCGGCGACTTGCACATCGGGCGTGCCTCTTATCTCCCGCTGCGGGGGGGGGGGGGGGGGGGCGCGCGCGCACGCCCGGTGTGCAAGTCGCACAGGGCGCGATCTTCCCTCGGTACGGCCTTGACAACTCATATAAAACAAACGGCAAGAACAATATTTTACAAACTAAAAACAATCCAGCACCTCAGACCCCTCCTAGAAGTCAATGATTTCCGTACAATAGTCCAAGTCCTAATCACTCCTCACCTGGACTATTTTAATAGCATACAACAAGGCCCAAAAAGAGCATCCACACACTCCAATTAGCTCAGAATGTTACTGCAAGGATCATAACTAAAGCGAGACTGACGGATCACATTTCCTCATACTCTGCAGCCTACACTGGCTCCTGATTGCTAGCAGGATAAAATATAAAACCATGGTCACCACATTCAAACTAATCAATAACATCTCCCCAGTTTTCCTCTCATCCAAAATACAGATCCAACCAGAAGGCAGAAGAAAAAGTAATTTAAGCTGACTAACCATACCCACTTCAATCCACAGAACCAAACAAGCGACTAACACTAGAGCCTTCTCCTATTCAGCCCCCATCCTCTGGAATTCCTTACCGGACCCCATCACAGTGATAAAAGACTTACAGACATTCAGAAAAGAGCTAAAAACTCGTCTATTTTCCGAATACTACAACAACCTCCCTGCTAGCAATAATTAACTCAACCCACCAGCTTAATCCCCTTTATCCTCTCAGCCCTAGCTCCCCCCCCCCTTTTTCTCCCCTTTTCTCCTCTTCCTCTTGATCTATGTATAAGCTGCAGCAACCTTAATGTAAATAGTTACAAGTGTGCTAACACCCACCACCTCTTCGTTATGGGTATCGCAGGTGTGCAATCAGTTTGTTGTAATATAGTTCAAAACATTGTTCATTGTAACTATTACTTGTTCAAGGTAAACTGCCCCTGATAGTTGGAAGGGGC
Source organism: Ichthyophis bannanicus (assembly GCA_033557465.1). NCBI lineage: Eukaryota > Metazoa > Chordata > Amphibia > Gymnophiona > Ichthyophiidae > Ichthyophis > Ichthyophis bannanicus. The sequence goes on along the minus strand of CM066038.1, from coordinate 190,373,609 downwards.
ATATAGAAAAACTATTCAAATAAATAAATACGATAAATAAACTGGGACTATAAAACTTGGATGGTACCTGAGAGGGCACCTTCAAGTCCAAATCTCTGCAGCACATACCACATATAACCTCAGAACAGCTCATCAAAGGCTTTCTTGATATTAAAACTCACAGACAATGCGTCAATTCCCTTCAGCTGCATAGTTTCCATGCCTGTCACTCTTTGACAGTGGCACAAATCCAACTTGCTCTTTCCTAATCAACTATGGTAATACTACAGCCATCCTATCAGGCAATGTCTTAACATAAATGTTGATATCAATATTTAATAAGGATATTGGCTGTTAAGAACTGGGAAGCAGAGCATCTTTTACTAGCTGTGGGGAGCACCATGATTACAGCTTGATTGACCACACATCCAAAATCCCTATTCACACTGCCTCTTCTTACATAGCTTTAAGATAAAGAGCTATAAAATTCAGCCTGCAGGCCATCAAATTTATTTATATTCTCTTATATACCGTGCTATTCTGCATCAGTGCAGTTTACATTGAACAAGGCATTATAAACTTGGAGATAACTATTTTACAGGGAACATGGGCTATGGAGGGTTAAGTGGCTTGCCCAAGACCCCAAGGAGCACCTGTGGGACTAGAAACCCCAGTCCTTCCGGCCCGAGGTAGCTGTCCTCTAGTGGGATTTGAACCCCCAACCTTCTGGCCTGAAGTACCTTGCTCCAACCACTAGGCCACTCCTCCACTCTGTATTAACTGCTGTATAACTCGCTCTGTTTCCTCACAAATATTGGGCACCTGAAGACTGGCCTTCTGCTCTTCTGAAAGTTGTGTCAACTTGAAATCATCAGCAAAACTCATCCATCTTACTCTCATTCACATCCACTCCTGAATACAAACACGCATAACAGGCCCAGTCTTTTGATTGACTGCATGCTACATCCATAAATCATCTTGTAACACTGGCACAAACTGTGATCCTTCAGATGTCTATATAAGCCTAGCCAAATACCTACCTGTTCTATTCCCATAATAAAACAGCTTATACTTCTGATAAATATGAATATTCATAGTGAGACTATGGATCAAGGGATGAATCTCCATTTGCACCTGAAAAGGTCAATCACTAGAGTATCAAGCTGACAGTGGCCACTGCAGTTTTCATAATTGCTCCTCCAAGAACAAATGGACAGACATCTTCTGCTGCTTCCTGGTCACATAAACAAGAAGTACTCCATGCATAACTGCCTTCTCCATTCCCCAAAATAACCACAGCACATTCCTATAGTCTTAACAACTCACATAATCATCCCATTCCTGAACTAGATACTCCACAAATTCAGCATCCTCGTGAAGCTCCACAGGCATCCACTGAAACCCCTTTCTAAACCCCACTCACTCGGAGCCAAATTGTATAACCACCGGTGCATGATCAGACAAGATCCTTTGCCCTATTTCTACTTTCTCTACTTTAGGAAGAAGATTATCAGAAACTAAAATATAATCCAATCTACTTTGTATTGAGCAAGCTTGAGATATTTGAGTACCGGTAAATTATTTATCACTAGAATGCCAAATATGGCACACTTCCAATAGTCTACCCCCCCACAAAAAAAATTGCCAGCTACCAATAAAGGTGCCTCCTCCAGCTTAACCAATGCCTCCACCATTTTAACAAAAAATACTTATTATGCCCTAGGGAAATACACAGGCAACACCCAGAACCTCTCCGTAAAAATCTCCCAGAACACTGACATAATGACTCTCTGGATTACGAATTACTTTCTTCTCCACAAAGGGAACATTTTTATGAATGAAAATTGCCATACCAGCTTTCCAGAAGCAAAATAGCCACCCATCCCGTTTTTCATTTTACATCCTCTGTCTCAACTTTTGTTTTCTTGGACCAATGCAAGTTGCACCCCCTGTCCATGTAAAAGAAGCTACAATCTTTTTCTGCTTGATGGGGGATCCAAGGCACACCACATTCCAAGATGCTATTGATCTAGCAGCCATTGGGCCAACAACCTCATACATTCCAGCACACATTCATTCCTCCAGACCTCATGCTTTCTATCGCCAATACTCACTAGTCCTTCGTCCTGTCCCCTCACAACCCATCTTCCAGCACACACACTTTTTAACTGGTAATCATCCCATTGCGCCCAAATCAACACCCTGCTCTGACTTCCCCACATGCCTCCCCACTCCAGCACATATCCCAACTACCCCCATCCTCCCCAGACCAAACGGTCTCAACCAGGCTTAAAGGACAGTGCTACTCCTGATGATAGCCTTGTTCCAAATCCAAATTCACATTTATACACCCAGCACCATGCTCCTTCCTGTCCACCACCTACATCCTATTCTTTAATTCCCTACCATCATTCAAACCTCCAATTATCACAACCCACACTCTCTCCTATCAGCATCCCAATCACAACACACGATAACCATAACCCCTTCATCCCACACTGTAAACCCTTTTCCTCCTTATACAAACAATAAACTGAACCACTAAATACAATAACACTCCAACAACTGTATCCATTACCAGACTCAGTTCAGATGGGGTTGATTTCTTTGTTTTATGGGAAATTGATTAGGAAATTGATGGGGGTGGGGGGGGGGGGAGGGTCTGTTTCTGCCACAGTGCAAAAATGGGTGAATAATCTAGTAGTTGAGTTTAACGAGGATGATTTTTGTGTGAATGTGTATCGTACACATGAATTGGTGGAATGTGTTGTTCGGAGAGAAATGCAGTTTAAGTTTCTTCACAGATCCTATATGCATCCTAAATGCGCTTACAGAGAGTGGCAGTAGTGGATGCTGATCGATGTCTTATATGTGGGATTGTTTCAGGCAGCTATGTGCATGTGATATTGGAAAGTTTGTATAATGCATGCTTTTGGAGGGTAGTTTTGGGGAATGTATCCACAATAGTGTGGAGCTTCGCCCTGATATAGAGGATGTTTACTGGGAGGAGTTACTGCTTGACACTGGGGTTACTACTCCATTGGTCAGGAAAGCATGTATTGCAGCTAAGAGATGTATTTTGTCTCATTAGATTGAATCAAATCTGTCTCAGTTAACTTATTGGAGAGTTCAAATGCCAAAACCAAACAGAACATATGTGCCCTTTGGACTGCAACTTTATCCCCTTTCTCACAAAGGGTCTGTTGGGACTGCCAGTAGAAAGATTTTGGTGCGTTTGATGAAATAGGACTTCTGAGTTAGATACATGCCCCCAATGTAATACTAATAGAGCACACCTTCAAGGTATTAATAGTAGTAGATATAACCACACACCATTTTTAAAAATGTATCTAGCTCACTCCATTCCCGTAGAACTCAAAGGGGACGATGCAGAAAACCTGTGCTAGAGCCCAGTGCTTAAAGCTCTAGCTCAGGGTTTCATGGCCCGGGCTTGCCAATCCATTGAGTGAGAATGTTGTTCGCACAGGGCCCCGTGCTTCAGGGGTCCCCCACAAACTTCATTCCACAGGGTTTGCAGGGCTGACTTCAGAGGGAGCTGGGGACACCAGAGGCCCCAGCTCGCCTCTGCCCAGCACTGGAATGAAGAACAGCATGCTACTTCACTTGCGCTGTGTTCACGTGAAGCCTGCGGAGTGTCGGAAAACAGGAAATTACCTTTAACCTTTCTTGACACTCACGTGAACACAGCGCGAGTGAAGGAGCATGCTGCTCTTCACTCCAGCACTGTGCAGAGGCGAGCCGGGGCATCTGGTGTCCTCAGCTCCCTCGTAAGCTGCTCAAACAGGTGCAGGCCTCTTCAGGGTGAGGGTGGGGGGCTAGGATAAGACTGGAAAAGGTTGATGGGGGTCTAGGAATGGAAATAGGCTGATGGGGGGGCAAGGATAGGACTGGAAATGGGCTGATGCGCGGCTTGGAGTAGAAATGGGCTGATGGGGGGCTGGGATAGGACTAGAAATAGCTGATGGAGGCTAGGAATGGAAAGGTGCTGATTGGGGAGCTTGGACTGGAAATGAGCTGATGGGGGGGGGGCTGGGATAGGACTGGAAATGGGCTGATGCGGGGGATGGGAGAATGGGACTAGAAGGGAGTGGATGCTGGGTGGGGCTGGAGCTAGAAGAGAGCTGAAATTGGAGGAGGCTAGAAGGGGATTTGGGCAGGGGCAGAGAGGATGGAGAGGGGAAAAGATATTTTGTGTGGGAGGGAAGAAAAATCTACGATTGGCCGAGTTGAAGAGAGTAAGTGGGGATTAAGAACATAAGAAAATAAGATATGCCATACTGGGTCAGACCAAGGTCCATCAAGCCCAGTATTCTGTTTCCAACAGTTGCCAATCTAGGTCATATGTACCTAGCAGTTTCCCCAAGGGACACAGGTTCCCCAATGCTTGTATTGGTTCAAGCATTGATATCCTGGGTCCCTTCTTAAAAATGGTTTATGGACCTTTCCGCCAGGAACTTGTCCAAACCTTTTTTAAACCCAGCTACACTAACAGCCTTTACTACATCCTCCGGTAACAAATTCCAGAGTTTGATTACACGTTGAGTGAAAAAATATTTTCTTTTATTAGTCTTAAATAGTTTACCCTGTAGCTTCATTGCATGTCCCCTAGTCTTTCTATATTCTGATAACATAAACAATCGATCTACGTTTACCTGTTCCACTCCGTTCATTCATTTATAGACTTCTATCTTATCTCCCCTCAGCCGTCTCTTTTCCAGGTTAAAGAGCCCTAACCTTTTTAGCCTTTCTTCATAGGAGTATCCTTCCATCCCCTTTACCATTTTGGTGGCTCTTCTCTGAACCTTTTCTAAAATCGCTGTATCCTTTTTAAGATACGGCGACCAGAATTGCACACAATATTCAAGGTGTGGTCTCACCATGGAACGATATAGAGGCATTATAATATCTTTTATTTTATTTTCCATTCCTTTCCTTATCATACCTAGCATTCTATTTGCTCTCTTGGCCGCCGCTGCACACTGGGCTGAGGGTTTTAACATGGTATCCACAATGACGCCTAAATCTTTTTCCTGGGTGGTGGTTCCTAATGTGGAACCTTACATCGTGTAACCATAGTTTGGGTTGTTCTTCCCTAGGTGCATAACCTTGCACTTGTCCACATTAAATTTCATCTGCCATTTTGATGCCCAGTCTTCCAATTTATCAAGATCCTCTTGCAATTTTCCACAATCCTCTTGGGTTTTAACAACTTTAAATAGTTTTGTGTCATCTGCAAATTTGATAACCTCACTCGTTGTTCCACTTTCCAGGTCATTTATGAATATGTCAAAAAGCAGTGGACCCAGCACAGATCCCTGGTGTACACCACTATTCACCTTTCTCCATTGGGAAAATTGGCCATTTAGGCCTACCCTCTGCTTTCTATCTTTTAACCAGTTCCTGATCCACAATAGTACACTGCCTCCTATCCCATGACTCTTTAGTTTTGCCAAAAGTCTCTCATGAGGGACCTTGTCAAAGGCTTTCTGAAAGTCCAGATACACAATATCAACCGACTCACCTTTGTCCACCTGATTATTCACTCCTTCAAAAAAACATAACAGATTAGTAAGACAAGATCTTCCTTGTATAAAGCCATGTTGGCTGTCTCCCATTAGGTCATGACTATCTACATGCTGAGTAATTTTATTCTTTATGATGGTTTCTACCATTTTTCCCGTTACTGACGTCAGTAGTTTCCCGGATCACCCCTGGAACCTTTTTTAAAAATTGGTGTTACATTGGCGATCCTCCAATCTTCAGGTATTAGAGATGATTTTAATGATAGTTCACAGATTACTAATAGCAGGTCTGCAATCTCGTATTTCAGTTCTTTCAACACCCTTGGATGTATACCATCCGGCCCAGGTGATTTGCTACTCTTCAGCTTATCTGATAGTTGTAATACATCTTCCCGATGTATCGATATTTCCTTCAATTCTTCTGCACCTTTAAATACCACTTCAGTCATGGGTAACATCCCTACATCTTCCTCAGTAAAGACTGAAGCAAAGAAGTCATTCAGTCTCTCCGCTATCGCCTTGTCGCCTCTTAGTGCTCCTTTAACCCCTTTATCATCTAATGGACCAACTGACTCTCTCACAGGTTTTTTGCTACGAATGTACTTGAAAAGGTCTTTACTTTGCGTTTTTGCTTCTGCAGCAAGCTTCTTCTCAAATTCTCCCTTTGCCTGCCTTATCAATGCCTTGCATTGATTGAGGATGGAAAGGTGACATTTGAGTGGACGAAAAAGAAATAAAGAAAGTAATGGAGAAAAGAACAAAAGGGGAAAGATCAGTATGTTAAAGCAGATATAGAGAGAGCATGGAAAAAACCATAAGAGAGAAAAAAAGAACAAATGGACAGAAGGCAATTGAGAGTTAGCCGAAGACACAAAGAAACCAGAAGAAAGTGACTGGAGCAATTGCAACTGAAAAATAAAATGCCCAAACAACAAAAGGTAGAAAAATATGTTTTTATTTTGAATTTATTAACTGGAATATGTCAGCTCTGGGAGATGTGCATTGCTAACATCTTTGGGTTTTTGTTTAGTACAAGAGGAAATTAATTTTTAGTTTTATTTCTCCAGTGTTCTTGTACATTCCAAGTTTGGCTTTTAGGGCTCCCAGTTTAATTATTGTCTTTCTATTTCTAAATTGTGATCCCTTTTTTTTGTTTGGTGAGGGTCTATGTTCTGCATGGGTAACCGAGCAGAGGTATTCTGTTCATGTATTTTCTTTTTGACAGTGCCACTTGTTCTCTTTCCCCAGTAGAAGATGTACTGGTATTTTCTGAGATGTATTGGTAGGGTTTGGTGTTTTGTGAGTCCTGGTAGTGCTATTATGATACAGCGGGTTTGCTATGTGTTCTAAATGGGCACTGTTTATAGAACTTCCTAATGTGCCTAGTTGTTGGCACAGGAGTATAGTAATGTAGAAATCTTGTAGTCTTTCTTTATCCAGACACTTATTAAGTGGTATGTTTACTAAAAGTTAGCGCATATTAATATTATGTAAATATGTATGCAAATGAGGTCCCTTATACAGATGAGGCCCTGCAATGAGTCTCCGCACATGGCCCCGCACCCCCCTTGAGCCACCCCTGTTGATTGCGCAGGTTTAACGCTGTTGGTTTGCACAGCAATGCTCTAAGCAAACAGCATACAAATTGACAATGCTCAAAAAGTCAACATTAAATTGGAAGAGCAGCCCCTGTATACTGTGCAGGTTGGGCAGGGTATCCCCAGAAAGGGTCATTTGAGTTGAAATTTGACACTTCACCTAAGACTGAATAACTGTGATTTTTTTTTTTTGTTTGTTTTGTTAAGGAAGGAAGGGAGGAAGGGAGGAAGGGAGGGAGGGAGGAAGGGAGGAAGGGAGGGGGAGGGAGGGAGGGGGGGGGGAGGAAAGGGGGGAGGAAAGGGGGTTCTTGAGACTGACTAGCTGGGATTTTTTTATTATGTGAGGGGGCTCTGACTGAATAGTGGGATTTTTAATTAAGTGTGGGGAAAGGAGGGTGCCCCAAAGACCCCCTCAGATGGCAGCACTTAGGGGTTGAGTGCTGTCCGAGGAGGATCGGCAGATCTAAGGGGGATCAGAAGACTCATTAGCTGCTGTAAATATAGGGATGTTGCTGGTATTCTGTCAAAGGCAGCCATGCAGGACAGTGGCCATTATTGTGCATTAATAGAGCAGCCACTAATCCAGAATACAGTTAAGTACCTTTGGAACTATAGGTACTGAACCACATTATCTGCTATGTTAGCAGTTAATTCACTTTAATGACACCCATGTTAACTGCAAGGCACACTTTCCACCCCTTCACTGCCTCTTAACATGGAATTTAGCTTTAGGTGTTAAAAGTGACAGTTAATGTGTGCTGTTAATATGGCACATTAAAGGTTTTTGAGCTCTGTGTGAACAATTAGAGAACATTAAAAACGGATGTTAAATGCCTTTTCTTTAAAGTGCTGTCAAGTCTGACTCTTGGCGATCCAGCAGTCCCTGGGATTTCTTGACAAGGTATGACCAGAAGTAGATTGCCATCCTTTTCTTCTGAGGCAATAGAGGGTAAAGTGACTTGCCCAAGGTCACAAAGAGTGCCAGTGGGAATCAAAACCTGATTGCTCGGGTATTAGACAGTTGCCCTAACCACAAGGCTACTGCTTCATGCTGTTAAATGCCTAGATGCATATTTACGAGGCTGCATTAGCTGTTTAATGCAGGAATTACCATGCACTAAGAGCATGCACCCATAGTAACAGCACAACACATTAACTGTTAGGGCACACTAATACCATTCTGGAGTGTGGAATGGAGGGGAATGGCTGGGACAACACTTAGTTAACATATGGCAGATAACGCAGCGTGGATAACACCACCTTAAGAGGTGCAGCACCCTGCATCCACATTATTTGCTATGCAGTTAAGGCATGACAGTGACTTTTTCTCTGTATCAATTGCATGACAGCATGTATGTGTGTGTGTGTGTGATAGTGAATGTTGGGACGTGTGTGTGTTGGCGTGTATTTGTGCATATGTGCCTTGGTGGCTCTATGTGTATGGTATGGACTGTATGTGGTGGTGGTGTGTTGGGGTGGTGAGGGTGTGTGGATATGTGCTGGAGTGGTGGGTGTGTATGTCTACTTTCCACTCTCCACCTGCACTTAGTCTCTCCCACCTTCTTATACTATGAGCAGGGACCATCTTATTATGTGTCTGTACAGCTCTGCGTACGCCTTGTAATGCTATATAAATGATTAATAGTAGTAGTAGTAGTAGAATTGCCCTTCCTATCCTTCACTGCCCTTCCATGCATGCCCCTCCACTCCTACCCAGACTTATACTCTTACACTCCCTCTCTTCTTTCAGTTCTCCCTTGATGCACTTATCATCTCTTCTCTTTTCTCCTCTAACCGTACCCCTTCCCTTATGCTCCATCCCTCACCCACCCTTTCTTTTGGCATCTTCCTGCTTCTCCTCTTCAGGCCACAACCTCAGCTCTTCTGCTAGCAGGAGAAGAGGATTCCCACTGACCTCTTCGAGCTGCAGCTTTGCTCCTTTGCTAGTGGGACCCAAGACTCCCATGGCCTTTCAGACTGTAGCCCTGCTCTTCTGGCCTGTGGGACCCAAGGACTCTTGCTGGCCTTTGTAGGCCACAGCCCCAGCTCTTCATGATAGCAGGACCAGTCCTCCTGCTGGCTCTTCATCCTGCTCAGGGCTGGCCCGTCCACCCTGTCCCTTGTGTGCCAAAACACATGGCCTATTGTGGGCCGCTGCTGCCACCATGCTGCCGAGTCATTCCTCCCCCCCCCACAACCCCGCTGACAAAATTGGCAGCAGCGGAGGTGGCAGTGCGGCTCAGCTCAGAAGGGGGGTCAGTGCGGCGTGGAAGGGGGGCACAGTTCAGAAGGTGGGGCAGCACGCTCAGGACTTCTGCTTGGGGCTGCAGAAACCCTTGGGCCTACCCTGATCATGCTTCTCTGGGGAGAGGGAAAACATGTGCATGTTTGTGAATGCTTAGGTATGCACAAACAGGCATGTGTACAGATATGCAAATCTTTGCGGCTGACTTCATCCTTGTCAATGGGCTCTATACTAAAGCAAAACATGCCTGAAAAGACAAACCACACAAAATAGTGGAACTCAAAAATAGAACACTTCCTAAAGTAATAAAAAAATTTTTTTTGTTGGACAAACATCCTCCCATCTAAACAAGAGCCAAGCACAAGCTCCGGCGGGAACCAGACCTGTCCATTTTATTCAGTAAAAAGAGAGAGCAGTTAAGCCTGGTGGCCCAAAACTTTAAACGCCAAATTTGAATATCAACCTTGAAGAGTATTTAAAGTGTTAAACATCCAATACTTAACTGCAGAAACGGTGAAAGAACATCCAGCAAGGGTAGTCGACACAGTCTTGTGTTTCGGGTCGGCAATTTAAAGACCCTGCTTCAAGCATAGCACTTACCCCCGCTAAACCAAAGAACGCCTCCAAATCAAACCAACAGAAGTTTTCATACACTGCAACAGTTCAGCAGACGAAGTCAAAAAAGGGCAACAATAAGGAGAAAGACAAACATGAAATACTATATTGAGAACTTGAAAAATTCCTCTCCCTCATACTACATACCTCCATGCCTGGGTCAAGTAACTCTCCTCTCCCCTTCCTCCTTACAGTGAAGAACTGTAAAGCTATGACCATCATACTTTTCTAGAGAGATCTGGCTTCCCATGATATTTTGTGCGTCTCAAAAGGTTAAAATATTGGGGCCTTTTGACTTTAGTGTGGTAAGACTGTGCACTTACCATGTGTTAGGGGCAAAAATTAACCAGTGCATCGACTGTTGTGGGTGTTTCCACATCTAGCCATACGGTTAACATGAAGACATTCTTTAAGGCATGTTAATTGAATGGCAGATAATACCGTGCAGGTAGCTACATCTATTCAGGGATTCTATCTGTGCTGTGTTATCTGCCATGTTAACAGGTGGAGGCCAATTCCATAGGTGCACATCCAGGCCGTCTGGATGTCCAGAAATCTGGATGGTCCACAGATGCACCCAGTTCTGCTCCCACAGGGGGCTAGATGGCCCCACGGGAGCAGAATCATGGCATAGGTCCTGGGCGTCCAGGACTTGCCCCAGTTCAGGCACACCAGACATCCAGGCACCTCCCCAGCTAGCCCAGCCAGGCTCCTGCATGGAACTGCAGTGCCATGGCATCCTGTTGCCATGACACCGTGGCTCCATGCAGGAGCCACAATCCCCGGCAGTCACAGCTAAGTCAATTTCCTCATTGCCTGACCCCTGATCGGGCCTGCTGTGGCTAGTGTCAGGCTGTGGGGAACCCCCTGCAACCCCTCACCTCTTTGTCTGGACTCAGATCTCTCCTTTGCCGCCATCTATGGGAACTTATTCCCCTATCTAGATCTAAACTGCTCCTGATCTCTGGAAGGGGTGGTATAGAAGCATTAAATAAATAAATAAATAAGATTGCCTGCCCCAGATGTACAAGGCCGACACTGGAATCAGCTCAGTACGTCCGGGGTCAGGATCTTTATCTTTATTTATTGCTTTATATATAGGGTTGCCAACTGGCTCCAGATTGCCCCGACAGGCTTGATCCAGTCCTGGGTTTACTCCATTGCATGCAGGGACATGTAGTTCTGATTTCTCCATTGCACTCCATAAGAAAAGCCAGAATACAAGTCCCTGCATGCAATGGGGTAAACACAGGACTGGATCAAGCCTGTCGGGCGCATCTGGAGCCAGTTGGCAACCCTATTTATATACCATCCACACCGAAGTACCAGAGCAGTTTACAATATAAATCTCAAAATTAGAGGCTGCAGAAAAGGGAAACAGAATTCCATTGGTTGGATAGGAAAGGGATAGAGCCAAGAGTAAAGATGAGCAGACAGACACAAGACTTGGAGGAACAGACTAACAGGGGAGAACAAACTATGTAGGAGGCTAGGAAGGGACAGGAGGGGGGGGGGATGGTGGGGTCAGGTCGGGCAGTACAGAAGAGATGGGTATTTAGGCCAGCCTTGAATCTGACAAAGGAGGGTTTGAGGCGGAGGGCGGGAGGGAGCGAATTCCAGAGCTTGGGGCCAAGGAAGAAAAAGGCAGCGGAACGGGTAGATTCTAGGTGGGCTAGGGAGGGGGAGGGGAGGAACATGCGGTTGGCATGGATGGATCAGAGTGACCGTTGGGGAGTGTGAAGGTGAACCATATTGGAGAGGTACTGGGGACACCGGTGTGAATGGCTTTATGGACAAAGGTGAGTATTTTAAACAGGATCCTGTAGGACACGGGAAGCCAGTGGAGACGGATGAGAAGGGGAGTGATGTGGTCGAAGCGGGTAGCATGTGTCAGGATCTGAGCTGCTGTATTTTGAACGAGCTGAAGCCTGCGCAGTTGATACTGGGGGAGTCTGGCAAGAGAGATGTTACAATAGTCTAAATAAAACATGACAAGGGACATGAGCAGAGTGGTCAAGGAGGAAACAAGGAGAAAAGGACGGACAGCACGGATTTGCCTTAGAGAGTGAAAGGATCGTTGAATCACAGAAGAAATATGTTCCTGAAATGACAGAGCAGAGTCCAGAGTGACACTGAGGTAGCGTAGGGAAGAGACGACAAGAATGGGGGAGGAGGAGAGCAAGGGAGTAATAGTGGGGATAGGGCTGCCAAAGGTGAACCATATGGCCATGGTTTTGGAAAGGTTGATGTGAAGGTAATTAGTGGACATCCATGAATCAATGGCAGAAAGACAGGAGTTAAGGGAGTGATACCAAGGATGTGCATGTGAATGACGTGCACCTGAGACAGGCTGAAGAGGTGTGAGATCGTCTAAGATGGCCGAGAGGGTGGAGTTCCACATCTTGACTTGGGAGTTGGGGGAAAGTAAGTGAAAGTCGGTGGGGAAAAGGGAGTCAGAGGGAGGGAAACGTGAAAGGGTTGCGGCATTGACTCTATATGCCAAGGCAGGGGGAGTAGCAGGGGGGGGGAGACAAGGGGGAGGAGGGTAGGGGCAAGGAATGGTGAAGAAGAGACAAAAATGATCAGACCAGGGGACTGGGAGAGATTGGAAGGCAGAGGGAGCAAGGGGGAAATTCTGCGGGGACAAAACCAGATCAAGGATATGATCCGCGGAGTGGGTGGGAATACGCACATGTTACTGAAGGGAAAGATCAGCGATATGAGAGAGAAAGGAAGTATCATGAGTCCTGGTGGGGTGGTCAAGATGCGCATTGAAATCCCCTAAGATAAGGAGATGGGGGAAGAGGAGGGAGGCCTCAGAGAGGGTAAGAAAGAGTGAGTCCAGAGGGAAGGAGGGGCATAGACCAGGAGTATGTGGAGAGCAAGGGAGGAGCCGAGACGGAGCAGGAGAGACTCGGGGGTAGTGGAGAGCCAGGGAGGATAGCTCCTGAATGGGAAGGGAGGAGTGACAGAGTGCTGCAAACCCCCCCCACCGATCCCACCACGGCAGGGAGTAGAGAAAACAAAGTATCCCGAGGGGGAGACAACGATTAAGAAGGGGCCCCTCAACATCCCTGAGCCAGGTTTCTGTGAGGAATAGAATGTAAAGGGAATGCTGAAGAACCAGGTCATGAATGGGGATAGATTTGGAGTGGAGGGAATTGCAGTTAAGTAAAGCCAATTGCAGAAGTGGAAGCAGAGATGGAAGAGGAGGGTCCCAGGGGTCCCTAAAGGAAGGCAGGCAGCGAATAAGGTTGAGGGAGTTCCTGGCAAGGAGTGCAGGAGGGTCATGGAGGGGGGGGGTGAGGGGCGTCAGCCCCAGTATACCAGGATGGTGGACATTGAAAACAGAGGTAGAAAACACCAAATTACAGCCAACAAATACAGGACACGGGTGAAGGACTTACCTGCAAGAGGGAATCCCAGTGGAAGAGGGTTGAGCACCAGGTGTGCGGAGGAGGATAAAGAGAGACCCAGGAAAGAACCCTGGCACTCACCCCCGGACCCACCCCAAGGAGCTCGCCCAAGGAGCGCTTCAGGCTTGGTTAAGTAGAAACTGGCCACCTTGAGGGGACACGGTCGCGTTTCGCGCGGCCACGTCACTTCCGATTTTGCAATTGATGGGAGCAGACTGTAGCAGACTGAGGCAAATGGAAGCTGATTGGAGCAGAGGCAGCAGGGAGTTACCTTGGGGGAAAGAGAGCAGAGGGAGAGATAAGCACACACAGCAGGTAGCAGACACTAGGAGGCAGAACAGCAAAATCCAGGTAGACAATAGCAGTAGCAGCCCTCCCACTTCCCGCCCTCGCTCCTCCTACAGCCCATTCCCTCCCACCCAGGAAAAGAGCTCCCTGAGCATCTTACCTGTATGTGTGGGGAGCTCTGTTTGCGGAATCGGCACTCTAATGTTTAGCAGGGGTGGACATCCGAACCAGACGTTCGTCCCCACCAAACACAAACCGGAATGACCCCTTTAACAAATGGTAACATTCTCCACATTAACTGTGAGGTACATTCCTCACTCATTCCCCATGCCATCGACATGAAGCAGCAAATGCAGAAATTAGCATACATTAACAGTTATGGAATCCTGCTAACGTCTAATACAGGTGTATAAATGGCCACTCTATGCAATATTGATTTTTACAAAGCCATGCAATGTTAACATTGATATGCTAGAAATGCACAGTATATTTTTTTTTGCCAGCTTAGCACAGTACTAGAGGAGATCAAACCTAAACTTTCTTTAGAAACTCAGATGACAAGACTTTGACTTTCATACTTTGAACACATCATGCGAAAAGAGAGATCATTAGAGAAAGACATCATTCTTGGCAAGGTAGAAGGTCAATGCAAAAGAGGAAGGCCAGGAATGAGGTGGATCGATACAATAACAGCAGCTATGGGTGCCAGTCTGTCAACAATGAGCAGCCCGACTGAAGACCGAACACAATTTAGTACAACTATCCAGAGGGTCGCCATGAGTCGACACAGACTTGATGGCACTTAACAACATCGACATATGCAACAGTCTATCAAAATAATCCCAGATAATACATTGGCTCTTTTGGGGGCCTTTTACTAGAGTGCACTAGGTGGTTAACACAGGAATTTGTGTGCAATAACTATTAGCTAGAGCCTATGCTGTTACTGTGCTGGGATGACCTAGCTCCAAAACAACAAAAATAGTTTACATTTTCAGCGTGTTCTCCAAAATACAGCTTCAAAAGAAGCTATTTGGTCTGTATAGCAGTTACAAGAAAAAAAAGAGCTCTGCATTTAAACCTTTAGGAATAGACCTACAGGTTGCTACTGATCATAGAGCATTGAAAGAGGAAGCACCCCTTTTGGATCTTTCTGGCTAAGTTGTTTTATTATAATAATTTATCTTCTGCTTGTTTTGAATTAGTTTCTAGCTACTGTTCTTTATCTGCCTTTTTGAATTCATTGCCCTTCTATATTTACTGCTTGTGCTTAAAATTGTTCCCTTTGAAAATTGTGAAAGTCTATGTAGGTTTCTTTAACTTTAGAGAAACTATTAGTACAATATAGGAATTACCTAGCTCCAACTGCCGCCCCCCCCCCAATAGTTAAAATTTTCAGCCAGTTGTCCAAAACATAGCTTAAAAAGAAGAACTTTGGCCTGTATAGCAATTACAAGCCTATAGTTAGCTGTTGCCCAGCAGGGGACTCTAACCAGGAAGTCAAACTCATAGTTTACTGCCACCTTTTTACAGAAGAAATTACCATTTACTGTAAGGCGAGGTGGTAATGCTGGGGGACTTTAATCTGCCAGATGTGGATGGAATATCCCATCTGCGAATATGGAAAGAAGTAGGAAGATCATGGATGCCCTACAAGAGGTGTTGTTCAGGCAGCTGGTGAAGGAACCCACCAGGGAACGGTCAACATTGGATCTGATGCTCATTAACGAAACAGTGTCTAATGTCCGTGTTGGTGCCCACTTTAGCAACAGTCATCACCTCATGGTATGGTTTGAGGTAAAAACCAAGGCAAATTCAAAGTCCTAGATTTCAGAAATGCTGACTTCAGGAATATGAGAAAGTACCTGAAGGAGGAGCTGGCAGAGTAGGAGGAGATAAGGGAAGTGGAAAGGCAGTGGGCTAAACTGAAAGATGTCATAGCAAGGGCATCAGATCTATACAGTATGTAAGGAAAGTACATGAAAGCAAGAAGAAAAGGAAACTGAGATGGATCTCCAAAGAAGTAGCTACCAAAATAAAGGCAAAAATGGCAGCGCTCACAATTTTCAGAAAATCACAAAAAGAGGAGCACATAAAAGAATACCAGATTGAGCTGAAAGAGGCAAAAAGAGAAATTAGGAAGGCAAAAGCACATGTGGAAGAAAAAATGGCTACAGAGGTGAAGATAGGTGTCAAGACTTTTCAGGTATATTGTGGAAAGGACAAAAGCGAGAGGTGGAATTGCAAGACTCAAAGATGCTGAAGACAGATTTGTAGAAAGTGATAAGGGAAAAGCAGAATTGCTAAACAAATATTTCTGTTCTGGGTTCACAAAAGAACATCCTGGAGAAGGGCCATGCATGGCTGACAAAGGTAACATGGGGAACGGAATAGATGGAACGCCATTCACAGAAGATGCTTGCAAAACTGAAAGTGGACAAGGGCTGGGACTGGATCAGATAATCCCAGAATACTGAAGGAGCTCACGGAGGTTTTGGCAAGACCTTTAAAAGATGGGTTTCATAGATCCCTGGACACTGGGGAGATGCTGCGGGATTGGAGAAGGGCTGATGTGATCTCTCTTCACAAATGTGGCATCAGAGAAGAGACAGCAAACTACAGGCCAGTAAGCCTTACCTCAGTGGTGGGAAAAGTAATGAAGAGATTGCTGAAAAAAAGGATAGTGTTTTTTCTGGAAGACAACAGGTTGCGAGATCTGAGGCAACATGGATTTAGCAAGAGAATATCATGCCAAATAAATCTGATTGATTTCTTTGACTACAGAACTGGATCAAGGGCATGCGATGGATGAGGTCTACTTAGATTATAGCAAAGCCTTTGATTCTGTTTTTCATAGGAGGCTTGTGAATAAACTGAGCAGCTTGGGAATGGATCCCAAGGTGGTGAAATGAACCAAGAACTGGTTGACTGACAGACTGCAGAGGGTAGTGGTGAATGAAACTGACTCTGAAGAAAGGAGGGTGATTAGTGGCGTGCCGCAGGGATCGGTCCTGGAACCGCTGCTGTTCAGTGTCTTTGTGGATAATATTGCCAAAGGGTTAAAAGGTAAAGTTTGCCTTTTTGCAGATGAAGCAAAGATATACAACTGAATGGACACCTCTGAGGGAGTAGACAACATGAGAAAAGGCCTACAAAAATTGGAAGAATGGTCAAATGCTTGGCAATTGAGGTTTAATGCAAAAAAATGCAGAGTAATGCACTTGGGATGCAGAAACCCAAAGGAACCGTGCATGATTGGTGACGAGAGGCTGGTGTGTACAGACCAAGAGAGGGACCATGGGCTTATAGTATCTGAGGAACTCAAGGTAGCAAAACAGTGTGACAAGGTGGTGGCCAAAGCCAGAAGAATGTTAGGCTGTATACAGAGAGGAATAACCAGCAGGAAGAAGGAGGTATTAGTGCCCCTGTACAGGTGCTTGGTGAGCTTTTATCTAGAGTATTGTGTTCAGTTTTGGAGACTGTACCTTACAAAGGATATAAAAAGAGGCGACCAAGATGATTTGGGCTATGCCTTAGAGGAGAGGAGAGACAGGGGGCTTATGATACATATGTTCAAATACTTAAAGGGTATTAATGAACAAACAAATCTTTTTCAAGATGGGGGAGCTGTAGAACTAGAAGACATGATATGAAGCTGCAAGGAGGTAGACTTAAAAGCAACATGAGGAAATACTTTGTCATGGAAAGGATGGTGGATGCCTGGAATGCCCTCTGGAAGGTGGTGGTGGGAGCAAAACTAGTGACAGAATTCAAAAAGGCGTGGGACACACCCAGAGGATCACTACATAGCAAGAGGATGGAATCAAAATAAATGCAAATAACTTCTAAATAGAGAGGGTTTCGAAACCTGCATGTACAACTGTGGCACCATACTGGACCATGCTGGTCTTTGTCTGCCATCACTTACTATGTTACAGTTATTGTGTGCTAATTCCCGTTTTAATTGCACTTCATGCAATGGGGTGGTGACTGGTTGGGTAATGGTGGAGAGTGTCAGTTGAGGTGTCGTTAAGTGCACGCACATTAATTGCAGCATTGACTATTAGTGTGCCAAACATTCCCCCATGCTAACGCAATGTGCTCTCCGTGCCACTCTCCACCCTAACCCACCCATTTCCCACCCCATCGCATGATTTGCGGTTACTGCAGGAATTAGCGTGCAATAGCTGTCATGCCTGTGTGGTAAGAGTTACAGTGGCCCCGTGTTGACAGTTATCACGTGCTAAAATGCACATCAACCTCACAGCGCACTTTAGTAAAAAGACCCTTTTTGAGACCCTCTAATGAAATGATGTACATCCCTTCTACTGTTATATATTCCATCCATATTTCTGTGGAAAAAGACATAAATAGTAGGACTCCATTCATTTATTCTCAGTTGTATTTCTGCTGCTCACTGATATATTTACCCACAAGTACAGATAAACACTATGGAGATGCTTTACTTTGTTTAAATGTATTAGCGAAATCACTCATAAGCAAGCAGTGTGTTATCGGTCTCTTTACTTTTCTAATACTGAATTAATTGTCTTAATATACCCCTTGTAGAAGGCAGGGTTAAGCTTATTTTAATGCTAAACTAAACCTATTTTGAATTCATCTTAGTGGGAGAGAGCAAGGGAAAAGGATCATTTAATTAGCTAAGCCTATTCTCCTGGACTTGTGTACTCAATGCAAATTAATATCACTCAGCACACACATTTGCTTAGCCTTGCTGCTGTTTGCAACATGCCAATCCTATCTCCCATCCCACACCTTGCACTTGCACAAGTGATTAACCACACAAAGAGCTCATTTGCCTCCAAGTGTCCTTGCAGGGCTTTCTTCACAGGGAAGAAGAAAGGAGAACAATGAGAGGGCACATGGTCTTTTTCAAGGATGAACCCTGTATTGCAAAGTAACTGATTCTGGACGCATGAAAATGAGTAGACAAAGAACTTTACTGAAGACAATCAATATTCTTCTTTATGAAGCACTGCACCTTGGCTATCAACAATCATAGGTTTTGCCTATTCAAAACTAAACATTTTCAGGTGATAAAGAAAACATGGAGATTACACCTAAACATCAAGGCAGCAGATTGACAAGAGTACAAGAGTATATCACATTTATTTAGAAAATAAATAAAAGAGTGAATAATTATGTCTAGAATAGGCGCTTGCTCTATAATAAGACAAGCGATCTGAAACATTTCCTTCCTTCTTTTCCATTCTGTTGTTGAACCTGTGGCCCCCACAAAACCACCTAGTGCTCTCTCTCATTGGGCTGACCAGCTCAAGTCGCCAGGTCTGGATGTAGGCATAACCAACACAGGCAACTGCCCAGTATGACAAATTTCCAGGCCAGAGATGAGCTTGATCCTGCTACTTTAGGGCCATGGGCATGTGCTGGTTAAAAGGGGTACCACTGAGGAGTCACGTGATGCGGTGAGGGCAGCAGACATGTTCTGTGTGTGCTCCGGTCTCCGCCGGCCCAAACCGGGTTTTTAGTGCCGTTTGGTGGGCAGTCAGTCCCCTAAAAACAAGATCTACTTGGCCGAGAAGCTGGAGCGGAGGTTTGGTGTGTCCGTAGGGTCGTAGAGGCAGAATGGCAGCTTCAGTTAAGACCTCTCGGAAAGAGAAGGAACATGGGGCGGCCACGTTTAAGATGGCCGACAGCCACGTGCAGCCTCCCTCGCCTGATACCCCGGCTTATATAGAGGAAGTCTCTGGGGCAGTGGCTGCTGCGCTGGCTACATAATTTACAGCCCTGCATGAAAAAATGGATATTCTACAGAACTCGGTGAGTGCGCTGGGGTGCCGGCTTCAAGAAGCGGAAGATCGCATTGGGAAAGCTGAAGATAGCGTGCTATCTCTAACGCAGGAAGTGGCGGCCCTGAAGTCGACTGTGCATTTACAAACAACTAAAATAGATGATCTAGAGAATAGATCAAGGCGTAACAACCTGCGGTTGATAGGAATACCGGACTCAATTGCTGACAAAGATCTGAAACCGCATTTGGAAGATATTCTCCCGCAGTTGGTTGAAGGGATCGATGGAGGCGCCAAAATGCTGATTGAAAGAGCACACCGCGTGGGAAGTAAGGAAACCCGCGATCAGCGGCCCCGAGTTGTCCTTGCAAAGTTTCTTTACTTTCCACATAAAGAGGCCATACTCCGAACGGCGCGTCAGAAGGGCGGCCTGATGCACGAAAATTTGAAGATTCGAGTGGCTCTGGACTACTCTGCATCTCTGAGTCAGTGACGTAAAGCTTATGCTCCCCTCTGCCAAAAGCTGATAGAGGCCAACATAAAATTCTCCATGCAGTACCCGGCAAGGTTGCACGTGCTACAGGGCGGAGACCATCGGACATTTGCCTCAGCGGAGGAGGCAGCCTCTTATGTTGAGGCGATTGTGCAGAAAGGGGGCAAATCTCAGCATAACCCTTGAAATCTAACTGGACCCTTTCGTGGAGAGCTATATTATATTGTATCTTGGTCCTGGTGTGTGTGAACATTTCTTGCAGGGAATGCGGGAACTGTGTTCTGGACTTGGACTGGAGGCTCGGGGTTGGCTTACATGCACTGTTGTATGTTAGGGCACTGTACCTGCTGTTAACTTGACTTGAAAGTTTTGTGCGAGGTCCTGAGGCCTGGTGGGGCTGTGCATGTGTTCATGAGGCCTGGAAGGGGTTCCGTGGAAGGCCTACAATGTGGAGCAGAAGTTGCAGGGGGGGGGGCGAAGGGCCTTTCCCCCCTTTTTCTTTTTTCCTTTTAATTTTTCCTTTCGGTTTTGTGGGTTATGGGGGGGGGGGGTTCTTATTTGCTTAACCAGGTGCTTAGCTTTTTTATTACTGTGTGTTGGGGGCCTTGCTAAATATTTTTTGGGGTCCTATCGAAATGGAGAGGGGGTGGGCTTAGTGTGAGGGCCTTCTTTTTTCTTTTCTCTGTCTTTTCTCTTCTTTTCAATGGGGTTGATGGTGGTCAACGGGCTCTTTGGGGTTTTAAATATAATTAAGTGGGGAGTAATGTGTGGACTTTGCCTGTGATATATATTAAGAGATGATTATGATGCATGTTATTTTGTATTTGTCTGCTCTGCTTAGCACCGCTGTATTACCCTGAGTTCTGTTTCCGGGGGCTGTCTTGTGTACTGTGGGGGTGAGATTTGTGGCGGGGGGCTAGGAGAGACCGCACACATCTGAGTTGACTCTATATAGGGAGTATTATGCTATCCAATAGAGGGAGGGTAGGGTATAGTTTGAGACGGGTTGGGGGGGATGGAGGGGGGGTGGGGATGGAGGGGGGGGGTGGGGGGTGAAAGAGGGGATAGTCACGCCCAAGACCTAGGGAGGATGTTTGTGATGCACTACTCGAGCGCTTGCTGGGGGGAGCTCCAGGCTGGGAGGGCCCCCCCTGGTATTTGGTTACTGCCCTGTTGTACAGCTGTAATATTGGCCACCTAACCTGAAGATAATTTCCTGGAATGTTTGTGGCTTGGGGAGCCCTATTAAGAGGGCTAAAGTGTTGCAGGCCTTAGCTAGGCAAAAGGCAGATATTGCCTTACTCCAAGATACCCACCAGACTGCTGAGGAGCACGGTAAACTATGCAGGGACTGGGTGGGACAGGTTTGGGGAGCCCCGGCCCAGGGGAAAAAGGGTGGTGTTGCTGTTCTGATTCATAAATGGGTACGATTCAAGGTTGAAAAGGATCTGGTGGATTCGTCCGGCCGATTTGTATTTCTGCAGGGTACTCTTGAAGGGAAAGCCGTAATCCTGGGTAACCTTTATGGTCCCAATGTGTTAGATCTGGAGTTTTACGCTCGTGTGGCTGCTAAAATAGTGTTATTGCCTGAGTTTATTTATTTACATTCTCTTATATACTGTGCTATTCTGCATCAGTGTGGTTTACATTGAACTATTGTAGTTTACAGGCCTGCACCTGCCACAGAACAAACTGAAATTACATTGAACAGGGCATTATAACTTGGAGATAACTATTTACAGGGAACAGGGGCAATGGAGGGTTAAGTGGCTTGCCCAAGACCACAAGGAGCACCTGTGGGACTAGAAACCCCAGTCCTTCCGGCCCAAGGTTGCTGTCCTCTAGTGGGATTTGAACCCCCGACCTTCCGGCCTGAAGTACATTGCTCCAATCACTAGGCCACTCCTCCACTCCCAGTTCCTGCTGATCTTGGGAGGAGATTTTAATGCTGTCATGGATGTGATGTTGGACACGTCTAGGGGGGAGGACCCAGGGAGAGATTTCAGACAGCACGAGCTATGCTTCAAATGTGTAAGAGGTTGGATCTGGTGGACCCTTGGAGGTTGCTGCATCCGTCCGAAAAAGATTATACTCATCAATCTAGGGCGCATAACTCTAGTGCGCGCATTGATTACTTGCTGATTTCCACTGGTTTGTTTGCTAAGGTTGCGGAGGCACAGATCGGCCCAATTGAAGTTTCCGATCATGCGTTTGTGTGGTTGCAGCTTCACTGGAGCGGGACTAGCCCGAGGGCACGGATATGGCGTTTCCCCCTCGAGCTCTACAGGGATGCTCAGTTTCGTCACTTTCTGCAGAGACGGTGGCAGGAGTTCGAGGCGGATCACCAGGGCCATCAGCATGACCCTGAGTTGGTCTGGGAAACAGCGAAAGTAGTTTTAAGAGGGGATATCATCAGGTTTCTAGCAAGGAAGCGGAGATTGTTGGCGGAATGCATTATCCATCTGGAGAAATTAGTTACGAAGCTGAGGCGCCAATCGGCGCGGAACCCCAACGGGGTGCTTAGGCAGCGAATGTGGGAAAGTCAGGTGGAACTTAATGAGCTTCTGCACCAGCGGGCCGAGAAGACCATCTTGTATACCGCTATCAATTGTATTGCTATGGGGATAAACCAGGGAAGTTATTGGCGCGCTGTTTGCGTGATCCTAGGGGTTCCAGATTGGTGCCCGCTCTCCGGGACGCCTAAGGGGTTTTACAGAGAGAGAGCCCGGAGATAGCCCGAATATTTCGGGCCTTCTTTCAGAAGCTTTATGCGGCTGACCCGGCTTCTCCTATGCATATGAAGGATTATTTGGGGGAGTTAGAGTTGCCCCGTTTAACGGAGTCGCAAAAGACGCAGCTAGACCAGCCTATAACTGTGGAGGAGGTGCAAGCAGCGATAGCTAAAGCGAGCTGTTATAAAACCCCAGGCTCCGACAGACTCGGTGCAGAGTTCTACAAGATTCTTAGCGAACTGCTCTCTCCCACCTTAGCCGCCGTACATAATAGGTGGACGGAGCAGGGTTACTATCGTTGGGGACAAAATCATGCCCACATTGTCCTTATTCCAAAACCAAATAAGGATCCCATGCAGGCGGCTTCCTATCGACCTATATCCTTGCTTAACTTTGACCTTAAATTGCTGGCAAAAATTTTAGCGGAGCGCTTGGCGGGTTTTTTGGGCTAATTGGTTCATGAGTCCCAAGTAGGTTTTGTTAAAAATCGATATGCCGTCCGCAATTTGCGCAAAATACTAACCTCACTGGAGTGGGTCCAGCATAGATGCCAGTCGTCTTTGCTCGTAAGCTTTGACGCTGAAAAAGCCTTTGATAGGGTGGACTGGCAATATTTGAGATATTTACTTCCTTGTTATGTTATTGGAGAAATGTTTTGCAAAATGGTGGGTAGTCTGTATGTGGCACCGACTGCGGCAATCTTATGTAATGGAGTGCTGTCCGAGGCCTTTCCACTGCAGAAGGGGACACGACAGGGATGTCCTCTTTCTCCCCTCCTTTTTGTTTTGTCATTAGACCGAGATAAAGGGGGGTGGATATCGGGAGCTATGAGTTCAAATTAGCCGCCTTTGCTGATGATCTCCTGGTACATTTGCTTTCACCCCGAGAATCCTTACCTCGCTTGTTGCAGGAGTTCCAGATTTTTGGGACCTTTGCGGGCCTTAGTATTAATAGAGACAAATTGGAGGCGTTGGATGTTTCCGGTCAGTTGCGGGGGAGTTGGCAAGGAGATTTCCCTCTGAGATGGGCGGAGGACCACTTTGTGTACCTGGGGATCGTGCTTACTCGTCAGATATCCCAGCTTTATGGGAGCAATTTAGAGTGCGGACCCAACTGTAGACTTGGAGGCATCTCCCCTTATCGCTATCGGGGAGAATTGCAGCGATCAAAATGGTCATTCTGCCGAGGATACTGTACTGGCTGCAGCTGCTCCCGGTTTGGTTATTGCGTCGAGATATTCGGCGGTTTGAAAGGGAATTCCGTGACTTTTTGTGGAGAGGGGGGAGAGCCCGGATTTCTTACCGTCGTTTGGTAGGGAAAGGGCGATATGGAGGCTGGGGGCTTCCGGATTTGAACGGCTATGTCCTGGCTTGCCAGGCACGACATCTGGGTGATTGTTTGGGGGGTACCGAGATATACACTCCAAGAGCCTTGGAGGAGGCATATGTAGCTCCGCATACTTTACAAGCTTTGTTACACCATGAGAGTCGTCTGGTGCCCCGACACCTGTCTGAAGGGGCCTTGTTGGCCCCGGTGAGACGGACTTGGCGGCAGCTCAATGCCTATTGGTGGCAAAATTGGAAAGTCTCGAGCTGGCTGACGGTGCAGGGCAACCTTTGTTTTACCCCAGGTATGGATGCAGCGGTCTTTCGTGTGTGGGCTGAGAGAGGTATTCGCAATCTGGGACATGTAGTCGGTCCTGGTGGGGAAAGTAAGTCGTTTGTCTCCTTATGTCAGGAATACGATTTGGGGCCTAAGCACTTTTTTGCTTACATGCAGATCTCTCACTATGAGGCTTCCCTCCCTGCGGCGGAGCTGCATAGTGCTCGTTCTATGCAGATATTGGAGTTCTTTAGCTTGGGTGCGGAGGAGGCACCATCCATTAGTGTGTTGAACAATAGGCTCGAACCCCTTAGACCTGGTCCGGAATTTAGTGACGTGGAGAGGGCTTGGGCCGTCGAGATGGGGCGGGAGATCCCCCTGGGTACTGTTCTCATGGCTCTTCGATGGATCGGGAACCTCGTGGATGGAGCACGATGGCGTGAAACACAGTTTAAATCTATAACCAGGGTATATATGTCGCCTAGGCGGGCCCTCCGCTGCCACTTGACTTTGGATGGGAGTTGCCCAAAGTGTTTCTCACCGTTGGCGACGTTATTGCATATGTGGTGGAATTGCAAGTTCATCCGACCGTACTGGTTGAGAATCTGCTCTTTTATGACGCGACTCTTGGAACAGCAGGTGGCCTGGGATGCCCCCTTTGTTGCCTTGGATCAGCTGAAGCCCAATCTCCCCAAAGGGAAATGGGAAAGGTAGTTAGTGCGGAAGGCATGTCTGGTGGGTAAGGGGCCCCTTTTATGTAAATGGCGGGAGCGCTGCCCTCCGTCTTTCTGGGAGTGGCGGAACTCCTTCCATCAATTGATGCTTATGGAGGGTAGGGGTGCCAGGGGTAATATTAAACGATGGACCTCCTTTCAGATGACTTGGGAACCATACATTCACGTGTTGAGCCCTAGATGCCGCAATGTTATCCTGCAGCAGGGGAGTTAGTGTGCAGTTTTTCGTTCTGGGTAGTGCGTGCGGAGGCAGCCAGTTGGGGTAATTTGGTGTGGTGCTGGGCGATGATGGGGAGGGGGGTAGGGGGACGGGGATAGAGTTGGGAACTATATAATTGATAAAAGCAGCTGTAACTGTGATTGTCTTCTGCTTGGGGATAAGCAACAACCCCGCGGGCGACTGTTGATTGTTATACTGGTTCTGTTTAAAGGTGGTTTGTAAATAAAGTTATATAAAAAAAAAAGGGGTACCACTGTGGTGAGGTATGACCAGCAGTAGATTGCCAGGCCTTTTCTTCTGAGGCAATGGGGGGCAAAGTGACTTGCCCAAGATCTCAAAGAATGCCAGTGGGAATCAAATCCTGATGGCTTGGGTATAAGGATGTTGCCCTAACCACTAGGCTACTCTTCCATGCTATGAAATCCCTAAAGGCAAATAGCTATTTAATGTAGGAATTACCATGCACTAAGAGCATGGACCTATAGTAACAGCACAACACATTAACTATTAGGGCACACTAATACCATTTTGGGGTGTGGAATGGAGGGGAATGTCTGGGACAACACTTAGTTAACATAGAGATCTTTACTGTACATTAACTGTTAATGTGGCAGATCATGCAGAGTGGATAACACCACCTTAAGAGGTGCAGGACCCTGCATCCACATTATTTGCTGTACAGTTGAGGCATGGCAGTGAGTTGTTCTCTGTATCAATTGCATGACAGCATGTGTTTGTGTGTGAGTCATAGTGGGGTGTTTGTGTGTTGGCGTGTATTTGTGCATGTGTGTCTGGTGGCTCTATGCATATGCGAGGACTGTGTGTGGTGGTGGGGTGCATGCATTTGCTTGTGTGTTGGGGTGGTGACTGTGGATGGATGTATGCTGGACTGCTGAGTGTGTATGTCTATTGTCCATCTGCACTCATTTCTTGTCTCTCTTAGCTTCTTGTACTATTCCCTTTCCTATCCTTCACTGTTCAGCTGACTGCATCCTCGACGATGGACTCTACACTAAAGTGTAGCATGCCTAAAAAGACAAACTAGCAGAGGTTTTCACACACTGCAACTGTTCAGAAGACAAAGCCAAAAAAGGGCAACAATAGGGAGATAGACAAACATGAAATACTATACTCAGAACTTGAGAAATTCCTATCCCTCATATAACATGCCTCTATGCCTGGGTCAAGTAACTCTCCTCTCCTCTCTCTCTTTGAAGTGAAGAACTGTAAAGCTTTTCTAGAGAGATCTGGTTTTCCATAATATTTTGTTGGTCTTACAAGGTTAAAATATTGGGACTTATTTACTTAAGTGTGGTAAGATTGTGCACTTATTATGTGTTAGGAGTAAAAATTAACAAGTGATAACTACAAAGCCACAGAGTCACCTAGTGCTCTCTTTCAATGGGCTGACCAGCCCACGTATCCAGGCCTGGATGCAGGGGTAACCAACATGTGCAAACGCCTAGGGTGCCACATTTCCAAGGTGCCAAATTTCCAAGCCAGAGATGAGCCTAATCTGGCTACTTTAGGGCCATGGGCATGTTCTGGTTAAAAGAGGTGCCATTGTGGCACTATGGGCTTTCTCTTCTGGCTGTCCAATCTTTAAGTTCTCTCATACCCCCCACTCCACTCTCTAGGCTATACTGTTCAATCTTCCCTATGGGCACTAAATTATTAAAGCCGGCCTTGCAAGTATCAGTTTCACTAGGCTCTTGTCCAGCAGATCTCTGCTGACTATAATCACGCTGTCATCCCACTGTTTGGTCCTACACTCTCTGGACTGTCCACGTTGTTGTGGCACTACGGTATCTGTCCAGTTCCCAAAATACAGAATTTAAAAAACAACTGAACTCTAGTCTGCTGTCATGGAATGTGCCTCTAGTGTCACACACTGACCTTGATTGCTTCTATAGTAGGCAAGTTTCTGCATAAAACTTAAAAATAAAAAAAAACCAAACCAATTCCATCTTCATTCTTTGGCAGCAAAGCCTTATTCAGGGGTCAGACTTACAGTATATGCAAGCACTTAAAAAGAAGTGCAGCAAAGTAGCATTTAAATTGCATGACCACACAACGGGTGCCAATGTAATTAGGTGCTGCTCCTGCAGCTTTAAAATTATTCCAAGAATCAAGAGTTCTCTAAACTGAGTGAACACTCTCCTACCAAGCCTAGGAGGACAAGAGTAGCTTCAAAGAAAGCTCCCCAAAACCAGGATATCCCAAAACAACAATGTACCACTGAAGCAGCTCAAAGAAGCTCCTCAAACAGCGTGCTTATAGTGATGAACTGAAGGAGCCAATTGCCAAGATCCTCTGGTAGGCAGCAGACAAAGACACAGAGTCCAAAAATGCTCCCTTTCTCTACAGAGAATTCCATCTCTTGTTCATAAATGCCTGTTGTGTCTTCAGCCATCCTCTAAAAGAAACAAGAGACAGGCACAAATGAAGATTTTATTTGGCTTCATCATCCTAGTTCAATAGTGAGTGCAGATGGCTGGAAGTGAGTCCTCCTGAAGCCTTGCCAAATGGGCTTCACAACTCGTGCTCTTACAAATGTGAGGGCATTATGAAGGCAGCCTTTAAGATCCTCAAAAGGAACATTCACAGGCAAAAAAGGAGACAAGAAAAATACAGTTGAGGAGGTTTGGTCATAGGCAAGTGTGGTGCCCATTTCTTCTAGAATATGGGGCCCCAGGAAAGGGGTTACCAGACTCATTAAACTCAGTGGGAGATAATTCCCCTTGAAAGTTAAAAAATAAAAATTAGTGTAGAGAATATATAGATATCTTCATTTTGCTCCACACTGAGCAAGATGATTCAGCAGTAATATCAAAAGGTAGGGAAAAAGAAAGTAACAAGATGGTAAAATATTCAAAAAATGATAAAGATATACAAAATTGGGTATCATCCTTTCACATTCTTCGACATGTGGTGACTGAGGTTATCCATGCCATAGCCTGTACCTCATTAAATTTGAGGCTAGAATCGCAAAGTGGGTTAGACTATCAGTGGATCTCAGCCCAGTTCTCTGGAACCCCCAGGCCAGTCAGGTTTTCAGGATATCTACAATGAATATGCATGGGATAGATCTGCATGCACTGTTTCCATTGTATGCAGATCTATCTCATGCATATTCATTATGGATATCCTGAAAACCTGACTGGTCTGGGGATCCTAGTGGACTGGGTTAAGAACCACTGGGCTAGATTACGATATCAAAATCCAGAAGCAAATGGCCAGTGACAAGACAATCTCCTAGGTCCATCTGGATGTTGCATTGTGACTTGAGGAGAGAACACTAAGGGGTATGTTTACTAAACTGTCTTAACGTAGCAGCGCCGACGTTATCGCGCGATAACATCATGTATCGCGCAATAACGTCGGCAGCAGCGTTATGGCACACTAACTCTGTGAAAGCCGGGTCTGAAGGGTGGAGTAAGGCTCCCCAGAGGGCAGAGATAGGGGTCAATGGGCGGAGAGTGGGCGGGGAGAGGCTCCAGGCACACTAACGCCGTGAAATGAAGGTCTGAAAATTAGCACCAGTGAAAACCTTGCGTTAGAGGCACATTTGCAGGAGAGAGAAACCATTTCAGTCAGCAATGTACAGCAAAGGCAGGGAAACCCAGAAAAGTGATAGTAGTAATACATGTGCAGGAACCAAAAGGCAAATAAACATAGAAAATGACCAGAACCACATTTGAAATCCCAATAACCAAGCTGGCAAAGCTGGACAATAGAGATACTAATGATAAACATAAAGCAACACTACTGACAAAGCGTAAAAAGGAAGATATCATGTTTGAAGGGCCTATGCTCTGTCCCCCTACAAAGTGAATGATCCCACATTGAAATAGCGGTGATCAGGGTTTTTGTCGTTTATATTGGGCAGGTTTGTTATGGCGTGCACATGTGCAGCAACAGCAGAGTGGGCATGTAGGAAAGGGCAACTGTACTGATGCTGTAAATGGGATACAAGGGGCTGCAGGCGGCACATGCTGTGGTCCAGCTGGGGCACAGTGCGGACTAGGCAGATGCCTAGGTGGCACATAGGAATGCCAAAACTATAAATCAGAAAGACAGCAACTGACGAGGGTCCAACATGGGCACGAGTGTGTCTCCCACAGTGTCACAGGGGATATTACCCAGCATGTACCCCCAAGGGCACATAACATTGGCAGGCGGTGCGGAGGGTGGGGGGGGGGGGGAAGCGCGCATTTCCATGTAGGCACCCCTACCCGAGAACCCACACCATAGGCAGCTGCCTACCAGCACACTGGATGGCCTGGGACTGCGCACCACCAGCACCACTGGCATAAAGGCATGTCAGCATGGTGGCGGAGGGGTGCTGGTGGCGGAGGGGGCAGTGGCAGCTGCCCACAGCAGACCACGGCCAAGCCCAGTTTAGGTGGGTGCCATGCACTGCAACAAACAAGGTCTGTCCGATGAACAGTCATGGCATCCCCAGGGAATAATCTGCCCCTGTGGCAACTGTTTGGTGCAGTACACACAGCCAGTGTGTTCAGGAGCAGAAGGTCACAAGTTCAAGTCCCAGCTGTGGCTCCTGCCAACCATGTCCCCATGTTTCACCCAGTACTAAACCATGGTAATAAAGACAGAATCTTTATTGCAGATAAAATAAACATGCCTGAAACGCCTATATTTTACCGTACAGAGCACAGACACCATAAACATGTGCAATCCCTAGAGCAGAGTTTCCCAACTGCAGTCCTGGAGGGCCGAACACCATTCAGGTTTCATGCTGTCCCTAATAAATATGCCTGCGCTGCATTAGTATGCGCCGCCTCCATTGTATGCAAATGTATCTCATGCATATTCATTAGGGACAGCATGAAAACCTGAACAGTGTTTGGCCCACCAGGACCGGAGTTGGGAAACTCAGCCCTAGAGCAGAGGCCAACAGGGGTACAAACACACACACCCACAGGCTCCACTATCCAAAGCCTCATGGAGAGTCAGGCTGTTGGGCCCTGCGTGGAGCAGCATCTCCCAATACTGGCACCTGCATACCTTAGCAATGCCGTCCTAAACTTGGGAACACGTTCCACATATATCAAAAGGTTGCTATGATTAATGACAGATAATGAATCCTAAGTTAAACACGATTTGTTGATAGAGATTCATCATAGCAACCTTTCTGATATCTGTGGAGTGTGTTTTTAGTTATTGATTCTGACAGTGTTCACCAACCCGGGGAGTGACCCCAACAGTTTTGTGTATCATAGCAATGCCTGCACTGTGCCCAGGACTGGTGTGGCGGCCAAGGCTGCCACAAACCTCTATATTTGCACAATGCTGGCATAGGTGTGGGAGTGTGTGTCTGTCTATCCAGTGTGTTGTGGCTGCATACACCTTACTGAGCCCACACTGCTTGCACTGTTTCCAGTGTTAGCCTGCCAATGTGCATAATGAGGAGCAAGGTACTGTGGGTATGGCCCGGACAGGGTGGCTTGGGCATGATGCATCTGCACAGGGTATAGGGCAATGGCTGGGACACTGTAGTGCCCGACCATCACCTGCACGGACAGGGTGGCCACAGCATGTCATGCTGGGAGGTCACTCTCATCCTGACTGAGCAGTGATCACGGCATGGCTAGGTTCCCCCATAGTGCTATACAGTATTTCTCTCAAGTGATATTTATGGGTTCTCTTTTCTGGGGCCCAATCACTGACATACCTGCTTGGTGTGTGTGCTCAGATCCTCCAGAAACATGCACTATGTACTAGCTAGCAGACTGTCTGCAGTTAGCATGTGTATGGCTGGAATGCCGTGCAGTGGGTGGAGACTGACTGTGCTCTCTGCTGCTGAATGTCAAATAGTGGTGGGGGGCAGCTGAGCTTCTCCAGACAGATCTGAATCGACTGCCCTGTAGGGTGCCTGTTCCCCAGCAGGACTGGGGTTGATGGTCCTCTCTACTGCCACCATTGCAGAGATGTACAATGTGGATCTGTTGGTGGGAGATCCTGTCCCTCCCACCCTGAGCCACAGCAGGCAGGTTCGGTGGTACTACATAAACCGCTTTTGGGTCCAAACACCCCCCCTTCACCTATAACATGTGACCATGCCACCCATACAGGATATGCACTATTCTGGGTGCATCATAGTCCACAAGGGCTAGACGTGACTGGGAAATACAGATGGACACAGGTGTATCCTAGGTGTGTCTGCAAAGACTACCTATCACACACAGGCACTGATGGGGACATGCAGCATAGCCTATCTCAGCCAAGCCAGCTGCTGCGGACCTGGTGCTGGGTGCCCCACCTCACCCTCAGGGTGAGCACAGGACCCGCACAATGTCACAGTCTGTAGCTACTCTGTGCCAGTAACACACACGGTCAGTTCCCCCTACCAGGCTTAGGTGCTGTGGGGGTGCATACCCCATTATGTGATCAGCTGTAGACTGCTGATCTGCATGTGCAGTGCATCATGTGTATGGGTGGGTTTACCCTATCCTGGTAGCCACTGCAGACAGTTTGTGTGGTGACCTGCAGTCTTTCTGTAGCCAGCCAGCAGCATGGTAGTAGCTATGGAGATGTAGCCTACTGGTTACTTCAATGACTGTGGAGGCAGAGGTCAAGGGTTTAATCCCACAGTGGTGTAATCTCAAAAGGCTATCTGAGGCATTTTCTTTTAATTTAAATCAGTGCTGCCAGGAGAAACACCTTCACAGTGCTGTAGCCTAATGTGCCTCTATGGCGCCCTATAGGGCACATTATAGGGTGCCTTGGCAGACAGGGCACTTTATAATATGACCTATGGGGCGCCTTATAAGGCACCTTATGAGGCACCTTATGTTATGGCACTGTGAGGGTGTTTTTGCTGGCAGCACTGATTTAAATGAAAAGAAAATGCCTCAGATAGCCTTTTTAGATTACACCACTGCAGGATCAAACCTATGACTTCTGCCTCCACAGTCATTGCAGTAACCAGTGGGCTACATTGTTATAGCTTCTAACACTGCACTGGCATTTACTTAGGGTTAACGCGCGTTAATGTGCTGCGGCGCCCACTATTGCGCGATACATATTCTTGCTACCTTAGGACTGGAACGCCTACTCCTTATATGGCATTCTTCACATTATTGCTGCAACTAGCGCTTGTAAAATTAGGACGGTTTAGTAAACATACCCCTAAAGGTTTACTAAAGGCCAATGCACTTTAAGTGCCACTGCATCCATAGAAATAAAGGAGCCCTGGGTCCTTAACACGTGTTAATTTAATTAATATGGGTTAAAATCTTTAGTAAACATGCCTCTAAATATATCCCACTCCTCTCCGGCCTCACTGCCCCCCCCCCCCGCTGATGCTGCCACTGCTAATGCCCCCCCTCTAGCTGCCACCATCGCTGCCTCCCCCCCCCAGGCTGCCACTGATTCCATCTAGGAAGGGGGAGGCAGGCAGCGGTAGCGGCATTTGCTGCCACATTTGGAAATTCTGCCGCTGTTCGCCTCCCCCCTTCCCAAACGGAATCGGCGGCAGATGGGGGTGGTGGCGGCAGCCACCAATGTGTGCCGCTGCTGCTGCCGCCACTGCTGCACATGTGTGCCACTGCTACCACCCACCCGGTCTGGTCACCCTCCCTAGGCAGCCGCCTAGCTCACCTGGTGGATGGGCCGAACCTGACTCCTCTTCTAGATTTCGGAAATCATAGCTCTACAGTACCACCTTTGGGAAGATGGGCCTGCAGACTTTAAACCCAGGCTACAGTACCTAATGTGCAAAATGTAGATTCCAGCATTCCTTCTAGGAATGCAATGCCCAGCACACACTTACGTTCCTCATGAAGCAGACTGAAAACAGGAGAGCTCAGTTGCCTGCATGCCCCCTCCCCCTCAGACCTGGTAATGGCTTGAGCTCCCACTGCTATTAAAATAGCAGAATTGGGGCTGCAGGCCTGTGATCACTGCTTGGATGCTGAAACACTAAAAGGTTTCTCATTTGTTACCATAGCCCTAGAATATCCATCTCAGGCAGCAATGATTTGGAACATAGGCAGGTACCCTACTGAAAGATACAGAAAGAGTTTGAGAAGATTTTTAAGCAATTTATGCTCCTAACTTTGAGAGTTATGCTCTTAAATTGGTTTCTTTGAAAATTTACTAGGGCTGAATGCCTAAATTTATACTTAAAGTTTCACTAAACTCCTAAATTTAGGCGCATAAAAATATTGTGGCAATAGAGATACATCTAGGCTGGAGAAAAATTAGGAACTTAGCACTGATTTTCATCACTAAGCTGGTTAGTTAGGCTCATAAATCTATGCAAGAGAATGGCAGGCCTAAATTTTGGGACATACGAGCCAATTCTTTTAGCTGGGGTGGTCAGTGCCTTTTTAAACAGTGGCGACTGTGGAAAATTTTAAGTGTCGGTATTTGGAGAATGGCCAGCTCTGAATATGCAGATTTGGTGGTGGTGTGTGCCAGTCACTATCCATATAGCAGTGATATTCAGTGCCTTTATATGGGTAGCTATCCGGATAATCAAATGGAGGAGAGATTGAATAAAAGTACATAGAATAAGGAGATCACGCAATGCTGGTCTATTACCAAACTAGCAAAAAATACATTCACTCTTTACCCTACATGACTGTGTTTCGGTATGTACCTTTGTCAGGAATCTATTTAATAATAATATAGAAATGTATAACGTTCATAAGGAATTAGGAGATCAGAGAATAAAAAGTCAATATGCTCAGCAGACAAAATATAATGAAAATCATAACCAATAAATTAATAAAACATTAATTAATAGAATGTTTATCATTTTACTAATTTATTTACATAAATTTTACATGCAGGACCATCCACATTGAAAGGGTCTTCCTAAGGTGCCTAGCAATGGTTACAGTTTCAGTTTCCATTTGTATTTAAATTTTTGCTGCCTTTATTTTAACTCCACTCCTACTTATTTTATTTTTAATTGAGCTACGTTATAATTTGTTATGACATCTATTTTATTAGCTCTTTTAATATGTTCTCTGTAATTACCATATAATGTGTACTGCTTTTTTGTTAACTTTGAAAGATAGTCTATCAAATTTAATAAACAGAATGCAACCACCCGGGACGTTTTTCGGGGGGCAGTATAAGGGTTGGTTTCCCCAGTTGTTAAGTCTATCATTTATCATGTATTTAAAATTTAATATACCGCTCTTGACGTTAGCAGACAGAGCGCTTTACATCAATAAAATACATATATATAAAATTAAAGAAAGGAACGACAATTAAAAATAGGAAAGATAGAGTAAGAACAAAAGAAAGAAAAGATTACGTAAGCAATTACATATCGGTAACATGGAGTGCTGAGTGTATGATGGCATAACCCAGGGGTGTAAGAACACAGTGGGGATGAAATTAGCCATAAATTTAAGGATAGGACTGGAGATGTCAGATGGTACAAAGATATATTTATTTTTCTCCAGATAATCAGATGGAATTACAAGTAAGTATTTGAAAATATATTTTCTGTGTCAAAGATAGTCATTAAATATGTAAAAATCTATTGGGCCCGATTCTGTCCCAGACGTACATCTCCTCTGTGCATCTGGTCTGAACCAGACGCACAGAGGGGATCGCGATTCTAATCCCGCGGGACACGTCTAGCCCCACAGGATCAGAATCGCAAATAGTCCTGCACGTGCAGGCCAGGACAGCGATTCTATCCGGCCTGCATGTGTAGGACTGCACCCGGCTAACTCAGTCAGGGCATTTAAATGGGGCCACGGCGCCATGTTGCCAATTAAAATAGATCTTGCCAGAAAAAAACTAATTTAGAGCTCAGATGGACTTTCACTCTCTCTCTTTCTCTGCACACCCCTTCTCTCATTTCAGTTTCCCTCCCAATCACTCCCAGTTTCTTACTCACTTTCTCCAATACCCTTACTCTCTCTGTCTCTTCCACACACTTTCTCTTCACAACAATTATACTTCACCTCACATACAGACACCTTATATTCTCATTTCTATTTTACTACCTATATCCAATCATTCTGTCTCTTAAATTTATCCTTACAATTCTCCTATATATTTCCTTACCTTGTTTCCCTAATTCAGGAATCTCTACTTTTCTAACAATATTTCTTTCTGTGTCTCCTTAATTTCCTTATCTCTCAAAATTACCCCCCACACACCAAATTCTATCCTCCTTCCCCAAAACCACTTTCTTCCCAATTATTCTGCCTTCCTTTCCTCTTGCCTAACCTCTCTTTCATTTTTGTCACACTCACTTCCCTTTCACTCTTCTCTTTCTCACAAAATCAAGAAAAATAAATTAAAAACACTCAAATTCTCTCATGCCATTCCTAATATCAATCAGTCTCTCAATTAAACCTCACACATTCCACAAAAATCTACTCTTTCAGGGCCCTGAACTCAGACAACCCAACACACAGCCACACTCTCCTTCATCTAGACACCAAATGACAATTTTCCATCAGTACACCAGTATGCTAAACTACCTTCCATAACGTTTTTCCACCCTCTGACCCCATTAAAGAATCCCATTCTAAATGAAATAAAACCCTTAATTTTCCCTAATTCCTAAAATAAACCCCATAAGAATAGTTTCCGACCCAAAATGGAAATTACACTTACCTGGTAATTGTTGTTCCTTGAGGGAGTACAGTTCAGTCCTCCACCACTGGATAGTGCACCTCCTCCTGCAGCATGGAGACTGGACAAGTCAAACTTGTGACATCACCAGGTATATCTTGCTGGTCTTCTCCCATCATTCCCCAGTGACCTACTGACAAAGCAGACTCAAAGGAACAACAAATGAGCAGTTAAGGAATTAAATACAAAACTATGCTTAAGCCCCAACTTTTAAACTGCAGTGCACTGAAATAAAAGGCAAAGAACACCCTCCTCCTCCACCCCATCCTCTTGCGCGCAGACCATAGCAAGACCGACAGAGGGAAGGAAGGAGGACTAAAAGATCACAGAAAAAAAACTGCTCTCGTGATCATTGGCATAACATAACACGCTGCCTACTTATGGGCCGACAACCCCCCCCCCCCAAACCAACGCCTCGCGTCTGAGACATTCATCCCTGGGTGGGAATGAGGACTGAACTGTACTCCCTCAAGGAACAACAATTACCAGGTAAGTGTAATTTCCATTTCCTTATCGGTCCTACAGTTCAGTCCTCCACCACTGGGATGTAACAGAGCAGTAATCCTTGGGAGGGACCCTTACAGCCATAGCGCCGCACCGCCGACCCGAAACAAGCAACGCTCGGCACCTGAACTGCCAATGGTGCCAATTGAAAGTATGGCAAGACTACCATGCCACCATTCTGTAACTTCTGCGCAGCCAGAACCACCCACCGTTCTGTTCAGGAAGTTGTCTGCCCTCCAGACAAAGGAAATCGCAATCCCACAAAGTCCTGACTCCCAGGTAAGAACCTAGCCTCAACTAATGCCTTCCTGGTACCACTGAACAATGACATTAGACTGCCGGGAGGAATTTGGCAGACCCTGAAAAGACCAAGTACCGAACCCCTGTTTTTTGGTTTTTTTTTTTCTTTTTATTGTTGTTTTTGTAGGTAAAGAATCCCCAGTACTTAACCGTGTGACCGCGGAACTCTGTTTACAGCCAAGAGACGCAGACTGGTAACAAAAACCTTCTCTTCCAAGAACCCCCCCCCAAAAAAGGGAACGAAACCAACAGCTTCAAGAGAAGGCAGAACTGCCAGGGTTAAGAGGGAGACCACTTTCCGTAGAACCAACTGACCCCGAAGAACAAGAACGGTTCTAACCAATACCAGTCTTGCCAACCAAGCTCAGCAAGCCAAGCAGCTAGCCACAAGACCACTGTCTCTCAAAACCTAGCCTGCAACTTTACACCAGGGCTCGAAGATTCACCAGCGACGGCCCCCCCCCCAGGATGCAACTGAGGCCCCACGAAGAAGCCACCATCCTGCGGACGGGTCGCGACCGGCAACCCCGAGACCCATAGAACTTGAAACCGTGAAAGACGGGATCGGCCGCCAAACAGAGCAAACCTGGACGACACGCCATACCCGCTCCTGCAACAGGGAATGGTACGACCGCCTGCCTTGACGTAGGTGAGTCACCCGAGATCCATAATAGGCTTACCTCCTTAACCTAGGCCTTTTCAAATGCTAGGTCGGAAGAGAAGAACCAATTGCCTGCGATACAACAATAGAAACCTTGGTCAACCGAGTCGCCGCCGAGGAGCACCGCCGAGGAGTCCCGTGTACCTGCCGGGCCAGGTCGGC
This sequence comes from Ichthyophis bannanicus, assembly GCA_033557465.1. Lineage (NCBI taxonomy): Eukaryota > Metazoa > Chordata > Amphibia > Gymnophiona > Ichthyophiidae > Ichthyophis > Ichthyophis bannanicus. Next base: position 190,336,114 of record CM066038.1, on the reverse strand, counting down.
TCCCCACAGGCACCTAGGCCAATCAACGCATCCACAGCACTCTCTCTGGACACGGCTGAACGAGGTGCTTCACTTGCCCCATGAGCACCACGTCAGGGTAAGAACATTGCGAAGGCGTTTGCTGAACAAAATTGCATAGGAGCAACGATGCCCTCCGATATCCTCCTCCGCCTACTACTGCCACTAAAATATGCGCTTCAGCCAAAGAAAGAGCACCCTGGTGGCCAGGATCGGAGGGCCTCTCCGACGCCTGTTCGTACGAAAACTTCCTTGACGAAGCTGCCATTTAACGGCAATTCTCTGGACTCCACCTGAGAAAAGTTCCTGCCTCACACCTGATGTACACCATGTATGACCACACAAACCCCGAAGACGAGACTCCCGCTACGCGAATGGAGCCCTAGACTCCTCTATCATAATCACCCTGCTTGTATCCTCACGCCAATATAGAAAAACCACTGCGATGTATCTGCCGGACAGACCTGATCCTTTTGCATCCTTCACTCTGATTTCAAACGTTTGAAACGCCAGAGCGAGCTCACTCAGCTGCCAACGCCTGCTTGACCCAAGGCCTGCTTGCTCTTGCCAGCTTCCTGTGGGAACGGAACCCTGTAATGAACACACAAGCCTGCGCTTATCAACAGCGGAACCCACTGCGCCAGACCCAGTGGCGTGCCTGCCTGCCCGATCTCTTTGAGACAGTCCCACCATCAAGGGACTCCCTGACCTGTGCGAGACATGAAAACCGTATGCTTAGAGGACCATTCCGGCTCGACCCTCACTACAAAGTACCTTTTGTAAGGGACGCCCGGATGCTCCGGCTCACGGAGCCACCCTAGCAGAAACCCTGTTCCCCCTGGAACATCACAACGTACTAATAAACCCTGTCTGTGTCCTATCCAGATCTTGAGACACACCAAGGTACTTTTGACCGCCTTGAGCATGCCAGTGCGTCTGAAGAAACGTTACCTTTCTGGGCGTAATTCGTACCCCTTCAGCTCTGGACTTAGGTCGAACACCCCTCGCGGAGGCAAGGAAACGAAGATACCTTCTCCACGCCTGAGACTAGTAGTGCAGAGAAAGAACCAAGAATCTGCAAAGTCTGAGAAAATTGCCTTAAAAACTGCTCAACAAGAAGTTTTTATGAATTCATAAATCTGTCATTATTCTCCTGTGTTCTGAGGATAGAAATGTTTCAATACTTGCATTCCGAGAGCTAGAAACGACCTTGCAGCAGAGAAGTATCTATGTTTGAGACTAGGCCATTGTTAAACTGACCCGTGAAGGGGGAACAGGGTGCTAGGCCCAGAAATGGTCCCTGACTGGACAGGTGCAAGAGGCATTGGGAGCAATAGAAAGTTTGCCTGTATCCAACGGAAGAAGGTATATAAGGAATTACTTCCTGGACTCCATTGCTCAGTCCTCTTTGAAAGTTACTTTGTCTGAGCCTTGTGCACCATAAATTGGCTGGGAACCTGCAACCAACTCCTGGGATAATTCATTGTGTGCACTTCGCTGCAACAATTGCATACTGGATACTGAAACTTAGGTGTCTGCACATACTCCTAGCTGAGGCCAGACTAAACCCAGGTAAAGAGACTGCCCCGGCTATTGTTCTGAAGGCCACCTCCAGAGAATCCCACCTTAGTAAGGACGGGACAACGGAACAGCAACAGTGCTTTGCCTTAGCGTACCGAACATACAGCCCATGGAACTGATAAAGAAATAACAGGCCTATACTACAATATATAATATATTAATAAAAGAAAATCATCAAAATAAATGAAATGAATATCACTTGACTAATGTCTTCTACACGCAGGGCCTGTCAGCGCATCCGAAGATAAGGCCCCATCGCTGCTCTCGTGTTGGGGTTCTTTTTTTTTTTTTTCCAAACAGATAAGTGGAAAAAGAAAACCCAAACCAAAAGACACTAAGCCCACCAGCTTCCTTAAACAACTGCCCAACGGAAAGAGAGAGGCTCCACGAGAGCCCAGTTGACTGTAGGAATTGTTGCACTCGCTGACTCGCCGAGCCGTGCTGTCCCTGCCATGCAAGTAAAAGGCGCGGAAAACCACCAAGAACCATCTCCATATCACAAATCCAAAAGTTCTTTAGTCTTCCGTCAATCTAACCTGAATTTAACAGAAATGAAAATGAAACAAAAATTAAAGTAAAATAACTTAATCTAGGCTAACCTACTGTAAATTAAGTTAAATAAGCCGAATTCACACAGAATTTAAGCTCCTGTCAATGAGCTTCATCTGCCCCGCGGCCAGAAAAAAGTGCGGGAAGAAAAGCCCGCCAAAACGCGATGGGCCTGATTGCCACCGCGATCCCCGATGTGGCAGTAAAACTCTTCCAGCTGAGCTGCAGCACCCGAGGCCCTTACCTGCCTATCGGGAACCGCAAGACAGCAATTTTGACCTCGCCGATGCGATCGGCAGCCCTGCTATCCATGACACTGTTCACACAGTATTGTAAGCAGCGGTCGCGGAGAGAGCTCTCATACCCCAACTGCTCAGCCAACGCCGAAAATAGCATGTTGCGAGCACCGGAGCTGACATCAGAACCTGCTGCCCTGCTGCACAATTCCCCTCCGTTCAATCTAGGAGGGGAGAGCAACTCACCAAAAACAGAGAACTTGGGAGGTGAAGGGCATCAACTCAAGCAGGATCAAGCCGCGCCATGTTTTTTTTTTTTTTTTTAAAGTAACAGCACAAAATAAATGAATAAATGAATAAAGTAGCTGAAGGTGGAGAGGGTGGAAAACCGAATTCAACCAAGTGTTGCCTGCAGATTGATAATGAAGGTCAAGTGGCAGAAGATACAGCCAACCAAATGAGAAAGCAAGCCCATGCACCAGTTCAGGTCCGGCATGGTCCGCAACCTGATGAATGGTCCGGCTCCACGCCTTCAGGGATGGGCGGCCCGAAAAACACCCGCATGCATTGTATCACCACTACTGTCTATATGCTTGTTTCTCCCATATATCAAGATCCAAAATTATCCCTTGATTGCAAAGTGCATTAACCTGAGAGCAGGAAGCCCAATCAAACCCCTGCAGAAACTCAGCTGCACCGGCTTTCCACCTTCAGGGTGGCCATCACCAACGGGTGCACTCACGCTTGACTGAACCAACCGTATCTTAGGCCATACCTATGCAATTGGATATGTGTACCCCCTATTGTTGTTTTTTTTTTTTTTAACCAGAGCCCACGGCTCCCCGACCTACAATAACAAGGTTGGACTAATTAATAAGCAATAAAGGAACAAATAACCTCCGCCTTAACTGTTCCTGCCGACGAGAGCTGCGCTACAGCAACCCCCGATGTGAGCTGAGCCGCAGCGGGCCGCCACGCAGCAAAGCCTGCGGGTACAAAATGGCTGCCACTGTTAGCAGTCCTGATTTGGCGCCAAATACCATTCCCTTACCACAAAAGGGACGGTTATCCGGCTCACTGTCCGCTGACAGCGCGGACCCGCTGCATTAATTCCCCGCACAATGAACCCAAAAGGATTTCTTACCATGCCTCGCACCTCTCCAGCTTGTGCGGCACTACTCCACACAGGAGTAAGTTGCCAGCCGCAGAGCGATCTCACCTTTCTCCTGCCCCTCGTCCCGGCACAGCACAGCAGCGCGGAACCGGCAGAGAGGCACGTTGTGCGTGTGTTGCAGGGCTCCTCTCCGTACAGTCAAGGAGGGGAGAACTGCCAGGGGAAACTGGACCACCGCTCAAATAACTAAAGAGAGAAAGGGCAGCCAGACCGCAGTCGAAGCAAACGCCGCTACCGGTGTCCTCTTTTTTTTTTTTAAACATCGGCACTAGAGAGATGACCTAAACTAGATTAAAGGAAAATAAATCAGAGAGATGAAAACAAATTTAAAACCCTAAAGAAACTACCCTAACTGCTCCTTATCTTCCCCTTTTAGTGAGCCCAGCACCTAGGCTCACTACATCCTCCTGCTGCATGGAGACTGGACACACTGGGGAATGATGGGAGAAGACCAGCAAGATATACCCGGTGATGTCACAAGTTTGACTTGTCCAGTCTCCATGCTGCAGGAGGAGGTGCACTACCCAGTGGTGGAGGACTGAACTGTAGGACCGATAAGGAATAGACATTTACTGAATGATTTCTTCATGTACTGCCTCTGTAGTACAGATTTTCCTCTAACTGCGTCAGACACAGTTCAAAACAGATGAGCAACAAAGTATCTTGATGATATCACTCCTCCCCTCCCCTTGCATCCTGGTATTTTATAGTATAAAACTTCATTTTTATAAGCTTTTAAACACTTTTATTACATTTTTTTCACAGAATAGTTTGCCACATGCCCAGCATATGAATTGAACAGTTGTAACACTTTTAAAACACATTGCACTTCTCTAGACAACTCGCTAAAATTGCAACTTTTTAAAACATTACATGCATAAACCAAACACTTTTGCCAGGTCTCTGGACCTCAAGGACACCTATTAACTCCTTTAAACCTTTTAAAACGTAAAAAATATGCTTTTAAAAGCAAGTGTAGGCCCTGCCCCCAAATTTCAATGACCTCTTTTAAATTTAACGCTTTAAATGGTATAAAAAAGCATTACAAAACTCATCAATCCCTATTCTCTCTTTTCTGAGTCTTGAAAGCCTTTAATTTTCTTTTTGACTGTATTTTGGCCGTTGTAATGGAGCTCAGCCCCTTTAAGGCTGACTTCACCCTTTAAATAAGGCCTACCATGGGCCTTAAACCTTACTTTGCTACCTCAAACCACAAATTCCTCATTGGGCCAAACAGGCCCAATTTCAGGTGCTCCTGTCCTCTATCTCTATGCCCGGGCTCCTCTGAGCCCCCTCCAATGGCCCAATCTCATTTCTGTGCCTTCCCAGATAGCCTGATTCAATTCTTGGCCTTCTAGCCCCTAAATATACCCATTGGACTCCTGGGGCTCCCTGCCACTGCTGGCCCAGGACAGGACTCATCAGGCCCAAACACCAGAACACTTGGTCTCCTCTTCCAGCATCGGGCACTGCTGTGGCATTCGTGGTCCTCCCTGATGCTCAGAGCAGCCCCCCCACTGCAATCAGGAACAACCACGAACACCACAGCTGTACCCGATCGCAGCAGCCGTTTTCTCCTTCAAACATGCAGGCTGGGCTCCGGAGTATATCTTGGGTGCGCGGCCTGCCCGGGCCCATGCCTGCAGCTTCTCCCGGCTCACTTCATTTAAAAAAAAAAAAAGTGGCCGATAGATCTTCAGCTGCTCTGCAGCCCTGATGCACTCCTTTATTTTAACCCCCCCACCAGCCGCCAGCTCATTGTCGAAGCTTCCGGAGCCAACTCTTCTTCTTTTTTTATTTAAAGAAAAAACGTGCGCTCCTTTCCAGCTGCCCCCGCAGCCCCAATGCTTATTTTTACTTTTATTGAGGCTGCTTGCAAAAAAAACAACCCTCGGGTACCTCCAGGCTGCCTCTGACAGCCCCAGACGCCCTGCAGACCCCGGCAAGGTAAATTTAATTTATTTAATTTTTTTCAACTAGTTACAATAAGCATACTGTAGGCAATGTTCCCTCTAATTTTCTGTAGGCTGTGTGCGCATAAAATATCAGCTGTGTGCAGCTTTTGAAGGAAGGTTAAATTTTTGTGCGCCACATAACGACACTCGGAGTTATATACTTTAAAATTTGACTACACGTCAGAATACAGTATGTGCACCACATTGATTTTAATCAAATTAAATGAAAATAGACGATTACTAAATGAAGCGGGAAATTTCTAGTAATTACAATCATAACTTTAAAATTTTAAGACGTCTGTGTTGTTTTCTATCAGAATCAGAGCCGTAATTTTTGTGCGCTCTGTTGTAAAGTATGTGCGCATGCACACGCGCACAGCTTAGAGGGAACAGTGACTGTAGGTATACGTAATGCTACATTTAATTTCATTCAGTTGACAATGGCCATTTGGGATATCTTCCTCTGGGAGATTTTACTCACATCCTTCTATGGCAAAGCTATGTAGCAGGAGAAAGCACTGTTTTAGCAAGCACATTTATTTTATTTTATTTTATTTTATTTAACAGGTTTTTTTATACCACTTTATCATTTCAATCAAAGTGGTTTACATTGTAACTTAAACTTGCTAAACGTACATTAAACAGGGACATTGATAACTTGGATTTTTCTGAGCAATGGAGGGTTAAGTGACTTGCCCAAGGCCACAAGGAGTGCTAGTGGGAATCAAACCCTGGTGTCTGGGTTCCCAAGCCAGTGCTCTAACCTTCCTGCGGGGGTGACTTTAGTGCGTATTTCAAGTGTGTTTGGTGCACATAGACATGTTCTTTGGAGCAGCATTCATCTGGAAACATAAAGGAGACGTTGCTTTTGGCATTGTTCCCTACTGTTGTGGCATTTCACTTATGCAGGGTTGAATCAGCAAACAAGCATGTTGTCTTCAATTCTGACAACAGTCATTGTAAGCATTATAAATATACTATATATGCCTGTACTCATGGGGCAGCGGATGCCTAGAAATAATTAGTATTGCATTAGCTTTGTTACAATTTCTTGAACAAGGAATCCCACATTCCAAGGATAAATAACAAAATGCTGACTCTCACTTTAGGTGGTCTTTTATACCAGGGATAGACAAAAGAGGGACACTAGAAGCCAGCATTATCTGGAGGCTTTCCCCCATAAGGCATGGGATCTGATCTTACATTTCCTTGACAAGCTACTTCAGGCATTGACCGACCTGTAAAACAACGCTAGCAAGCCTCCTTTAGTTCAAATTTGAGAGAAGGAAATCTGTGATGTCATGCCCCATGCTAACATCTTGATTGGCGAGATTATTCATTTTAGCTAAGGTCCTTGAATGCAATGACCCCACCTATTATGATGCTTGTCAGGGGATAAGCAAAGACCCAAGAATAGCAGGAGGCTCCATAACTCACCATAACCTCAGGGATTTTACTCAAGGCCCTACTCTGTGTGTTTTCAACCATTACAAGGTTGTTTGTATGCACTTTCTCCCTTGCCTTCTTGGGTGCCTTCAAAGCCAGCAGGCTGGTCCAATGGCAAGCATTCACCAGTTACCTCCTGCTAATTGGTACATATATGACTATGCTTCAAGAGATTCTTTCCTTCATGCTGCATAGATCCAAGGGTGAAACATTTGGCAATTGGACAGTTATAAATAACATTGATAGGTATAAAAGGTCTACTTTTTTGTCTACTGTAGAATCTCAGTAGATTTCAAGCAGTCAAGTCAGTTTATGCCCAGTGGCTCTCAGTCTATGGATAGGTTCACAATAATCACATTCAAGGTCCATAAGGTGCTAAAGATGACATTAGCGCAGCTGGATCTTGTAATGAATCATTTCGGAAAACAGTGCTCCTAGATAGGAGCAGCAACACCTGCTTTCATTTTAGCTGTACAACCAGCAAAAATTCCGATCTAGTAAGGAACCAAATCTCCGTATGTAACACTAATTTTTTGGCGCTGCCAGCCCAGTGAAAAGAACGAGTCAATTCACCACCGTGGCCACTCCGTTTTAATAAAGTGATTTTTAAAAAAAACAGCTTATCCCCTGTACTAAGCTGATTAACGACTTATTTCAGGCTGTTCAGAACACCACAGAAACCAACGACGTGACACGTTTCGGGTTCAAAAAGTTGATAACCCTGCTTCAGGTCAATCTCAGCGTGGTCAATCTTCAGCCATGAAAAATTCTTGCTAGAGAAAGTGCCTTAAATATTCCGGCACGGCGTCTGATCACACAGCTGACTTTAGCAACCTCCAACCAAAGGAGTTGAATCAGGGCAAGCCAATCAGAAAAGGGGGGAGTTTCACCATTCAGAAACCCCACCCTAGGTGAGAGGCTGTAGTATGTCAATTGCCCCTAAATAATAGTGTACCAATCCAGCTGCATGTTTAAACCTTTAGGGTGCACCATATTCAATAAGTAAATCCATCTCTGTCCCAACTTTTGTAAACACTGAATACGATCCCCACCCTGCGGATCTGCTGGTACATGATCTAATACACGCCAGTGAAGAGACTCAAATGTATGTGTAGTTTCAACACAATGAGCCACCATTGGCGCCGCCAGATTCCTTGTACGAAAACGTGATGCATGTTCACTCAGTCTTGTCCGTATCGATCTAGAAGTATGCCCAACATGGTGAAGCTGGCATGGGCAAACAATCAAGTAAACGACAAATGTTGAAGAGCAACTTGTATGCCAACGAGAGTGGTAATTTTTAGAAGTATGAAGATCCGTCCAATCAGGACCAGATATCATGCTCAAACAAAAATTACAAACTTCACAAGGATAATGTCCTCTTATTACATGTGAAGTAGGGGGGCGATCTTGCTGTGCTGTAGTCTTCATTACTAAATCACATAAATTAGCCTTACGGGAATAAGCTATTTGCAAACGCTTATCCCGAAAGCAAGTATGTAGCCCCAAGATAGGCCAAAAATGATGGAGGAATTTGGCTACTGCTGCCGCTCCTTTAGTATAAGGGAAAACCCCCATAATATTTTCTTCTTGCGATGCTAGAACTGGTGTTGCAAACAGCCATTCTCTATGCGTGAAACGAGCCCTTTTATATGCTGTCTTGACCACATTTAAAGGGTAGCCTCTAGAAAGTAAACGTGAACTCAGATCTTCTGCATGTAATTTAAATTCCTGCAATGTTGAACAATTATGGTGAAGCCGTAAAAACTGTCCATAGGGTAATCCCTTCTTTAAAGCCGTAGGATGAAAACTATCATACCGCAACAAGGTGTTTCGTTGTACGGCTTTTCGATATAAAGATGTAGCAAAACCCGTAGTTGTAAGCGAAATGGTAATGTCCAAAAACTGAATTTGTGATACCTCCACTTGTGCTGTAAATTGTATGTTGGACTTGTGGGCATTAAGGGACAGCAAGAAAGAATCAAGTTCCGTCCGAGTGCCCGTCCACAGGAAAAAAGTGAAATAATGATTATAGACAGTTACTTTTTTTTCAGGTTGTATATGACACAGTAATATTCATCTATAGTCTTCCTGTGGTTTTTTTCTCTCTCTTGTTGTCACCAGGTGTCTGGGGACTGACATAGACTCAGACAGCACAGGTATTATTTATTTATTTATTTATTACAATCTTTTATATACCGCGCTATTTGGTATCAGCGCGGTTCACATACATGTGACCACTTTCACATATTCTGGATAGTTAAAGGGCATCCACTGGTCAAAATGCAAATATCTCGGGCTAGTGAGTCAATGGATATATCTACAGTAAATTAGATCATGGGAGATATTTTGAGTCAGCTGCTACTATGCTTACTATACAGATGTAGATGCTTTACTCTTTTGGATGCCTTGATAATTCAAATGGGAGGCAAAAACCAGATCTCTACTTGGAGCTTCAGAAGATGATCCGGAAGGACCTTGAACAAATGTTAAAGCTTTTGCTAAATGCAAAATTGCATGGCCGCTCTCATCATCCCATGACTAGTATGTGAAATGAGGAATATAGGTGCCATAAAAAGAACATAGAGGAAGCTCAAATTCTGGATATTGATATTCATGATGCTCAGTGAGAGTTTCATGTATTCCTCACAATGCATGCTCCCTTTTTATATAGTCAGTTTTAAATGAACCTCCACCATTTAAATGACCACATAAGTAAGCCAAAAAAGAAAGTCATTGAAAGTTCACCATTGGATTCTCCCAAAACTTTCAATTTACTTGTGATTAAATCATTTTTTTGTCGGGACCAGCCGGCATGAATGGGGAGAGGAAAAAATTCCCCCCTCAGCATCGGGAGGGCCCTTTTATTCAACAAGTATTAGTCCCTGTAACCATTAATAATAGTGTAACAAACACTTATCTGAAGGAGCGGGCGATGTTCTTCTCACTGTAGGTAAACTTTGGGTTTCCAAACTACACGACATGCATGTTTCGGGCTTACAGAAAGCCCTGTATCAAGTGTTCCCCTTAGTTCATAGCAAAACAATCGCCTCTGTGCATGACGTCAAACCCAACGGTCTCTTATTTGTAGCAGAAATGGCAGCTGATTGGTTGATCAAAGCATATGATAAAGGAAGGGGTTGGACAATGATATTTAAAATGAGTAGCCCTTCCATTCACATTTATCCAAAAAGGAAAAGACGGCTCATATCACACTCCACCAGTCACATTCTAAATTGAGCCCCGTAGGTACCACTGTGTTCAAACAAAAAATCCAACGTTGTTTGCGTAGTTGAAGTCGATGTACCCGATCGCCCCCCCCCCGCGGATTTACAGGGACCCAGTCAATAACTCGCCATTTAAGGTCGCTGAAAGTGTGTTGCATTGGACACAGTGATTCACTATAGGCGCAGAAATGGACTTGTTCCTTAATCTAGAGGCATGTTCGCCCAAACGGATCTTCACCGGGCGAATCGTCTGGCCTATGTAAGTTAGATCACATGGGCAGACTAACATGTAAACCACAAAAGATGATTGACAAGTGGAAACACCAGAAAAGAGGAAGGATTTTCCCGTGGTCGGATGTGACCATCGAATAGCCTCTATAGTAGTGGAACAGTATTTACAATTCTGACAAGCCCAATGGCCTTGTCTATCCTCTGTCTGAAGAAAAGATGGTGGTTGTGCGTGAACCAATTTATCACGTAAATTCTGGCCTCTAGTGTAAGCCACTCTTAAGAGGTTTCTGAAATCAAGAATGCAATTGTATGATATGCCAATATTTCTTCAAGAGTCTGGTAACCTGTGCTGTGTGAGTCATGAAAAGGAGTATTCCCGTTACAACATCCGAATCTCCCAATGGATAGGTTCACAATAATCACATTCGAGGTCCATAAGGTGTTAAAGATGACATTAGCACAGCTGGATCTTGTAATGAATCATTTCGGAAAACAGTGCTCCTAGATAGGAGTAGCAACACCTGCTTTCATTAAAGATTCGGATGTTGTAACGGTAGAAAGTAAGGATTCTTCCTGAAATTTATCCAAGAGGGGAAGTTACTATGCTGTTGTAAAATGGAACATTAGATCTTTATTACACAGCTCAATGCTCCCAGGAAGCTATTTAAAGGAGCCAGTGCATAAAACAATCACTCCCCTAATTTCTCAGCTATGAATGTACTTAAAAAGATTTTATTTTGCATTTTTGCTTCCATGGCAAGATTTTTTTCAAAGACCCAGTCCAAAAACGTGGAAAGCAAAGGCCAGTGGCCAGTGGCTTAAGCTTTTTCAATAAAAGATAAAAGAGATTCTTCCTTTGCTTTCCACGTTTTTGGACTGGGTCTGTTTAACTGCACGTGGAATTGTGCTTTGTCGGTGTTGGACTTAGTTATTCAAGATTTTTTTCAAATTCTCTCTTTGCGTGCCTTATCAATGCCTTGCATCTAACTTGCCAATGCTTATGCTGTTTCACGTGTTCATCATTGGGCTCCTTTTTCCATTTCCTACAACAGCCTCCCTGACCTCACCTTTAAACCATGCTGGCAGTTTTTTGGACTTACTTCCACTTTTCTTAAAGCATGGAATACATGTGGTCTGGGCTGCTAAGATACTATTTTTAAACAACACTTATGCTTGACGTAAACTTTTAACCTTTGCAGCTGCTCCTTTTAGTTTTTTCTTAATTATTTTCCTCATTTTTTCATAGTCTCCCTTTTGAAAGCTAAAAGGTACTATTGTGGATTTCCTTGCCATCCTTCCTCTATTTATTAAATCAAATGCGAACATGCTATGATCACTATTGCTAAGTGGCCCCAACACCAGATCCTGCACCAAATCCTGTGTTCCACTAGGGAGTATATCCAAAATGGTTTCCCCTCTTGTCAGTACATGAACCAGCTGCTCCAAGAAGCAGTCATTTATTTCATCTAGAAACTTTATCGCCCTAGTATGTCCTGCCGTGACACTGACCCAGTCGATACCAGGGTAATTGAAATCACCTATTATTACTGTGTTGCAACTTATGTTAACTTCCCTGATTTCTTTTGGTATTTCATCATCCATCTGTTCATTCTGGCCAGGCGGACAGTAGTATACCCCCCCCCCCCCCCACTGCCAATGCCGTCCCCTTTTTACATGGAATTTTTATCCAAAGAGATTCTACAGCTTGTTTTGTTTCCTGCAAAACCTTTATCCTGTGTTTCTCAATGCCCTCTCTAACACAGAGCACAAAACCTCCACCAATTTGATCTACCCTATCATTTAGAGAATTTCCCAGCAGGTAAATACTTACACGTTCAGATTTCCTTTCAGCAGTAGCAGTCCCTTTTGTAGTCCTTCAAGGCAAGTTAACTGCAAGCTGTGCTATTTGATTTGCATTATAATGAGGTGTTTTGCATGCATTGCATCTCATTATTATGTAGCTTGCTTTGCATTAAAGTAATGCACAAGTATGCCATTGAACATGTGTTATTTGGCTAAAATTGTGCATTATTCACATGAAGGCATATTTTAGATAGGATGTGGAGATTAGAACTGAGGCATCGAACTCAGGATGTACTCATTTCTGATGGTATTTTAGAACAGCACTGCTAAACATGGAGCAATTTCTAATATGCACATCCACATGCAACAGGAGGAGTTTTTTCAGAAATATATACAGGGGAAAAATCGACAGAGGAAGCCTGGTTACTTACATGTGTAAGTGCCGATATGTCTCAGTGAGCACATGTAGATGTCGGTACTTACACGTGTATCTAAGTCATTTTACAAAGCAAGATGTGCATGTGCTCTAACTCATCTACAAAGAATGCTATCTTTAGGTCATTTCAGTTTGGAGGGGGAATGAACATTGAAGGATTAAGGGAGATATCCCCCTTGATCCCTCTTGTAAAAGGAGAGGCAAATGAAGTATATTTTGCTTACCTATTGTGTCAGGGAGCAGGTATGAATCTGGATGTGGGCAATTTTGGGCTTGCACTTCCCTATATGAAATGGGAAATACACATATAGATTTTTATTTCTTCCAGGCCACACCCCAACATGCCGCTGACACACCCCCATCTACTTTCAATGTGATATGCCTATCAACATGTAAAATGAGGTTGTCCTAAAATGGCCTTTTACATATGCATGCAATTTACATATGTAAGCGGTCGTACTGATATGTAAATTGCAAATATGGCTTCTACAATATAGCCTTTCATGAGCAGGGGTATAGTGTAATGGTTAAAGCAGTGAGCTGAAGGGAAGCCTGGTTCAAATCCAACTGCCTATCCTTGAAATCTCAGACAAGTTCTTAACCTACATTACCTCAGGTACAAAGGAGATTGTAAGCCCTCCAAGGGATAGGAAAATACTTATTGAACTCGAACGTAACTTGCCTTGAGCTACCACTGAAAAAGGTATGAGCTAAACCCCAAATCCCTTCCCTTCCCATAGCACATTAGTAACCCCCCCAAGTACCTTTTATTATGCCGCTATCATTGGTTGTATGTATTTAATATAACCACTGAATATACTTGGGATGCAGGTGGTTTATCAAGTAAATAATCAAATCAAATTGAATCATTAAAATCCTAATAAAAGTTGTCAAGTTCATTTATGATGACATAGAACAGCCAATTCAAGAACCCTTACACTGCCAAAGTAAACCAAACTCTAAGGGGAGCATATTCAATGGTGGAGGCTGGCCATATTCAACCAGTGGCACTGAATATCTGGTTTGGCTGGATAGTATTTTAGTAACCCGGTCAGTGGCAATTAGGACAGCTGCTTTTTCTATCCTAACTGTAGGCAATTTAGTTAGTCAGTTAGCGGTTCAGTATCACCACTGACTGGCTAACTAATGTGGCTGCCCCTGATCCACCCTTGAATGCCTCCATGTTAGCTGGTTAGCATTGGGTCACTGAGATGGTCTAGGAGGGGATATTCACTGGTACTGGCAGGGTAAGTGCCACTGAATGTCCCGGTGAGCGACATTTACATGGTTTGTATGGATGGGGTAAAAAGGGAACTCCAGGCCCGTGGGTTAGGCTAAACAAGGTTGAAGTAGACCATAGTACTTTTTGCTCTATGAGTATGAATACCACATTAATTTATTGTCGGTATCAGGCCCAGGTACAGACAACTAAGCAAACCTCTTAATTGAATGTGTGAAGAATGTTGATTTGCACAAAGGAATCATTTATTAATCTATCATGTTTCATTTCCTTACTGAGTTAATGTATGAATGATGATTTCCACTGCAGAGTGTTCTTAATTCGATGCACAGTAATTTGCTTATGTTAGCCTACTTAGGTAGGATGCACTGAGGTTACATAATTTATTTCTTTGATTTATTCACATGATTTGCTAACTACTCTTGGAAGGCCATTACGGTGATATACAGTAAAACAATTTATGTACTTCATTCACCCCTGCATGTGGCTTAGAAACCTCCATGGACAAAGTCTTGGAGATCTTGGAAAAACTGAATAAGTCTCATTTTATGCCTATCCCACATTCTACAATGTGTAAAAATGATCATTCCCAGGAAACTTATTATCTATATTTTTATGCGGAGTTGACTTTCATACTTTGGACACATCATGTAAAGAGGAAGATCAATAGGGAAAGATATCATGCTTGGCAAGGTTGAAGGTCAGTGCAAAAGAGGAAGGCCAGCAATGCGATAGACTGATGCAATAACAGCAGCTATAGATGCCACTCTGTCAACAGTTAGCTGCTGACTGAAGACCGAATGTAGTTTAGGAAAGCAAGCTAGAGGGTCATCATGAGTCAACATCATCTCAAAGGCACTTAACAAGAACATATATGGAGTCGATCTGCTCAGATCATCAGCATCTGAAAGTGGAGAGGATGCACACAGATGTATGCCAAGACTGTACATTCCTAGTGCTGAAGGAGGGCTAGGGCTCATAGAAATTAATTACACCTACAGAGGTACTATCATAGGCCTCCAGGCCTATCTAACAGCATACGTAAAAAGGGATGAAATATGAAAGAAAAATGCCCAGAATCTGTCTCCATCGTCAAAATTGGATAAGTGTTTCGATGACTAGAAGGAAAGAATGAGAATCCACAAGCACACACAAGAATGGAAGCAACAGAATTTGCAAAACAAGAGAAAAAAAGTCTTCAAAGAATTAGATCAGCAAACGAGGAAAAACAAGTGGGAAATGCACAAATACAGTGGGAAATATAAAGTGTTACTCCAGGAACCCTTTGTTGATCAAAAACAGACACATGAATGCTTAAGGAGAGTTGAACTGAAACTGAAGGATGAGAGATTGATAGTTGCAGCCCAGGTCAGCGGATTACAGATGAGATGGTTTACAGCGAGCATTGAAAAAAATTGGCAAAAAAGACATATGTTGATTTTGTAAGAAAGACGTTATGATCACCTGGGATATTACCATTCCAACAGATAAGAAACTGGATGCGAGGAAACTCGAAATAGTGGTAAAGGTACAGTATTTGTCTAGTTTATTTATGTAGGTTAATCTTTCTTCTGAACACTTTATTCTTCTCCATCTCCTTTCTTATTTCCTTAATTGCTTTTTTATGTCTCAAATGTCTTGGGTGTACCACACTGCACTATTCCTTTTCTATTTCTTTTGGTTAGACCCTATGGAGGAATCTGCAGCTGCTTGGCCTATTATTGAATTCCAGTTGTTTATTATGGCATCTGTGTCTGTTTTATCTGAGTGAAGGTGCAGAACTATTTCCTCTAGTGCAGATGTGAAAAAGCAAGGGATGGCCATCAGCACCAACAGACCTATCCATGCTCCCATAATAAAATTCATATGCAGTCACTAAGTGGATTTTGATGAAGTTATTATTTGAAGCAGTTCCAAGACTTCTTACCAGTTTTTCTCAAATGTATGATATAACTTTATTTTATGGTGATTTCTTTTTGTATTTTGTGATATATATATATATATATATATATCACAAAATACATATATATATATATACACATGTATATATATATTGTGGGGGACCCTAGCCCAGGCCGCGGCCTATAGGTGTAGGGCTGCCCTTGTTAGTCTTTAAATAAAGATTGTGTTATCCTCGTCCAGAGCCTGGGCTTCTGGGACTTGTAGTTGTGTTGCTTGTTCAAAAACAGAAGTATGGAAACCAAAGGTTTTTTTCAAAGGCAAACAGGAATTTATTTCTTCTTTTTTTTCCAAAAACACTAAGGCTTAACAGAAGGCAACAGGATTCTTCTCCAAACAATATTCCTCAGGAAATTCCATGAAACCAAAGACTGAAACTGCTTTAGAAGGCTCTCTTAACACATACAGCTGTCTCTCAATATATAACAAACAAATACGTCCCCCTTTTTTTTTTCAAACAAAAGTAAATGTCTTCTCTGCATTAAACAGGGTTCTTAGCTTTCCTGGTTAGAGTAACTCTCCCTGTTTCCTTAATGCTTTGGGGTTTTCAAGTTACAGGGTTTTCTTTCTCCCGAAGCTTTTATTCAGCTCTCTGACACCATGAACAGTCCATTAATGAATCTTCAGACATAGAAACAGGTTCAGAACAATCTACCTGCATTTCCTCTGGATCTCCTGCCGGTACGTCTGACTCTAAAGCTCCATGCAACGCTTCTGGCTCAATGCACCCCAAAAGCTCCTGAACTTTTCTCCACTGAGGCTTTCCACTACGAGCAAGGTTTTCACCTGGAAGGTGAAGCTTCTTTTTCTGAATTAAATGCCACAGTGCCTCTAACTGTTTCAGGTCACTGTTAGCTGTACTTTTGTTCACCCACCTTCTGGGAGCTTGAACCCTTAGAGCTGGTTCACGAACTGTAGAAACTGCACACTGCTGCTGTCCAGTAATTCTCTCAGCCACACCTCTGCTGGCTACAGAACTACTTGTACTTTTCCTGCAAGCCTGACTTTCTCTTGGGGTGTTGCCTTCACCTCTGAAGTCCCCACGGAAGTCTCCACCGGTCTTCTCCCCGGTGAACTCTCTGGGTCTTTCTTGGGTGCTTCTCTCCCCAGCAGTCTCTGTGGTCAACTCCAACTCCCCGGTCAATTCCCCGATCGAATCCCCGATCGAATTCCTGGTCGAACTCCCCGGTGAATTCTCTGGTGAACTCCCTGGTGAACTCTCTTTCCTTCCTGTTCCTCTGGGTTTATAAAGCTGTTTTTTTTCCTATCGTGCACTGCCCCCTGCTCAGGTGTTTTTCATTAGTTTCCAAGCCTGCCCTTAGGTTAGCAGAGCTTGGGTGTGGCCTGCCTTTAGCAACTGCATGTTTTTTCTCTTTTCCTGCACTCTGCAGGCTATGGATTCGCTGCCTGTCTCTTTCCTTAAAGGTAGATTTTTGATTTTCCTCTCTTTCCATGGGCTCAGCCACACTCTCCTCATCACAATATATATATATATTTTTTTTTTTTTGATTTTATAGGAATAATTGATTTTGATCCAAAATTCTTTTGCCACTAATATAAAAATATAGAAGCTGAATAGTCGTACTGATCAAGGAATATCCTTCAAAGAGGTGAAAATGAGACTATATGCTAAAAAGTGCATTACATATATAAATTGAGACTACTACAATTACAGTGCCAGGCATTTTCAGCATGATACACATACCTAAGATAAATAGTCTCTGCTCCTTAAAGCTTACAGTTTAGTCAGAAATTCTAATTGAAAGTGAGAAGTGCTCCAGATGTAAAAGTAACTTCAAAAAGACATTTTTTTTTGGTCTGACTTTGAATAGGACTAAAAATGAAGCATGATGCACCGACTCAGGAAGTCTGTTCCGGCAAACAGCATAGCAAAGTTGAAAGAGTGAATTGGGAGACAGCAGTGGAGGAGAAGGGTGTAGGTAAGAGTGACTTGCCAGATGAACAGTGTTCAGAAGGAAGAGCGTAGAGAGAGCGGGAAGAGAAGTGACTGGAAACTGCAGAGTGGATGCATTTGATAGGTGATCAACAGACCCTTGAACTCCAATGTAGAGGCGGATGGCGAGCCAATGTGATGGCTTGAGGACCTGCTCAAAACACAAAATGCACCTTTCCCTTTCTGCTCCTGATTCTTTTAACATCAATTATAAAATAAGAAAAAATGATTATTTACTTTGTAGTTATGAAAATCCATGTTTCATTTTAATATTTATTTCATTCTTTAGCAGATATTAGTATCTAGAGCAGTGGTTCCCAAACTTGGGATCGGGACCTCAATTGGAATTACACCATCAGTGGATGGGGTCATAGAAACATGGCCATTTCCCCTTCTCTGTGGACCTTCACTCTTACCTATGCCAAGCAGTGGCAGCCACAAGTCAGCATATGGCCTCTGAGCCAGTGAATATTCATAGGCTCTTGCCCCGTCCTGGGTCAGCTTCCCGTTAGACTGGAAACCCATGCTGAGTATTGGGATCTGTAAGCACACACTGCACATCGAGGCACAGAGGACCCTGACAGGCTGCTGCTGTTGTTGCTGGTACCTTCCTGCTTCAGATGAGTGCAGCAAGGGGAAGGGGGGTGGAGATCTGCCAGTTTGATTTCATTATCATCTGGGGTCATGTGAATTTTCAGTTATTAAAATGGGGTAATATGGGATAAAGGTTTGAAAAGCACTGATCTAGAGTTTATACAGCATCTACCTCTTGAATGCCTCAACTGTTGCAGCAATATAAAATTAGGATGGCAGATAAAGACCAATAGCCCAATATGGGCTGCCTTGGGGCATGTTTACTAAAGCACACTACCAGGGTAGGATGGGGTTGGCTTAGCTTGTGGTACTGTTGACATACTAAAACATAGCATGGGGCTCTTGTTGTGCACATTGGGGTGGAGACCGGGTGGGAAAGGTGCATTCCCACTGCAGTGCAAATAGTGCAAGCGTTTGTAGCCCTCACAACCTGCACTCAGTGTAAGTACTGTGGGTGCAACTAATGCTACCTCATTGAGTGGCCTTAGCTGCTCCTGTGGTCATTTTACCACCGTGCAGCATGGTAAATGCTGGGGGACAGATGTAGCTGCCTTCCCTGCATATAATACAAAGCCCCAATCTAGTAACATGGCCCTTACCCATGTTAACAGCACGGGGCTTAGTAAACATGTCCCCTAGTTTCATTCCTGGTGCAGTGCCACAGATCCCAGTTGCTCCCACTCTCTCCTTACTGCTTTGCAACCAGAGATCCTCTTTGCTTATCCTATGAATTTTTGAATGTCATTATGATCTTTATTGCTGCCATCTCTAACAGGCCTTTCCAAGTAACCACCATTCTTTCTTTATAGAAATATTTTCTGATGTAGCAATTGAGCCTTCCCAGATAAAGTTAGGTCTGAAAAAAAGTCCATCCTAAGCTATCTGGAAAGCAGGTTGAAATCACCGTAGTCAGCGCAGAATCCAGATATTCAGTGCTGACCAATATCTGGATATTGGCACTGAATATCTAGATTTATTTCAGCCATGGTGGCTGATATCTAAAAAAGTGCTATGCACCTCCAGCTGAGTATTGATCCCTATTTTCTTATGTTCTTAAACTGATTGTTTTACAACACAACTGCTTTTATCTGCACCGGGTGAAAGCATCCCTGGGAATGGGACTAGGACAAGGAATGCAAGAACGTGAAGATTCCTGGGCAGTACTTATCTCTAACTTTTCTGTTCTCGGAGACTTTGGTATTCCTTTTGACTAGCTTTCGCATGCAACTTCGTTTTTCCATTTGCATCTTTCAAATCTACTCTTCTTTTAAAATTCCCAGCCCAGAATTCCGCTAATTGCTTAGGCCTCATTCCACTCCATGATTTCCACCCACCTCTCTTTCTTTCTTTATTCCACTCTTCTGAATATTGTAGGACCTTTTCTGCTCTGAAGTAGGATACAGCTCAAAAGCGGTAGCACATACAAAAACATCAAATATCATGCACTAGAATCCTTGCAAAATGTAGCCTGTATTAGTTGTCATTTGTGTGTGTTGTTTTTCACATATGAAGACGCATGTGGAATTTATGAGAAATTGTTAACAAACTGAAAAAACGTGCAGATGAACACAGTAGCAGTTTTCATGAGCTAATTTATGGGCTCAAAAATGCATGATTGCAGGACCGTACCGAGCCCTGTGCGAGCAGTGCGGCCGCACAGAGTGCAAAGACTTAAGGGGCGCATTTCGGCTCTCTGCCGTTGCTTGCCGAAATGCGCCCCTTAATTCTTCTTGCCGGCACACTAAGCAGGTCTGGTCTCTCCGGGAGGGTCCAGATCTGCTTAGTGTGCCGCCGAGTTGCACATTGGGTGCGCGCCTCTTCTGTCCCACCCCCATAAAGTGGCTAGATGGAGGTGCGGGAGGGGGGGCGCGCGCCCGATGTGCAACTCGCACAGGGCACTTTTCACCGTCGGTACGGCCCTGCATGATTGCCCCATTTCTTGTGAAACTCAATTATTCCTATGTATTTCCTCAATTTCACTTGGACTTAATCACATGTAATACAGTGCAAGTATCACATCATGTTTGTATAATTAAATGAACCTGTACTGTGAGAAACATTTTGAAGTTTCGTACACTAGTCTCGTTGATGCTACCTCTCTCCTGAGAAGTGCCTTGCCATCATCTAATTATCTTCAGTAATCTAGGCCTGCCATGTTCTCCACATGCTCTCCAATAGTACCTTCCACATCTCTGATTTCATTCTACTTTGAACTTTCTAAGTCCTCAGCTACAGGCTGCATATTCTAGAGAGAAAACAAATCTGTTTTCTGGTAACTTTTAAAACTTTCCTTCCTTCATTCTGCTCATCTTTTGTTAAGACCAAATGCTCATTCAGTTCTACCACAGAAATTGTTTTCTATCTTTTCTTAATTAGCTTTTTTCCCATCTACTTTATACCTCTACACTTTCTTCTGATGTTTTTGTGCTTTCTTTATGAATAATTTCTTTAAAGTAAAGAGAGTAAAGAGTACCCTCTTTACTTTAATCTTTGCCATATATTTCTCATTTATTTTTTATGTTGTTTTTCTATTTTCTCTTTTCAGAAGAATATTTTTCCCTTGGTATTTCAACTAAACCCACCCCCTTCTCTTTTTGTTCCTTTCTATGCTTCTTTCATCTCTGGTTCACAGTTTTTCATTTAAAGCTGGATTTTGCATTGGTTGTCTAGGTATAAAAATGGATTTTCAAGTTCAGATGTTTAAAATATGAAGGCATTTTACAAATGCCTAGCAGAGTGTGAAGCCTTTTGTAAAATACTTCAAAGGAAGTGAGAAAATGTACAGTGGAAAGAGCCATTTTATAAAACTGTTGTTGTTAAATGCTGTCTAGTCGGTGTCAACTCATGGCGACCGTCTGGATAGTTGTCCTAAACTGTGCTCAGTCTTCAGTCAGGCAGCTTATTGTTGACAGAATGGCACCCATAGCGGCTGTTATTGTATCAATCCATCTCATTGTTGGCGTTCCTCTTTTGCATTTACCTTCTACCTTGCCAAGCATGATGTCTTTCTCTAATGATCTCTCTCTTCGCATGACTTACAGACATACAGACCTCCAAATGCCAAATCTGATGAGCTATCTGCAATACTGGAGACAATCTGTGCTCACAGTGCTTAACATAAACCACTCATTGCCTTAGGAAACTACAACTTAAGCTCTACATCCAACAAAGAGGCCAAGCGTTCCTCAAAGCTATGGTTTCCCTACAATAGACTCAAATAGTTGATGCACTAACACACCAACATGGAACAACTACGGATCTCATCTTCATACCAAAGCAGCTGCTAGAACGCAACAAGACCACAGCCCCAACAATCACACCAATACCATAGCCGGACCACCATGTGCTAACATTCTCAACACAAATTAACAGCCCAACTAACCACCTCGAAGAAGAAATTAGGGGTAGAAGATTCAGAGCCTTTCGCATTCTTAAATGAAATAACCCCAGAACTCCAGCAAGAACTCAATGACCTTGACAAAATCATTGACAACTGGAACCTCACAATATCCAAAGCAGCATCAGCCCCAAGAAGGGAACTTGCGCGCACACACAGGAGAATTAACGCTTCCTGGTACTCCAACGAAATCAGAAAAGCAAAGTTAGTGCTAAGGAAGCTTAAAGGGAAATGGAGGCGTGACAAAACACAGGATATCATGCACCAAGATAGAACCAGACAGCTGGAATACAATGACCTGATTAATAGATACAAGCAAGAATACCTTACCAATATTATCATAAAGTCAGTGAACAGACCAAGGGAACTATACAATATGGTCCGTAAGCTCACCAGAGACGCTAAACAACTAAATACCCAACACATACACCCTCAAGAAAGTGCAGATTAGATAAGGAACAAACAAACCAATCTCGCTCAGATCTCTGCCCCCACAGTAAATAGCCTGTCAATGTCGGAGCTCCAACAAACCTGGGATGACTTTACTATACCCTCTGTACAACAAATAGAACGCATACTAGACACTCTGAACACGACAACCTCACCGGCTGACCCATGTCCAGTGGCATGGATAAAATCCTCAAAGGAACAGGTCAGCCAGTACCTCCACAAGATCGTAAAGATGTTTTTTCAGCAAGGATACATGCTTCCCTCACTCAAACAAGCAACGATACAACCAACCCTCAAAAGCACCATGCTAAATCCAACTGAACCAAAATCATATAGCCCAATATCCAGCTTACCATTAATTGTGAAAATCATTGACAAGGCTGTACAAAAGCAAATGCAGGACCACATTGATTCGAATGTGCCAATTGACACCCATTGACATGGGTTCAAGCTGCATCATAATGTAGAGACGCTGTTAACCTCCCTCTTTGACAATGTCATAAAGGGCACTGATAATATTAGGAATGGTTTCCTTCTAATCTTTATGGATATCTCGGCCGCCCGTGATACGATATCCCACAACATAATGATACAGCGCCTCCAAGACATTGGCCTTTGAAACAATATCATAAAATAGTTCAGCTCATACCTAACAACCGAGCGCAGCAAGTCAAATGCGGTGAAAACATATCGACACTGTTCTCCACCTGACATGGCATTCCCCAGGGATCTGCACTCTCATCTATATTCTTTAACATATACATACAGCCCATCTGCAGCATCATAAAATGCCACAGGATATACTACCATATACATGCAGATGATATCATGGTATATACACCAATCGACCTACATGCACCTGATCTAACACCTATAATCAAATGCATTGAAGATATGAACATCTGGCGTAACAACAACCTGAAGGTTAACTACAACAAAATAGAAATGCTTTACATCTCCAGAAACACTACCTTCAACCCACCACAAACAATAAACATTCTGCAAAAGACAATAAAGTTGAAGGACAAAGTAAGATACCTGGGCATTACCCTGGACAAGAACCTTAACATCCAGGCACACATAAATAAAACTGCTGCAAAGGCTTACCACAGATTAAAGCTCATTAGGAGACTTAAACCAGTCCTAAGCCAGGATCATTTCTGCTCGGTGTGCCAGGCCATTATCATACCCATACTCGATTATGGAAATTCACTGTACCAAGGTCCCGCCACACAGGCCATCTATCCACTCCAACTTGTGCAGAATACAACTGCACGAATCATTACAGGCACTGCCAAAAATGTGCACATCATACCAATATTCCAACAACTGCATTGGTCGTGCATCCACACCTGTGCATGGTTCAAGATAACATTGAACATATTCAAAGTCATTAACCATTGCTCAGCAGATGCACTACAGATCATAGCTATCAGAAACCCTAGCACAAGACCCTGACAAAACAACAGAAAAAACATGCTTGCCACACCAGCAGGCTATCAAAGAACCAACAATACCACTTCCAGAAAAGCGCCTTCACTCAGCGCACCAACCTCTTGGAACTCCCTTTCCAAAGGAATGAGAGCCATTAAAGACATCAAGAACTTCCATAAGGCACTCAAGACTCTCTTATTCACAGAATACTTCAGACACATAACATAACCTATGACACACAGTAGATACAATCGTCTACAAGCTAATCATAAGCCAAGGACAATACGCACAGTCATAAAAGAGCCAGCTGTTAATAGTTTTTACACCTGTATATATTTCTATCCCCCCGCTACCCCCACATTCACCCATACCCCCACTGCTGCTATATTGATTCTGCTTGCTGTGGCGATCGGAGCGGCGGAGGGGTGAAGCCGGCATCGGAGGCTATGAGTGGGAGCCAATTACATCCAGGCAGCAACGGTTTAAAAGCAGCCATTCCAGCGGCGTGCCCGCGCCTGGCGTGAATCCGTGATGAGAAAAGAATATGGACAAGCATATTATGAAGTACCATGAGACATGGACAATAGGTAGCCACTTAAACACCTGGTGGTATGATATCTACCTCTCCGGATGCTATATGGAGCCTTCCCTCTTGTCTCCTCTATTCCTTTAACTATCACTGTATTTCTTATTCTGTCCTATCTTATAAATGGCGTTCTTTTCATATTTTCTGTAACATTTATGTAATATTGTAAACCGCTCTGATGCTACAGCCTGAGCGGTATATCAAATGTAATTAATCTTAAACTTAACTTAAACTTAATGTATGATGAGAAGTTATATTATATGGCGTCCATCTGTACAAGAAAGATCAACACGTCTTCAGTAGCAGACTGGCTAATCTACTGAAGAGGGTTTTAAACTAGATTTGTTGGGGATGGGTGAAGAAAGTCCCCAGGTAAGTGAAAGCCCCCAGGTAAGTGAAACATTAAATACCTTTATGGAAATGGGTGAAAGGAACATCATATGAAAAGCGGTGTGTATAAATGCCTGTAGCATGGGCAATAAGATCCCAGATGTTGAAGCTTTAATTGGAGAGGCTGACTTGGATTTAGTGGCAGTTACAGAAACATGGTTCACAGAAATCCATGACTGGAATGTAACTATACCAAGCTATACTTTATTCAGAAAGGACAGGGTAGGAAGAAGGGGAGGAGAAGTGGCACTAAATGGAAAAAATAATATTAAAGCTTTGGAACTACCGAGCTTAAAAGGGAGAGAGGAGGCACTGTGGGTTAAACTAGAAAGAAGGAAATAGAAATCTATTTGCATTGGTGTGATATACAGACTTCCCTCACAGGAGGAAGAGGTGGACAGAGAGTTAATTGAAGACATACGCAGCATTGCTAGGAAAGGGGAAGTGCTACTTATGGGGGAATTCAATATGCCAGATGTTGATTGGCACATTCCTGCTGAAGTATCATCTAGAAGTCAGCAGATCCTGGACTTTCTACAGGGAGAACTATTCAGGCAACTGGTAACAGAACCCACACATGAAGGGGCCATACTGGACTTGGTTATCTGTTATGGTTTTTTTTGAAAGTGTGAACAAACAGGTGGGCAAAGGTGAGTCAGTTGATATAGGGGTATGTTTACTAAAGTGCGTTAGTGCAATTCGCGTTAGGAGCCACGGTAGAGACAGAAACCCCAAATAAGGACATGGGCGGTACATCGTTACCACTAACGCGCGTTCCAAAAACCAACGAGCGTTACAGGGCACCGTGGTGCGTTACCGCACGTTAATCGTAAGAAGGCGTACAGACACAAATCACTGAAACAGAGCTGTAGCACAATGGTTACTGCACTGACCGCTGTTACAGGCAGCATGGGTTCGAGTCCCCAGTGTGCCTAACGCAGAAGGCTGGCCCAGGCATCACCCTGTACATTACATAGGGAATGAGGAGGCATGTTTTTCTTTACGTTCAGTAGTGTTGTCAGAAACACACCCTCACAGTGTGCGTAGCCACGTGCGTTGGTGTGTGCATGGCTACGGGCGTAGCCACGTGCGTTGATGCGTGCGTAAAATCGTGCGTGGGTAAGTGTGTTTTTACCAGCGTGGGCACTTTATATTACCGACTCTTTAGGGTGTCTTGCACCTATGAATTATGCTAACAGATATAAGTGTGATGGCCTACGGTTTATCAGAGCCTGTGAGCAGGTGCTGGATTTTCACAGGGTTGGATTGTGCCAGTCACACCCATGATGCACTGCACATGCAAATCAGCTGTCCACAGATACACACCATGGGGAATGCACCCCCACAGCACCTCGGCCTGGTAGGGGGAAGTGACCATGTGCACCCCCACAGCACCTCGGCCTGGTAGGGGGTACTGACCGTGTGTTGTACTGGCACAGAGTAGCTACACACCATCACATTGTGCGGGTACTGTGCTCACCCTGAGGGTGCAGTGAGGCGCCCAGCACCAGGTCCACAGCACCGTCCATGGCTGAAAGAGGCAATGGCGGAGGTCCAAAGCAGTGTTAATGTGTGAGATAGGTAGTTTCTGCAGAAACACCTTGGATATCTCTGTCTGTTTCAGTCAGGTGTAGCCCCCATGGACCCCTAGGTGGGCCATGTACCACCACCCCCCTCCCCCAGGGCTGAGGGTGGCAAACAGGGTCTCCTATCAATAGATCCACATTCTACCTCCCTGAAAAGGTGGCAGTAGAGGGGAACATCAACCCCGGTCCTGCTGAGGAACAGACACCCCACAGGGCAGTCAATGCAGCTCTATACACATCCATAACACAATAGCAGAGAGACATTAGGCCTGGATATGGTAAGCTGCACCCCACCACTATCTGATATTCTCCTGCTGCAAGCCACTCCATCAAGACACATACCAGCTGCAAACAGTCTGCTAGTTAGTCCATAGTGCATGCACCCAGAACTGGGATGTCAGCATACACAGCAAGCAGATAAATCAGTGACTGGGCCCCAAAAGGAAACCCATATCTATCACATGAGAGAAATACCATATAGCACTATGGGGATGCCTAGCCATGCTGTGGTCACTGCACAGTCAGGGTGAGATTGATCTCCCTGCAGGTCATACAGCGGTCACCCTGTCTGTGTAGGTGGTGGCCGGGCACTAATATGCCGCAGTCAGTGCCCTATGCGCTGTGCAGATGCAGCCTGCCCAGGCCACCCTGTCTGGGCTATACCCATGGTACCTTGCTCCTCATTATGCACATTGGCAGGCCAATACTGGCAACAGTGCTGGCAGTGTAGGCAGTGGAAGGTGTTTGCAGCCGCCACACACTGTAGAGACAGACACACACTCCGACACCTATGCCAGCATTGTGCTACTGTAGAGGAGTTCAGCAGCCCTGCCCACCACACCAGTCCTGGGCACAGTCCAGGCATGGATATGGTCCACAATACTGTTGGGCATCACTCCCCAGGGTGGAAAACACTGTCAGAGATCTGACCTGTAGCACACACCGCTGACATCAGAAAGATTGTTATGATGGAGCTCAATGAGCAAACTGTGCTTAACATAGGACTTGCTATCTGCCAGTACTCATAGGAAACGTTTGATAGGTGTGTACCTTATACCCAGGTGTAGGGTGGCATTGCTAGGGTATGCATGTGGTAGCATTGGGAGATGCACGCAGGGCCCAATGTCCTGCCTCTCCAGGAGGCATGAGCCAATGGGGCCTGTGGGTGTGGGTGTGGGTGTGTCTGGCCCTGTTGGCTGCTGCTTTACGGCAGAGGTTCCCAACTCCAGTCCTGGTGTGCCAAACACTGTTTGGGTTTTCATGCTGTCTCTGAGTAATACGCATGAGCTACATCTGCATACCATGGGGGTGGTGCATAGATATGCAGCACAGGCATCTTTATTCGCGGCAGCATGGAACCTGAATGGTGTGTGGCCCTCCAGGACTGCATTTGGGAGACTCTGCTCTAGGTAATGCACCTGTTTATGGTGTCTGTGCTCGGTGGGGTAAAATATAGGTGTATTAACCATGCGTATGTTCTCAGCAATAAAGGTTTGTCATTACAATCACGGTACAGTTGTGGGAAAAATATGTGGACTGGATTGGACGTAGCCCCAGCTGGGCTTTGAACCTGTGATCCTCTGGTCCTACAGGTACTGGCTGTGTCTGCTGCACCACACTGTGGCCACAGAGACAGTGCAGTCCCTGGAGATAGGACACCTGGCCGAAAGAGTCAGAAACTCTGCTCTGCACATTTTTACTGTGGGCTCATTCACCTTGTATGGAGACATAAGTGCACATAAACCCCGAATATGACCTCGGAATAAGGGGATAGAAAGATACCCAAGCTGGCCAATAGTGATATTAATGGGCAACCATAGAAAACACTCCCAGGAACGCTCATAATTAAAATTAGGGAATGATTTTTGGAAGGGTCTACGCTCCGTGGACCTTTCCAAAACTCATTTCTTTTTTTTTGGAGCTTTCCTGGGAGTGTTTTGTATGGTTGCCCATTAATATCACTGTTGACCAGCTGGATTATAGTTTTTTAGGATGTTGTTGTGGTCTTTTTCCATTTCTATTTGCTATTTTGCTCAGTGCACATGTATCACACTGCTCACGTTTTGTGGGTTTCCCCGGTTTTGCTGTACATTGCTGACGGAAATGGTTTCTCTTCCCTTTAATATGCCTTTAACGACAGGTTTTCATTCGCGTTGGTATTGAGCTCTGAAATTCAGCGCGTTAGTGTGAGGGGAGCCTCTCCCCGCCCACTCTCCGCCCATTGACCCCTTCTCTCCGCCCACTCTCCACCTTCTGCGCTGTTTTAACGCGCCGCGGGGGTTTACGATCGTTAACTGCGGTTAATGCGCGTAACGTATGGTTAATGATCATTCGCACATCAGAACGCACGTTATGATGTGCGAACGATCGTTAACTGTACGTTACGCGCGTTATTCACGATTACCGCAGTTTAGTAAACATACCCCATAGTGTATCTGGACTTTCAGAAAGCCTTTGACAAGGTCCCTCATCAGAGACTTTTGGCAAAACTAGAGTCATGGGATAGGAGGCAGTGTACTACTGTGGATCAGGAACTGGTTAAAAGATAGAAAGCAGAGGGTTGGGCTAAATGGCCAATTTTTCCAATGGAGAAAGGTGAATAGTGGTGTACCCCAGGGATCTGTGCTGGGTCCGCTACTTTTTGACATATTCATAAATGACCTGGAAAGTGGAATAACGAGTGATATTATCAAATTTTCAGATGACACAAAACTATTTAAAGTTGTTAAAACCCAAGAGGATTGTGGAAAATTGCAAGAGGATCTTGATAAATTGGAAGACTGGGCATCAAAGTGGCAGATGAAATTTAATGTGGACAAGTGCAAAGTTATGCACCTAGGGAAGAACAACCCAAACTATGGTTACACGATACAAGGTTCCACATTAGGAAGCACAACCCAGGAAAAAGATTTAGGCGTCATTGTGGATAACATGTTAAAACCCTCGGCTCAGTGTGCAGCGGCAGCCAAGAGAGCAAATAGAATGCTAGGGGGTATGTTTACTAAACTGCGTTAGTGTGATTCGCGTTAGGAGCCGCGTTAGTGGAAGAAATGCCAAAAAAGGACATGGGTGGTACATCGTTAGTGATAACGCGCGTTATAACGCAACGCGCAGCAACGATCGTTACAGGGCGTGTTACTGCGCATTAAGCGTAAGAAGGCGTGCAGACACCCAAATACAGAAACAGAGCTGTAGCACAATGGTTACCACACAGACCGATGGTACAAGGGTCATGGGTTCGATTCCCCAGTGTGCCTAATGAATAAGGCTGGCTGAGGCGTCATGTGTAACCCTTTGAAAGCCTACTATAATATTTTAATCCACAGTCTGCAGCCGGGTTAATGTTTGCATATGTCAGGAAAATTGTACCCGTCTTATTCAATATGTCCCAATAGTGACGTTCCCTCTGCCATGGTCATGTATTATATACCATTTGATAGGAATATTTAGGCAGCCATTTGGATCCCGAAAGTTGTGGGCTTGGCCTGGAAAGGGTTAAGTATTGGGCTGTGAGGAAGTTTAGTTGAACTGTAACAGTTCTGCCAGCAAACACACCCCTATAGGACAGCATATAAGGCACCTTATAAGACGCTTTGTAGGGCGCTGTATAAGGCACCCTATAGGGCGACGTATATGAGCCACCCTAAGGTGACAGTACCATGAGGGTGGTTCTGCTGGCAGCACTAATATACAATAAAAATAGACAATGCCTAAGACAGCCCTATCGATGAACCCCACTGTGGGTTGTGAACCCATGACCTCTGGCTCCATGGGCAGTGAAGTAACCAGTGGGCTAGAGCTGCTAATAAACACCTGGCTGGCTACAGGAGGACTGCATGGCACCACACCCACATTCTGCTGTGGTTACCAGGGAGATTACATACCACCACCCAACGCACCCTCTGGGGCTCAGGGTGGGGGACAGGATCTCCCGCCCACAGATCCACTTTCTACCCCCCTGCAATGGTGGCAGTAGAGGGGACCATCATCCCAGTCCTGCTAGGGATCAAACACCCTACAGGGCAGGCAATGCAGAGCAGTACACATCCATAACGCAATAGTAGACAGACGGAAGGTCTGGAAATGCTCAGCTGCCCCCCACCATTATCTGACATTCTCCAGCAGCAAGTCTCCAGCCGCTGCACCCTGCACGGTGTTCCAGCAAGACACATACTAGCTGCAGACAGTCCGCCAGCTAGTCCATAGTGCATGGTCCTGGAGAAGATGCATGTACCCAGAACGGGGATATCAGCATACACACCAAGCAGATAAGTCAGTGATTGGGCCCCAAAAGGAAACCCATAAATATCACATAAGAGAAATACTATATAGCACTATGGGGGAACCTAGCCATGCCATGGTCACTACTCAGTCAGGGTGAGTGACCTCCCAGCAGGACATGCTATGGCCACCCTGTCCGTGCAGGTGGTACCGGGCACTACAATGTCCGGCCATTGCCCTATGCTGTGTGCAGATGCATCCAGGTCAGGCCACCCTATCCAGGCTATTCCCATGGTACCTTGCTCATCATTATGCACATTGGCAGGCCAATACTGGCAACGGAGCTAGCAGTAAGGGCTGTGGAGGGTGTTGGCAGCCACCACACACTGGATAGACAGACACACACTCCCCACACCTATGCCAGCATTGTGCAACTATAGAGGTGTTGGGCAGCCCAGGCCACCACACCAGTCCTGGGCACAGTGCAGGCATGGCTATGGTACGCAATACTGTAGGAGTCACTCCCCAGATTGGTAAACACTGTCAGACACAAGACCTGTAGCACACTCCACAGAAATCAGAAAGGTTGCTATGATGCAGCTCAGTCAGAAATTGTACTTAACCTAGGAATTGCTATCTGCCAGTAATCATAGCAACCTTTTGATAGATATGTACCATATTCCCCGGTTTAGGGTGGCATTACTAAGGTATGCAAGTGCTAGTATTGGGAGATGCACGCAGAGCCCAAAGTCCTGCCTCTCCAGGAGGCTTTGGATAATGGGACCTGTGGGTGCGGGTGTGTCTGCCCCTGTTGGCTGCTGCTTTACGGCAGAGGTTCCCAACTCCAGTCCTGCGGTGCCAAACACTGTTCGGGTTTTCATGCTGTCCCTCATGAATATGCATGAGATACATCTGCATACCATGGGGGTGGCACATAGAAATGCAGCACAGGCATCTTTCTCAGAGGTAGCATGGATCTGGAATGGTGTTTGGCCCTCCAGGACTGCATTTGGGAGAGTCTGCTCTAGGTAATGTGCATGTTTATGGTGTCTGTGCTCTGTAGGGTAGAATGTAGGTGTTTTGGGCATGTTTACGTCATCTGCAATAAAGGTGCTGTCTGTATTAGCAAGTTGTAGTAGTGGGTAAAATATGGGGACTGGGTTGGCAGGAACCACAGCTGGGACTTGAACCTGTGACCCTCTGCTTCTGAATACACTGGTTTTGTGCACTGCACCACCTTGTTGTCACAGAGTCAGTACATTCCTTGGTGATACCATGACTGTTCGTCAGACAGGGCCCGTCTGTTGCAGTGCATGGCACCCACCTACACAGGGCTAGGCCACGGTCTGCTCTGGGCAGCTGCCACTGCCCCCTCCACCACCAGTATCCCTCAGCCACCATGCTGACATGCCCTTCTGCTGGTGGTGCTGGTGGTGCGCAGTCTCAGGCCATCCAGTGTGCAGGTAGGCGGCTGCCTATTGTGCGGGTTCTGGGGTAGGGGTGCCTGCATAGACATTGACGCTTACCCCAGCCCCGCCTGCCAATGTTCCGTGCCCTTGGGGGTGGCTGTTGGGTACTATCCCCTGTGACACTGTGGGAAACACACTCGTGCCCATGTTGGTCTTCAGCAGTTGCTGTCTGGCTGCTCTGCTGTTTCAGCATTCGTATGGGCCACCTAGGCATCACCCTAGTCCGCACTGTGGCCCAGCTCCACCACAGCATGTGCCGCCTGCGGCCCACTGTATCCCCTTCTCCGGCATCTGTCCAGTTGCCGTTCCGACATGCCCGCCCTGATGTTGCGGGACATGTGCACGCCATAGGAACCCTGTCCGATGGTGGGGAAAACCCTGAGCAGCGCTATTTCACTGTGGGCTCATTCACCTTGTATGGGGACGGAGTATAGACCCTTCCACGATTTATATCTTTTCTATGGAGCTTACACGGGGGGGGGAGGGGTTAATGTTTCTCATTGATACCACTATTGGCCAGCTTGGTTATGGTTTTTTCCAGTTTGTTGGGGTCATTTTCAGTGTTTATGTGCCCTTTTGTTCTGTGCACATGTATCATACTTATCACGGTTTTTAGGTTTCCCTGCCTCTGCTGTACATTGCTGACAGTGAAATGGTTTCCCTCCCCTGCAAATGTGCATGTAACGGCAGGTTTTCATTCGCGTTGGGATTGTGCCCTCGATTTCAGCACGTTAGTGTGAATGGGGCCTCTCCCCACCCACTCTCCGCCCATTGACCCCTTTTCTCCGCCCTCTCCACCTTCTGCGATGTTTTACCGTGCGGCTGGCGTTTACAATCGTTAACTGCGGTTAACGCACGTTATATAACGTTACCGGTCGTAAGCGCATTATTATGCGCGTTATATAACGTTAACGAGCGTTAACGTTATACAATGCGCGTTATTCATGATTACCGCAGTTTAGTAAACATACCCCTAGGTATCATAAGGAAAGGAATGGAAAATAAAACAAAAGATATTATAATGCCTCTATATCGTTCCATGGTGAGACTGCACCTTGAATATTGTGTGCAATTCTGGTCGCCGTATCTTAAAAAGGATATAGCATTATTAGAAAATGTTCAGAGAAGAGCCACCAAAATGGTAAAGGGGATGGAAGGATACTCCTATGAAGAAAGGCTAAAAAGGTTAGGGCTCTTTAACCTGGAAAAGAGACTGCTGAGGGGAGATATGATAGAAATCTATAAATTAATGAACGGGTAAATGTAGATCGATTGTTTACGTTATCAGAATATAGAAAGACTAGGGGACATGCAATGAAGCTACAAGGTAAACTATTTAAGACTAATAAAAGAAAATATTTTTTCACTCATCGTGTAATCAAACTCTGGAATTTGTTACCGGAGGATGTAGTAAAGACTGTTAGTGTAGCTGGGTTTAAAAAAGGTTTAGACAAGTTCCTGGAAGGAAAGGTCCATAAACCATTATTAAGAAGGAACCCAGGATATCAATGCTTGACCCAGTACAAGCATTGTGGAACCTGTGTCTTTTGGGGAAACTGCTAGGTACGTATGACCTAGATTGGCCACTGTTGGAAACAGGATACTGGGCTTGATGGACCTTGGTCTGACCCAGTATGGAATATCTTATGTTCTTATGTGCTTACCAATGGTGAAAGTGTTTCTGATGTTATAGTGGGAGATCATTTTGCATCCAGTGATCACCAGATAGTGTGGACTAGGGCTGTTAATATCCATTCAAAAACGAGGGTCTTACACTTAGGAAAACTAACTTTGCCAAGATGGGCCAATACCTCAGGGAGTTGTTAGCGGGATGGGAACAGCTGGGAGATGTAGAAAAACAGTGGGAAAAACTGAAAGGGGATATTTTAAGGGCAACCAACCTTTTTGTGAAAATGGTAAATAAAGGTAAAAGGAAAAGGAGACCGCTATGGTTTTCGAAAGAAGTAGCTGAAAAAGTGAAGAAAAAGAGGGAGGCCTTCATAAAATACAAGAGATCACGGAGAGAGGAAGACAGTCATCTATATTTGGAAAAACTTAGAGAAGCTAGCAAAGTAGTCAGGAAAGCAAGATTCAAAAAGAGGACGAAATAGTCAATGCAGTTAAATGGGGGGGGGGGGGGATAAGACATTTTTCAGATATGTTAGTGAGAGGAGGAAGGGAAAAAGTGGTATTGTCAGACTCAAGGTGAAGGGGAGGAATATGTAGAAGCTGATAAGGATAAAGCGGAATTGCTTAACAAATATTTCTGTTCTGTGTTCACAGATGAAGAACCAGGAGCAGGACCTCAGAAAAACCCACAAACAAGAATAGAAGTGAGGGGCATTTTGAACAATTTTCAGAAGACTATATTTGTGAGAAACTAGCTAAACTTAAAGTAGACAAAGTGATGGGACTGGATGGGATACACCTTAGAATACTGATGAAACTTGGGGATGTTCTAGCAGCTCCACTGACTGACCTTTTCAATTTCTCGTCGGAGTTGGGAGTGGTGCCAAAGGACTGGAGAGAGGCACATGTGGTCCCTTTACACAAAAACGGAAGTAAGGATGTGGTTGAAAACTACAGGCCGGTTAGTTTAACTTCGGTGGTGAGTAAATTATTGGAAGCAATGCTGAAAGAGAAAATAGTGAGGTTTCTGGAGTCCAGTGGATAACAGGATCAGAGGCAGCATGGATTCACCAGAGGCAGGCCTTGTCAGACAAATCTGATTGATTTATTTGATTGGGTGACCAGGGAGTACCGAGGGAGAGCCCTAGATGTGGCGTATTTAGATTTCAGTAAAGCCCTTGACGCCATTCCTCACAGATGACTTATAAACAAACTGAGCACCTTAGGTATGGACCCGGCAACAAAGAGTACAGGTAAATGGAGTTCACTCTGAGGAGAAGGAGGTTACCAATGGTATGCCCCAGGGATCTCTCCTTGGTCTGATTCTTTTTAACATTACATTGGGTAAGGTTGGCCTCTTTGCCGATGATACCAAAATCTGCAATAGAGTAGACACCCAGGATGGTATAGATAACATGAAGAGGGATCTAGCTAAGCTTGAAGAATGGTCTAGAATTTGGCAGCTGGGATTTAATGTTAAAAAATGCAAGGTCATGCATTTGGGCCTCAGCAATCCAAGGGAGCAATATAGTATAGGGGGTGAAGTACTTTTTCCCACTAAAGAACAGTGGGACCTAGGCGTGATTGTGTCTGATGATCTTAAAGTAGCTAAACAGTCAGAAAAGGCGACGGCAAAAGCTAGAAAGATGCTTGGGTGCAAAGGGAGAGGAATTGCCAGCAGAAGAAAGGAGGTGATAGTGCTTCTGTATAAGTCTTTGGTGTGACCTCATTTGGAGTATTGTGTGCAATTCTCGAGACCGCACCTTCAAAAGGATATAGACAGGCTGGGGTCAGTACAGAGGGTAGCTACTAAAATGGTTAGTGGTCCTCATTATAAAGTATATAAGGACAGACTTAAGTATTTTAATATGTACACCTTAGAGGAAAGAGATAGAGGTGATATGAATGAGGCATTTAAATATCTCTGTGGCATAAATGCACAGGAGGAGAGCCTCTTTCGATTGAAAGCAAGCTCTGCCATGAGGTGACATGGGATGAGGGTGAATGGGGATAGATTCAGGAGTGATATGCGGAAATATTTCTTTACGGAAAGTGGAATGGTCTTCCAGTGGAGGTGGTAGAGAAAAGGACAGTATCTGTATTCAAAGAAGCATGGGACAAACACAGAGGATCTCTAAAGGAAAAAAGGGAAATTTTGTAGTGGTTGATATGGAAGGACAGACTAAATAGGCCATGTTGTCTTTTTCTGTTGTCATGTTTCTATGTAATCCAAGCTAGGATATCTTATTTTTGAATAGCAGAACAAACTTGTCCAAATACAGAAAGCGGGAAGAAATATTAAATCAGACCAACAAACACTATAACTTCCAATATTTTTAAAGTAAACTGTGAATTGATTCTGAGAAATCCACGCTGCCATTATCACAGATTGAAATCTTGAAAGGCAAGAAAATTATATCATCTGCACATACTGTATACAGTAGGAAATAGCTGCGCTTTAAAAACTTGACACAGCAAGCTCAAATACATATTAAGTAATAAGGATAAGACAGTGGAGCCTCCGGTGACTCCAGACTATACTGGAGATCCATCTAATCTCTGCTCAGCAATCCATATTTATTATTAATGCTCTAATAAAAAAGATGTGAACCACTGTAGGATGGTTGAACCAAGTCCCATTTTTTGTAGAAAACTTAAAAACATGGAATGATCATCAGCATCAAATGCAGATAAAGTATCCATTAATGCCATCAATCATGATGCATCTGCATTGGCAAGAGCTGCTAATAGTAGGAGTCTACTAGTTAAAGCAGTAGCCAGGGCCCTCATTCTATAACGTGGGTTATGGGGTTGTACGTCTCGCCGGGATGTGCAGCCCCACAATCCACCTAAACCTTATTAACCCACTGGCTCTTCCTATACACCCTATGCTTCAGGACGGAGAGAGCCAGTGGGGGACAGGAAGGGGCAGGATTGGGGGCAGAGTGGGACAGGACTGCAGAGCTATACTGCTTATATCACTTCAGAGGTGGTATAAACAGTTTTTGTTCGGCAAATTGGGGCATGGCAGCCACCACTGGGGCCAGGGCTGGATGCAGGTGGGTCACCGCCACCCAATCCAGGCCGCGGGAGGTCAGCTATGGGTCAGGTGATGGCGATCTTGGGGTCTGGAGCCACAGGAGTCTGGGGCGCCTGCGGGGAGGATGTCCCTGTAGGCTGGAGGGGCACACCGGATCGTCTTTGGGCCCGATTCTGGCTCCTATGGGAACATTTTTTTCCCATGGACCAGAATCGGGTCCTAATAGCCCTGTCTTCAGTGGGGATGTCCGGACAACCCAGACATCCCACTTCCAGAATCGGGCTCTAGATGTCTAGAGAGACCAGAGTTCAAATCCTCGCAACATGTCTTGTAGCCTTGGGTAATTCACTTCGGCAAGTCAAACTACCACAAGGTATACCACAAGAATCTGCACTATCCTCTCTTCTGTTCAGTCTATTCATACAATCTCTCTGCACCATCATACAATCTTACAAAAACAATTCTCTGTTGTCTCAGGGGCAAGCTTAATGATCCTCTATTGTCTCAGGGACAAGCTTAGGGGCTCTTTAACTAAAGTGTGGCATTTTTTTGCCACTAACATGCATTTTGAGTTAAGATCAATGTGCATGAGGTGATAATTGTCGAGGGTGTGGCCAGCACATGCTTGACAGTTACTGCGCAGACAAACCCTTGAGCATGTGTTTTGTTCCTTGGCAATTACCGTGGGTGCACCTAATGCCACTTATTGAGATGGCCGTAGATGCTTCTACGCTAATTGCTACATAGACTATTAGTGCATGCTGCTGACACCTGCACTAACCACAACATGCAGTCAATGCCCATTCTCTGCCCCAACCCCACCCCAACCCTGCTCCATCATGTGATGTGCAGTTAATGTGCATTTCAGCATGCGGTAATTGTACTGCCTACACAGTAATAATTACTATGGACCCATGGAAGTGAGGCCAGTCCTAGAGGGTCGCCATTGCAAGCAAGGTAAATCTGTTGTTCCAGATATAACGTCTCTGCCTGAGAATTCTGAAAAGAGGTTGATTTTATTTTAATAACTTTTTCTGCTGTTCTACCAACTGATTTGTTTTTGTAGTTGTATTGCAGAAAGGGATTTTTTTCTGCTGCTATTTTTTTCCTCTTCTAACCTTCAGGTTCAAAGAGGAAAGTGACTCTTCGAAGTCACAGCACTTCCCAGGTGTTAGTGTCCTTAATTAGCTTGCTTAGGAGCCAGGAGTGGAGTGTGGTATAAAGATCTACATTACCTTGAAGTATTGCCAGTCCTAGAGGGTTGCCATTTGCAAGCCAGGTACATCTATGGTTCTAGATATAACTTCTCTGCCTCAGAGTTCTTAAAAGGGATTCATTTTATTTTAATAACTTTTTCTGCTGTTCTGCCAACTGATTTGTTTTTGTAGTTGTATTGCAGAAGGTTTTTTTTTTCCTGTTGCTATTTATTTTCTGTCCTCTAACTTTCAGGTTCAAAAAAGAAGGCAGGTTCTTTGAAGTCCTGAGGTATTAGATCCCTCCCTTCCAATCTCAGCTTCCATCCACCCCATCTGAGTAATCTTGCTATATAGGACTCACCAATTAACTTGTTGATAAAGAGAACACATTTCATTATTGGTTGGAAAGAAAAAGCTAGGAAGTAAATAGTTCTACATTTGGATATCTGCTATAAGTAAACATGTTGATATCTTTGAAAGATCTTGGATTAGGCAATTTTAGAAAGGGAGCACATTAGACAAATACCTCAGACACATATATTAGATTTTAATAGCTTTAAATGATCAGAAACTGCTCCCTACTCAAGTAACTGTTTAACAAACAAACAGGACTATACGCAGGGACATAGAACAGAGTTTTTAATCTCAGTTAAAAGAGTTTAGCTGCTCTTTGTTTTAAGGACATCTGAGGAAACGTTAGGGACTTTCATAGGTCTTTATCATTTCCTTCAAAAGGTACCAAAACTCCAACAACCGAGCTATGGCTGGGAAAAATCATGTTGCCAAAGCTGTTGCCCCTGCTACAGCTTCTGCCTCTGTCTAGACAGATAGCCTGATCCTAGGCGAGGAACTGGTTCCATGTGCATGATGCCTGCAAGCTGAATCCCTCATGAAAGAAGTGGAGGAACTGAGAGAAGAGATGATGAGGTTGAGGAGCATCCATTTCAGTGAGAAGTACATCAATGAGATGCTTCTCTCCAACAGAGGTGAAAATGGTATGTCACAGAAAGAAGAGAGCTGGATGTGAGTCACCAGAAGCTGCAGAATCGACACCCAATCTCCAACTCCATCATCCCTCAAATTGAAGAACTAGCATGCATCCCTCGAAGTGGATTAGGTAAAAACATCCCAAGAACAGAAAGAACCACAGCTCAAGCACCCCAAAGTTGCAGAATTAGTGACCACAAGAAAGTGAAGGGTAGTGGTGGTTGGTGACTCTCTTCAGAGGGGTACTGAGGCATACATCTGCTGACCAGACTTGTCCTAGGAGCTGTGCTGTCTGCCAGGTGCCAAAATCCAAGATGTTATGGAGAGTTTGCTGACTCATTAAGCCTACTGTCTATTATCCAATGCTACTCTTCCATGTTGGCACAAATGATATTGCTAGGTATCCTTCTGAGCATATCAAGAGTGACTTCATGGCTCTGGGAGAGAGGGTAAAGCAGATAGGTGTGCAGATGGTCTTCTCCTCAATCCCCCCTGTTGAGGGTAAAGGCTGAGGCAGAGAAGCTCGTATCCTAGAGATGAATACCTAGCTGCATGGATGGTGTCATTGAGAACGTTTTAATTTGCTGGACCATTGGATGATCTTCCAAGGGCTGCTGAGCAGAAATGGAGTCCACCTATCCAAAAAGGGTTGAGGTGTCTTCCACAGCAGACTGATTAACCTACTAAAGAGGGCTTTAAACTAGATTTGTTGAGGATGGGTGAAGAAAGTCCCCAGGTAAGTGAAAGCCCTCAGGTAAGTAAAACGTTAAATACCTTGGTAGACATGGGTAAAAAGGGCAACATCTGGAAAGTGGTGTGTATTAATGCCTGTAATATGGGAAATAAGATTCAGGATGTTTAAGCTTTAATGGAAGAGGCTGTCTTGGATTTAGTGGCAGTTATGGATCATGGAGAACCATGACTGGGATGTAATTATACCAGGCTATAATTTATTCAGGAAGGACAGGTTAGGAAGAAAGGCAGTAGGCCTATATGTAAAAGATAATATTAAAGCTACAGAATTGCACAGCTTATGAGAGAAGGGGGAGGTATTGTGGGTTAAATTGGAAGGAGGAAATGGAGCATCCATTTGCACTGATGTTATATACAGACCTCCTTCACAGGCAGAAGTGGACAGGTGATTTTAATATGCTAGATATTGATTGGAACATCCCTGCTACGGCTTCATCTAGAAGTAAGGAGATCCTGGATTCTTTACAGAGAGAACTATTCCGGCAATGGTGAAAGCCAGAAGGATGCTTGGGTGCATAGGAAAACGAATGGCCAGCGAGAAAAAGGAAATGATAGTACCTCTGCATAAGTCTTTGAGATCTTATTTAGAGTATTGTTTGCAATTCTGGAAACTTAAGAACATAAGATATGCCATACTGAGTAAGACCAAGGTCCATCAAGCCCAGTATCCTGTTTCCAACAGTGGCCAATCTAGGTCATAAGTACCTAGCAGTTTCCCCAAAATACATAGGTTCCGTAATGCTTGTATTGGGTCAAACAGTGATATACTGGGTCCCTTTTAATAATGGTTTATGGACCTTTACTCCAGGAACTTGTCCAAACCTTTTTTAAACCCAGCTACACTAACAGCTTTTACTACATTCTCTGGTAACAAATTCCAGAGTTTGATTACATGTTGAGTGAAAAAATATTTTCTCTGATAAGTCTTAAATAGGTTACCCTGTAGCTTCATTGCATGTCCCCTAGTCTTTCTATATTCTGATGACGTAAACAACCAATCTACTTTTACCCGTTCCACTCCATTCATTAATTTATAGACGTCTATCATATCTCCCTTCAGCCATCTCTTTTCCAGGATGAAGAGCCCTAATCTTTTTAGCCTCTCTTCATAGGGATATTCTTCCATCCTTCAAAAGGATATAAACAAAATGGAGTCTGTGGCTACCAAATTGCTCACTGGGCTTTGTCATAAGGCATATGGGAACAGAATTAAAGATCTCAATATGTATATTTTGGAAGAAAGACGGGAGAGGAGAGATATGATAAAGATGTTTAAATACCTCCGTGGCATAAATGCACAAGAGGAGAGCCTCTTTCAACTGAAAGAAAGCTCTGCAACAAGAGGGCATAGGATGAAATTGAAAGAAGGTAGAATCAGGATTAATTTGCAGAAATATTTCTTTACGGAAAGAGTGGTAGATGCATGGAATGGTTTCCCAGTGGAGGTAGTATAGAGAACTGAATCAAAATTCAAGAAAGCACGGGACTAACACAAAGTATCTCTAAAGGAAAAAAAAGGACCATTGAGCTTAGTAGTATGTATGGAAGAGTAGACTGGATAGGCTGTATGATCTTTATCTGCAGTCATGTTTCTAGATTTTTATGAAATGTGTGTTAACCACATACAGCATGTTTGTAAAAGGGTCCCTGAGATTGTGAGCCCTCCAGAGCCAAAGAAATGTCTTTTGTACCTGAAGGTAATATGCCTCGAACTACTATTGGTAAGGTGTGAGCTAAACAAAAATATTTTTAAAACTTGTCATTAGATTTTATCCCCTCAAATATTGTTGTATTTCATCATTTCATCATGGCTGCGTGGATGGTGTCATCGAGAGCGTTTTGGTTTCCTAGACCATCGGATGCTGTTCCAAGGGTTGCAAAGCAGAGATGGCATCCATCTGTCCAAGAGAGGTCAACGCATCTTTGGTAGTAGACTGGCTAATCTACTGAAGAGGGCTTTAAACTAGATTCGTTGGGGATGGGTGAAGAAAGCCCCCAGGTAAGTGAAAGCCCCCAGGTAGGTGATACATTCAATACCTTTATGGAAATGGGTAACAGGGGTAACATATGGAAAGCAGTGTGTATTAATGCCCGTAGCATGGGAAATAAGATCCCTGAAGTTGAAGCTTTGGTGGGAGTGGCAGACTTGGATTTAGTGGCAGTTACAGAAACGTGGTTCACAGAAAACCATGACTGGGATGTAACTATACCTGGCTATACTTTATTCAGAAAGGACAGGGTAGGAAGAAGGGGAGGAGGAGTGGCACTATATGTAAAAACTACTATTAAAGCTTTGGAATTACAGAGCTTAAAAGGGAGAGAGAGGAGGCATTGTGGGTTAAACTAGAAAGAGGGAAAGAGAAATCTATTTGCATTGGAGTGATATACAGACCTCCCTCACAAGAGGAAGAGGTGGACAGAGAGTTAATTGAAGACATACGCAGCATTGCTAGGAAAGGGGAAGTGTTGATTGGCACATTCCTGCTGCAGTATCTTCTAGAAGTAAGGAGATCCTGGATTCTCTACAGGGAGAACTATTCAGGCAATTGGTAACAGACCCCACACGTGAAGGGGCCATACTGGACTTGGTGCTTACCAATGGTGAAAGTGTTTCTGATGTTGTAGTGGGAGATCATTTTGCATCCAGTGATCACCAGATGGTGTGGTTCAGTATTAGGACTAGGGCTGTTAGAATCCATTCCAAGGTGAGGATCTTAGACTTTAGGAAGACTAACTTTGCGAAGATGGGCCAATACCTCAGGGAGTCGTTAGTGGGATGGGAACAGCTGGGGGATGTAGAAAAACAGTGGGCAAAACTGAAAGGGGGTATTTTAAAGGCAACCAACCTTTTTGTTAAAATGGTAAATAAAGGCAAAAGGAACAGGAGACCGCTATGGTTTTTGAAGGAAGTAGCTGAACAAGTGAAGAAAAAGAGGGAGGCCTTCATGAAATACAAGAGATCACAGAGAGAGGAAGACAGGCATCTGTATTTGGAAAAACTTAGAGAAGCTAGCAAAGTAGTCAAGAAGGCAAAGATTCAAAAGGAGGAGGAAATAGCCAATGCAATAAAATGGGGGATAAGACATTTTTCAGATATATTAGTGAGAAGAGGAAGGGCAAAAGTGGTATTGTCAGACTCAAGGGTGCAGGGGGGGAATATATAGAAGCTGATAAGGATAAAGCGGAATTGCTTAACATATATTTTTGTTCTGTGTTCACAGATGAAGAACCAGGAGCAGGACCTCAGAAAACACCCACAAATAAGAACAGAAGCGAGGGACATCTTGAACTATTTTCAGAAGACTGTGTTCGTGAGAAACTAGCTCAACTTAAAGTAGACAAAGCGATGGGACCGGATGGGATACACCCTAGAATACTGAGGGAACTTGGGGACGTTCTAGCAACTCCACTGACTAACCTTTTCAATGCCTCATTGGAGTCGGGAGTGGTGCCAAAGGACTGGAGAGAGGCTCATGTGGTGTCTTTACACAAAAGCGGAAGTAAGGATGTGGTTGAAAACTACAGGCCGGTTAGTTTAACTTCGGTGGTGAGTAAATTATTGGAAACGCTGCTGAAAGAGAAAATAGTGAGGTTTCTGGAGTCCAGCGGATTACAGTATCCGAGGCAGCATGGATTCACCAGAGGCAGGTCTTGTCAGACAAATCTGATTGATTTCTTTGACTGGGTGACCAGGGAGTTGGACCGAGGGAGAGCTCTAGATGTGGTGTATTTAGATTTCCGTAAAGCCTTTGACACTGTTCCTCACAGGCGACTTATAAACAAACTGAGCACCCTAGGGATGGACCCTAAAGTTACTGCTTGGGTTAGAAATTGGTTGGGTGGGAGGCGACAAAGAGTACAAGTAAATGGAGCTCACTCTGAGGAGAAGGATGTTACCAGTGGTGTGCCCCAGGGATCTGTCTTTGGTCCGATTCTTTTTAACATCTTTGTTAGTGATATAGCGGAAGGGCTGTCGGGTAAGGTTTGCCTCTTTGCGGATGATACCAAAATCTGCAATAGAGTAGACACCCAGGAAGGGGTAGATAACATGAGGAGGGATCTAGCTAAGCTTGAAGAATGGTCTAGAATTTGGCAGCTGGGATTTAATGTTAAAAAATGTAAGGTCATGCATTTGGGCTGCAGCAATCCAAGGGAGCAATACAGTATAGGAGGTGAAGTACTTTTGTCCACTAAAGAAGAGCAGGACCTAGGCATGGTTGTGTCTGATGATCTTAAAGTAGCTAAACAGGTAGAAAAGGCGACGGCAAAAGCTAGAAGGATGCTTGGGTGCATACGGAGAGGAATGGCTAGCAGAAAAAAGGAGGTGATAATGCCTCTGTATAAGTCTTTGGTGCGACCTCATTTGGAGTATGGTGTGCAATTCTGGAGACCGCACCTTCAAAAGGATGTGAACAGGATGGAGTCGGTGCAGAGGGTTGCTACTAAAATGATTAATGGGCTTCATTATAAAGCATATGAGGACAGACTTAAGGATCTTAATATGTACACCTTAGAGGAAAGGCGGGATAGAGGTGATATGATTGAGATGTTTAAATACCTCCGTGGCATAAATGTTCAGGGAGAGAGCCTCTTTCAATTGAAAGCAAGTTCTGCTACGAGATGACATGGGATGAGGGTGAAGGGAGATAGATTCAGGAGTGATATGCGGAAATATTTCTTTACGGAAAGAGTAGTGGATCCGTGGAATAGTCTCCCAGTGGAGGTGGTAGAGATGAGGACAGTAACTGAATTCAAAAAAGCATGGGACCAACACAGAGGATCTCTAAAGGTAAAAAGTGGACTGTTGTAGTTGTTGTTATGGAAGGACAGACTAGATAGGCCATGTGGTCTTTTTCTGTCGTCATGTTTCTATGTTTCTATGTTTCTATTATAATGGTCAAAAAGTTAGCCTTAAGTCAACTCCAAGAATCTGTAGTTGCTCAGAATATTTTAGATCTTTAAAAATTTGGCTTCCATTCCCATCATGGAATCAAGGCATTGCTATTATTCTCAGCAAAATTGTTCCCTACAGAGTTTTGACAAGTAAGTCTAATGGTCCTGCTGCATCTCGATTATTGCAATGCAATATATCAAGGCTTCCCACAAGCCATGCTGCTCCCTATACAAACCACACTACATACAACGGCGCGCATCATTCAAGGTGCTGCAAGGCATGATCATATCACACCCATACTTAAACAGCTCCACTGGTTACCACTACCCAGCCACATAAAATATAAAATAATCCTTATCATTAATTAGTCCTTACCCTCTGACCCACCAAC
This sequence comes from Ichthyophis bannanicus, assembly GCA_033557465.1. Taxonomy (NCBI): domain Eukaryota; kingdom Metazoa; phylum Chordata; class Amphibia; order Gymnophiona; family Ichthyophiidae; genus Ichthyophis; species Ichthyophis bannanicus. The sequence continues at coordinate 190,291,288 of CM066038.1, read as the reverse complement.
GCACCTCTGCACCTTACTCCATATCCCACAGAATAACAGACCAAGAAGAACCGCCTCCCAGACTCCCTTACCATCCTGCAGGCAAGAACCAAGTATAACTAGCAAGCCTGTGGACGTGCATTCAAACTTAGTACTCCATCCATATGAACATCATATCAAACACTCTGAGAAGACATATAAAAATTCACCTATTCATTGAACACTTCAGCACAAAGATGTAGTTTCGGCAGCTCTCCAATCACAAACGTACACACACCATTCTGTAAACATGTACATAGTTATAAACCTGATAAGTAATGCATGCTGTATATAGTTCTACTATTCACTGTTCGATGTAATATTGATGTTCTATGTAAACCGCTTTGACCCGGTGAAAGGCAGTATAAAAATCCAGCTAAAGAAATAGATAATAGTATTATTTGACATTTCTGCTGCTTTTGACATGATTAATTATTCCATTATGTTGCAACATTTGGATGAAATTGATATTTCAGAACCAGTTCATGACTGGCTTTGATCAATCCTGTGGAATCGAAAATCACAAGAGTATTAAAGAATGTTTATCTTGGGGTTCCTTGTCTACAGGAGTTCCCAAAGGTTCTGCCCTTTCCTCACTGTCTTCAATATCTACAATGCACCCATTTGTAAACTATTTACAGGTCTTCACGTTAACTATAGAATAAATACTGATGAGATAAAATTTTTCATATCTTTTGTGAATTCCATTTTATTTGCCTTTGACCACATAGCACTCTGTATCAAAAGTATAAAAATTTGCTTGTTTCAAAACAGACTTGCTCTTAAATATTCAAAAGACTGAAGTATAGTTTTTAAGTTGGTCTATCTCACCTACTTTGCCTAATGTAGATGACTTGACTATTCTGGTTTATTTTCAGCTTAGAAACCTTGGCCATCAAAGTATGTGTCCTCAAGTTCAAGCTGTGGTTTAAAGTGCCTTTTACAAATTGCAAATGATTTGTAGGCTAAAACTGTTTTTGAGAAATGATATAAACTCCACACAATGATTCAGATGCTGGAAGTCTCTACCTGAGGCTTGCAGCATCTATAACACATGCTCTTCAAATTGTCCAAAACTCGGCTGTGCGCATCATCACCAGTTCCAGTTGTTTTGAACATATTTCTCCAAACCTTTATAACTTAAACTGGTAGCCCACAAAGTGGTTAATAATGCACAAAGTACCTTTATGTATTTATTCAGTTTTTAAACTTTATTGTCCCCTTTCCACTTGAATTTTGCAGTCCCAAGGCATTAAAGGGGGTCATTTTGGAAGCCCTATTTGTGCTTTGGATGTCCAAAAACAGTCAAAGAGACATCCAAAACCATTTTAGAAGCCGGGTCTGTGGATGTCTCAATCTGAACGGGACATGATGGAGGTGTGACTGGGGTGTTCCCAGGAACCTGGACATCCTCGCCTGATCTCAGAAACATCCTGGACGTCTGGTATCATATCTAAGCTGAGACCTGCTATAAGCATCTGAAAAGTGCTTGTTTTGGCTGAAAAACATCCTGAGGGTGTAAAGGAGAGAACACTCCATTATCCCCAGTACTCAGCACAATTTTGATGATAGCAGCAATGGTGTTTGAACTGTGGCTTCTCTGTTTCTAGCCGACTACTCTATTCCTAGACAGCCAGGTTCTGAAATACTATTCTGGAGATGTCTGTGTAGATACCCCTGCAGACATCCATATCGGGCTCATCCATGTTTGTGAAATCTTATCTGTATCTGGACCTACCTACTTTTTTTTTCAGACATTCTGGCTTAGATGTCCCAGATTGAACTTTGACGTCCTTTCTAAAATTCCCCTCCAGGTTCTTAGATGTTCCTTCAATTAAGCAGCTGTGATTATCCAAATTTTGTGACCATATGTTTTATGGCTGCCTCAAGACTTTGTAACACATTCCTGTTTGAACTGCTTACTATTGCTCAGATTGCAGTATTCCATAAAAAAACTAAAGACTCACCTATTCCAGCAAGTGTTTCAAGGCATTTATTAAAAGGCATTTTGGCAGGCATGCAATACAAGCTTCAGAATCCATTTAACTTAATATGGGTAAAGCAGCATTCTCCTTAGTATTGGTTTAGCACAGCTGATGACATTTTCCCAGGTAGGATGAGTTAGGAGATAGTTCCTTTGCCCTTCTAATTTGATTTGGTTTAATATATTATTTATTGCTTAAAATCTATGGGGGTTATTTTAGAAAATCTATTTACAATTTTCACATGTATAATCAAGCATATACACCTGTAAATTACATCTATGTTCAAATGAAGTTTAGAAAGGTGTCCCTAGTATATGGAAATTTTGAGGGGGCATATTAGGGGCATGGTCTAGGAAGGACAAAAATATTACATATGTATTCCCCATTTGGGAATTCACATGCAATCCCAAAATTCATCATGTCCAAATTTACACCATTCCCTGCCACATGTATGCATACCATCAAGTCATTGCTGGCTATTGGAGATCCAGTTCCTGGGTTTCGTTGGCAAGGTATAACCAGAAGTAGATTGCCAGGCCTTTTTTTCATGCAGTATGTCTACAGTATCAGGTATTCCAAGGCGGTCACCAATCGAAGTCGTAGCCAGGTCCAAACCTACTTAGCTTCAGCGTAGAACAGGCTCAAAAGGAGATAGAGCAGCTTTTAAACTAGATAATAGGTAAAAGCTGACAGTCGCCCAAGAGCACATAGTTCAGAAGGATACTAGCAAAAGACTGAAGTTACGGCATATCGGCAGAGAGGTTCTAATAAAGATAAAAGTAACCCAAATGCCCTTAGGTATAGAGCAGACAGAAAGATTCCATATTACCCCTGCCTACTGGTAACCAGCCTCTAAAATGCTTGAATGCAAATGCCAGAAGTCTAAAAAATAAGATGGGAGAGTTAGAATATATAGCACTAAATGAGAAGTTAGATATGATTGGTATCTCAGAGACATGGTGGAAGGAAGACAACCAGTGGGACACTGTGATAGCCGGGTACAAATTATATCACAATGATCAAATTAGTGGAGGGGCTGCACTCTTATGTTAGAGAGTGCATTGAGTCACACAGGATTAAAGTTTTGCAGAAAACAAATGGATGATGACATGCTCAAAAAATCATGTGCAAGAGAGAAGGATGTTGGGGCCACTTGGCAATAGTGATCATAGCATGATCACATTTGATTTAATAAATGCAAGAAGGATGACAAGGAAATCCAAAGTACTACCTTTTAAATTTCAAAAGGGAGACTATGATAAAGTGAAGAAAACAGTTAAAAAAAACGAAAAGGAACAGTTGCAAAGGTTAAAGATTTACATCAAGCAAGGGTGTTGTTTAAAAATACCAGCTGTATTCCATGCTTTAAGGAAAGTGGAAGGAAGTTCAAAAAACTGGCAGCATAATTTAAAAGTGAGGTTAGAGAGGCTGTTGTAGCCAAAAAATCATCTTTCAGGAAATAGGAAAAAGGAGCCAAATGATGAAAATGGGAAACAACATAAGCATTGGCAAGTTAGATGCAAGGCATTGATAAGGCAGGCAAAGAGAGAATTTTAAAAAAACCTTGATGTGGAAGCAAAAATGCATAATAAAAACCTTTTCAAGTACATACGTAACAAAAAACCCCGTGAGAGAGTCAGATGGACCATTGGATGATAGAAGGCTACAAGGGGCACTAAGAGGGGACAAGGCCATAGTGGAGAGACTGAATGAATTCTTTGCTTTGGTCTTTACTGAAGAAGATGTAGGGAACTTACCAATGCCTGAAATGGTATTTAAAGCTGATGCAAATATCAATAAACGGGGAAAATGTATTACAACTATTTCATAAACTAAAGAGTAACAAATCACTTGGACCAGATGGTATACATCCAAGGAGGTTGAAAGGACTGAAATATGAAATTGCAGACCTACTATTACTAATATGTGAACTATCATTAAAATCATAAGAAATACCTGGAGGATGGCCAATATACATGTAATAATCCACTAATATGGTCTTTTTTTCAGAGCGAAAATACCTGTTACACTTTTTAATATGCTACACTCTATTATTATCATTAAAGATTGTGATATTATATCATTTCAACTATTCCTTGAGAGTTCAAAAATCAATCAAAAATTTTAAAGAGTAATTTTCAACAAAGAGGTTACCCAAAACAAGTGATAAAACGGGCATATAAAAGAGCGTTGTTTAATAATCGTGATTTATTATTACATCCACGGAGGAAAGATATGACACACAACCACAACATTAATTTAGTTACAAAATATTCCCCATATAGTTCCCAGATAAAACGCATTATAAAAAAAACATGAATGTTTTGAACATCATTCCTGGGTTAGAAGAGAAAAATATTCATTGTGTGTGGCAGTGCCATAGAAATTTGAAAGAAATACTAAGTCCGGCGGTTTTGCGACCTCTAGTGAGCCAATTTGACAGGACATAAAAAATGCAGAGATTGCAGAATTTGTGAAATCACTTTGGAATTAACACAATTCCAATACCATGGTGCAATACATCAGCGTAAGAACGAAACATCTTGTGGGTCCAGTTATGTAATATATTGCATCCAATGCCCATGTGATTTAATATACGTGGGTAAAACAATTCGACCTTTTAGAGTGAGAATGAATGAACATCGAAGTAGGCTGAATTGCAAGAATAAAGAAGCACCAATAGTAGATCACTGTTTAGAACATTGCCATAAGTTTGAAGAGCTACATTGTTTCTGCATTGATCAGATCGTTACAGGATACAATGGAAAATCAAAAGAACAGATTCTACTGATTCGTGAACAAAGATGGATCTATAACTTGCAACCAGTCATTCCAGGTGGCTTAAATGCCGAAATAGATTGGAACGTTTTCATACAAAGGGCGAAATGACACAATAATGACAGATTGATAATTGAATAGGTCACATGAATTATAGTTAAATTAATTAAATAATTAGGAAGATTAAGTAATAGTAGGGAAGAAAAGAACACAGATGGATGAAATAATGTGATCAACACCACATAAAAGCTACACACCACTGTTAGTTCGCATGCGCGGCGTTATTTGGGAAGCCTACTGGCTCTGAGAAAGATCGTTACAAAGATTCAAAAGAAGGGCGCGGGCAGGGTCCCGGCGGCCGAATATAACCGGGGGTGAGCCCCAGTGCGGGACCCTGCCCGCGTGGAAGGGCTGGCGGCTTGAGGGAGAAAGGGGGCGCGCGTGGGCACGATGACACAGGGCGCATCATTTAAACAGATTGGCTCTGCCGCGGGGATGTGCACGGTGGGAGCCAATCCGAAGCAAGGCAGGCCATGTGCGGTGGCGGCAAGGATGCTCGCCGGGCACATGGTGTGGAAGGAGGGCGACTGGATGGTGTGAGGAGACATGCAGCGGTTGCTGTGCGGTGAGTGCAGTGGCTGAAAGAGCGGTGGCGGACCGGGAGGAGCGGGCAGTGCTGGGGCTAGAGACAGCAGCAGGCGAGTGGTATTCAGCGCGGCCTTTTAAAAAAAAAAAAAAGAAAGAAAAATCTTGTAGTAAGTTGGTGGTGTTTTGCAGGGGAGGGATTAAGTTACAAAATACAAATTAAATAAAATTAGAATAATAAAGCAGGAAGGGAGAGATGACAGGGGACGAGGAGCCCGCTTGGGGGGATTGGCAGTGCTGCTGTTCTGCTGGTCTGTGCACACTGGTCTGCAGGTTCAATTTTGTTTTGCTGGTCCAGGGGCTTGGGGTTGGTGCAAGGGGTAGGATGACGAAGGAAAAAAGGACGAAAGTGGAACGAGGTGGAAGCAGAGCCAGAGGAGAGAGTTCGGTGGGGGCACAGAGAGGCAGGGGTGAAAAAAGGGGATGGAAGGGGGGTCTAGGGGACCCGGGAGGGGCAGGATGGGGGGTAGGGAGGCAGGGAGCCAGGGGGCCATGGAAAGAGGGCCCGAGGGGCTTCCACCATCTAGACAGTGGTCTAGGGCGGGGCACAGACTGGGGGGACGTGTGACATCCGGGGACAGAGGGAGATAAGAGGTCATGGGCAATGAAGAGTTACGGAATACTGAGGTGGGAGCAGGGCTGAGGGGTGAGGGGGGGGGGGAGAGCAGTGCACCATCTATAGGGATGGGGTTAGGACTGAGAGGTGGAGAGAGTGGGGTTGTGGGTGAAGCGTCGTGGTTCGGGATTCCGGGTGGGGAGGGGAGAATGGGGGTGTTCGCGGGGGGAGGGATGGGGAGTCCGGGAGGGTTTGGGGCTATGGGGCATCAGGCGTGGGACCAGTGGCAGAGGAGGGGACAAGGCCCATCGAGGGCTGACTGGGTGGGGGCATGGCAGCCGGCGTGGTCTAGTGTGGCCCCCTCTCCGCTTTTGCCTTTTGTTTCTCCACAGATTCCCTTTATGGCATCGCCTGGATCAATGCACGGCGTGGCGCAGCAAGGCGGGCTGGTGCTTGGTGAAAGGCGCTCGATAGACACCCGAGGAAGTCTGGCGGCGGCGGCGCAGGAGTTTGGAGCACAGCGGTCATAGGATGGGACGCGACCGGCAAGGGCTGTGACGATTGCGGCAGCAGAGGATGGTGAGTTGCCTGAGGAGCAAGAGGTAGGGGTGGTGGAGGAAAGGGGTCGAGTTAAGCAGTCGGGGAAGGTGAGCAGAAAAAGGAAGCATGCTTGCCGGAGGCAACGTTATTCGGGGTCGTCCACCTCCACGTCCTCAAGTTCTTCCTCTTGTGCATCGAGTGATGACGGGAGGAGCGTAGGGAGAGTGGGTGCAGTCTCGGTGGGGAACACATCAGTTGGGGGCACGGCGGCAGTGACAGCTTTGTCCGAATTGTGGGAAGGGGTACCTAAGAAGCTGAGGAGGAAAATTAGGAAGAGACGTTATATCGACATATTCCATTTATTGGAAGGTCGTAAGCGGTCGGGCGAAAGTAGGAAAAAACGCAAGGAGGACAAAAAGGCTGGGAGGGTTAGAAAGGTGTCGAGGTCAGTGGTGAATTGGGTCAGGACTTTTCTGCATTTAGCTAGTGTATGGGGTCAGAGATACCCTGAACAGTATGGGATGTTATTATCCTATGCGGACTCGATCCTGGAAGCCTTGCAGTCCCATGAAGGGTGGTCTTGGCTCAACTATGACGAGAAGTTCAGAGATAAAATGGAGGAGAACAAGTTCTTAACATGGGGCATGCAAGATATTAACTTGTGGCTCACCCAGAAGTCGGTAAGATCAAATGCGGGGGGGGGGGGTTGGGGTGGAGTGAAGTTCGGCGGGGGGGGCTAATGCAGCGGGGAGCCGGTCCTTTCGCGCTGGGGGGATCGGGTTGCCAAGTAAGCAAGGGGCAGGCGGAGTGGGTGACGTATGTTGGAGGTTCAACAAGTCCTCCTGCCCATTTCCGGACTGCAAGTTCCGGCATGCCTGTTCTGCGTGTAGGGGGAGGGGGCACTCAGCAGCAAAGTGTATTAAAAAAGGGGTTACTGGCGCCGCCCTACCAACCTCTAAGTAAGGGTGCTTGCCTCGGCAGGGCCCCATCGCCCATATGTGTGGGGGTATTATGGGAGTGGCTTCGCCACTACCCGAAGAAGGGGGATAGAGAGGTTTTGGGGAGCGGGTTCGTGTTGGGGTTTGTTATTCTGGTTCAGGGAGGGGTGGACGTGCATGCGGCGAAAAATTCCCCGGCACTGGGACGGTTTGAAGCGATTGTTCGGCAGAAGTTGGCGGGGGAGTTGCAGCTGGGGCGGATTGCAGGTCCGTTTTTGGAGCCCCCTTTTCGGAATTTTGTGGTCTCTCCGTTGGGGATTATCCCAAAGAAGGAGCCAGGTAAATTTCGGCTAATTCATAAATTGTCCTTTCTGATAGGATCGTCAGTTAATGACCACATTCCGCGTGAGTGCTGCACGGTGCGTTATGCCTCGTTTGACAGGGCGGTTCGGTTAGTGAAAGTGTCGGGGAGGTGGGCAATGATGGCGAAGGTGGACATTGAATCCGCCTTTCGCTTGTTGCCGGTGCATCCTGCCTCCTTTCATCTGCTGGGTTTCCAATTTGTGGGGGAGTTTTATTTTGACAAATGCATGCCCATGGGCTGTGCAGTATCGTGCGAATGCTTTGAAAAATTTAGTACCTTTCTGCAGTGGGTAGTTGTGAAGTGGGTGGGTTGTGCTAATGTCGTGCACTACCTGGACGATTTTTTGTTCGTGGGGCCAGCGCAGGTGTCTCTGTGCGGGGCATTGTTGGAAGGTTTTGTGGGTGTCGCAAAGGACTTGGGGGTGCCCTTAGCTGAAGGGAAGACGGAAGGGCTGACGACCAGGCTCACGTTCCTGGGCATTGAATTGGATTCAGTGGAAATGGTGGCTCGTTTGCCATCTGAAAAGGTGGGGAAGTTGCGAGCCTTGGTCGCGAATGCTCTGGCATCCTCAAAGTTCACGTTGAAGGAGTTCCAGTCATTGATAGGGCCACTGAATTTTGCGTCTAGAGTGATACCGATGGGGCGGGTATTCATTCGATGATTGGCGGCGGCCACGGCAGGTATACGTAAACCTCATCACCGAATTTGAATTTCCAGGAGCATCCGTGAGGATTTGTGAGTGTGGTATGTTTTCTTGAAGGAGTTCAATGGTTCGCCCGTGCTCATGGAGGAGGAGTGTTCTAGCCAAGAGATTCAGCTGTACACGGACGCGGCGGGGGGCATCGGCTTAGGAATTTACTTTGGGGGGGCATGGTGTGCAGATAGCTGGCCGACGTCGTGGCACGAGCAGGGGCTTGTATGGAATATCATGTTCTTGGAGCTGTTTCCTATTCTAGTGACACTGGAGTTGTGGCCAGACAAATTGTGTAACAAGAGGGTGGTCTGGTGGTGTGACAACGCAGCGGTAGTGAGTGTTGTCAACCATTACACACCGCGGTGTGTCCAAGTAGCGGCTCTGATGAGAAAGGTGGTGTTATCCTGTTTGCGTCTGAATGTGGGGTTGAAGGCATGGCACATTCCAGGGCTTAATAATGGTATAGCTGATGCTCTTTCCCGTTTGCAGTTGGATTGGTTCCAGCAGCTGGCACCGGAGGCAGACGCGGAGGGGCTAGCAGTCCCTTGGAAGTTATGGAACAGTGGCCTGCTGATATGAGAGAGATGTTGAAGAGCTCAGTGATGGAGAAAACATGGGAGGAGTACTGCAGGGGCTGCTTGAGTGTGATTGAGTTCTTGAGGGTGCAAGGATGGCAAGGGGGGGTGGTGGTGTCAGATCAATTACTGGCAAGGTACATCCTTGCAGCGAAAGGGCGAGGTGTGACTCGGGCATCGGTTCGGGGGCAGTTGGCAGGCTTCACATTTTTTGCAAAGGCAGTGGGGTGGGGCCCATCCGGAGGGGGTTTTTTAGCTCGAAAATTGATGCAAGGGTGGGGGCGAGAAAATCCTTCTCCTTCGGATCAGCAGCGGCCAGTGACACATGAACTACTAAGAAGACTTTGTGAAGTGTTACCGGTGGTTGCAAAGTCTGAGTATGAGGCCACACTATTCAAGGCTGTGTTCTGCTTAGCCTTTTTTGGGGTATTTTGGGTGGGGGAATTAGTGGCGGATTCCAAAAGAGGGGGTGGGGGACATAGTCTCCAGCATCAGCATGTGCGGGTGGTGGGGGGACAAATAAAGGTCTAAGAGAGATCAGCAGGGAAGAGGCATGTGGGTAGTGCTGCAGGCGATAAGTGGACCCACGTGCCCGGTGTCAGCCATGCGGACTATTTCTTCATGGGGATGCAGGGTTAGTCATGCGATATCAGGTGGCGGCAGTATTGCGGTTGGGGTTGCAGCGAATGGGTGAGGACCCTACCCAGTTTGCAGCGCATTCTTATCGCATAGGGGCTGCGACTAGCATGGCGGGCGCTGGACTTTCGGGATTGCAAATACAAACGATAGGCCGTTGGAAGTCAATGGCTTTTCGGGGTTATGTCCGTTTATGAGAAAATGGAAAACGACACGAGCTGTATGTTAACTGATGTTTTCTGTTTCAGATGGGGGAAGAAGTGTGCAGGGATGTTGGATGCTGGGGCATTCGTTTGTGTTTTGGGCTGGTCAACGAGCGGAGGTACGGCTTATCGGGCATAACCTTGGACTGGAGCCTGAGGTGGTGTCGGTTTTATGGCTGGGCGAGAGGGGGCTGTGATGGATGCAGCTGATGCCTTTGCTTCGTCACCACGCGCGACTGAGGACACCACCAGGGATTGTTCTGTTGCACCTGGGAGGCAATGATCTCGCGACATGGACCTGCAAACAACTGATTAATGCTGCTAAGAAAGATCTGGATCAGATATTGAGGATGTTTCAAGGGGTGTGCTGATTTGGTCTGATGTCATCTCGAGGCCAGCGTGCTGGGTGTAGCGGTGATGGTCTCAGGGGCTGACGAAGATCAATAGGCAGATCGGGAGATGGGTTTGCGAAAAGGAGGGATATCAGGTGCAGCATGAGTGTGTGGATGTGGCTTGTGTGGGTTTGTATAGAAGTGATGGGGTGCATCTGTCTCCAGTGGGGGTGGATTTGCTCCTGAATGATTGGCAGGAGGCATTGGAGCAGGTGTTGCGGGATAGGAAGGGCAGGTCGCAGCTTGCGCTCAGTTGGGGGGGGGGCAGCAAAGGCACATTGGAGTGCCTGTGCCAGTGGCGGGATCCCGGAGGTTTCCAGGGTCCGGAGCCCTAGGCTACTTGGGGCAGGGTGCCCGCGGCCCGGATAACCCCTAGCAGACATTTGCTAGTGATATGGCGAAGTCGGGCAGGGGTGGTAGTAACTTGACCGGTGGTTTGACCAGCGCAGGTGCGGTAGTGTGGTCCCCTTGCTAATTATATGGCTGGTGAGGTAATGCTCCGCTGGGGGATTGGTTGTTGGGTTGTTATTCATGTTTCAAATGTTAAGATGTTATTGGGCAATAAAGCTGCGACCTGTTGTTATACCAAATTGTGTGTGGTCTGAAGTTTGATAGAGTACAAAAGGGTATGGATAAGGTTGGTGGGGCTGGGCAGGGGAAGCGCTGGGTTCAGCTCCCCGGTTAAATGATGCATACAGCATAAATACAACAGAGGTAAAGAAATATAACGGTGCTAAGGTTCACATTGTAGAACACAATTTAGATAGATAATAATTAATAAGAAATGTATGAAAATTGAAAGACCGTGATTAACCAGCAAGTTGTTACTAGTGCTTTTAAGAACCCCCCCCTGAAGGAACTCAATAACAGTGAAATGCAAACAAGGTGCTGAAGCATGATGTTGGGGACAATGAATCAAAGTTTATTTATTTATTTACATTCTCTTATATACCGTGCTATTCTGCATCAGTGCAGTTTACATTGAACAAACTGAAATCACATTGAACAGGGTATTATAACTTGGAGATAACTATTTACAGGGAACATGGGCTATGGAGGGTGAAGTGGCTTGCCCAAGACCACAAGGAGCACCTGTGGGACTAGAAACCCCAGTCCTTCCGGCCCAAAGGTGTTGTTTTCTAGTGGGATTTGAACCCCTGACCTTCCAGCCTGAAGTACCTTGCCCCAACCACTAGGCTACTCCTCCACTCCAAAGTTAAGCAATGTTTTGTGTTTAGATGAGACTCGAAAAAATCATTTGGATTAAGTTGGATTAAGTTTGATGAAGAAGTCATAGTTTAAAGCAACACGATAAAAGGTCATTGATGCAAAAGAGCGCAGGAATATCAGACATGTTAAAGTCTGAACTGAAGCGCCCACAAAAGTCTGAGACCTTTGTTGCTCATAATTAATGTAAATATCTTAGAAACAGCTAACAGTTAAATATTCTAGAGTTCGTGGTTATGCAGGAATAGTTGAAATGATATAATATCACGATCTTTAATGATAATAATAGTGCATGGCATATTAAAAAATAAACATGTAATGCCAATTTTTAAAAAGGGTCCCAGGGGTGATCCGGGAAACTACACACCAGTGAGCCTGGCGCCAGTACCAGGAAAAATTGTAGAAACCATTATTAAGAACAAAATTTCTGAACATGAAGATAGTCATGATTTAATGGAAGACAGTCAACATGGCTTTAGCCAGGGAAGGTCTTGTTTGACTAATCTGTTATGGTTTTTTTTGAAAGTATGAATAAACAGGTAGACAAAGGTGAGTCAGTCAGTTGATATACTGTATCTGGATTTTCAGAAAGCCTTTGACAAGGTCCCTCATGAGAGACTATTGGCAAAATTAAAAAGTAATGGGATAGGTGGTAGTGTACTATTGAGGATCAGGAACTGGTTAAAAGATAGAAAGCAGAGGGAAGGGCTAAATGGCCAATTTTCCCAATGGAGAAAGATGAATAGTGGAGTACCTCAGGGATCTGTGCTGGGTCCGTTGCTTTTTAACATATTCGTAAATAACCCGTAAATGGGAATAACGACTGAGGTAATCAAATTTCCAGGTAACACACAACTATTCAAAGTTGTTAAAACCCATGAGGATTGTGAAAAATTGCAAGAGGACCTTGATAAATTGGAAGACTGGGCATCCAAATGGCAGATGAAATTTAATGTGGACAAGTGCAAAGTTATGCACCTAGGAAAGAACAACACAAACTATGGTTAAACGATGCAAGGTTCTGCATTAGGAACCACCACCCAGAAAAAGTATTTAGGCGTCATCATGGATAACATGTTGAAACCCTCTGCCCATTGTGCAGAGGCAGCCAAGAGAGCAAATAGAATGCTAGATATCATCAGGAAAGAAATGGAGAAATAAAACAAAAGATATTATAATGCCCTTGTATCGTTCCATGGGGCGACCGCACCTTGAATATTGTATGGAATTCTGGTCGCTGTATCTTAAAAAGGGCATAGCGTTATTAGAAAAGGTACAGAGAAGACCCACCAAAATGGTAAAGGGGATGGAAGGATTCCCCTATGAAGAAAGGCTAAAAAGGTTGGGGCTCTTTAACCTGGAAAAGAGACGGCTGAGGGGACATATGATAGAGGTCTATAAATTATTGAATGGAGTGGAATATGTAAATGTAGACTGATTGTTTATGCCATCAAAATATAGAAAGACTAGGGGACATAGAATGAAGCTACAGGGTAAAGTAAAGGGGACCCAGGATATCCACTGCTTGACCCAATACAAGCATTGTGGAACCTGTGTCTTTGGGAAAACCGCTAAGTACTTGTGACCTAGATTGGCCACTCTTGGAAACAGGATACTGGGCTGGATGGAACTTGGTCTGATACAGTATGGCATATCCTATGCTCTTATGTAACTTGCTAGTTGCCAATATTGTTTGAAGTATGCATTGAAGAGAAGTGAAGTGAAGTGGAGTAAGATGTACAGTGGACTACCTTGGCGCCATTGCTAGTTACATCACTGAGACTTTGAGGCAATTTACCTCTGAATTGATATAATATTGTATGTTTTTGAGGGATTGGGATTATTTGAGGTTATCAGATGTCTCTGTGATATATAAAAGTGGTTTCATAGTAACATTTTCAGAATTCTATCATAATTATACTGTTATTTGATTTTTTGCAGAAGGTTTATGCTTTATATATGTATTCATGTGATTTTTTTTGAAAAACGTAAGCTGTTATGTTTTTTTTGTTGGAGGCTTATACTGCTGGATATATGTATGAATGTGTGTTATTTTAGGTATGAAAGTTTGAGTATTATATTGAGTTGTAATTATTTATGGTTTATGAATTAATGTATTTGAGTATTAAGAGAAGGAATCAAATAAAGGATTTTTAAAGAATTTAGAGTATAAAATTATTTTTTGACATCTAGTAGAATCTTCCAGATTGATAAGAGTGAAAAATAGGGTAAATAAAAGGATTGCCTATTAAGGTAGAGGGTTACATTGATCTGTGTGGGTGTTTAAAAAGTGTGCATTTTGACCAGTCTTTTACAATAGGAATTAAGGGGGTTACCCTCCTTAATTCCCTCTAGCTTATTTGTTCCTCCAAATTGCAATGAGTTCAAGTTAGCATCCTCAGTAGTTAACTAGCAGCAGCTAAATTTGCAAAATGGCTCACCTACCTATGTTAAGTGCCAGCTTTATACATGCAAGTTGTGAAATGTCAACATTTACACGTGTAAGCTGCTTGGTTTTCGCAGTTGATATTTCCCACGTGCAAATCTGTAAAATGGTGCCTTCCACTTCACGTGTGTTTCTGCAGTTCCTTCTACTGTGTATTCTAGAAACAGCTCCAAGTAAAATGCTATTGGGCTTGAGTACGTCCCAATTTTAACATCTCAATGCTGATCTCCACATACTATCTACAGTAAACTATGCCTTCATATGTTTATTTTTATGTATTCTTAATTTTCAATAAGTTTGTTTTTATGTATGTATGTTTTATTATTTTGGTTGTAATTATATTTCAGTTGTTATCTGCCTAGACGTTTAGATAGAGCAGATTAAAAATCTCATTAAATAAACAAACAAATAAATAAACATTCTATACAATATTGAAAATAACAGGGTTTCCATTCCATGACTTGAAGAGAACTCACGTTGTTGCGTATCGAAAGGGGAATGCTCACCTACAAAATATTGAAATTGCATGCACTTTGACTAACAAGGGGAGGCATGAAATAGAGCAATAAGATGGCAGATCTAAGAGATCCATGCCAATCTGTTTAATCATAGATTGGACTGCTGCCTGTTTCAACACATAAAGTATGATTTCGTGAGTTGCCAGATTTATTATTACTACTACTCTACTATTAATCATTTTTATAATGCTTCAAAGCATATGCAGCTCTGTACATATAGATGTAAGACACAGTCCCTGCTCATCAGAGCTTACAATCTAATCAAGGCAAAACACCTAGAGGCAGATTCTAAAATGTGCTTGTCTGTGCCATGGGGTTGCACAAAACTTGGATGTGGCCAAGTTGGACCCGATTCCACAACCGTGGGAGCTATACGTGCCCGCGATTGTGGAATCAGGCAGATTTATGGCCCAGCGTGCACCCGATTCCCTGGAGGGAGACATCTCAGAGGCTGCCCGTCCCTACAGCACAATGCTCCAGCTGATGTGCTGGTGCAGTGGCTTCCTGCCGCCATGGCACCAGCACATCCAGCCAGCAGTACAGAATCATCTGCCCTACAGCGGCCCCCACACAATGCTCTCAGGCCATCAGCAAGGGCCCACAAGAGCAGGGCTGTGCTGGCAGGCTCCATCCTGTGTCACTGCCATTGGGTGCAGGAGGCTGCAGCCCGCCAACGGTGAAGCAGCCTGCACCTATTCCACCCTCAGGGTTGAATAGACTGGCCGTCCATGTTGGTTCCAGAGTCTGGTTCTGAGACCCAGTTGCATAAAAACAATAAGCTTTGGATGACGTTTCACTATAAGGAATTATAATCTACAGATCATCTTGCAGGTTAAGAGTAGAGCTTAATTTCATATTTGACTGAGAGGTTCCAGAGTATGTACAGAGGCCTGTCCTGAATAGCCTCTGTATGCCCTGGCACCTGGCCACTCCCTCGCTCTGCCCCCTCCTGCCCACATACATCACTCCCCGCACAAATGCTTTGTATGTGCAGGGAGTGCTGCTGGCCAAATAGGGATACAGAGCTGGACACCGGTTGGACATCCAGCCCGCACGTCCAACTCTGCTATTTGCAGCTCAGAATGCTCCCCCTCCCCCCATAGTGAAACTGAGGACTAGATTATGGTAAGATACACATAAATAATGGGCAAGAGAGAGAGGAGCATCGGGCTCCAAAAGCTACTTCAAAGAGGTGGGTTTTTAGCCTGTATTGAATAGGGCCAGAGAAGTTGCCCGATGCAAAGACTCAGGTAGCTTGTTCCAGGCATATGAAGCAGCAAGATGGAATGAATGAAGACTGGAGTTGGCAGTGGCAGAGAAGGGCACAGATAAAAGGAATCTTCCAGAGGAGGGGTGAAAAGGAGGGGTGCAGAGTAAGAGGAGAAGTTTGAACTGGATGCGGAAACTGATAGGGAGCCAGTGAAGTGACTTGAGAAGAGGGGTTACATGAGCATAGTGACACTGGTGGAAGATAAGCCCTGCAGCTGAGTTTTGAACAGATCGAAAAGGAGACAGATGATGCAGAGGGAGACCAGCAAGGACCAAGTTACAATAGTCAAGGTGGGAGGGGACTAATGAGTGGATAAGGGTCTTAGTAGTGTGAGTTGAAAGGAAGGGATGAATTTTACTGATGTTATAGAGAAAGAAGCGGCAGGTTTTAGCCATCTGTTGGATATGCCCAGAAAAAGAGAGAATAGAGTCAAAGATGATCCCAAGGTTGTGAGCTGAGGAAATGCGGAGCAGTGTAGTGTCATCTACAGAAATAGGGAAGGGAGAAGGGGGGGGGGGTCAGTTTAGGGGGAAAGATAAAGAGCTCAGTTTTGGCCATGTTCTTATTATCTTGCTATTAACTCTTCTGAATATTGTCAATGTTTTTTTTTTTGTGTCTCTCTACTTAATCTATTGCTTTCAACATTGCCTTTCTTCCATTTTAATTCTTCTAGATCTTTCTGTAGTTTTAACTTGGTGAAATATTCTTTTCTTTTTAATGAGCTAACAACAGTGGATTTTCCTTGGATATTTTCTTACATGTTATACAATTATTTCCTTAGGAATAATTCATTGTTAGTTGCTTAGTTTTTCTAATAGTGCTTCCCAGAGGTCTGCTCTTGTTCATGAACTTTCCTCAACTATTGTCATTTTCCTTGTGCTGTCATTTCCTCCCTAAAATTTGAATATTCTCCATATGTAGGTGATACTCAAACAATGTTTTCCATGTCATTTCTTATTCGAGATGCACTGCATTGAAGCTCTCACTCACAGCCTCTTCTCCAGTAAATTTTTCAGATGACAAAAGATGTTCAACAAATTAGTCATTCAAAGAACAAATTAAGTTCTTGTGGTTTCCTTCCCTTGAGTCCCTACCCTCACTGTCCATTGAAACACACGACTCGCTTATCTAACTTTCTGCTGACATTCATGACCTGGGTGCTAGCAATTTCTGATCAAGGGGCTCTTGCCAGCTTTACTCCACTTGATGAGGTACTTCTTGGTTTCAAAAAGTAATTTTTGCCGTTGAAGTGTATTCTTTGATTTTAAGCTCAGATTTATTTTATCACATCACATCACTCAGCCTTCCTAAAATCCATCATCTTCACTCTTTTTCTGCTGCCATGCTCCTTGTCCACTCATTGGTTGGTTTTCACGTGGTTTTCTTGCGCTGCCTTTACACTGGAATAATTGCTTCTGCTCTTTGGATTCTACGTCTGGCCTGGAATGCAGTGGGGCAACTAATTTTATGCATCTGGTTCCTGACCATGCAGCAACCCTCTTTGTCTGCCTTCACGAACAGCCTATTTCTGAGAGAACCGAGTTTAGATTTCTCATGCAGTATTTACTTACTTTATCAGCACTGGCTCCGTTCCAGCTTATTTGCTCCCTGCTATTCAGTTCTGCTCCCCTACTG
This sequence comes from Ichthyophis bannanicus, assembly GCA_033557465.1. Taxonomy (NCBI): domain Eukaryota; kingdom Metazoa; phylum Chordata; class Amphibia; order Gymnophiona; family Ichthyophiidae; genus Ichthyophis; species Ichthyophis bannanicus. Next base: position 190,273,868 of record CM066038.1, on the reverse strand, counting down.
GAGCACTTTGCTCTCATAATGCTCTTCTTCTTGTCTCTTGCATTGCTTCCCGTTGATATTGTGCCTTTTCTTTCCCTCCTCTTCTAATGTAGTATCTTTGGTTGTATGTCAAGCTACTTAGCTAAGCCTTTCTTAAAAGCCCTTAAAAATCCATCTTTTCATCTGGATCTCATGGAGCTAACACGATTCTTTTGTTCATATTCTTTCCTTTTCTTTTCTACAACAATCAGTTTTGCTGCTGCAGTATTTGTGTTCTGTCTTTCCATTGTTTGTATGTACTGATTTTGAAAAGTGTTTCGACGAAGGCTTAAATAGAAAGACATATTAAATAATGATCATTATAAGAAATATAACATATTTTGAGTAAAGAACGGCATAACATCAGCAAGAAAGTAACAGATAATAGAGCATACTGGTATTTTGAAGGCTCTAACTTTAAAAAAGGGCATCATATTTCTCTTTTCCTTGAGTTTTTCTTCCACGCCATAGTCTTTATGCCTGCTAGTGCCAGTGGTGCATGAACCAAATATGCCTTTCTGCCCAAATAATGCCCCTGCCCCCAGCTTCTTATCTGTACAAAACGTAGCCAGTCTGATTGACTTTTCATAGCATGCCTCTCCCCTGTGCTCCAGAGACATGTCAGCCTCAATTATTTGAATCAGACCCAAATGAATTTGGAAAACGTGTGTAACGATCTAGAATAGCTTTGCTTGTAGTATCAAGATTTAATAATGTAAATATTAAATCCGTCACTTCAATATGCAGCAAATTGAAAGTCACTCACCGTATCCATCTAAGTACTGTATAGTGATTTGTAAAGTAATGTTTTCCCACAAATAAAAATAATGCTGCAGTTTGAGCTTGTTGTGGTGAAGATCTTTTAAAACTCATTGAGGGTACCAAGACTTGCAAGAGAAAGAAACTGTCCATAGTCTGAATTTTTTTTATTCATCCTAGTGCATTCTAACATAGTAGGGTTGATAATCAAAGCAAATTACATGTTTGGTGAGGCTGCCAAATGCATAATTTGCTTATCTATATATATTGAAAACTTATACAGATAGTATCAGGCTGATTAAGTCGTTAAATTGGCCAGTTGGGTTTATTTAGGGGTGGGGTGAGGTGGCGATAACCCTAAAAATAATTCAGATAATGGCGGTCACTTCATTACCCTATATACTGTGCTGCTACATACATGGATAGTGTGCTAAACCTATGGATTATGTTTAATACCAGTGCCAGTGTTTAACTTAATCCAGTGCCGTTGCCAGCTGAATATTGACCTCACTGTTAACGGTATGTTTCAATTATTAAGCTTTATATATATCAAATCCCAATACTAATTTACTAAGAGAAGAGAAAAGAGATTGAGTACCAGCTTCTCATCTTATTCTAGTACTATCGGAGTGCAATTCGTTATGGACTCAATTCGCCTAACATTTTTGGCATTTGGAGGATAAACACTGGAAAAAACCACGTCTGCCACGCATATAAAAGCTCTTCTTTAAAAAAGGGAGTTAATATTCAGCCAGAGTAAAAACATCTGGATATTCAGCGCTGGTATTTGAATACTGATTGATGATGAACATGTGGATTTGGCAGTCAGTGATGACAATATTCAGCCACTGTCCAGACAGGCAATCAGCATAGCTGCTCTAAGTTATATGGATTGGTTTCTGGATTGCGGCTGTGAAATAGACGATCTCCGGATAAGTGCCAGCTCCTTCCCAGCTCCGCCCGTGGGTTACCCTGACCTTATCCAGGTAGTGCTGAGGCAGTCACAGGACATATTCAGTGGCACTATCCAGGGTTTATCTGGTTAGAGATTCTGCTAACCAGATACATCCTTTGCAATATTGATCCAAGATTTTTATTATGATCTGAAAAAACTTATTTAGAGTTTGCGGGATAAAGAGTTGTTTTAGAAATTCCGTTAGCAGCCTCCACCCCACTTAGAGATTTGCATACAAAAACTGGTATAATCAAGAACATTCATAGCAGATGTCTGAACCAAATACATTTACCTTTAGTTGAAAGAGATGTACACTAGTGGAAAAAATTGTGGATACACCTGTAAAATTTGAGCTCTCTGCAATATCTGTCCTACTTACGTTAATTAAGTATTCTTTATATTAGATACTCGATGCAGATTGTTGCCATAACATCTGGGAACATATTACAAACGAATATCATCAACATTTATCAGAAAAAACTTCGATTTGGAGTCAGACAAGGTAATTGATGTCTTTTTCTCAGAAAAATGATATTTTTCATGAAACTGTCGATCCACTTTAAGCAGGTTTTATGCAGAATCTCATGTACAAGTTGATGCTTCAGATAATGTGTGCTATACTGCCAGGTATATACAAGCTGTATCAAAGTCATATTTGTGCTTTTGTTATTTTTATAAATTTATTTTATTTATTAGCGAAAGTATTTAAAAAAATGACAAATGCTTAATAAAAAATTTCAAATTTGGAATATGTTGTTGTATTTTGTAGATTAATGATGGCAGCAACAAAGAGGGTTGACTGGTCTCCTAAAAAGAGAGCAACAGCCATTACTTTGAGAAATGAGGGGTACAGCTTTCGTGAAATCGTTCAGAAGATGGGCCATGGAATGACAGCATCTGGTATACAAAAGTTGTGTGCTCGCTTCAAAGTCACTGAAAGTGTTGCAACTCAGAAGGGAAGAGGAAGGAAAAAGTCTACAACTCAAAAAAATGACAGAATGATTGTTAGGCTGGCTTTAAAAAATCGTAAATCATCTGCCAAGGACATCAATCAGGAACTTATGGATCTTGGTGTGTCCGTTACTGATCGAACTGTTCGAAACAGGCTACTCAACGCCAGTCTGAGGGCAAGAATTCCAAGAAAGAAACCTTTTCTGAATATTCTTTCTTGGAATTCTTGCCCTCAGACTCGGTAAGTTTGTTCCAGGCATAAGGAGCAGCAAGATGAAAGTACTGAAGTCTGGAGTTAGCAGAGAAGAAAAGGGCAAAAAAATGAGCAAGCCAGTAGAGGACGGGGAACCTGTAAAACTAGAGGGGATAACATGAAACTGCAAGGGGGTAAATTGTAAGGCAATGTCAGGAAATATTTTTTCACTGAAAGGGTGGTGGATGCTTGGAATACCCTCCCGATGGAAGTGGTAGGGGCGAACACGGTGATGGAATTCAAAAAGGCATGGGACAAACACAGAGGATCCCTTTACAGAAATAGGAAAAAAACAAAATAAACGGTACCATCTAACTTCTGAACCATATAACGTCTCAACAAATAGGGGTGTCCTACATGGAGTGGTGGGTTTACCCCTGAACAAGGATATGGGGAGGGGTGGCCTGCGCGGAGCGACAGGTGCACCTACTCTTGCCATCTTGCTGGGCAGACTGGATGGACCATGCTGGTCTTTATCTGCCGTCAACTACTATGTTACTATGTTACTAGAATAGCGAAGTTCATGAGGAGGAGTGTCGAGTGAGAGGAGAGAGGAGATATAGTAAGGGGCAGCAGAATGAATGCTCTTGAAAGTTAGAAGGAAGAGTTCGAATTGGATATGGAAATGGAAGGGAAGACGAAGTGATTTGAGAAGAGGGGTTATATGAGAAAAATAAGGCTGGTGAAAGATTAGACATGCAGCAGAGTTTTGAACAAGGGGAGAGAGATGACTCAGAGGGAGACCTGCAAGTAGGAAGTTACAATAGTCAAGATGGACAAGTGTTCTCGCAGTATTATCAGACAGACGGACAAGTTATGAGTCAAGACGGAAAAGTGTTCTAGCAGTGTTATCAGAGAGGAAGGGGCGAATTTTGTAAATGTTATGGATAAATAAGAGACAGGTTTGGGCAATTTGTTGTATGTGTGAGGAGAAGGAATGGGTGGAATCAAAGATAATGCTAAGGTTATGGGCTGAGGAAACAGGAGAAAGAAGAGTATTGCCAACTGAGATAGAAAAAAGGAGGAAGGGCGAGGAGTGCTTTGGGGGAAAGATAAGCAGCTCAGTTTTGTTCATGCTAAGTTTCAATTGGCAGTGAGACATCCAGGTGGTGATGTCAGAGAGACAGGCAGAAATATGGATCTGCAGTGCCAGAGAAATATCAGAAGAGGAGATATAGATTTGAGAATCATCAGCATAAAAAAGGTACTGAAAACCATGGGAGGAGATAAGAGAACCAAGGGACTGAGTGTAGAGAGAGAAAAATAGAGGGCCTAGAACAGACCCTTGGGGAACACTAACTGAAGGCATCGAAGAGGAGAAACCATTAGAACAAACACAGAAAGAGTGATGGAAGAGATAAGAAGAACATGTCAGAGCCTCTAAAACCAAGTGATGACAAAGTGTCAAGGAGGAGGTGGTGGTCAACAGTATCAAATGCAGCTGAAAGGTCAAGAAAGATAAGGATGGAATAGAGGCCCTTGGATTTGGCCAGGAACAAGTCAATGGAGACCTTGGCAAGTGATGTTTCAGTAGAATGTAAAGGGTGAAAGTCAGACTGAAAAGGTTCCAGAAAAGCCTTAAATATGTCATGAACAATTCTTTTGTTACACACATGTTCTAAAGTTCAATGTACCTGTTCTCTTATGTTCATTGTAAACCACTCTTGATCTCTGGAAGGAGTGGTATAGAAAACCTTTTAAATAAAATAAATAAGAGCTTAAGAGGAAAGAAATTCAAGGCAACAGTTGAGGACTAAGCATTCAAGAAGTTTTGAAATGAAGGGGAGAAGGGAGATTGGATGATAATTAGAAGGAGAGTTAGGATCAATCGAAGGTTTCTGTAGTAGGGGAGTAACCACAGCATGCTTGAAGGCTGCAGGAACAGGAGAAGTGGAAGGAGAGAGGATGAGAACATGTGAGATGGAAGGAATGACAGCGGAGGAATTGAAGGAAAGGAAATGGGTTGGGATGGGATCAGAAGAGCAGGTAATAATTTTGAAGGAGGAAAGAAGATGAGCTATTTCATCATCAGAGATTTTGGGAAAGGAAGAAAAGGTTATAGAGGTTGATGGGAAAAGTTGGTATTGACAAGGGAGTAAAGTTGTTCTAGGGGGGAACTGGAGAGAAATCTCATGTTTTTTGTTATAGAAGAACTCAGCTAGAATTTTGGGCAAAGAGAGAAAGCGGAATAGGAGGGGGAGACACCTTGAGGAGAGAATTGAGAATAGAGAAAAGTCGGCAGAGATTAGTGACAAAAGGGTTAGTCAGATGGAGATAGTAGTTTTGCTTAGCAAGAGCTAATGCAGACTGGTAGGAGGTAAGCATGAATCTGAAGTGAAGGAAGTCAGGTGGAACATGAAGAAGGGAGAAGCTTAGGAGACAATGATTTGATAAAGGAAGAACTGAGGTGCTGAAACTGGAGAGAAGACAATTAGAAAAGAAAATCAGATGAAGGCAGTGACCACGCAGATGAGTAGGTTCGGAACAGCAAAGTTGGAGATTGAAAGATGAGGTAATAGAAAGGAGTTTAGAAGCATAGGAGTCAGAGGTTATCAAAATGAATATTGAAATCTCCAAGAATAAGCAAGGGGGAGGAAGAATCAAGAAACAGGGAAAGCTAAGAGTCAAAGTCATAAGAAAAGTAGAGATAGATTTATCAGGGGGTCTATAAATAACAGCTATTCGGAGAGATAAAGGGTTAAAAAGACGTATAGAATGGACTTCAAAGGAGGAAAAGGACTGAGAATGAGGAAGAGTGAATGGCTGAAATTGACAGGATGAAGAAAGCAGAATCTCAACACCACTACCACGGCCAGTGGTGCAAGGATGTGGGAAAATTGGAAACCACCATGACAGAGGGCAGCAACAGAAGCAGTGACATCTTTGTTAGTCATATTGCGGAAGGGATGTCGGATAAGGTTTGCCTCTTTGCAGATGATACCAAAATCTGCAATAGAGCAGACACCCAGAAAAGAGTAGTTAACATGAGGCGGGATCTAGCCAAGTTTGAAGAATGGTCAAGAATTTGGCAGCTGAGATTTAATGCTAAAAAATGCAGGGACATGCATTTGGGCTGCAAAAATCCAAGGGAGCCCAGTGTAGGGGGAGAAGGACTTCTGTCCATGAAGGAGGAGCGGGACCCAGGCATGATTGTTTCTGATGATCTTAAAGTAGCTAAACAGGTAGAAAAGGGGATGGCGAAAGCCAGAAGGATGCTTGAGTACATAAGGAGAGGAATGGCCAGCTGAAAAAAGGAGGTGGTAGTGCCACTGTATAAGTCACTGGTGTGATCTTATTTGGAGTATTGTGTGCAATTCTGGAGACACACCTTCAAAAGGATATAAACGGGATGGATTTGGTGCAGAGAGTGGTTACTACAATGGTCAGTGGTCTTCATTATAAACCATATGGGGACAGACTTAAAAATCTTAATATGTATTCATTAGAGCAAAGGCAGGATAGAGGAGATATGATGCAATGCAATGTGTGCCTTCGAGTCAGTCCTGACTCCTGGCGACCCAGAAGCTCCTGGGTTTACTTGCCGGTGTCACCGGAAGTAGATTGCCAGGCCTTTCTTCCAAGGCAGTGGAGGGTTAAGTGACTTGCCCAAGGCCACAAGGAGTGCTAGTGGGAATTGAACCCTGGTTGCTTGGTTACTAAGCCAGTGTTCTAGAAACATTTAAATACCCCCGTGGCATAAAATACACAGGAAAGCCTCTTTCGATTGAAAGTAAACTCTGCAATGCGGGGGCATAGGATGAGGGTGAAAGGGGATAGACTCAGGAGTAATATGCAGAAATATTTCTTTACAGAAAGAGTGGTAGATGCATGGAATAGTCTCCTGGAGGAGGTAGTAGAGACGAGGACAGTATCTGAATTCAGGAAAGCATGGGTGAAACACAGAAGGCCTCTAATGGAAAAAAAAAGGACTAAAAAGGACTATAGTAGTTGATACAGAAGGTCAGACTAGATAGGCCATATGGTCTCTTTCTGATGACATGTTTCTATGTTTCTTTTTCTTTACGGGTAAGAGTGGTAGATGAGTGGAATAGTCTCCCAATGGAGGTAGTAGAGACAAATACTGTATCTCAATTTAAGAAAGCATAGGATAAACACAGAAAATCTCTAAAGGAAAAAGGGATTGTAGCGCTTAGTAATTGGTATGGAAGGGCAGACTGGATAGGCCATATGGTCTTTTTCTGCCATCGTGTTTCTATATTTCTGTTACTGGAAGAGGGGTTTTGTTTGGGGGAGGGTGGAATTGGTTAAGGCTGTCCAGGAAAGGGGGGGGGGTGCTGAAAGTTAGTTGGGAGGGGGAGCTGTGGGGGGTAGGAGGTCAAAGGTCAAAGTGCTGGGGTGGGAAGGTTGTGTGCTGAGGTGAGGGGGGTCTATGCTGGGATGGGGGGGGGTTCAGAAGCAACTGCTGGATTTATTTTCTTGCGGGCCTGCATTCCACGGCTTGGCAGGTAGTGTGGATGCATCTATCTCCCAAGACATGGAACATGGGTCTGTGCGGTAAGTGTCTGCCCTGTGCAGTAAATGAAGGGCTGATGCTGGGCACGACACCTGCATTTACTGCAGAAACGTTGCACTTACTGCATGGTAATTTTTGCTCATAACATGCAGTAAATGCAAAACCTTATCATACTTTAGTACACATGCCCCTTACTTAGCATTTTGCGCTAGGAATGTGCATTGACCTATTAGTGCATGTTAAATCTATTTAGTGTGTACTAAAAATTCCCTATTGAAGCGAATGTGTGACACAAACCCAACCCCCCCCCCCAAAAAAATTTGAAAATAAATTGTGAAGAAAACAAAAACAAACTGAATTTTTCTTGCCTGTGTACATCCCTATTTTGTCCAATTTGGAGATGAGTCACAGTTGTCTTCAGAAGACCCAGAGAAACCACATTACAAATCGAGATGTGAAAGGGCCACTACCTGTATGAGCGTTCTCAGTTCAGACGTACATAGAAATGGCACTAGTTATCTAACAAGCTGAAAGGTTTTTATGTCTACAGTGGTAACGTGGGTCTCCAAAGTAAGTGCAGAGTCCAAGGTAATCCAAGGTCCCGGATCTCCCAAAGAAGCATTAGTGACACCTTCCCCACCTCTGGTAAAGCACTGAATATGGGCATAACAAGCTTCCCAACCAATAGCAGCTCCTTTTTGTCAGGGTTTACTTAAAGAATGCTTGCCCACATCTATCCACTTATAGCAGAAAAAGATATCCTACCGCGAGCGTTAGCAGTAAATTTGAAAGACAGAGATCATACTTCTCATACCCTGGCTTATGAGTGAGATTCATTATTGTCGTGATACGCACAAAACTGGCCCATTTGGAAAAGCTGCCCCATGGAGAACACTGCACTAATTTCTATGACTTAGAAGTTTTCAAATTAAATACTGCATAATCATCTGCTGTCTGTCAGATAAAAACGAGGTACATCTGTATATGACTACCTTTGATACTCATTTAACTCAGTCTAAAGATTAAAATGGAATGATCAAGGAGACCAGGGGTCCTCAAACTAATTCCCATGGGCCAAAAATAGCCTGAGGACCTGTTTCCCCCTAAGCCACATGGCTCCTGGCTCGTGCTCACCTATTGCCATCACTACCACATCCCCAGGGGCCTGCACTCAGTATTTCTTCTTCTCTCTTCCTATGGTAGCAGCAGCAAATTAAGAAACAACTCTTGACAGTCCCAGAGTCTTCCCTGTGCCATGTTACACCTCTGCTGGAAACAGGAAGTTGAGACAGAGGGAGCAGGATGCAGCACAGAGAAGGCTCCAGGCCAGTGACAGGTAGCATTTCTTAAATTGCTGGGAGAGGAGAGATTCAGTACCACAAGGAGTGAGAGAAGGAAAGATGCTGAGTGCAGCCCAGTTGGAGGAAGGGAAGTGAAAGAGAGAGATCTTGGACCACAAGGGAATAGGGGGAGAGTTGAAAGAGGTGAGATGCTGGATGGGTAGAGGGATGGAAAAGGGAAAGATACTGGACTTTTGGGTGGGATGGAGAGATAAGAGAGGGAAGATGCTGGAGCTTTGGTTAGAGGGAGAGATGAGAGAGAGGAGAGGCAACCTGAGGAAGAGGGAGGTAAGAGAGAGGGAGAGATGTTCAATTATGTGGAGAGGGAGACAGAAGACCATGGAGAAAGAAGAGAGAGACTGGACTATGGGCCACATTGGACTGTTAAGATCAATGATGAGGCCATGGATTTTGCTGAGTGGGGGACTGTCCTCACTCAGCAAAATCCTTGGCCCTTCAGTAATCTGAAAGGTTTGTGGCCCTTCATCCAAAGATTTAGGAGACCTCTTAACTAGACCAACAGCATCTGATAAGCTCAAACTTATAAACTCAAAAACTCTGACGTATCTCTATGCATCTTTAATAATAGGTCATTCAAGACTGCTGTTCAGATTTTCAATACTGAAACCTCTGTGGAACCCCAATTGAAATGGATCCAACAAGTAAATGGATGCCTGGACATCTCTAAGCTGATCTATTGTGGCATGTTCAATTTTCTTAGCCAAAAAAACACATTAGAAATAGGGCTGCAATTTTACATTTATTCCAGATTGTACCCTGCACATTTTGGAGCAATAGCCTAATGTTTAGAGCAGTGAGCTATAACCAGGATTCAGATCCCATTGTGGTTCCTTGTGATCTTGGGCAACTTACTTAATCCTCCATTACCTCAGTGTGATGGTATGTGTATGTCCTGTCATTGCAGAACTCCGAGGGGACCCCAGCCTGCCTCGACCCTGGAGGTATGTGCCTCTTTAGGAGGGCCCCCTAAAGCAGCAAACAAGGACACACAAGGGCCAAGGAAGAGCCCAAACCCCTGCTTGGTCTCCAGCCAGAAAACATATAGCCCAGCAAAATGACAACACCTGGGATGAGAGGAACCTGGCCCAGACCCCTATTAAAGTAGAGCCCCCTTAGGAAGCATCAAGGAGACCCCCAGCAGTAGGAAGAGATGGAGCTGGGGAACGAGCAACAACTACTCCCTGAAGAGACACCCATGGATATTCAGCTGGTGGATAACCCGCCAGACTTGGGGTGGTAATAGCAACAAGCAGCTAGGTGGGAGGTGGTGGGGCGTCCAGATAATTCCACACCTGGAATGCACCCTGGCTGAATCCGAGACTTAAAGGGGGGGATTTATTGTAATGTTTGATGTATATGTTTGTCTAAATTGAAGGACATTGGGAAGACATCATTTGAATACTTCTGACCTAATCTGAATATCATTCATATTTGTGTTGATACAAAGGACCCTGGTGAGAGATACTTGGACCTGAGGAGAGGATAGTTGCCCAGAAGGGGGAGGGGGCAGACCCCTGGCGTAGGAAGGGATTCCACCAAATGTGGACTTTGGGACTATTGGATCACTCACCCTAATGTACAGGGGATCCCCAGAGATAGACCTCCCTGATAGAGGGGTGTGTGTGGTTATTGGGCTCTTCTTTAAGAGCAGACTAAGCTTGGAGGACTACTAGAGAGACCTGCAAAGATCTGAAGAGGGAGCAACACTCAGGTACAAACTCAAGGGTATGTTATTACAGTGTCATGCGTATCATAGGGCAAGCATGTGACTTTTATAGTGTTGAGCATTGTTCTTTCTAAGCTGTGCGTGTGCACACACCTCGCCGAGCGAGCGCACATACTTTAAAACAGCATGCACCAGAATTACGGCTCCGATTCTGATAGAAAACACAGATGTCTTAAAATTTTAAAGTTATGATTGTAATTACTAGAAATTTCCCGCTTCATTTAGTAATCGTCTATTTTCATTTAATTTGATTAAAATCAATGTGGTGTGCATACTGTATTCTGACGTGTGGTCAAATTTTAAAATATATAACTCAGAGTGTCATTATGTGGCACACAAAAATTTAACCTTCCTTCAAAAGCTGCACACAGCTTTTATTTTATGCGCACACAGCCTACAGAAAATTAGAGGGAACATTGGTGGTGAGACCTAGTGGCTGTGGTATGGATGTACTGCTATGACAGGCACATTACCCCCATGATGTTTGCAAATGCACAGCCATAGAGCATGCTCACAGTGAACGCACTCTCAACATGCACCCTGCATTTGTAAGGTACAAACGTATTAGTGTGCTACAGAACACTGAAGATAGTATGAAACGTGCCCTAACCCCATCTACAAGACAGTAGTAACAAGTCAGTTCAAATCAGAGAGGGATGACCAGGAATAGACACATCTCAGAGCAATGGGGCTAAGTACAAGAGGTTGGAACATGCACATCAGGAAAGCAAACATATGTAGTGAGTCTGTGCTGTGCCCCTAACTGTGGGAGACAGGGTGCAAGTGTCGTATCTAAAGATGCAGAGAGCATTGTATGGGAACAGGCAGGTTGTCCACAGTGTCCATCATGTGGAATAGGTACTTCCCTCACCTTGAGGTGCCCAGGGTGCCTGTTCCCCAGTGCTGCAGGGAACACGGTACAAGGCCGCTGGTTTGTGGGGAGGGAATCTCCCTCTCAGTGTCTCCTCTCATATAGCTTGGACAGCACTACAGCCATTGTGGAGTGTGTCCATGCTGGTGGGGAAGGAAGGCACTAGAGCCAGAAGGTCTGGAAGCCAAGCACAATCAGCTCATACTGTATGCTCTGAGTAGCCTGCCAGCCAGCACCTCTAACTCCACCTGGAATCCTCTTACCTCAGATTCAAAGCATCTCTCAAACCTCCCAAACATCTGTTTCAGAAAGCTTTCCCCACTCTTGGATAATGAGATTGTCTGACTTCCTTTTCTTTTTCCTTTTCTTATTCTTCGTTTACCTTCTACTTCCTCCATCTGATATTAATGGTCTTTTCTTTTTTAATGGAGTTCCTTTCATGTCTTTCTGTTTATGTTTTTTTTTTATTGTAAACTACTTTGTTGCTCCAATATGGCAGTATATCAAATTTTAACTAAACTAAATAAAACATGGAGTCCATAAGGTCAAGAAGCTCCCCCATGGCCCACCATATAGGATAACCACTCCTGTTGTGGTGCACTGCTATGGCAGCTACACCATGCAGCCCCTCCAAACAGATGGTCTAGGCAGGGGCCCAAGTGTTCTGCTGACATCACCTATTAGCCCTGTTTTTCTTGTGTTTGCCCTGCTTCTGCCCTTCATGTTTCCTAATGCTCGCCTACGAACCGAGTGTTTGGAATGCACTAGCAGGTGGATGCAAGCACTGTCTTGTCAGAGGCAGGTGGTAGCTGTATCTGTGCTAAGCGGCATCTTTGTGCCACTTGTGCGTGACTAGGGCGGTCACCCCAGCCGCACGCCATGTCACAACCATTCTCCACCCACTCTCTGCCCATTCTCCACTCTAAGTGGAGTGGGGGAGTAGCTTAGTGGTTAAAGCAACAGCCTGGTACTAACAAGATCTGGGCTTGATTCCCACTGGTGCTCCTTGGGCAAGTCACTTAGCACCCTATTGTCTCAGGTACAAACTTAGAAGGTAACTCCCCCAGGGACATGTGACTCACCTTGAACTACCAGCAGGAAGGCATGAGCTACATATTACCAATAAACCTCACCTATTCACACACTGCTTGGGTAGTATGGCATTTTTAGCAGAGTCACCTTTTGGCCACATGTTCCCAGCTAACACACAGCCAAAATGTGCATTAGTCCCATGCTAAACCCATATTCCTGGCTATTGTGCTTTACTAAACATGCCCCTTTGATTATAAATTCTCCAGGGACAGGAAGCTACCTACTGTACCTAAATGTAACTCTCCTTGAAATTCTGAGAAAAGGCATGAACTAAATCCGGTTCCCTTTCCCTATATAATGAAAACTTTCTTTAAGGGATTTTATTTACTGATTTACATCAGAATAAAAAAAACAATTTTTTGTATCATTTTTGTTTTTGTAATTTTAAAACCAAGCAAAGCATATATAACCTCAACTAATGCAAACCAACCGAAGATAATTAGGATCAGGGGTCATAAAAGAGATAAGGCCTTTTAATTGCTAAATGCTTTTATGTTAATTACATTATTTGCACAGAGGGGATAAATGTTACTTAAAAGAATCATTACTGCTTCTGTGAGCTGCTCTACAAATAATGATTTGATTTTATCTTTGTGATTTACATTGCGCTTTTGTTTTGGTTAAAGTAAAATTACCCAGTGTGTGTTCTTTTAATTTCAGGCTTCATGGGGAAATTTACTTTTCTGTTTTTCTTTCTTTGTAGTATATTAATTCTAATCTCTTGCTTCCAGTTATGCTAGCGGTCAATCCCCTGTTCCAGAATCCTTTTTCTTAATTGTGTCCTGGAATCCTTTGGGATCTCAATCTGAATTGTGTAAAACATGTTGTTTAAAGATTTCATTGTGATATTTAGCGGCTACTTATCTACTATGACTGGTTAGCTTTATGCTGGAGCTGACATCAGGCGACCAAGTGAATTGAGGTGCAGAGAATTTTGTACATGTGGGGGTAATTTTACAAGGGTTGCCTAGTTTTGTATGCATTCCAATGAACGCAAATAGCGCCTAAGTAGTATAATGGGTACAGCATTCATCAAACTGATTGACAGGTGAGATAAGGATGACATCTGTCAATCAGCATTCACTTCTGGGTTAGGTCATGCTCATACCACACCCACACCCACACTGCACACCCTCCCATAGAAATGAATGAGGTCAGCTCCACCCAAGCCTTACCCACACCCCAACCCCAGGAATTCCTCCTCCCACCTCCAACCACACACCCCTAAGGATGATATCAGCCAATCAGCGCTCACTTCCATGTCCACACCCTGCCCCCAGGAATGCCTCCTCTAACCCCCAACCACACCCCAGCCTACATGACCTTTTGATGACATCACCGGAAACGGTGTCTGACCACAGAAATGCAAGCGTCCGCTACCTGTTTATGCTGACATCCCTAGAAGCAGTATGTCTGATCCTGGAAATACAAGTGACTGCTTCCGGCAATGCCCCTAGAACAAGATGATTGTTAAAAATAAACCTTAGGTAGCAACAGGAATCTGTGCATACAAGAATTCAGTCTGAAAATGAAACTTTTATAAAATAGACTTTCAGCATGGAGTGGATGTGTATTTGGACTCAATTAGAATCTTACAGAGAGACTTGAATTCATCTTTTTTTTTGTAGCTTTGAAAAAAAAGCCAATATAGAGAAAAAGAGGCGTGTCTGAACGTGCCCATGTGACTGCTGGCCCATTGTCATGTGATTGTAGGAAACTTGAAGGAAATGACGTGGCAACATGTGATTGGCTTTTGAAAAAATCATGCTCATGTGACTGTAGAAAGAATAGGCTGTTCTTTAAAACACATGATTTTGTGGAATAAATCCATTCTGAAGTTGTTAGCAAAATAAAAAGAACATTCAAAATACAGCAATCATGAAGGAAACCTTATTGAAGAGCATTTACTATGACCCAAAAGCAATAGGGAGCTTTGGGAGCATAAATCCTCTACTTCAAACTGCTAAAAAACATAATAAAACAGTCAGCAGAAAAGATGTAGTCAGATGGGTTATAGGACAAGATGCTTATACTTTATACAGACCTGATAGAGTCCATTTTAAAAGAAACAAGATGATTGTGTCAGATGTGGATGCGCAATGGCAAGCTGATTTAGTTGGTATGTCTGCCTTGTCCTATTATAACAATCGTTACAAATACATCTTAATGGTGGTAGACATATGCTTGGGTCATGAGTTTAAAAATAAAAACCGGATATGAAGTTGCTAAAGCCTTTGAAAAAATATTTAATCTAGGTTGAACACCTGAAAAAATACAAACAGACAAGGGTAAAGAATTTTTAAATAGGTCTGAAGAATTTATTAAAACAAAGAGGGCTTCATCATTTTGTGATCAATAATGATATTAAAACAGTGGTGGTAGAAAGGTTTATCAGGACTTTAAAATCCATAATGTGGCATTATTTTATAGCACACAACACCTTTAGGTATCAAGACGGGTTGCAGGCTTTTGTACACAGCTATAAACATAGTTTTCATAGAACAATACAGTCTAGGCCTGTAGATGTGACATCCATAAACACTCTGCAGATCTGGAAAACAATCTATGGCGATAGCATCAAATGTGAACACACCAGGAACCTCTTATTTATTTATTTATTTATTTATTTAACTGCATTTATATACCGCTTTTCACCGGGTCAAAGCGGTGTAACATATAACATGGGGGGGATAGTATTTTATAGGGTGGGGCCATCACCAGGGACAACAATTAGTGATTTTGGGTGGACATAGACATGTACATTTCTGCTGGGTCTAGGTATTAGATCGTGTGGGTAGGGTGGAAGTTCTGATCAAAGGTGCTCACGGAATAGGATTGTTTTCAGCTGTTTCTTGAATGAAGTGATGTCATCGTTGTTTCTAATGTGGTGTGGTAGAGAGTTCCAGAGGGATGGGGCATAGAGTTCGAAGGCTCTGTTGCAGGTCCGTTGTGTGGATTTGGTTCTTTTGTGGGGGACGACAATGGAGTTATTGGAGGATTGTCTGGTTGATCTGTTGTGAGATAGGCGAGGCAGAAGGTGGTGGAGTGAGGTGTTCCGCGTTTGGTGGATAGTCTTGTGGATTAGTAGGATCGCTTTGAACTTTACTCTTGCTGGAATTGGCAGGAAGTGGAGGTCTCTTAGGATCGGGGTGATGTGATCCCGTTTTTTCGCATTCTGAATAATCCTTGCTGTGGTATTTAAGGCAGTTCGGAGGGGGATGGTGTGTGAGGCGGGTAATCCATGGTAGATTATGTTGCAGAAATCCAGATGAGGTAGAGTTACCGCTTGCATTACTGTCCTGAAGTCGTGGGGTTCCAGAAGGGATCGGAGACGTTGCACAGTTTTAGCTTTGTAGAATATTGTTCCAGCGGTTTTGCTGATTTGTTGTTTAAAGGTGAGAGCCTGATCAATGATCACGCCTAGATACCTTATTTGGGGCTGTATTTGGATTTGTGTGGTTCCCATGTTGAGGTGGGTAGGTGGTTTGAAGTCCTGATCTTTTGTCACTATAAGGGCTTCGGTTTTCTTCATGTTGATGGATAGGTTGTTCTCTTGTAGCCAGTTGGTTACGTCGTTGAAGCAGGCTGATAACTGGTCGTTTTTTGGATTGGTGGTTGTAATCGGTGCGTAGAGCATTATGTCGTCGGCGTATATGTGGAAGTTGATGTTGTGGGTGCGGATGATTGAGCATAGTGGACGGAGGTATATATTGAACAGCATGGCTGATAAGGTGGACCCTTGGGGTACTCCTTGATGTTGTTGGTAGGGGGTTGAGGTCTTGGAGAAGGTGCGTATTCGTTGCTGTCTGTTGGTTAAGTAGGATCTGAACCATTGGAGTACAGTGTCTTTGATTCCAATTGATTGGAGTCTGCTTATGAGGATTTCGTGGGAGATTGTGTCAAAGGCCGCTGATATATCTAAAAAGATCAGGATGTATCCGGATTGTTTCTCTTGGGTTCCAATGATGAGGGTGTTCATTAGAATGGTCATAAGGGTCTCAACTCCATGTAGTGGTCGGAATCCATGTTGTTGAGGGTCTAGTATGTCGTTGGTGTCCATGTAGGACTTTCAAAACTAAAGGAAACTAAAAACATTATGAAGAAATGTGGACAGATGAGATATTTATAATAATGAATGTTTTAAAAAGAGGTCAGAAAACATCATGCGAAGTACATGATTATGGCAGTGAAGCCATGCGAAGTTCTTTTTATCTTGAAGAATTACTAAGTCACCCCACAACAGGACAGAATATACCACATCGATAAGGTTCTAAGGTAAAAGGGTGGAGTAGGAACAACTGTATCTCATAAAATGGAGGGGGTGGCCTGATAAATTTAACAGTTGGGTAAAGACATCTCTGCTGTCAGATTTGGGTGGTTGTTTCAGAGGTTGCCCCACACCATGACTGCAGCAGTAACATGTGGACTGCCTTTCACGTGGACTTGCCCTCTTAGGCATCTCGTTGCTGTCAGGGGGCGTACCACCTTAACATTCCCCAGAGGTGTTGTATGGACAGTCTGAAGGGGGTTCCTGGGCGGGACCACGGTGTAGACATTGAGTTTCCCTGGTCACATATCATGCTACATTTACATTACGTGCATGTCTGCCCGCAGACATGTCTATATCGGACACAGTCACCATTTGCACTTGCTCCGCTTCCATGGGTCTACAGGTGATGGTGGAACCAGGGCCTGTGCTTTGCAGGGTATGTGCAGGCGCTATTCAGTCCCTCTCATGCCCTGTGGGGCACTAGCTAGGCCCAGTTAACACCTATATGGCGTTCCAGAATGTAAATGTTGACATGTATGTTGGGACATTCCTTGCATCACATGGTATGTTTCATTCAGGGCAGCCCCAGTGGTTCCCATACTGGTCATCTCTATAGACATGCCTTAGCTGACTTGGGATGGGCATCACCAGGTCTACACAGCCCAAAGGATACAGGTCCATGACGACTGCCTACAATTGCTGAGCAATCCTTGTCTGCTCCTACGGTGCCTCTGGATTATATGTGCACACATTCTGCTGCTCTGAGCTCCCATACCCATCATATCTCTCCCTACACCCCTTCACATGAACACTGCTCTTCTGCCCATTTGCCTCTATCTGTGCCCCTCTCTTCTACAGCCATATCCATACATTGCTGACCTCACCTTTCTGCTCCATATTCCTGGGACACAGTACATGAATATGTCAGGCATGCTTTTTCTCTAGATCCTCTCAGGTCCCAGCTGGGCACCCACCGCAGTAGTGCCACTTTGGGTCTGATCTGCCAGCTGCTGTGCTGTCTGTGCCAAATAGATTGTAAGCTCCACTGGGCCGGAGCCATCTGTCACCTTTGTCTGTGCAGCGCTGCTTATATCTTGTGATGCTATGGATGTGATGGTTGCTGTGGCTGTTGTGGGCAGCCTTCTGGCTATGGCATCTGAGGCATACCTATCTGGCTACTGGCATTCTTTACAGCAGCTACATTTGTTTCATCTGGTGTGTGTCAATCTGTCTATGTCCACTATCTGTGGGGCGACCCTGTCTGCCCTCCCACAGTCAGCTTTATGGCACTGCTCCTCCAGTCAGGGCTTTGTGGGCATGAGGGGTGTGAGCCTTGTGCCATCACACCAGGTAGCTGGACCCCAGATATATCACCACTCTCTCAGCTCTCATGCATCCTGGGCTGGTTAGGAGTGTGCACCACATGGGATAGTCCAGGGAATGTTGTCACTACATCAGTTGTGTCTCCCGGTGGCAGACACCGCAGATGTGTGGCTGCCCTATTACACTGCCAACACTATCTGTTGCACATGGTGTACCCTGTGTATAATACTCCAGATGGTACCAGCATAGGTTCCCATGTGTCTATCTGTACAGATGTATCACTTTCATTGCTAGTGTCCCCTCAGATTATTGTTATTCGGGTGTGCATATTGATCTGCTACATGCTCAACAGCACACTGTGCCTCATGGGCATGTATTTGTGTTGTTTGCACTGTTGTGTGCCCCTACTATGGGGGTCCCCTATCTTTGATGACCATATGTTTGCACATTTGGCTATAGTGGGCCCTTTCCGTCTTTGCTTGCCTCATCACATTGGCACCTGGTGACACTGTGGTCATCCATATGGCCAGGTACTGACCAGGCTTTCATCTCCCCCCTGCACTAATGCTGTCCATACCAGCTCCCCCCCATGCACCCCTCACACCATACACAAACACACACTCTCACTTTCTGCGACAGCAACATGATTCTGCCCTGCATCTGTACATATCAGCTATGACATAACACACACACATGACGTACCAGAGTTACATATGTGATCTCTCGTTCGTACCCCACAAGGTATCCTTTCTCTGTTCACATCCATACTCTCCCTGCATCGGATGTCCCATCTTTATGTGCATAGTTTTGTTGGGGTCCTATGGATTGTCTCCTTTGGTACATAAGGCGCATAGGTGCATGGCCTGATTGGACACTGATGCTCCTCTTAATATTGCTACAAGTGTGTATAGATATGTTTCTTTACCCTATGCCATTCCCTCGGTTCTGCTCCCAGTACCTTATGACTGCATCTTATATTTGTCCTGGCTGCAGTGGCATCACTTCAGAACCTACTTGTCACAACCGTTCACGTGTATGGGACGCATTGCGGGACAGAGTTGGATTTTTTCTAAGTCAGAGCTTTATACCTGGTTTCGGTAGATCTAATTTGGATGTTTTGGGATTACACCTCATACGTACACGGCCCTTTTGGGAATAAGCTTTCTACATCTTGGCGGCTCACCACACCCCTGTTCCCCCCTCTCCCACCCACATTCTTAATTCCCCGTGCTAACGCCCAGGATGTGCATGTCAGTGGTGTTTTGGAATATGGTGGGGCACATATTCGGCACTTAAAAGTTCCCACCGCACGTGGACAGCCCTTATTCGTGTTCTAGAATGACCCTCCAAATTTATCCACAATTTTGGCCACTACTGTATTCTTTTCTACAGTCACATGTGCATGTTCAGACATGCCTCTTTTTTCTCTGTATTGTTTTTTTCAAAAGCCAGTCACATGTTGCCACGTCATTTCCTTCAGGTTTCCTACAGTCACCATGACAACGGGACAGAGGTCACATGGGTATGTTCAGACATGCCTCTTTTTCTCTGTATTGGCTTTTTTTTTCCAAAGCCAGAAAAAAAAATGTTGTGGGATTTGAACCAAAGTCTCTCTGTGAGGTACTAACTGAAAAACACATCTACCCCATGCTAAAAGAAAGTCTGTTTTATATTCTACCCAATGCTTTGTGCCAGCACATTTTATAAAGTTTTATTTTCAGGATTCATTCTTGTATGCACAGATTCCTGTTGCTACCAAAGATTTATTTTCAAACAATCGGCTTGTTCTAGGGACATTGCCGGAAGCAGTCACTTTTATTTCCAGGATCAGACACTCTGCTTCCGGGGAGGTCAGCATAAACTGGTAGCAGACACTTGTATTTCTGGAGTCAGACATCCTGTTTCCGATGATGTCATGGAAAAGCGACAGGATCCATTTCCAATGATGTAGGCTGGGATGTGGTTGGGGGAGGGAGAGGGTATTCCTGGAGGCAGGGTGTGGATGTGGCCTAACCTGGAAGTGAGTGCTAATTGGCTGACATCATCCTTAGGGATGTGTGGTTGGGGGGGGGGGAGGTGGTGTTCCTGAGGGTGGGATATGGGAGGGTTTGGGCAGAGCTAATCTCATTCATTTCTATGGGAGGTGGTGGGGTGTGGACGTGGTATGGGCATGTCCTAACCCAGAAGTGAACGTTGGCTGATTCCATCATTATCTTACCTGCAGTTTGACGAATGCGGTAATCATTATACTACTCACCTATTTTATAGAAAAATGCGGATGTCTACTTTATTTATAAAATAGAGGTTTAAGTTGTAAGATATGTGTGCCAAAGCAAGGGTCAGCACTTACGCCAGTCCTAGACTTGGTGTAAATGAGTTTACTTAGGGGTATGTTTACTAAACCGTCTTAACGTGCACCCGGCGATAGTGTGCAGGCTGCCATAAAAGGAGTGGGCGTTTCAGTCTTAAAGCAGCAAGACTGGAGTATCGCGCGATAACGCGTGCTGCTGCGCGTTAACCTTAAGTAGGCACCCAGAAATACAAACACAGAAACAGAGGTGTACTACAATGGTTAATACACTGACTGAAGATACAGGGGTCATGAGTTTGATCCCCCAGTGTGCCTAATGCATAAGGCTGGCTGAGACATCAGCTTTGACATGTAAGTATTGTTTCTTGAGGCATTTTATTTGTATTTTAAGTATTGCTGCCAGCAAACACACCCGGTGCCGCATAAGGCACCCTATAAGGTACTCCATAGGGCACATTATAAAGTGCACTGTCCGCCACAGCACCCTATAATGTCCCCTATAGGGCACCCTATAAGGCGCTCCATAGGATATCTTATAAGGCACCTTATATGGACAGTAACCATAAGGTGCCTCAGAAGGCGCTTTATAGGGCGCCCTATAAAGCACCTTCTGAGGCACCTTATGGTTACAGTACGCAGAGGGTGTTTTTGCTGGCAGCACTAATGTACATTAAAAATAGATAATGCTTTGGACAGCCCTATCAAATAACCCCACTGTGGGTTTGAGCCCATGACCTCTGGCTCCACAGGCAGTGAAGTAACCAGTGGGCTATAGCTGCTAACAAGCCCCTGGCTGGCTGCAGAAGGACTGCACGTCACCACACAAAGTCTGCTGTGATCACCAGGATAGGGTTAACCCACCCGTACCCATGATGCCCTGCGCATGCAAATCAGCAGTCTACAGATGAACACAAGATGGGGTATGCACCCCCACAGCACCTCGACCTGGTAGGGGGAACTGACCGTGTGTGTTACTGGCACAGAGTAGCTACACACCGTCACATTGTGCGGGTACTGTGCTCACCCTGAGGGTGAGGTGGGGCGCCCAGTACCAGGTCCACAGCACCTTCCGTGGCAGAAATAGGCCATGCTGCAGGTCCCCAGCAGTGCTAGTGTGTGAGATAGGTAGTTCCTGCAGACACACTTTGGATGCATCTCTATTTCTCAGTCAGGTTTAGCCCTTATGGACCCAGAGGCGGATTATGTACCACCACCCAACCCACCCTCTGGGGCTGAGGGTGGGAAACAGGGTCTCCCACCAACAGATCCACATTTTACCTCCCTGCAATTGCAGCAGTAGAGGGGACCATCAACCACAGTCCTGCTGGGGAACAGACACCCTACAGGGCAGTCACTGCAGCTCTGTACACATCTATAAAACAATAGCAGACAGACATTAGGCCCGGAAATGCTCAGCTGCACCCCACCACTATCTGATATTCTCCTGCAGCAAGCCTCCAGCCACTGCACCCTGCAAGGTGTTCCAGCAAGACACATACTAGCTGCAGACAGTCTGCTAGCTAGTCCATAGTGCATGTTCCTGGAGGAGATGCATACACACCAAGCAGATAAGTCAGTGATTGGGCCCCAAAAGGGAACCCATAAATATCACATGAGAGCAATATTATAGAGCACTATGGGGGAACCTAGCCATGCCATGGTCACTGCTCAGTCAGGGTGAGAGTGATCTCCCAGCAGGACATGCTGTGGCCACCCTGTCTGTGCAGGTGGTGGCCGGGCACTACAATGTCCCAGCCATTGCCCTATGCCCTGTGCAGATGCATCCTGGCCAGGCCACCCTGTCCGGGCTATACCCATGGTAACTTGCTCCTCATTATGCACATTGGCAGGCCAATACTGGCAACAGTGCTGGCAGTGTGGGCTGTGGAGGGTGTTTGCAGCCACCACACACTGGATAGACAGACACACACTCCCACACCTATAAGTATAAAGGTGTTTGGCAGCCCTAGCCACTGCTCCAGTCCTGGGCACAGTGCAGGCAGGGTTATGGTACGCAATACTGTTGGGGTCACTCCCCAGGGTGGTAAACACTGTCAGACACAAGACCTGTAGCACACTCCACAGACATCAGAAAGGTTGCCATGATGCAGCTCAATCAGAAAATTGTACTTCAGAATTGCTATCTGCCAGTAATCATAGCAACCTTTTGATAGCTGTGTACCGTACTCCCAGGTTTAGGGTGGCATTGTTAAGGTATGCAAATGCTAGTATTGGGAGATGCACGCAGGGCCCAATGCCCTGCCTCTCCAGGAGGCATTGGATAATGGAGCCTGTGGGTGCGGGTGTGTCTGCCCCTGTTTGCTGCTGCTTTAGAGCAGAGGTTCCCAACTCCAGTCCTGGTGTGCCAAACACTGTTCGGGTTTTCATGCTGTCCCTCATGAATATGCATGAGATACATCTTTATTAGAGGCAGCATGGAACCTGAATGGTGTTTGGCCCTCCAGGACTGCATTTGGGAGACTCTGCTCTAGGTAACGTGCATGTTTATGGTGTCTGTGCTCTGTAGGGTAAAATGTAGGTGTTTTGGGCATGTCTACGTCATCTGCACTACAGGTTCTGTCTGTATTAGCACGTTGTAGTAGTGGGTAAAATATGGGGGCTGGGTTGGCAGGAATCACAGCTGGGACTTGAACCTGTGACCTCCTGCTCTTGAACACACTGGCTGTGTGCACTGCACCACCGTGTTGCCACAGAGACAGTGCATTCCCTGGGGATACCATGACTGTTCATCAGACAGGGCCTGTCTGTTGCAGTGCATGGCACCCACCTACACAGGGCTAGGCCACGGTCTGCTCTGGGCAGCTGCCACTGCCCCCTCCACCACCAGTACCCCTCTGCCACCCTGCTGACATGCCCGTCTGCTGGTGCTGCTGGTGGAGTGTAGTCTCAGGCCATCCATTGTGTGGGTAGGCGGCTGCCTATGGTGCAGGTTCTGGGGTAGGGGTGCCTGCATAGCTGTCTACGCTTCCCCCCAGCACCGCCTGCCAATGTTCTGTGCCCTTGGGGATACTGCAGTGTCAGGTCCCACAGTATCTGCTGGGTACTATCCCCTGTGACACTGTGGGAAGCACCCTCGTGCCCATGCTGGGCCCTCATCAGTTGCTGTCTGGCTGCTCTACTGTTTCAGCATTCCTATGGGCCACCTAGGCATCACCCTAGTCCTCACTGTGGCCCAGCTGCAGCACAACATGTGCCGTCTGCAACCCTCTGTGTCCCCTTTCCCAGCATCTGTCCAGTTGCCCATTCCGACTGTCATCACCAATCAAATAACATTGATGGCTATTTGATTGATGATGACAGTTTTGGCCTGAAGCAGGGCGGACCGAAATGTGAGGCCGAAACACAGGACTGTATCGTGTCTCTCACCTTGATGATTTTTTGCCGTGGCAATTAAGTGCAAAAAAATATTTTGATATACTTTTTACTGCTGGTTTGATTAAAAAGGACCATTACCTACCGAGGTCTGGGAGTCTGGTTTAGTGACCCAGGTACAGGGTATCATATGGTCCAACAAAAACAATTTAATATAAGGAAATTAATATAGGGAAAACTGTGTTTTCTCCTCACTCTTTTTTGTTCACTATATTGGAACTGGGTGAGGTTTTGGCTCCTAGGTTTAGCATTTTTGCTTTTGTGGTTGGATGTTTCCTCACAGGAAAGGCATTCCATCTCTTATATCATAATGGTTGCCCTTATCTGTACCTTTTCCAATGCTGCTATAACTTTTTTAAATTAAGCTTTTGTCAAAATACAGATCAATAAAACATAAAAGCAATGCTCATTACAGGTAATCCATATATGAAAACAAAAAAAAAGCAAAAACATGATCCTTTAAGGAACATAGATAATTGAGCAGCAGTCCACATCAAGGGAAGAAAGAGGCAAATTAACCAACAACACAAAATTCAAAAGACAAAATATAGGAAGGTCAAAGGGAAGAGCAAAAAAAAAAAAACCTTACTAACACCAGCGGTCTGATCTCTAAAACGGCACTACTACCGGTAAGTATTAAAATATAGTATCAACATTTACATCTTCAAAAAAGAAAAGTGGAAAAGGCGGCAGAAGTTGGTAATAAGAATGAAAATAGAAATAAAAATAAGGATACTTGCCTTGCTCTGATCACGTTAAGTGTACCCATGTTAATTGCAACCTTACCCCTGCGCTAACCACAATGTGCAGCCCATGCCCATTCTCCATCCCTAATCTATCCAGTCACCACCCCGTCGCATGATGTGCATTTAACATGCTGAAAATAACTGTCTGCACTTCAGGAAGCTTGTAAAGGCACGGTTGTTTATGGAGGTTTTTACTGGTGATGGGAGGCTGAGCCTAGGTAAGGCAGATCTGGTTAAGATGGTCCCGTGCTGGGTGGTTGGGGAGTACAGAGGGTCTATATATATCTTGATGTATTGTGGGACCTGTGGGGGGATATTCAGTGCTGGTGGCCAGTGCTGCTAATGTGGCTAGCCGCCGGTGCTGAACTTAAACCCCGGATATTCAAGGCTGGGGTCATATCTAGCCCCAGCATTGAATAGCTGGGTTTTCTGGATTGCCATGCCTAACTTTCACCATATATCGCTAACCAGGTAGTAGTATAACCCAAAGAGCATCATTTACATGGTTTCAAGTTCTGCAAACTGTGTAAATGCCTTTGAAAATACCCCCCTGAATGTTTAACCTTTTTTTTTAAGTAAGCTGTTCTAGGGTCTTAATTGACTGTGAGTGGAATATCAAGAGCTAACAAATAAAAAAATAAATATACCACTGTGGAAGTTCGACGTGCGGTGGAAAGAGGTTTCGTTTAAAGAGCAGAACAGGCAGCAGTCAAGAAAACAGTGTCAACTTTATTCTATCCCAGCTGTTAGACCTTCACAGCCTTCAAGAAAACACTCAGCTTTATTCTGTCCCAGCTGTTAAACCTTCACAGCCTTCAAGTAAACAGTCAGCTTTATTCTATCACAGCTGTTAAAACTTCACAGCCTTAAAGAAAATAATGTCAGCTTTGTTCTTTCCCTGCTGCTAAGCCTTGACAGCCTGGTTCTCCTGGCTCTTCCTCCAGCCCAAGTTAAAGCTCCTACCTTTACACAACTTGCCTGGAAAGGACCTCTGGCTCCACGGGCCTCTCCCTTCCTGCAGCCTGTTGGCTTCCTAACCTCTGCCTGTGAGCCATGCCTTCCCAGCCCTGAACTCTGGGCTGCAGACACTCTTAAAGGGGCTTGTTGATAATCCTTCTGGAAAGGAAAGGCAACACTCTATAGATTCCATCACAACCACTAAGGGTGTCCATGCTAAACCGTGTTAATATTTGTTAAATGCTGGATATGATGCCGCACACCCATTAAAAGCATGTTAATGTGTGACATTGGTAACTACCTCTTTTAGGCTGAACACACTGCAAATATTAAAGAGCTGTGTCACATGAACATACATGCAAAGCAGTTAATTACTATTTCAAAGGATTAATGCAAAGCACGATAAATGTCATAATCCACATTAAAACTTACAAGGTTAAATACACCTTCTAGAGTTTATATTCCCCAAGAATATCAAGAGGCTTATGTATCTGCTTGTTCTGTTTTCCCCTTCCTCCAGGCATGAGTCTACTGGAGTTCAATACGAACTCCCAAAAGAATGAAACCCCCTCCTTCATCCCTGTTGGAGAACTTCTCTGGAAGATCCTTAATAGCAAATTCTACTCCCTTGAAATAAATAACATAGTAACAGTATATGACGGCAGATAAAGACCAGCGTGGTCCATCTAGTCTGCCCAGCAAGGCGACAAGAGTAGGTGCACCTGCCGCTCTGTGCAGGTCACCCCTCCCCATGCCTTTTTTTAGAGGTGTACCCACTGCTCCGTGTAGGTCACCTCCACTTGTTCAGATATAAGAGATAGTTATGTTTATTTTGATTTTATCCTGTTGTAATAAAGGGATCCACTGTGTCTGTCCCATGCCAACCCCCCCTTTCTCAAGTCCCCCTTCATCCCAAGACTTTCCCTTGCCCTCCCCCTTACCCTTAGTGCCTCAAAGATCACCAAGACAGAACTGATTCCAGTTGCTCCTGACCCACTGTCATCAAAATTCAAAATAGCATTAGCCGATTGAAGACTACTTTGCTTTGTATGTATAGGGCAAAGTGGAGCCTGTGATCAGCAGGGTCATTCTGAATTTCAGTGTTCAAGAGGCAGGAGTGATTAGGCATTTCTTCTGCCTTAGGGATCTTGGAAGCACTTAGGGAAAGGGGAGTAGCTTCAGGGATATGTGCTGGGTGGAGGGGGACTTTTTTAAGTGCAGATGGACGCATGATTTGCTCTAGGAAACTCCTGGTTCAGTCTTTGGAGAGAGTTAACAAGGGACATTGTCTTCCCATTTTCTAGCATGCCTGAGTCCTGGTAATGCATCTTATCACTACTGGTAACTTACGTACATTAATGGCACAAGGGCTCAACAGATTTCTTCTTCTTTGTAAATCCCATGTTCGCTGCAAGATATTAACATGCATTAGTACATGTTTTTATAATGGTCTTTATTAAATAGGGCTCCTTAGAAAGAAAAGAACCAAACTGACTTTGTATATGGCACCTTCACTAATTACCAGGCTAACTATGCCAACTGGAATGAGACAAAACTTTAATGAATCAAGCTTTTGTGCACTCTGTGGCACGTTAGCAATTATTCCTCTCAGTATGGAATTCTTTGAGTATTTTAACAGTCCGGCACAACATTTTTTCACACCTTGTACAGTTGCAAAGTAATTATTCCTAATATATTTTGGGGCCTGCGGTCTTTCTAGCTTAAATATTCATGCTCTGGCAACAGAAACTGTTTTCCGCAGAGGAAGCTTACGTTACTGGCGTTGTTTCCCTGGGACAGCTTTCCTCTGGCTTCTTGCTAGAAATATGCCGAACTATTTGAAGATGGACTGAGGAATCCATGAAAAATGACTTTGAGGAGAGCTGCCAGTGGTATACACCATGCATCTGCTTTACTACCTACACCATCTGCAGGCAGTTCTGTCACTTTGGCTGCACTTCGTTAAACTGGGCATCACAAATCAGGCCAATTACTCCACAGTATGGGGGTAATTTTAAAAGCGATTTACATCCATAAAACAGGGGTTTATGCACAGAAATAGCTTCTTTTGAAATCGCCAGACTATATGTCAGTAAAGGCATGTGCATAAAGCTTGTCCGTGTACAAGACGTGTGCATGAAGTTGGAACTGGGCCAGGGAAGGTTTAACATTTCTGTGCATATTTTAAAAAATACAGGCACACAGACAAAAATATGCCGGGAAATTGATGCATACTAAAGAGCAGGTTCAATGCATGCAGTCATTTCAAAGGAAAGCATTTGCATACTTGCCCTTTGGAAGTAGTATAACCGAGGTTTATAATGGTTGCACCAATTAGGCTGCCTATGATAAAACTGATACCTCTCTCTAAGCAGGTGTATTTTCATACTGGAGATGTCGGACAAGCAATCTTAAAAAGGCATATGGCCGCATACATTGCCTTTGTAAAATAGATGCAATGAATGTGCGTGTGGGGCAAGTTTACTAAAGGGAGCTACCTGGTAGTGTGGGATTTAGGGTGTGGTTTGGGTGCCCATGCTAACTGCTGGGGGATGGATGCACACGTCCTCTGGAGTTAGTGCGGAGCCCCCCCACACTGATAATATGGCCCAAATGTGTGTTACTAGCGCAGGCTTTAGTAAACATGCCCTAGGTGCCTTAACAGCCTAGGTACTTGCAGTGGCATTCCAGGCCTATTTGACACCTGAAGCGAACCGCCCCCCCCCCCCACCCCACGTGCTTGGCAAACTTACTCATACTTCTTTGCTGACTATCCACATTGCCTCTGCTCCAGGCTCTGCGACCTTTCCCTCTTAGTGTGGCTGTTATCACAAGATTTTGGCCCAGGAGGGAACAGTCACTGGGCCTGGAGCAAAGGCAGTGCGGCAAGCTAGCAAAGAAGTTAAAGTACGTTTGCCATGCATGCCACCGCTGTGTGGTCCTGGAGTTTCGGTACTCCCGCTCCTGGTTGGCACCCAAGGCAAACTGCAACCACTGCCCCACCCTTGGTATAGCACTGAGTACTCGTTATAAAATTATCCCAAGGTACCTATGTTAAGAGGCCAAGTAGGTACCTTCTTAGGCACTATTACATAAAGAGTTGAGCTTGTGAAGAGATTATCTTGAAGCGGCTTTTTGGTTATATTGAGAGGAATGTGACATGTAGACTGCATTATCCATTCTATACATGTCGGGTCCGATAATGAGTTGGGCAGGCTATGAGCACCTACAGCCCGCAGCCCTGCCCACCGACCCTTAACTCCGGATATTCAATGCCAGGGTCAGATGTGGCCCTGGTATTGAATATCTGGGGATCACCCCAGATGCCGGAAGCCACAGTAGGTAACCAGGCAGCGGCAATATTGCAAGCTGCCCGGTTAGCTCCTGCACCTTAAAGATAGGCAAGGGTTTTCCCTCTCCTATCTTTTAGGTGCAGGTCGCTAACCAGACGGCATGCAATATCGCCGTTGCCCAGTTAGCGACAGTCTCCGCCTCCGCTCCGCTCCGGAACGCCCCAAACACACCCCAGTGCTAACCAGATGGCATCGAGGCGTTTAAGGGAGTTAGAAGGGGATATTCAATGGCACTAACCGTGTAAGTGCCGTTGAATATCTCCATTTAAGGTATTTACACGATTTACTGGGCTGTAAACTATGTAAATGCTTTTAAAAATTGAGCCCGTTATTTCCATAAATTGCTATGTGCAAAAAAACCCCCAAACAAAACAAGATACAAACATCTGTCAAAATTTTGTACCCATAGGCAAGTTTCAAAGCTTACATATATGCATGCTTTCATTTTGAAAATTGGTGCAAAGTTCAGAGGTTAAAAATACCTGCAGGCCTTTGAGGGAAGTTACTAAGCTGCAGTAAAATATCTAATTTCATTGCAACTTAATTTACAGTGGGACTCGCTAGCCTGTGGTAACTCAATATTGCAGGTTAATGACGCCCACAGTAAATGCATAATGCAGCTTGTGATCACTTGGCCGCTAACATGAGATCTGATGACCTTGGTGAGCCTTCTTAAGTGGGACAGAACCTGTTAAACAATAAATGGACTCACAGCAGGAAGAACTCCCAGACACTTTTGCAGAAGACTCCCCCTTTGACCCCAAGTCCAAACATCCCACCCCTAGCAGAGACCTTTGGGATCCCATTCCCCTGAAGACACCTACCCTAAAGACTCCTTCACCCTGCCACATCCCCCTCTAGTTACCTCTGGGCCTACCCAAACAAATTGGTGGTTTTCAATCCATTTCTCAGGGCACACCCATCCAGTCAGATTTTCAGGATATCCACAATAAATATGCATGAGATAGATTTGCACGTACTGCTTCCTTGGTATGCAAATCTTTCTCATGCATATTCATTGTGGATGTCCTGAAAACCCGATTAAATGGGTGCACTCTGAGGACTGTGTTCAGAACCAACTGGCCTAGGGTCAAGTGTCAGGAGTGATCTCCAGTCGCTGCTGCATCTTCTGATGAAGGATTCAAAATGCTGCTGGTTGGCTCCTAGCAGTAGTCTTGCAGTACTTATGCCAGGGGTCAAGCTACCATATAAGGGCAAAAAAGCCTTGCATGAAATATTTTTGCCTGTGTACATCTCTAATAATAATAAATCATTGTTGCACAGTGGCTGAATACAGAGTCATTTTTTATTCCCAGTTTATTTATATTCCTTTCTAAATAATTCCTAATGTTCTACAGTATTTTCTTTTCTATGATTCTCTTTTTAAAGATGAGTAAAGGAAGAGATCTTAACAACATATCTATGAGAAGGGGGAAATGTTGGGGCTGCAAAGAGAGATGGTGGAGGAGCTGGGCTGTCTGTGAACACTGGCAGACAGGCAATTCAAGTGGAGTGCAGCAGGTCTGTGACAGGAGAGGAAGGCAGGAGGTTAATATGGATATGCAACATGGTAGTGGTGTGGCCCAGCTGAAATGCTGAGAGCTTTGGACTCCGAGTAAGAGGAAAGGGTATATGCCAATGCTAGGCAAGAAATAGCACACCATCTGCAGGGCCCATCAATTTTTTTGACCTGCCAGTATTTTTTTATTTGCCACCAAAAGCAATTTCTTAAGCGTTGGGAAATTAAATCCTTGGAAAGATGATGTGCTGTTTTAATATCGTCCACATAAATTTGCAGATTTGTTTTGCATTTTTCGTGCCTAAACGAGTCCTTTTCTATATTGCTAGGATTGTAATAACACAGCAAGGAAGTTGCTAACATGCGGAAATGTAAGAGTTGGTCATTGATACCAGCTGTAGAACTGGGGCGAGTGACAGAACAGATTCTACACACATACTCCCATATTCTATAAAATACACGTGTAAAATGTGCGCTGCATCTATGAGCATGCCCACAGTGAAAGTACGCACCATGGGCTCTGCATGCATACATTCAAAATAGTGCCCATGCCATTGAGACTCGTAAATGCCCACTTCAAAGGGTCAATGATGAGGACGCCTGTAAATGGCACATTCATTTCCATGACTCCTTATAGAATTACCCCCTTGCTGAGGAAGCCCACAATAAATGAAGTGAATCGCATATACAAATATGCACTGGGGACAAATTTCCATTAGCTTTGCAGGCTCTTTTGTACTTGCAGACCTTTCGACACTTCTCTTTGAAGGTCAGTGAAAGGTATGTAAAAGTTCCTACCGTTTGCTCCTGCCAAGATCCGTTGAAAGGTATTAGGCATTCTAGGCTGAATTTAAGTTCTTGGTTATAATAGGCACAAAATTTAGAGGCACATGCTGTGGTCGGCGGGGAGGGTAACGTCTGTGCAGGTTAGCCCCTTCTGTTTGCTGAAGTGTAGATGATATTTATGTTTGCTTTGATTAAAAAAATAGATGGGGGAGGGGGGTAACCTACACGGAGCAGCAGGTACAACTCTAAACAAAAGCATAGGGAGAGCCAGTCAACACGGAGTAGCAGATACGACTCTAAACACCTTAAAGCTATAGCAAGACTCAAGTAATGTGTATGTTCGCATGCATTTTCCCTATATTCTCCTTGTCTTTGGAACACTCTGCCTGAACATATTGGAGCCACCACTAATCTTGTAGCCTTCCGAAAGCTACTAAAAATGCTGCTGATCAAAGAGCACTTTGAAGGAATTACTTAGACCCAGCCATTACCTGTCATTTGTATAGTAGTAATGTTAGATTGGCAATAAGCTATATGTTAAAGATTTCAATGTTTCCTCCCCCCTTCTCCCTATCATTCTTAGAATATGCTATAATGTTAAGTTGGCCATATGCCATATGTTAAAATGTTTTCTGTAACTTTAAATTGCGTCTATGTCCCTTTGAAAATTTTCCTCACCATCTTTAATTTATCTGCATAAAGTGAAAGGAAATCAGGGAAATCTGCACTGATTAAGCTAACTGGTTTTTATTCCCACCCCCTTTTGTCAAATGGTTTAATTTCAGATGTGATGACATTAGTATCTGCCATAACCATTGGATGAAAATGGCACTTTCATCCAAAGAAAAACAGTGTGTTGTTACAATGCTTCAAACAGTGTGGGGTTACAATGCTTCATCTTTCTGTCATTTGTAGATAGAATACTGCAGTATTGTGACTTATTGCTCCATCAATATGTTTATGTTTATTCAATTTGATATAACACTCAGGCCAAAGGCATTAGAGCGGTTTACAATACTATATCATTTGAGGAAAACAGAAAAGAACGCCATTTATATGATAGGACAGAGAAGAGGACAGAGACAGTCAAACAGACAGGAGAAGAAGAGGAACATGGAACAGCAAGTTACCACAAAACAGCAGCACATCACTCTAGTCCACATTATGTCATCAATGCCACCCACAGCAACGGACGCCACGGACCAACGCCTAAGGGCCACGCCAATATGATGCCAATTGAAGATTATTGCCAGGTCAATGGCACACAACTCACAATGGCAAACGTACTGCAACATCCTTGGTGCAATCTGCCCTTTAACATAAGAAGAAGCAGATCACTGCAGATAATGCGGAAGGACGTCTTTCTCTTGTCAAACTAGTATGTGACCTGCACTAACTGTCCCCGAGAGTACCGTACCGTTCTGGTCTTCTGAAGTTCCTATCCTTGCATGCCCTAACAAGTCTGGTTTTCAAAATAACCATAATCTAGATGCAAATGAAAGTGGTCAAATTAATATCTTTATTGCGACAGAACTTCTGTAAATCAGGATTTTTAGTTACTTAAACCAAAGCATTAAACAGAATTAAATCTTCAGGGGAAGATCCAGATAGGAAAGAGAGGGAGGTGACTCTCCCCCAGCTTCAGCTTCACTTTTATTATCCCACTCATCTCCGTTCCTCTACTTCTAGTCCTTTTTCGCTCCCTTCCAGTCCCATCTCTCTCAGACCCTCCTTGGTATCTTCCTTAGTGCATACACATAGCTGGTACAATCCCTTCTCTCACATAGTAACATACATATTCATAGTAACATAGTGGAGATCAGCAGAAAAAGACCACCTGACCCATTCAGTTTATCCAACCATTTCTAGCCTCATCGATAGGGATATATCCTAGTGACAACCAGGAGGGTAATTCCATTATCTCATATGCAGGCAAGATACAGCTCGTGCAGGCTTTACTTTATAGAATAGGGGCATGTGGACTGCCTGAGATTAGTCACTGCATAGATCGGCACAGTGACGCACATAAATTATAGACTGTGATTTATAGTATGCCATAACTTCTGTACGTAGCTTGAGGCCTCTCCTATGCTCTGCCCAGGTTCTGCCCTTGTGCACACCCCAACTGAAGATACACGCGATGGTACTTGCAGAATAGTGACCACCTAAACCATGCTCGTAATTGCCCATTCACATGTATAAATCCTTCAGAATAGGGAATTACATAGGTTTTGTACGCATAACTGTGCACCCTATATAGAATCAGCTCTAATAAGGGTAATTTTATAACAGGGTACTTAGATTAATTAATCAGGAAGGCACCTATGTATCTTTATAAAAAGGTAGTACAAAACCAGCAGAAAATGCACCTAGAAGGTGGAGGGGTAAATGTTAGTGCGTACTTTATGCATATATATAAAATACGTGCGCAAATTATGACTCCACCCACACTCTGCCCTAACTCATCCCCTGTAAAAAATAATATTAAAGCTATAGAATTACAGGGCTTAAAAGGGAGTGAGGGGGCACTGTGGGTTAAACTAGAAAGGGAATGGGAAATCTACTAGCATTGGTGTGATATACAGATCTCCTTCACAGGGAGAAGTGGATGGAGATTTAAGGGAAGACATACGCAGTATTGTCATGAAAGGAGAAGCGCTACTGATAAGTGATTTCAATATGTTGTGATATCATCCAGAAGTAAGGAATCTTGGATTCTCTTCAGGGAGAACTATTCTGGCAACTGGTAACAGAACCCACACGTGAAGGGACCATACTGGACTTGGTGCTTACCAATGCGGAAAGTGTTTCTGATATTATAGCAGGAGATCATCTTCCATCCAGTAATCACCAGATGGTGTGGTTCAATATTATTTATTTATTTAGCTGTATTTATATCCCGCTTTTCACCAGGTCAAAGCGGTCAATTGGGAGATACATTTAACACGAGGGGATATGACATACATACGCTAATACTTACAGGGAACATGGGCAATGGAGGGTTAAGTGGCTTGCCCAAGACCACAAGGAGTGCCTATAGGACTAGAAATCCCAGTCCCTCCGGCCTGAGATTGCTGTCTCCAGGTGGGACTTGAACCCCCGGCCCTCCGGCCTGAAGTACCTTGTCCTAACCACTAGGCCATATTAGCACTAGGCAATATTAGCACTAGGGGGTATGTATACTAAACCGTCTTAATGTTACCGGCGTTAGTTGCAGTCTTACTGTGACGAATGCCATATAAGTGGACGTTCCGGTCTTAAGGTAGCATTTCGGGTTATCGCGCGATAAAGTCCATTATCGCGCGATAGAGGGAGCTATGGCATGTTAACACGCGTTAGCCTTAATTAGGCGTGCTGAGCCAGAAACACAGCAACAGAGGTGTAGCACAATGGCTAATACATTAACTGATGAAACAGGGGTCATGAGTTTGATTCCCCAGTGGGCTTAATGAGTAAGGCTGTCTGAGGCATTACCCTTTACTTTAAATCAGTGCTGTCTGAGGCATTTTCTTTTTTAATGTAAATTAGTGCTGCCAGCAAACACACCCTCACAGTGCCGTAACCTAAGGTGCCGCATAAGGCGCCCTATAAGCACTCCAGAGGGCACATTATAAAGTGCACTGTCCGCCAAGGCACCTTATAATGTTCGCTATAGGGCGCCTTATGAGGCACCTTAAGGTTACAGTACTGTGAGGGTGTTTTTGCTGGCAGCACTAATTTAAATTAAAGAAGGAAATGCCTCAGACAGCCTTATCAAATAACACCACTGTGGGATCAAACCCATGACCTCTGCCTCCACAGTCACTGAAGTAACCAGTGGGCTACATCTCTATAGCTACTAACAAACCCCTGGCTGGCTACAGAAGGACTGCAGGTCACCACACAACCTGTCTGCTGTGGTTACCAGGATAGGGTTAACCCACCCGTACCCAAGATGCACTGCACATGCAGATCAGCAGTCTACAGATGATCACAAGATGGGGTATGCACCCCCACAGCACCTCGGCCTGGTAGGGGGAACTGACCGTGTGTGTTACTGGCACAGAGTAGCTACAGACCGACACATTGTGGGGGTACTGTGCTCACCCTTAGGGTGAGGTGGGGTGCCCAGCACCAGGTCTGCAGCACCTGGCTTAGCTGAGATAGGCTATGCTACAGGTTACCATCAGTGCCAGTGTGTGATAGGTAGTCCTTGCAGACACACCTAGGATACACCTCTGTCCATCCATATTTCCCAGTCACGTCTAGCCCTTGTGGACTATGATGCACCCAGAATAGTGCATATCCTGTGTGGGTGCAATGGTCACATGATTTAAGTGAAGGGGGGTGTTTGGACCCATAGGCGGATTATGTAGCACCACCCAAACTGCCCTCTGGGGCTTAGGGTGGGGGACCGTTTCTCCCACCAACAGATCCACATTCTACATCCCTGCATTGGTAGCAGTAGAGGGGACCATCAACACCACTCCTGCTGGGGAACAGGCACCCTACAGGGCAGTCAATGCAGATCTGTACACATCCATAAGGCAATGGCAGGCAGACAGAAGGCCTGGAAATGCTCAACTGCCCCCTACCACTATCTGACATTCTCCAGCAGCGAGCACAGTGAGTCTCCAGCCGCTGCACCCTGCAAGGTGCTCCAGCCAGACACATACTAACTGCAGACAGTCTGTTAGCTAGTCCATAGTGCATGTTTCAGGAGTAGATGCATGCACCCAAAACTGGGATGTGAGCACACACACCAAGCAGATACATCAGTGATTGGGACCCAGAAAAGAAAAGCCATAAATATCACATGAGAGAAATACTATATAGCACTATGGGGGAACCTAGCCATGCCGTGGTCACTGCTCTGTCAGGGTGAGAGCGACCTCCCAGCAGGACATGCTGTGGCCACCCTGTCCATGCAGGTTGTGGCCGGGCACTACAATGTCCCAGCCATTGCCCTATGCCCTGTGCAGATGCATCCTGCCCAGGCCACCCTGTCCGGGCCATACCCACAGTACCTTGCTCCTCATTATGCACATTGGCAGGCTAACACTGGAAACAGTGCAAGCAGTGTGGGCTGAGTAAGGTGTAGGCAGCCACAACACACTGGATAGACAGACACACACTCCCACATCTATGCCAGCATTGTGCAAATATAGAGGCTTTTGGCAGCCCTGTCCACCACACCAGCCCTGGGCACAGTGCAGGCATGGCTATGGTATGCAATACTGTTGGGGTCACTCCCCGGGATGGTAAACACTGTCAGAAACCAAAACTGAAACACACTCCACAGATATCAGAAAGGTTGCTATGATGCAGCTCTATCAGCAAATTGTGCTTAACTTAGGAATTGCTATCTGCCATTAATCATAGCAACCTTTTGATATATGTGTAACGTATTCCCAAGTTTAGGGTGGCATTCCTAAGGTATGCAAGTGCTAGTATTGGGAGATGCTGCTGTGCACAGGGCCCAACAGCTTGACTCTCCATGAGGCTTTGTATAGTGGAGCCCGTGGATGTGGGTGTTTATGCCCTGTTGGCCGCTGCTCTAGGGCAGAGGTTCCCAACTCCAGGTTTTCATGCTGTCCCTAATGAATATGCATGAGATACATTTGCATACAATGGGGGCGGCATGTACTAATGCAGCACAGGCATATTTATTAGGGACAGCATGAAACCTGAATGGTGTTTGGCCCTCCAGGACTGCAGTTGGGAAACTCTGCTCTAGGGATTGCACATGTTTATGGTGTCTGTGCTCTGTAGGGTAAGATATAGGCATTTAGGCATGTTTATTTTATCTGCAATACAGGTTCCGTCTTTATTACCACGGTTTAGTACTGGGTAAAATATGGGAAAAGAGTTGAAAGGAGCCACAGCTGGAACTTGAACTTGTGACCTTCTGCTCCTGAACACACTGGCTGTGTGTACTGCACCACACTGTTGCCACAGGGATGGTTCATTCCCTGGGGATACTATGACTGTTCGTCAGACAGACCTTGTCTGTTGCAGTGCACGGCACCTACCTAAACGGGGCTAGGCCATGGTCTGCTGTGGGCAGATGCCACTGCCCCCTCCGCCACCAGCACCCCTCCACCACCATGCTGCCATGCCATTATGCCGGTGGTGCTGGTGGTGCGCAGTCCCAGGCCATCCAGTATGCTGGTAGGCAGCTGCCTATTGTGTGGGTTCTCGGGTAGGGGTGCCTACCTGGACATGCACGCTTCCCCCCCCCGCACCGTCTGCCAATGTTCTGTGCCCTTGGGGGTACCTGCTGGGTAATCTCCCCTGTGACACCGTGGGACACACACTCATGCCCATGTTGGTCCCTCATCAGTTGCTGTCTTGCTGCTTTACAGTTTCGGCATTCCTATGTGCCACCTAGGCATCTGCCTAATCCGCACTGTGCCCCAGCTGGACCACAGCATGTGCCGCCTGCAGCCCCCTGTATCCCATTTACAGCATCAGTACAGTTGCCCTTTCCTACATGCCCACTCTGCTGTTGCTGCACATGTGCACGCCATAACAAACCTGCCCAATCTAAACGACAACAACCCTGATCAGCGCTATTTCAATGTGGGATCATTCACTTTGTGGGGAGACAGAGCATAGATCCTTCCAAACATGATATCTTAATTTATACACTTTGTCAGTAGTGTTGCTTTATGTTTATCATTAATATCACTATTGGCCAGCTTGGTTATTGGGCTTTTAGATGTAGTTCTGGTCCTTTTATATGTTTATTTGCCTCTTTGTTCCCTGCACATGAATCACAACTATCACATTTCTGGGTTTCCCTGCCTTTGCTGCACATTGCTGACTGAAATGGTTTCTCTTTCCTGCAAATGTGCCTTAACGCGAGGGTTTCACTGGCGTTAGTGTTCAGACCCGGATTTCACAGCGTTAGTGTGCCTGGAGCCTCTCCCCTCCCACTCTCTGCCCATTGACCCCTTCTCTTCCCCCTCTGGGAAGCCTTACTCCACCCTTCAGACCCGGATTTCACAGCGTTAGTGTGCCTTAACGCCGCCGCTGTGTTATCGCACGATAAGTGACGTTATTGCGCGATATCGCGTGATAACGTCACTTATCGCGCGATAATACCTCCGCTGCTATGTTAAGGCAGTTTAGTAAACATGCCCCTAGGACTGATAAACTCCATTCAAAAACAAGGATTTTAGACTTTAGGAAAACTAACTTTGCCAAATGGGGCAGTACCTCAGGGAGACGTTAGCGGAATGGGAACAGCTGGGGGATGTAGAAAAGCAATGGGCAAAACTGAAAGGGGATATTTTAAGGGCAGTAAACCTTTTGTTAGAAAGGTAAAGAAATGTAAAAGGAAAAGGAGGTCACTATGGTGCTCAAAAGAAGTAGCTGAAAAGGTGAAGAAAAAGAGGATGGCCTTCATAAAATAGAAATCACAGAGAGAGGAAAACAAGCAGCAATATTTGGAAAAACTTAGAGAGGTTAGCAAAGTAATCAGGAACGCAAAGTTATAAAAAGAAGAAGAGATAGCCAATGCAATAAAATGGGGGACAAGACATTTTTCAGATATGTTAGCGAGAGGAGGAAGTGCAAAACTGCTATTGTCAGATTCAAAGGGGAAGGGGAGGAATATGTAGAATCTGAGGAGGATAAAGTGAAATTGCTTAACAAATATCTTTGTTCTATGTTCACAGATGAAGGCCAGGGGCATGACCTCAGAAAACACTCACAAATAGGAGCAGAAATGAAGGGGATCTTGAATGATTTTCAGAAGACTGTGTTCATGAGGAACTAGCTAAACTAAAAGTAGACAAAGTCATGGGACCGAATGGGATTCATTGAAGAATACTGAAGGAACTTGGGGATGTTCTAGTGGTTCCACTGATTGACCTTTTTAACGCTTCTTTAGGTCAGGACCATGGCACCAGAGGACTGGAGGAAGGCACATGTGGTCCCTTTACACAAAAGCGGAAGTAAGGATGAGGTTGAGAACTACAGGTTGGATAGCCTGACATCTATGGTAAGTAAATTAATGGAAACACTGCTAAAACTGAGGATAGTGAGGTTTCTGGATTACAATGGATTGCAGGATCTGAAGCAGAATTGGATTACCAGAGATAGGTCTTGTCAGACAAATCTGATTGATTTCTTTGACTGAGTGACCCGACAGTTGGACCAAGGGGGAGCCCTAGATGTGTGTACTTGGATTTTAGTAAAGCCTTTGACACTTTGACACTGTGCCACACAGGTAACTTATAAATAAATTGAGCACTCTAGGGATGGAACCTAAAGTGACTGACAGGGTTAAAAATTGGTTGAGTGGGGGACGACAAAGGGTATAGGTAAATGGAGTTCACTCTGAGGAAAAGGATGTTACCAGTGGTGTGCCACAGGGATCTGTCCTTGGTCCAATTCTTTTTAGTGATATTATTTATTTATTTAGCTAGGCTTATATACTGCTTTTCACTGAGTCAAAGCTGTTTACAATAAGCAAAAAACCTTAGTTACAGAGAACATATAACAGTAAACTATGTACAAACAGTACAAGTGGTATATTTCAACTCTGTACAGATTATAGTTGTGCCTTGTTTGACATATCTACGGTATGGGTTATGGGGGGGGGGGGAGGGGATTAGGTGGTGGGTCCATAGTGTTTAGAAAATAGGAGGGTTTTCAGGTGTTTATGGAAAGAGGAGAGGTTGGTGATATTTCTTAAAGCATCTGGCAGAGTGTTCCAGAGGGATGGTGCTGAGAGTTCAAATGCTCTGTGACAAGTTTGCTGGTTGGACTTTGTCTTAGAACATGGATTGGTGAGTTTGTTGATTGCAGAGGATCTTCACAATCTATTTGGAGAGAATATCTGTAGGAGAGATTGGAGATAGGTAGCTGGGTGGGAGTGTAGTGCTTTGTGTGTCAGGAGTAGGGATTTATATTTGATTTTGCTGCGGAGTGGCAGCCAGTGGAGCTGTTCGAGGAAGGGGGTGATGTGGTCATGTTTAATGGCACTCTGGATTGTGCGTGTGGCAGTGCAGGGCAGTTTATAGTGGGCGGAGGGTGGTTTGTGGAGGGCCCTGATAGCTTATGTTGCAAAAGTCCACGTGTAGAACAGTGAGGGCTTGGAGTGCTGATTGGAAGTCTTTAGTTTCAAGGAGGGGATGGAGGTGTTGCAGTGTTTTGGTTTTGAAATATATCATTTTGGCTGTTGTTACTTGTGCCTTGAAGGATAGGTGTTGGTCAATGATGATCCCAAGGTATTTTAGCTCCGGTCGAACATTTTTTTTGGATATTGTTTAGTGTTACTGAGGTCAGGGGGGAGGGGGAAGGGGTGAAGGATGAGTCCTTTGTAATAAACATAGCTTCAGTCTTCTTGAAATTTATTGATTTGTTATTCGTAGTAAGCCAGTGGGAGACATCTGTAAAGCATTCCTGAATTCGTGTATATGACAGCTGTTTTGTTTGGAACGGGCAGTATAACACATTGTCATCAAAGTGGAAATTTACATTGTGTTCTTTGATAATCAAACAGAGGGATTTGAGATATAGATTGAAGAGGGATGTGGATAGTGTGGATCCTTGGGGCATTCCTTGTATTTGTCAGTATGGTTCAGAGATGTTTGTTCCCAGTTTTATCTGCTGATGTCTGTTGATGAGGTAGGACCGAAACCATTTGAGAACTGTATCTTGGATGCCATATGATTGTAGACGCTGGTGGATCATGTTGTGGTTGACTGTATCAAAAGCTGCAGAGATGTATTTATTTCATTTTATTTAAGCAGATTTCTATACCGCCCCTTCCAGAGATCAGGGGTGGTTTGCATTGAACAAACCAGCTACAGAGAACAATTATTACAAACCATTAAACCAATCAACTATGTACAAAGTAGTTTCCTGAGTCAGGAAAATTAAGAGGTGCATATCAGCTATATACACGTATATATGGGTTGTGGGGAGGCGAGAGTGAAAAAATATATTTCAGTCATTGTTGTTGTAGTATTCAGTGAAGAGAAGCGCCGTTAGTTCTTTCCGAAAGGTCTGTAGGTCTTTTATTGACCTGATGGGGTCTGGCAGAAAGTTCCATAGTGTTGGTGCAATGTAAGTAAAGGCCCTGTTGCTGGTTATTTGCTTTGTTTACGGATTGAGGATGGTATTGTAAGTAAGTTTTGATTGCTCTTCCTTCTGTTCCTAGACTCTGTGTGTGAATTCTAGATGTAAGGAAGGAGGGGGAGATGTTATTGAGCAGTTTAAAAGTGGTGATTATTGTCCAGGAATATCAGCAGGAAAGCTTGGGATCTGTCTTGCATGCCTTGGGTTAGGGTGTTGATGAGGTCATCAGAGTTTCTTCCGGATACTGGGTTTGATGGACCTTGGTCTGACCCAGTATGGCATATCTTATGTTCTTATGTAGTAGGCAGAAACCATGCTGTTGGGGGTCAAGGAGGCAGTTTTCATCAATGTGGTCCTGGAGTTGGATCTGCACAGCTTTCTTGATGACGTTAGACAGGAAGAAGGCTGGCTGGCTGGCTGCAGAAGGGCCATTGGATAAGGTTTTCCTTTGTGGTGATACCAAAATCTGCAAAAGAGTAGATACCCATGAAGGAGTAGATAACATGAAGAGGGACTTGGCTAAGCTTGAAGAATGGTCGAGAATTTGGTAGCTGAGATTTAATGCTAAAAAATGCAGGGTCATGCATTTGGGCTGCAAAAATCCAAGGGAGCAGTACAATGTAGGGGGTGAAGTACTTCTGTCCATGAAAGAAGAGAGGGATCTGGCCGTGATTTTTTCTGATGATCTTAAAGTAGCTAAACAGGTAGAAAAGGTGACGGTGAAAGCCAGAAGGATGCTTGGGTGCATAGGGAGAGGAATGGGCAGCAGAAAAAATGGAGGTAATAGTGCCTCTGTATAAGTCTCTGGTGCAACCTCAGTTGTAGTATTGTGTGCAATTCTGGAGACCACACCTTCAACAGGATATCAACAGGATGGAGTCAGTGCAGAGGGTGACTACCAAAATGGCCAATAGTCTTTGTTATGAACCATATAGGGACAGACTAAGATTTTAATATGTATACATTAGAGGAAAGGCAAGATAGAGGAGATATGACAGAGACATTTAAATACCTCTGTGGCATAAATGCACAGGACGAGAGCCTCTTTCAATTGAAAGAAAGCTCTGCAATGAGAAGGCTCTGGATGAGGGTGAAAGGGGGTAGACTCAGGAGTAATATGAGGAAATCTTTCTTTATGGAAAGAGTGGTACATACATGGAATAATCTCCCAGTGTAGGTAGTAAAGTCAAGCCAACCAGTCTGGAGTGAGGTGTAAACAAAACAGTATTTATTGAGATTATCTCGGGGAGAATCTTTGATTGCCAATCTGACATGGCCATGTTTCGGCACCACCTTCATCAGGGGTTTGACTGATTGAGTCATGCTAGCTCGTTCAGTGCGTGAGTCTGAAGTTTGATTCTCACTGTATCTTACAAGAGCTGCACATTCAGCTTTTTCAACCCAAGCCCTGTTCTTCCACTGCCAACTCCAAACTTTGTTTCACTTTGTTGCACTGTATGTCTGGAACAGACTACCTGAGTCAGTACTTTAGGCTCCTTCTCTGGTCCCAGTCAAATTCAGGCTAAAAACCCACCTCTTCAAATGCCTTTAGTTCCGGACCCCCCTTATTCTCCTTTTTACCACCCATCTGTGTTTTAACCATTTCCTTTTGTTTTACCCTAGTCCCGTTTGTTGTATTTGTCTTGAACAGATTGCAAGTTCTGTTGAGCGGGGACTGTCTCTTATGTGTCTGTGAACAGCACTGCATTTGCCTTGTAGTGCTATACAAATAAGTAGTAGTAGTAGAATTCTATTAAATGTTTGCTCACAAATACACTTCTTTGTACTGAATCTTAATTGTCAAGCACTCAACCAGTTCTCAGGATTTTTTCCATTACTTCTTATTCTGTCTATTCCCTCAGGGTTGTCCACTCTTGCAAATCTTTGTATTACCTGTAAGAAATCAAACTTTTCCTTCGTCTCTTAATTTCTATATTGTGACTGGTTTCAAGCTTCACTGAAAAGGCTTGAAATCACATTAATTTAAAATAAAGTGAAAATAAATAAAGAATAACTTCTCTGCAAGGTCACTCTCGCAGATATTGAATAGAACCATCTCCAGAACTGATTCTTCAGAGACTTCACTAATGACCTTTCTTTCTTCAGTACAAATTTAATTTACCACTGCCCTCCATTGTCTGTTAGTCATGCCTGCATCCCCCTGGCTGCAATGCACACTGAGCCGAAAAGCATGATGTAGCCAATGCGGCAGCTGTCACTGCCACCACCACTGCCGCAATCGCATCAAGGCAGCGGCCGCAATCACATCAAGCTCACTTTGGCCTCACTCTCTCCCACTGTACATTGCTAGTGCTCCTGCCCCTAATAAATTTCCACTTCAGTGCCTGACACTATGGAGTCTGTTTATTAAAGTGCAGTAAGTGTTTTGCACCTACCGCGTGGCATATGTCAAAATGCTGTGCAGTAGATGCAAACTAGACCAAGGGAGGACATTTTATAAGAGTCTCTTAGTTTAATGTGTGTTGTCATGTGTGTATTTTGTACCTGTTTTATAAAGTAAAGTACATGCACACTATACTTTATAAAGTGGTAAGATATGTGTGGCAAACGTAAGTGCAACCACTTAGACCCACTCTAGACTTGGCATAAATGCCTACACCTCAATGAGTCGACACCGACTCAATGGCACTTAACGACAACGTTATAATATTTCATAACTTAAGCATGTAAATTTAGACTCTGCCGCATTCCTGCCCACTCCAAAGTACGCACCATCATCCTGACAGATGTACTTACAGAATAGTGCCCGCCTAAATTATGTTGTAAAATTTCCTCCAATTTGCCTATTTTTGCAGTAGAAGATATTGATATTTTATGACCATTTCTGTTACTGCAGCCTCTCACATTTCCTATAGAGAACAAAGTGTGCATCATTATATAGATTGATCATGGATATCCTGAAACCCAGAATTGTTGGGGGAAGAAGAACATATTGATCAAAGGGTCATAACTGAAAACCACTTACCTGGTGGATTTATGCTTGCCTTAGGATACGAGGTGCAATCAAAAAGTATTAAGACTTGAACAATAACACATGAAGTAGAACACTGACAATTATTGCACTCTGTCTCTTTCAAAGTAGTCCCCTTCCGGAAAAACACATTTCTTCCAGTGTTCCTGCCACTGCTGGAAACGATTTTGAAATGCCTCTTTTGTTATGCTGTGAAGCTACTGTGTCAAATTTTGGTCTCCAAGTTATCAAATCTCCTTCCTTTCAGTGGTAACTTTTAGTTTTGGAAACAAGAAAAAGTCACAGGGTGTGAAGTCAGGTGAGTACGGAGGCTAACGGACTTGCTCAATTTGGTGTTTGGCCACGA
The DNA here is from genome assembly GCA_033557465.1 of Ichthyophis bannanicus. Taxonomy (NCBI): domain Eukaryota; kingdom Metazoa; phylum Chordata; class Amphibia; order Gymnophiona; family Ichthyophiidae; genus Ichthyophis; species Ichthyophis bannanicus. The sequence goes on along the minus strand of CM066038.1, from coordinate 190,229,341 downwards.
ATAGACTGTACTAACTCAAAACTAATGTCCAAGTCCTCAGCAAGCTCCCTGATAGTCACTCAACGATTTCAGCATATTGCGACACGCACTGCTTCAACTTTGCCTTCGTTCCTGCTCATTGATGGCCTTCTAGAATGTTCGTCAATGCCAACACTTTGGCGGTCCTCTTGGAAACGTTTGTACCAATCATACAGTCAAGCAGAACTCATGCAATTATCACCGTACACTTGCTGTAACTTGTCATAAGTCTCTTTGCACCAATCTCCAAGTTTCTGGCAGAATTTAATGTAAATTCTCTATTCAATTTTTTCACTCATCATAAATCTGACAAACTGCTTTTACACGATATCAAACATCACATGATTAAAAAAAGTAGAGGTGTGCTGCAGCCATGCTACACTCTTCACATACAGAGCCTAAACCTAGATCACTGCATGCTTAATAGCATCGTGGTGCGATATATTGTTACAGTGCATTGCAAAAGTATTCATCCCCTCTGTTTTTGTCCTGTTTTGTCACACTGCAACCTAGAATTCAAAATGGAGTTTTGTGTGTTAGCACCATGTGATATACACAACATGCCTACGACTTTGAAGATGCAAAATATCTTTTATTGTGACACAAACAATAATTAAGACACAAAAAACCTGAAAGCAGGAGTGTGCATATGTATTCACCCCCCAAAGTCAATACGTTGTAGAGCCACCTTTTGCTGCAATTATAGCTGCAAGTCTCTTGGGGTATGTCTCTATTAGCTTAGCACATCTAGCCACTGGGATTTTCACCCATTCCTCAAGGAAAAACTGCTCCAAATCCTTCAAGTTAGATGGATTGCATCGGTGTACAGTAATCTTCAAGTCATGCCACAGATTCCCGATTGGATTGAGGTCTGGGCTTTGACTAGACCATTCCAAGACATTTAAATGTTTCCCTTTAAACCAGTTTTAGAAGTATGTTTAAAGTCATTGTCTTGCTGGAAGGTGAACCTTTGTCCCAGTCTCAAATCTCTGGCAGACTGAAACAGATTTTTCTCAAACGTTGCCCTGTAATTAGTGCATCCATCGTTCCTTCAATCCTACATAGTGACATAGTAAATGATGGCAGATAAAGACCAGTATGGTCCATCTAGTCTGCCCAGTAAGAGGCAAGAGTAGGTGCACCTGCCGCTCTGTGCAGACCACCCCTCCCCTTGTCTTTGTTTAGGGGTGAACTCACCGCTCCATGTAGGACACCCCTATTTGTTGAGAAATTAGATTATTTTGATTATATCCTGTTGCTGTAAAGGGATCCACTGTGTATGTCCCATGCCATCTTGAATTCTGTCACTGTATTTGCCCCCACCACTTCCATCGGGAGGGCATTCCAAGCATCCACCACCCTTTCAGTGAAAAAGTATTTCCTGACATTGCCTTTCAATTTACCCCCTTGCAGCTTCATGTTATGCCCTCTAGTTTTACACCTTCCCCGTCTTTGGAAGAGGTTTGTTTGTTCATTATTTCTCTTTAAGTATTTAAAGGTCTGAATCATATCTCCCCTACCCCTCTTCTCCTCCAGAGTGTACATATTTAGGTCTTCAAGTCTCTTCTCATAAGGCTTCTGACGCAGGCTCCAAATCGTTTTGGTCGCCTTACTCTGAACAGTTTCCAGTCTTTTTACATCCTTTGCAAGATATGATCTCCAAAACTGAACACAGTATTCCAAGTGAGGCCTCACTAGTGACTTATACAGTGGCATTAATACCTCTTCCTTTCTGCTGGTAATTCATCTTTGTATGCAGCCCAACATCCTACTGGCTTTTGCCACCGCCTTGTCGCACTGTTTTGCCACCTTGAGATCCTCAGAAATAATCACACCAAGATCCTTCTCCTGATCCATGCACACCAACCTCTCACCCCCTATCGCGTACATTTCCCTTGGATTTCTGCTTCCCAAGTGCATGACACTGCACTTCGCATTAAATCTTAATTGCCAGGCATTAGACCATTCTTCCAGCTTTTGTAGATCTTTCCTCAAGTTAACCACTCCCTCAGGGGAGTCCAGTCTGTTGCAAATTTTCGTGTCATCTGCAAAAAGACAGACTTTTTCCATTCAGTCCTTCAGCAATATGACTCACAAATACATTGAACAGTGCCGGGCTAAGGACTGAACCCTGGGGCACCCCGCTAATCACCCTCCTTTCATCCGAGTGAGCTCCATTTACCATCACCTTCTGTCGTCTGTCAGTCAACCAATTTCTTGACCAGTTTTCCTGTCCCTGCCAATGAAAAACATCCCCACAGCATGATGCTGCCACCACCATGTTTCAATGTGAGAATGGTGTTCTTGGGGTGATGGGAAGTGTTGGGTTTGTGCCACACATGGCGTTTCCCATGTTGGCCAAAAAGTTCAATTTTCGTTTTTTTCTGACCACTCTTCCATAAAGCCCCACTCTGTGGAGTGTATCGCTTAAAGAAGTCCTATGGACAGATACTCCCATCTCTGCTGTGGATCTTTGCAGCTCCTTCAGTGTTATCCTTGGTGTCTTTGTATCATTTCTGATTAATGCCCCCCTTGCCCGGTCTGTGAGTTTTGGTGAGCGGCCTTCTCTTGTCTGGTTTGTAGTGGTGCCATATTCTTTCTATATTGTTATAATGGATTTCATGGTGCTCTGTGGAATTTTCAGAATTTGGGATATTATTTTATAACACAACCCTGATCTATACTTCTCCACAACTTTGTCTCTGACCAGTCTGGAGTGCTTTTTGGTCTTCATGTTGCTTGCTTAGCGGTGTTGCAAAGTCAGGGACCTTTCAGAACAGGTATATTTATACAGGCATCATGTGACAGATCATGTGACACTGATTGCACACAGGTGGACCCTAATCAATTAATTATGTGACTTCTGAAGTCAATTGGTTGGACCAGATCTTATTTAAGGGGTTTTGTAGCAAAAGGGATGAATACATATGCACTCACAACTTTTCAGTTTTTACTTGTTTTTTTATACATACAAGGTATTTTATTGCCATTTCACTTCACCAATTTGGACTGTATTATTAGGTCCATTGCCCAACATCCAAATGAACCTCCATTTTCAATCCAGGTTGTATGTAATGCGACAAAACAGGACAAAAATCAAGGGGATGAAAACGTTCGCAAGGCACTGTATATAGCTACACAAGCGTAATTAGGCTGTAATGGACAGCTCTGCTTTCACAAGTCTTTCTGAATTACTCTATCTTTGTATATCAGGCAGGCAGAAATATTTTATTTAGCTAGTTTTATATACCACTTTTCACCAGGTCAAAGCAGTTTCCAGCGAGCAGAACATTTTACAGTGAAGATATCTAGTATAAATAACAGGGTAGCAGATAACATTTAACATAATTCAACATTTTGTTAATAGAACATTTTAAGTGATATAAATACCTATTTACAATTGTGGGTCTATTATCGTAGAGTTATGTTGAATGAGGGGTTAAGTGGAGGGACTGAAGTGTTCAGTGAAAAGATGGGTTTTTAGGTGTTTGCGGAATGCAGGGAGATTGGTGATATTTCTTAGTGTGTAGTGGAGGGAGCTCCATAGTGAGGGATCATAGAGTTCAATAGCTTTGCGGCATATTTGTTGGTTGTGTTTATGTTTGGCTTGTGGTATGCTGAGATTGTTGATTGTAGTCCATCTTTGTGGCCTAGAAGTTTGTTGTTTCTGTAATAGGGATTTGAGGCAAGTTTCTTGTTGGGAATGAAGTGCCTTGTGTGTGAGGAGGATGCATTTATATTTTATTCTATCGATAAGGGGCAGCCAGTGTAATTGTTTTAGGATGGAGGTGATGTGATTGTATTTTGCACTCTGTATGGTACGTGCAATGGTGTATAATGCAGTTTGTAGGGGTAGGAGTGATGATTGGGGTAGACCTTGGTAGATATTGTTATAGTAGTCTGCATGGGGGAGGGGGAGGGCTTGCAGTGCAGATCTGAAATCTGTTGGTTCGAGAAGAGGACGAAGTCACTGCAGGATCTTTGTTTTGAAGTAGATTGTCCTTGCTGTCATTGTTATTTGGGTTTTATAGCATACTTGCTGGTCAATAGTGATACCAAGGTATTTCAACTCACTTTTTACATTTATTGGTATGTTGTTTAATTTTATAGTTGGTGGGGGTATGAAGGAGGCATCTTTTGTAATGAACTTGGCCTCGGTCTTCTTAAAGTTGATAGATAGATTGTTGGATGATAGCCAGTGTGTGACTTCTGTGAAACAGTCTTGAATTTGTGTCTAATCAAGTTGATTGAAGAGGAGTGGGCAGGAACTAGATTAGGAGCTTTTTAAGTCTCCTAAGGTAGAAGCGGCATTGTCGGCGGTCACTAAGAAAACTACGATTCCTGTGGAAGGAAGTGCCGCTCTGAAAGATACGCAGGTTAGGAAACTAGAATCTTTGCTAAAGCAAGTCTTTGAGGTAAATGCGCTGTCAATGCAGGCTGCCATTTGTGGAGCATGGTGGCAAGGGCTTGCCTTAGATGGTCCCAAAGGATGAAGGGAATACAAGTGGAAAAGGCGGTCGATGAGGTGTCCTGGATGGAGTCAGGGGCGGCGTATTTGGCAGATATTCAGTTTGATTTTATTAGAGGCTTTTCTAAGAGTATGGTGTCGGTGGTGGCGGCGCGAAGATATCTGTGGCTGCGTAATTGAGCGGCGGATGGGGCCTCCAAGGCAAGGCTTCGTAAGCTCCCCTTTAGAGGCAAGCTCCTCTTCGGAGAGGATTTGGACAAGTTAGTAAAGGACCTCGGACAGTCCAAGGGTGGACGGGTGCCAGAGGACAAGCAGAAACAGAGTCGTCCTCTGGCACCTTCCAAGAGTCAGCAAAGAGAATTTCACCGGTTTCGTCTGCCAAGGTTTGGTCAGTTTCAGAGAGGACGATTTCAGTATAGATCCCAGGGGTTTGGGGGATTTAGGGGAGCAGGTAGAGGTTTTGGAGCCACCTCCCCCTCAACCCTCAAGAAATCGCAATGAAGTAAGGGGGGTCCAGGCAGGATTAATACCCACAGGAGGGCGTCTGAGGGAGTACTATCCTGTCTGGGCCCAAGTTATGTTTGATCAGTGGGTGTTGGAGGTAATTCAGAAAGGTTATGCGCTTGAGTTCCAGTAACCAGTGATCGACACCTTCGTTCAATCTCCTTGCAGAGTGGGAGCCAAACTGGAGGCAGTGAGATAGACTTTGGAAAGGTTGCTAGCCCTCAAGGCGGTAGTGCCAGTTCCGGCAGATCAATGCGGATGCGGTCGGTACTCTTATCTATTTCGTGGTGCCGAAAAAGGAGGGAACCTGGAGGCCAATCCTGGATCTAAAAAGGGTCAACAGGTGTCTCAGGGTACTGCATTTTCGCATGGAAACTCTGAGATTAGTCATTGTGGCTGTTCGGCAGGGAGAATATCTCACGTCAGATCTTTCGGAGGCGTATCTGCATATACCTATCAGGTTGGAGCATCAGAGGTTCCTTCGGTTTGCGGTACCCATGGGGCATTTTTAATTCCAGATGATGCCGTTTGGTTTGGCAACAGCGCCTCGGACCTTCACCAAAGTCATGGTGGTTGCAGCAGCGGCTCTGCGCAAGGAAGGTGTATTGGTTCACCCTTACCTGGACGATTGGTTGATTCGTGCAAAGTCAAAGAAAGAAAGCAAAAAAGCTACCCGTCGAGTGGTACAATTTCTACAGACTCTAGAGTGGGTAGTCAATGTGTTAAAGATCAATTTGGAGGCGTCACAAGAGTTGGAATGTTTGGACACAAGGAGCAGCAGGATGTATCTACCACACCTCAAGATCCAAAGACTGTGGCATCTGGTTCAAGCCTTCCGGGAAAAGAGGGCCCCCTCGGCGTGGCATTATTTACAGCTGTTTGGAACGATGGCAGCCACGCTCAAAGTGGTGCCATGGGCCAGGGTCCACATGCGACCGCTGCAGAGAGCTCTGCTCAGAAGGTGGTCGCACCAATTGGATCAGTTGTCCCAAAGGCTGCTCTGTCCACCGGAGGCACTTCAGTCGCTGTGGTGGTGGTTAGCTCCAGGGAATTTAGAGAAGGAGATGCCTCTGGAGTTGCTGGATTGGAGACCGTTGACGATGGATGCAAGTCTGTTCGGCGGGGGGGGGGGGCTTACTTTGAGAGAGTTTGCCTGGGGTCAGTGGATGGAACAAGAAAGGAGGTGGTCAATAAACAGGTTGGAGTTAAGAGTGGTCACTCTAACATTAAAAGCCTTTCAGCAGCATCTGCAAGGGAGGGCGATCTGGGTGTTGTCAGACAATGCAAAAGCGGTGGCCTATATCAATCGCCAAGGTGGTACCAGCAGCGTGGCTCTCGAAGAGGAGGCAGAAGAGCTTCTGAGCTGGGCCGAATTGCATCTGGAAGCGCTATTGGCAGCACATGTAGTGGGGGTGGACAATGTGACAGCCGATTTTTTGAGTCGAGTCAAGGTAGATCCGGGAGAATGGGTTCTACATCAGGAAGTTTTCGACTTGCTGGTGCATCGCTGGGGCCCGCCAGTAATGGACCTCATGGCAACGTTCTCATTGGCAAAGGCGTAAAGATTTTACAGCAGAAGACGAGAAAGGATGTTGGAAGGTTTGGACTTGCTGATGCAGAGATGGCCAGAGGAGCAACTCCTATATGTCTTTCCACCATGGGTGTGGATAGGTCGGGTAGTGCAGCGAATAGAGCGTCACAGGGGTCAGGTGATACTAATTTCGCCGGACCGGCCAAGGAGGCCATGATATGCCGACCTAATGTGGCTCCTGGTGGAGCCGCCATTGAGACTAACGATCAGGGGAGACCTGTTAGTGCAGGGGCCGTTGAGTATACCTCAGGTGGATCGATTCTCGCTTATAGCTTGGCTCTTGAAGGGCAAGGTTGACCGCCAAGGGGTACTCAGTGATGGTGATTTCTACATTATTGAGATCCAGACGTAGATCTACTTCAGTGGCGTATGTCCATGTTTGGCGGCTGTTTGAGTCGGTGCAAAGATAGGCAAGTAAGGGCGTTAGGCACCTCGGTTCCACAAATTTTGGCGTTTTTGCAAGATGGTTTTGATAAAGGTCTAGCCGCAGCGTCTCTACGAGTTCAAATGGCGTTTTCTTGCTACCACGGGAAGTTGCAAGGGGTGGTGCTTGGAATACATCCAGAGATGAAAAGATTCCTACGGGCGGCGGCATTGTTGAGGCCGCCTTGCAGAGCGTCAGTCCCTGTGTGGGATCTCAACTTAGTGTTGGAGGCATTGGTACAGGAACCATTTGAGCCATTGACTAAGGTGACGTGGAAGGATTTTATGCTGAAAGTGGTATTTTTTGTTGCTATTTCATTGGCTAGGAGAATCTCGGAGTTACAGGCTTTGTGTTGTAAAGAGCCTTTTTTGTCCTTCTATGACACGAAGGTAGTTTTGAAGATGGTGCCTTCTTTTTTTGCCTAAAGTAGTCTCGGTATTTCATGTAAATCGGGTAGTAGAGTTGCCGGTATTTGAAAGAACAGGCAAGAATAAGTCTAAAGGACGGCTTCATAGGCTGGATATCAGTAGGGCATTGAGGCAATATTTGCAGGTAATGGCCCTGTTCCTCAAGATGGACAGATTGTTTGTTCTCTTTAGGGGGCCGAAACAAGGGCAGCTGGCATCAAAGGCATCTATTGCTAGATGGATTAAGGCAGCGATTGCGTCGGCGTATTTTGTGAAGGGCAAGGCAGTTCCCAAGGGCTTAAAAGCCCATTCGACTAGGGCACAGGCAGCTTCCTGGGCGGAGTGTAGTTTAGTGCCAGCAATGGAGATTTGTAAGGCAGCGATGTAGTCATCCTTGAATTCGCTTGTCAAGCATTACCGGTTGGATGTTCAGCGGAAGGGGACACTAGGTTTGGATCAGCAGTGCTTCAGGCTGGTCTGGCAGGTCCCTCCCGATAAAATGTTCACTGCTCTGTTACATCCCCAGAGGTTCAGGACTAGACTGGAGGGACGATAAGGAAGGTGAAATTAGACTTACCTGCTAATTGTTGTTCCTTGAGGAACTCCAGTCTAGTCCTGCATCCCTCCCTGAAATAGTGTGGTGGACGGCAGCCTGAAGCAAGGTAAGATTTATCAGTGGGCTGCGGGAGTTGCCTTAGGACTGCAGTCCATTCGGGGAGTGGGGGGTGTGTACGGACATAAAAGTTTTCATAGTGCCTGCGGGGAGGTCCTTGGGAGAAGGAGGGGCGAGCCTATGCAGGAGCATAGAGGTTGCCTAATAAATTGCTGGGTAACTTGGTTAGGTATATAAAGTTCATATTGTTCTAAATTTATAGAGTTGTAAGGTTTAAGAGGACAATGTCTACTTACTTATTTAATTTAGCTGCATTTATATCCTGCTTTTCACTGGGTCAAGGTGGTTGGGGGATACATTTAACATGAGGGGATGAGAGACACATGCACTAATACTTACAGGGAACATGGGCAATGGAGGGTTAAGTGGCTTGCCCAAGACCACAAGGAGCACCTGTGGGACTAGAAATCCTAGTCCTTCCAGCCCAAGGTTGCTGTCCTCTAGTGGGATTTGAGCCACTGACCTTCCAACCTGTGGTACCTTGCCACCAACCACTAGGCCACTCCTCCCCTTTATTGCTCTGGTGAGTCTGCTTTGTCAATAGGTTACTGGAGCAAGGAGGCAGTCACCAAAAAAGAGTGACGTGCTCAGTCTCCAAGCTGCGGTAGGAGGTGTTTAACCCAGAGGTTCGGGACTAGACTGGAGTTCCTCAAGGAACAACAATTAGCAGGTAAGTCTAATTTCACCTTATTTGCCCTCCCAACCTTTGGTGTCTACCAAACGGGGAGATTCTGGCAGTTGGTTGCTGATTCTGTTCAGTTAGATTTAACTGAATTCTATGAATCTTCTAAGGTTGAGATTCTAATGAGAGCTACTTTAGTGGTATCTTTCTCCTTAAAGGTAGATACAAATACAATTTTGAAAGTTTATTTTCCTAAAAAATGTTCATTGTTCGTGTCCAAAGGATGATGACTTTTTTTCTGACATTGCCAGAACTATGCATTTGAAAAGAAGAAGATTCCTTCTTTTGAAATCTCAAGTTTGGAGGGTGGGCTGTCATTTTTTCTGCAAATGTCTGATTGGGTATCAGTGAGTTAGGTATATTTTTTGGATCCTTTTCAGTTAGAGGATTTTTTGAAGGTTAAATGAGTTATTCATTTACTCTGTTTAGGTCCAGTGGGCTTTGAACATTTCCTTTAATTTCTTATTTGTGTTAATTGTTTCTGGGTTAGTTTACCTACTGGAGATTTACATTGGCTTTCCACAGATAAGAGATAGCCTCTCTCTCCATGATGTGGGCTAAAAGATATTGTTTTATATTTGTGTTTTGGTACTTGTAAGATGATTCTTGTATTTTCCTTTTACTTGCTTATGGAAGTCCAGCAAAATTGCAATTAAAAAGAAAAACCTTTCCTTTCAATTAGCAGTCTTCACACAGTAGTCCAAACTACTGCAACAGTCTATATTTAGGTTTTCCACCTCATACATTGCAAATAGAACAAAATGCTGCAGACCTTCTGATCTCTGATGTAATTCATTGGGACCATATTTCACTGGGTACTTTATTATTTCCTTTTTTTTTTCCTGTAAGCTATCTTTAAATGGAGAAGATTTTCTAAGTTCTAATACCAGCTTTTGAGGCTTTGAACCATGAAAGGCCATTGAGTATATCTTTTGTATTCAAAATTTTATCAAACACCCCTTACAGTCTCAGAACACAATGTTGTTGGACATTCTATCCTACAAAGTTTTTCATTTTAATGAATTACGTGATAGGATGTTTTCAGCTGCTGTGCCCAGGCAATGAAATTCTTTACCAATGGAGTTACTTATGATTTTGCAAATGGAAGTCTTTATAAAACAGTTAAAGGTACACCAGCTAAAGGTTCACCAGCTAAAGATACAAGCATATCCTGGGTAGGGTTGCCAACTTTTTGAAAGAGAAAAACCCGCCACCTGTGGCTAGTCACGCTCGGCCCATGCCCACCCCTACCCTGCCCTTTCCCCACCCCCACCCCACCCCCTGCCCAGCCCCACCCCACCCTTACTCCACCTCCTGTCCCCCAAAAAATTGCAGAGAGGGCAATGTGCAAACTGAACACTTCCTTCCATCAGCCTCTTTCCAGTCCCAGTGCCCCCTCCCCATTACGCAGTCACTTACCAGTACCATTCCCAGGTGTCAGCTCCCTTTGAGCCCCCTCCTTACCTCCTCTGTCAGCTCCTTTCCAGCCACCTCCTTCCCCCCTTTCAGCTCTCCTCCAGCCACCTCCTTCACCCTGTCAGTTCCTTCTGCCACCTCTTTCCCCTTGTAGCCACAGCTCCTGCTTTTTACAGAGCAGTGGCTGCAATAAAGTTAAAAAGAAAATTAAACCTGTGCAGAGACTTCTGCCCCCCTAGTGCAGCTTCCCCCCCCAGTGCAGCTTCCCCTCCCCCCTAGTGCAGCTTCCCCCCCTTAGTGCAGCTTCACCCCCCCCTTAGAGCAGCTTCGCCCCCCCAGTGCAGCTTCACCTCCTCCTCTTAGTGCAGTTTCACCCCCCCCCGGTGCAGCTTCACCCCCTCCCACTTAGTGTAGCTTCGCCCCCCCCTTAGTGCAGCTTCACCCCCCTTAGTGCTGTGCTGCTGCTTGAACCCCCTTAGTGTTGCTTCACCCCCTTAATGCTGCTTCCACCCCCCTTAGTGCAGCTTCCCCCCCCTTAGTGCAGCATCCCCCCTTAGTGCTGCTTCCACCCCCCCTTAGTGCAGCTTCCCCTCTTAGTGCAGCTTCACCCCACCTTAGTGCTGTGCTGCTGCTTCACCCCCCTTAGTGTTGCTCCCCCCTTAGTGCTGCTTCCACCCCCCCAGTGTTGCTTCACCCCCCTTAGTGCTGATTTCCCCCTCCCTTAGTGTTGCTTCCACCCTTAGTGCAGCTTCACAACCCCCCTTAGTGCTGCTTTACCTCACCCTTAGTGTAGCTTCATCCTCCCTTAGTGCAGCTTCATCCCCCTTAATGCTGTGCTGCTGCTTCACCCCCCCTTAGTGTTGCTCTCCCCCCTTAGTGCTGCTTCCACCCCCACTTAGTGCAGCTTCATCCCCCTTAGTGCTGTCCTGCTGCTTGAATCCCCCCCCATAGTGTTGCACCCCCCTCCTTAGTGCTGCTTCACCCCCCTTAGTGCTATGCTGCTGCTTCACTCCCCCCTTTAGTGTTGCTCCCCCTCCTTAATGCTGCTTCCACCCCCCCTCCTTAGTGCTGCTTCTGCTTTGCCCCCATGCAGCTGCTGCTTCTGCTTTTTACAGAGCAGCGGCTGCAATAAACTTAATTTGAAAAAGAAGAGAAACCTGTGAGGAGTCCTCCGGTCATCCTTCTGCAGCCCCTGAGGAAGTGATGTCAGAGGGGGAGGGCTCCTCACAGGTTTCTCTTCTTTTTCAAATTAACTTTATTGCAGCCGCTGCTCTGTGAAAAGCAGAAGCAGTGGCTGCACGGAGGATCGATCACGGATCACGTTCGCGCTCGCGCACTGCGGGAGAAAAGCCGTTTTTTTTGCTCTGGCCGCTCCCGATCTCACGGCCAGAGCAAAAAACTGGCTTTTCAAGGGCCGGTTCTATATCTGTGCCGGCAGCCGGCCTGGCCATGGAAAAACCGGCCAGGCCGACTGAAAACCGGCCGGTTGGCAACCCTAATCCTGGGAATGAACAGATAGGAAGAGTTAAGAGTGCATTAACACATGTTGAAACAGTTGAGCAAATGGAACATTGATAGTGAGCATGGTCAGTCGTACAGGCGAATGTTGTTTAAATATACGATTTGCTTTATTTTTACTATTGTTTTAATAAGGTATTTCATGTAGCATTTGATTAATTATGTCATGATATGGTTCTAAAGTAGATTTGATTTTAGTCCTTGATGTATGGAAATTTTATGCATGTTCACTTGTAATCCATGTGGAGCCCGATTCCGAAAGGGGCACGTCTGAACTATCTGGATGGCCCGAGCAGGTTAGGACCCGATTCTGTACCGCAGGAAAAAAAAGTTCCTGCAGCATACAGAATTGGGCCCGAGGGCTGCCTGCCACAGGCTTCCCTGGCTTCTGCAGCTCAGACACCCCTCTTCCCCACTGCCAGACCCAAGGCTGGCCAGCCAGGGCCTTGATTGGGTGGCGGGGACCCCCCTGCACCCGACCCCAGCCCTGGCCCGGGGGGGGGGGGGGGGGAATCTCCTGTCCTGATCGCTGAGTCAGTGCTGATTATTACACCTTTTGGAATAATCAGCACGTCCCTTCTGACCCCGCAGGACGTCCAAGCCGTGACTGGAATCGGATCTGTACATCCTGCTGCCTCGGCCTGCCCCCACTCTTCTCGGACTGTGCTCCTTCCCGCCCCTGCTGACTCTCCTCGTCCAGCAGCTCTGGCCTTGCAGGGAGAGCCAGAGGTGGAATCAGAGCAGCCCTGTAAGCTGCAACTCAGAATCGAGCCCTTAGAGTATAAATAGAGTGAAATGTAAATCTGTAAATAAATAAATGAGAGTATATACTTTGCTGTTACACATAGCTGGGGGCATGGTCTGGGCAGACGGCAGGCAGAGTTCACAAGTGTGCGCCTTTATTATAAAATATTTTGATTTATGTGCATACTTGCAAAATTTACACATGCTCATTTAATCTGCTATGGAGCAGGTGTAAATGTCTGCACCTGAAGTTAAGGCAAAATGTCTGTCACTTACACTATTATTTTATAAAGACAGTAGGCGCCTGCTTGTCTTTATGAAATAGGCACATTTTGATTGCTTTAACCTAGGTGCCCTGTTATAAACGTAACCTCCCCATGTATATTTTTCAGTGAGAATACACTTAGGGGATCATTCCGAAATGCAAATAGGCCACCTGGATGTGTGAGATAGACATGTTCCTTGCAAAAACATCTAGACCCATATTTCTAAAGCATGTGGCCCTGCCCATACACGGCATGAGAATGGGGATCTTAGAATGTGAACAGAAGGGTGCGGGATGGAGGCATGGCAAGCCGCGGAGACGTGGAAAGTGTATTCAGGAAAGGTCCATGTATGTCCTAAGTGTTTTCTGTGGACTCCTAAGTTATACAAGTAGCAACATGGAATAAGGCCAGCACTTAGAAAAATATCTGGTCTGAACTTCAATACATTCCATATAAATGAATGACTGTGAGACGTCTGTATTGAACTGGTGTGTCTGCTGTCTGGGAGGGCACAAGATGCAGTTGTAAAGAATAGAATGCACAGGTGAGGGATGTTTGTAAGGTTAGGGAACAATAAACAACACCCTTACTGAAATATAAAGCAATGTTTGGAAAAATGCAAATGCAGATGTAGAGATGGCATGTGAGGTGATATGGCATGTGAGGTGATATGGCTGAGAAACGCAGAGCAGATGTGTTGTCCTGAGATGCCATGCCATTGTCTTATAGGTGCAGGGCATGTTTTTTGCCGATGTATGTTATTTGTGACTGCCAGCAAGAGTGCGTGCGTGTGTGGTATGGGAGTGCAGAGGAGGCCCTGGTGTGCTCAGCCACAATCCTGGTGGGAGATGTATGCCTGGCCAGTACCTGGACGATGGGGCTGACTGCAGCATCACCAGGAGCCAGTGTGAATGGGCAGTGTATTCTGAAAAGCTGCTCTGCATCAACATAGCAGAGTATGTCCCTATCAATGGCAGGGGATCCTTGGAGTGGGGGCATGCTGCAGTGCAAACAGCACTACTACATATCTGACTGCACCATGTTATTTGTGACTGCAATTACTAAGGTGTTCTTCAAATGCCATGTTTGTTTTACTGCAGGATCCGTCTGGACAAACATCTTGCATTCCACTTGCTTATTCGATAGCTTTGGTGCATGTACATAACCTTGTAGTTTTATGGGCATGCAGCAGACTAGTGTATGACCATATGTGTTTCATCCATAGTAATGTGTTGTTTGCATCAGCACACACTGTCAGTGTGAGCATCAGCTTAGGAGATGTACATTTTGCCAGCGGGGGAGTGGCCACATGGAGATGGGAAGCATCTGAGATGACTTTCTTGTCAGAATACGTTGGGCACAGGAACATAGGCTATGCCAGGGACATATATCTCCCTGATTCCGGAACCATGGGTGTGTCTATAGCCACGGTTTCAGAATCAGGTTTATTACATGCCTGTTTTCAAGTTAATTGTTTCTGCTGGCCGGCCATGGCTGTTATAGAATTGTGCTCTTATTGTCTAAAAAATTCCTCCATTGGCTTTTGCACCACCTTAGGGGGATGCATATATTTTGACAAAGCATTTGTTTTGGGCAAGAGCTTGAAAAAAATGATTGTAGAGGTCATAGGGATCAGCCCCCTCCCCCACACAACTTTATTCAGCCTTAAAAAAAATACAACATTGTCATCTGGATATTTGTTCACTAATTGGCAGCACTTATACTGTACTGTATGGGACCAATGCAAAATGGGGCTTCACGTGCAAAATTATGATACAGTGGTCCTTTCTCATAATAAATCCCTCCAAAGTAAATCATGTGTATACGTAGTAAATCAAGTTTCTAAAGGTCATAAAGGACATTTGGTTAATTTCAGGGTGTCAAAGATTACGCCTGGCTCTGCAGCACTCGGGGTCCTATTGCATATCTATTTTCCAACAGCTCTATCTTCCTAGGGCAGCAAGAGAGTCCCCAATTAAAGGTGTTTTTACAGTTTCCATCTTATGGATTCTTCTTTGTTGTTCTGCCTATTGTTGAGTCATCTTTGAAATGTCAGGCTTTTGTTGTTGACAGTCTACCACTAACTATGCAAACTGCTGGGACAATAAGTCAAACTGCTCAAAGAGATTTCTGGATTGCTTGTAAAGTTCCCAAACAATGTCAAATTAATAGAGGTCGAGGGAACAATCCCAGAGCATTAGACATAGAAACAGTACTTTGCAAATCAGCGGAACCTTGAAGACTCGAGGAAGCAGCTCTAGTCCACTGCTCCAACTGATGAATATGCAAGAAGTCTCCACTGTGCAGCCCTAAGCATTTCACCAGTGCATTGCATGCCAGTAATCAGATGGTCTTTCTCAACTTCTGGCTGCAATAGGCATCCTGGGTGAAAGCATATAATCTCTCGAAGGCATCCTCAACAGGTCCAGCTCTTCCTTCGAAGACACATTCCAGGGAAGCTCTGAGATAACAGCCAAAGGCCTCCGATTAACAAAGGTATCCATAGGACTGGGTAAAGGAACATTGACAGTTTTGGGTTTGGGAGTTTTTTTCTGCAGCCGGCCTTTCCACTTGGACATTCAGGTATATTCGGGAAAGGAAGAAGATCAGAGTTGGAATTGCAGGACTCAGAAGTGCTGGGAAAGGACTCATGGAAAGTGACACTGAAAAGCAAAATTGCTAAACAAATACTTCTGCTCTGTTTTTACTAAAGAAGATCCTGGAGATGGACCAGCTGTGACTCCCAAATATAAAAGTGGGAATGAAGTAGATACCACATCATTCACAGAAGATGAGGTGTTAGAACAACTTGCTAAACTGAAAGTGGACAAAGCCATGGGACCAGATGGGATACATCCCAGGATACTGAAAGAGCTCAGAGAGGTTCTTGCAGGACCGTTAAAGGATGTCTTCAACAGATCCTTGGAAACAGGAGAGGTTCCTCAGGACTGGAGAATGGCTGATGTTGTACCTCTACACAAAAGTGGTGACAGGGAAGAAGTGTCAAACTACAGGCCCGTGAGCCTTACCTCGGTGGCGGGAAAAGTAATGGAGGCGCTCCTGAAAGAGCAAATAGTGAACTTTCTCAAAACCAACAGGTTGCAAGATCCGAGGCAACATGGTTTTACCGAAGGACGGTCTTGCCAAACAAATCTGATTGAGTTCTTTGACTGGGTGACCAAGGAACTAGATCAGGGGCATGCAATGGATGTCATCTACCTGGATTTCAGCAAAGCCTTTGATACTGTTCCTCATAGGAGGCTTGTCAATAAACTCAGTAGCTTGGGGATGGGTCCCAAGATGGTAAACTGGATTAGAAATTGGTTGACTGACAGACAACAGAAGGTGATGGTACATGGAGCTCACTCAGATGAGAGGAAGGTGATTAGCAGGGTGCCCCAGGGTTTGGTCCTGGGCCCGGCACTGTTCAATATATTTGTGAGTGATATTGCTGAAGGACTGAATGGAAAGGTCTGTCTTTTTGCAGATGACAAAAAAATTTGCAACAGAGTGGACTCCCCCGAGGGAGTGGTTAACATGAGGAAAGATCTTCAAAAGCTGGAAGACTGGACTAATGCTTGGCAACTATGATTTAATGCGAAAAAGTGCAGTGTCATACACTTGGGTAGCAGAAATCCAAGGGAAATGTACACGATAGGGGGCGAGAGGTTGGTATGCATGGTTCAGGAGAAAGACCTTGGTGTGATTATCTCTGATGATCTCAAGGTGGCAAAACAGTGCGACAAGGCGGTGGCAAAAGCCAGGACGATGTTGGGCTGTATACAAAGAGGGATTACCAGCAGAAAGGAAGAGGTACTTATGCCACTGTACAAGTCACTGGTGAGGCCTCAGTTGGAATACTGTGTTCAGTTTTGGAGACCATATCTTGCAAAAGATGTAAAAAGACTGGAAACTGTTCAGAAAATGGCGACCAAAATGATTTGGAGCCTGCGTCAGAAGCCTTATGAGAAGAGACTTGAAGACCTAAATATGTACACTTTGGGAGAGAGGAGGGACAGGGGAGATATGATTCAGACCTTTAAATACTTAAAGAGAAATGATGAACAAACAAACCTCTTCCAAAGACAGGGAAGCTGTAAAACTAGAGGGCATAACATGAAGCTGCAAGGTGGTAAATTGAAAGGCAATGTCAGGAAATATTTCTTCACTGAAAGGGTGGTGGATGCTTGGAATGCCCTCCCGATGGAAGTGGTGGGGGCAAACACGGTGACAGAATTCAAAACGGCATGGGACAAACACAGTGGATCCCTTTACAGCACAGGATAAAAACAAAATAAACGGCACCATCTAACTTCTGAACCATCTAACGTCTCAACAAGTAGAGGTGTCCTACATGGGGTGGTGGGTTCACCCCTAAACAAAGACATGGGGAGGGGTGGCCTGCACAGAGCGAAAGGTGCACCTACTCTTGCCATCTTGCTGGGCAGACTAGATGGACCATGCTGGTCTTTATCTGCCGTCACTTACTATGTTACTATGTTACTATGATACTGTCTGTAAAGAGGTTCTCGCAGTTCAGCAAACGCTCTTGCCATCTTGACATGCTCCTCTAACTAATCAAATTAGAGGGTAAATTTATAAAGCATGTCTAGATTAATGGATGCTTTCACCTGCATATTTCATGCCTATTTTATAAAAAAAGGTACATACGCACTTTGGTTTATATAATAGGGGCGTAAATTGTTGAAAACACATGTTAAGTGCAATCATTTTTATTAACGTTTTTCACATACACTGCAGACAACCAGAATAAATCCAACAGTATAACACCCCCCAACCCCTAAGGCAGATAGCAAACAAACACAGCAATTCATATAAACACAGCAAATCATTTAAACATAAAACCGGTCCACCCCTCCCCCCCCTCCCCTCACCCCTCCCCTAACAGCACCAATAAAGACCCCATCCCTCTCTAAGAAGGCATAGTATGTATAATAGTGCCAAATACACTTGTGCAGAGGCCCAGGAAAACCTAGCAGGAGAGCAGACAGTTACTCAAGTGCCCTACAGTAGCACCATACCGGAGGGGAGCATACCCCAGCCCAGCCAGAGGACCGGTAGGAGCCACCGAGCCCCCCAAACACATGAGTGGCCTGGAGTTATCCACTAGACATTATGTAGACCTTAAACATTAAGCACACCCCCCCTACCCTGAGGGGATAACGCAGACACCAGAGGGGACCAGAGCTCCAAAAACCCCTCCCAACTCTTGCCTCCCTTTTGCTGAGCTGTGGATTTCTCCATACGCATCAACTCAACCATTGAATTCTCCCACATCATCAAACAGGGAGGGGAGGGATTCATCCAATGTCTCAACAAAGCCCGCTTAACTAACAAAAACCCCCTCTCCAGCAAAGCTCGATGCATGCCAGAGAGGTGCCCAAATCCCAGCTCCCAATTATGGAATAAACAAACCTCTCGAAGGAGCACATCTCCCACCCCTAGCCATCCCTGCATCGTATTACACACCTGAATCCACACAGCACGCACCCTCGGACAACCCCAAAACTTGTGCAGTAGTGTCCCGGGCCCACTCCCACACCAGTGGCAAAGGGGGGACGGGCGAAGACCTGCATAGTAAGCCCACGTATCACTAGCATACGCTCGCCAGAGAAATTTATATTGCATTTCCTGGAGATACACCCACACCGGGCCCTTCGCTATCCTCTCAAAGGCCACCCGCAAGATATCCGTCGTCAGTTCCTCAACCCCATCTGCCCGCCACCTACAGGCTAATGCTGCAAGAAACCCCAGGCCCCCACTAGGGCGGAGCACCGTTCGCACCACCAAGTCCCCTGAAGAACTTTCCTCTAGCCGGTCCAAAATAACTCGCGGAGATGTAGAAGGGGACCACACCCCCCCCCCGGGGTCCCCGAGAGCGATGCTAAATAAGAGCGAACTTGCAAATACCCATAAAAGTCCTGATGGCGAATAGGAAACCGGCGTTGTATTTGCTGAAAGCTAGCCAGGCTGTTCAAATCAGCAGAATAAAGATCCCCCAGACACACCAACCCCCGTTCCATCCATTGCCGAAAAATATTTGGGCGGGCATAACCTGGGACAAAATCTGGATTGCCCACCAACGGCAATAAGGGAGACTTACACCAATCCCATCCAAAACGTCTGCAAAGCGCCTTCCACGCGGCGCGCAAAGCCCCAATATACCCCCCCTCCTACTCCCGCCTTGAGCGCCCGGGGCAATCGCCTGATATGTAACAGATAAAGGCCATGGTATGGATCCAGCGCCGCCTCCAGTTGCGGACCCGGGGCACATCCCTCCCCCTCCAGCAGTCCCCGTATATGCCTCGCCAAATAGCGTAAATTATAATTTCGCAAAGAGGGCAATTCCAATCCCCCCTCCAATCGCCAGCTCATTAAAACTCGAAGAGGGATCCGCGCTCTCCGACCTCCCCACAGAAACTCCCGCAAACAACGTTCCAAACGTTTCCAATCCTTGTCCAGGACCCATATGGGTAGGAGGCGCAACACATATAGCCATCGAGGGAACTCTACCATCACAAACAAAGCCATCCGGCCTCTCAACGACAGCGGCAGACTCTTCCACCCTGCAAGAGTGTTACAGCTGCGAGCCAGCATGCATGGGATATTGACACTGTATAAGTGGTCCGGTCGATCAGGAAGTTGTATCCCCAGATACTTGATTTGCCCTGCCGCCCACACTAAAGGAAAGTGCCCTTTCCAAATAGGCCGTACTTTACCCCCAACATCGAGCACGACAGACTTCGAAGCATTAACTTTCAAACCTGAGAAGGAGCCAAACTCTTGTAACAGATGCATCACACATTCTAAAGACCCGGGTAGCCTCGTGAGACTCAGCAACATGTCATCAGCAAAGGCACTGACTTTGATGTCTTCCCCCCCTAAGCGGATACCAGCAATCTCCGGGGCCTGCCGCATCGCCCATAGAAGCGGCTCCAAAGCCAACACAAAGAGTAGCGGAGATAACGGGCAGCCTTGTCTCGTGCCTCTCTCCAGTACAAAAGACTCCGAAAACACCCCGTTCGAGCCCACTCGAGCCATAGGCTGGGCATACAGGGTTTGCACCCAACCCACAAAATTCCCGCTCAGACCAAATGCCGACAGCGCCTCCCACATATATACCCAGGCCACCCTATCAAAGGCTTTCTCCGCATCTAAGCTTACCAAAAGTAAAGCCTCATCCATCTGCAAGCAATGTTCCATGCCCAAAAGCAATCTGGCAATATTGCGAGTTGCCTCTCGCCCCTGCACAAACCCCACCTGGCTAGGATCCACCAAGGAGGGTAGCAAAGGAGCAAGCCGAGACGCCAACACTGAAGCCAAAAGTTTCAAATCACAATTAATAAGAGAAATAGGACGATAGGATGCCGGATCTAACAAATATTTCCCAGGTTTCGGGAGCACCGTGATGTCCGCACATCGCATATCCCGAGGAAAAATACCATTGACGCGGGCCTCCTCATACATCACCACCATAGACGGAGCCAGTTGCGGGGCCAAGAGCTTGTAATATTCCATACTGAAACCATCGGGACCAGGAGCCTTATGAGATTTCCCCCTTTTAATACCCGCAAGCAGCTCCAACACTGTTAACGGCGCATTAAGCTTCTCCAATTCCTCGGCCGAGATCCTAGGGAGAGATAGAGTTTGAAGAAATGCTACCCCTCGTCCATAATCTCGGGCCTCCTCACTGTACAGCTGCTGATAAAAGGACCGAAATATCTGCGCTATGTGCTCTGGCCGATGCTGTAATATCCCATTCTGGTCACGCAGCACAGGGATAAACCTATTACCTCTAGGATCCCGCACTAGCCTCGCCAGCAACTTCCCCGCTCTATTACCATACAGATGTAGTCGGTGTTTGTAGTAGTGTAACGAATACGATGCTCGCCGCCGAAGTAAATCATTAAGCGCCGCCTGCGCCGCCATATAGTCCCGCTGAAGTTCCCCTTTTCTACCCCTACAGACCCGACGCTGCAACGCACTTAGGGCGCGCTCCGCAACCAGAATACTACGATCGAGATGTTTCCTGCGCGACACCGTATATGAAATAATCGCACCTCTCATCACCGCCTTACTGGCTTCCCAGAATGTCAGCGGGGCGCAGTCCGGGAGATCATTAAAAAGAACATAATCCTCCCACTGTTGTACAAGGAAGGAGCGGAAGGCCTCATCCTCCCATAGGTATGCCGGAAATCGCCATCCCCCTCTCCGAGATCCCTGACATTCCCAGGTAAGCCATATCATACCATGGTCTGTGGCCGCAATAGGTTCAATTTCCGCCCGGCCTACCCGGGAAAATCCACCCTCGCTAACAAGCATGTAATCGATGCGGGACCACGTAAGATGTGCCCTCGATTGGTGCGTGTACTCTCTCATCCCAGGATGTAAAACCCGCCAGACATCCACAAGGGCCCCCACCTTGCACAAATAGCTAATGCCTTTCCGGGACCACCCCCCCTCCCCCCCCGAAGAAGACTTATCCAAACGGGGCTCATGAGGGCAATTGAAATCCTCAGCCATAATGACCTTTGCCCCTCCCGCATGTTGTATCAGCCCCAGCAAATGTGTAAAGAAGGCATGATCGTAAACATTGGGTGCATAAACATTAAGAAGCCAGAGGGGTTCAGTATACAGTTGGCCCTGTATCAAAATATACCGCCCAAGAGGGTCTGTCTGCACTCCTTTTACAGTCAGGGGGATCCCCTTCTTCACCAACACCACTACTCCCGCTTTCTTTGTACCCGACTCAGCGCCATATGCCACTTCTACCCAGTCCCGGGCCAATTTCCGGTGTTCCACCGCACTTAAATGTGTCTCCTGTAGTAACGCAATGTGCGCCCCCTTTCGTTTGAGCTCCTGGAGAATTTTGGTATGCTTAATTGGAGAGCCTATGCCCCCCACATTCCAAGAAATTATCTTGATCTCAGGCATAGAACAAAATCAACATACCCAGTAGCATAATCGCTCGCTCTTCTCCCAGAGGCACCCAGCCTTACCTCCAGGACCTCCGCCGCTGCACTAGATCTTCTGAAATTAACAGTCACCCGAAAAAACAAAGAGTGCTGTCGCTTACCCAACTCCCTCCCCATCTGCCCCCACCTCTTCCCCACATCCCCCACCCCTCCCACCCCTCCCCCACCCCCTACAATCCCCCCCCCGATCCCCAGCCTACTACTACTACCCGCCTACCTAACTACTCCCAACCCCCAATAAGTAAACAATCCCCCAACCACTACAGTCGAGGTCAGACTTCGAGCTAGGCGCCTCAAGGCCGCCCCAGCCCCCCCCCTCCCAAGAACTAGTAAACTGTACATGTTACCCCACACACCAAACAGTAAACAGCATTCTAACCAACAATGTACCCCCCACCAGGCATCACATAAATATAGGGCCAGATTCGGCCTCATGTTTCCCACTTACACATGAGCAAACACAACAAAAGAAAGCAACTCCCCCCCCCTCCAAAGTCCCAGACTTTCGGCACTTAGCCAAGAACACTGTCCCGTACATAATACACAGGCACCTGCATATGAGTACTTTACAGACAGCCGTGCCCTGTAGCTCATCCAGATGAGAAATAGCCGGACCCCCCCGGGAAGTGTTTTAGGTCCGGGCCTCAGCCGCTCTCCTCCCGAACTGATGACTCAGCTGATCCAGCGATCAAAGTGTCCAGAAACGATTGAGCCTTCTGTACCACAGTAAAAGCATGACTGACGCCAGAGTGAGATACACGCAGGGTAGCAGGAAAGGCTAACGTAAACCGCATTTTTCTCCGAAACAATGCAGAGCAGATCGGCGCGAACTCCTTACGCTTAGCCGCAACAGCTGCAGAGTAATCTTGGAATAGCAGAAGTTGTTGGTTTTCAAATTGTACCTCTCGCTTTTGTCGGAAAGCCTGGAGGAGCTGCATCTTATGCTGGAAATTCAAAATTTTTGCTATCACCACCAGCGGCCGCGGGCGTGATTCCAGTCTCGGCCCCAATCTGTGCACTCGCTCCACTTTCAGCTGGCCTACTAATTCGTCCAAGCCCAAAGTCTTAGGCAGCCATGATTCGACCAGGGGCAGAAGCTGAACATCAGTAGTTGTTTCCGGGATCCCCACAATCCGTATATTGTTCCTCCGGGAACGGTTCTCAAGGTCCTCAATCTTCTCTGCTAAGGCTGCAAGCTGTGCACGCTGTGCCTCGTGTTCTCTGACCCTGCTATTCCCATCGTCTTCCAGCGTGGAGACCCGGCGTTCCACCTCCTCTATTCTTTGTCCCATTTCCGCCAGTGCCGAACTCACAGAATCCAGCTTGGTAAGTATGCGATCAAACTTTGGGTCGAGAAGTTTTACTACCTCCTTCGCCATGTCATCTGAATCAAACCGCTGCTGATCGCTGGAAGCAGCGGTATATAAATGTGTTCTAAATAAAAAAATAAAAAAAAATCTGCGGCCGAATCCACGCTTTCCGCCCCCGGGGAGGCCGGGTTAACGTTTCCAGCGCGGGAAGACTTCTCCCGCTCCTTCTTCGGTGGTGGAGGCATTTTTCGCTGCGATTTCGCTGCCACGGTGGTCTGCTATAATAATACCGTGATGCAGAACCTTGTCTCACGCTGTGTGCGGGTATAAATAGCTAAGAATAAGGGTAAAGCTGAGTCGGCCCCGGAGCGAGCAGCGAACACGTCCTCACTCACTCATGCGCCACCGGAAGTCCTCTGAAAACACATGTTAATTTAAGCCACGAGCACTTATGCCAGCCCTGTGGCTAGATTTTTCAAGAACATGTGTAAATTATAGCATTTTATAATTTACATGCTCTACCCATACTTCACTTAAGCTTCACCCTATACATGCCCAGAGTGAAAGTACGTGCGATCATCATCATGCATACTTTCAGTGTAGTAACCTCATCACATATACATGCAAATGCCAAGTTACATGCATATATGACTAAAATACCTAGATTGATTGGATACCTCTTTTCTTTTACTGTCTCTTCTCTTTTAGTGTCCTTTTTCTTCTTTTACTGTTTCTTTGCTATCATTAAATGGAGTAATTTTCTACCTACTTTATTTTAATTTTATGCATTGTAAACCACTCTGTTGCTTTGAAGGGCGTTATATAAAGTTTTAAATACACCATGATTTATAAATTACTCACTTAGGCTGGCATTCTGACATGCAAATAGCGGGGTTGGATGTATGGCCTGGACGTCCAACCCATGCTCAGCCCTTGAACGCGATTCTGTTTCCAGCACTCCCCACATGTACACAGTGCGTTTGTGCAGGGAGCGCTGGATGTGGGCGGGAGGGGGCAGTGCAGGGGAGGGGCCACCAGCCGGGATGTACAGAGACAATTCCCCGATGGTGGAATAAGTCCCAGGCACTTCTGTGTAATTGAACTGCAGCCCCCCCCCACCCCGTAGCGCTGCCGCTATGCATTGGGACATTCAGTGGCTCTGACTGGACGTACCGGTGCCATGGCAATGGGACGCCACTATACCGGCACACCAGCTGGAATGTATTGCGGTCTGCACGAGCAGCCCAGGGGACATCCCCCACACAGGAATGGGGTGCATGCCCAGATGTCTGTGTCCCTAATTCTACCATTGAAGGTACATCTGGGTCTCGCGGCGACAGAATCGGGAACAGCTCCAGTACATACAGGTTATGGCTGGGCAATGCAGCCGGACATGCCGGAATCAGAATCAACCTCCACATATTTACAAATATTTGACTTAAATGCACTTGGATAATCAGAAGCAATTTGAATTTTCTTAAACTGGATTGGAGTGGAGGAGTAGCCTAATGGTTAGAGTAGTGGCCTGTAACCAAAGAAGCCAGCATTTGAAACCCACTGACATTCATTGCATCCTTGCCTCCAATGCCTTAGATTGGAAGCCCACCAAGGAAATACTGTAATGGATTGTAACTTGCTTTGAACTGGTGTGAGCTAAATAAAAATTCTGATGCACTTGAATGAGACTTTTCAAATATGTGCGTCGCCCATCTCTATATTGTATGTCATATCAGAATCAACCCTCTATCCTAAACAGTGTGCCAGGAACTGGCTGCATTTTATACATTTAGCTATGGCTTACCTGTAAAATTACTGTAGCTTTCATAAGAAATATGAAAAAGTTGTGTGATTTTATTAGAATGCATTCAGATGTACAAAAACTACAGCAGATAAGATTTGACCTCATCTTTGGGAAAAAAAAAGCATGGATGAGTCAATCATACTGAATAATACGCCATCACTAAGTTTGATGACTTTATTCCTTATGTAGGCTTGCAGCTTTGTTGGACAGTCAGATAACCTTGCAAAGGTGAACACATTTTTAATGTTGTTTTCTTTCATTTTCAGACAGCGCCTTAAATGCATTCGAATGCCATTCTTTCTATAATGCCCATGACACATGGCAGTGATAATTAAAAGAGATATCTTGTTCTGAACTTCTCATTTTCATGGTGTGTGTTAACATGAAACATCACCCAACTGCTAAGGTCTAGATATTGATTATTCTAAGCCCACATGAGTTAATATTGTTTTCACTATGAAATAGACAAATGTGTCTATCCACAACAAAGACTACCACAGATGTACATCTTTTTTTCATTGCCAAGAGAATAGAAGGAACCTGGACAAATAATTCATGGTACAGTAAAGAAGTTCTTTGCTTCCCCTTTGAGTGTGCTGGCGATTAAAGGACAATACTTAGGGGTATGTTTACTAAACCGTCCTAATGTCGCAGCGGTGGTATTATCGCGTGATAACTGCCGTTAGCGTGCTATAACGTAACATTATCGCGCGATAACATCACTTATCACGCGATAACATCACTTATCGCGTGATAATTCGGCAGCGGCATTAAGGCACACTAACGCTGTGAAATCCGGGTCTGAAGGGTGGAGTAAGGCTTCCCAGAGGGCGGAGAGAAGGGGTCAATAGGCAGAGTGGGCGGGGAGAGGCTCCAGGCACACTAACGCTGTGAAATCCAGGTCTGAACACTAACGGCAGTGAAACCCTCGCGTTAGGCACATTTGCAGGAAAAAGAAACCATTTAAGACAGCAATGTGCAGCAAAGGCAGGGAAACCCAGTAAAGTGATAGTTGTGATACATGTGCAGGAGCCAAAAAGGCAAATAAACATATAAAATGACCAGAACCACATTTAAAATCCCAATAACCAAGCTGACCAATAGTGATATTAATGATAAACATAAAGCAACACTATTGACAAAGCGTAAAAATTAAGATATCATGTTTGGAAAGGTTTATGCTCCGTCCCCCTACAAAGTGAATGATCCCACATTGAAATAGCGCTGATCAGGGTTTCTGTCGTTTAGACTGGGCAGGTTTGTTATGGCGTGCACATGTGCAGCAACAGCAGAGTGGGCACATAGGAAAGGGCAACTGTACTGATGCTGTAAATGGGATACAGTGGGCTGCAGGCGACACATGCTGTGGTCCAGCTTGGGCACAGTGCGGAAGAGGCAGATGCCTAGGTGGCACATAGGAATGCTAAAACTGTAAAGCAGCAAGACAGCAACTGATGAGGGTCCAACATGGGCACAAGTGTGTGTCCCACAGTGTCACAGGGGATATTACCCAGCAGGTACCCCCAAGAGCACATAACATTGGCTGGCGGTGTCGGGGGGGAAGCGCGCATGTCCATGTAGGCACACCTACCCGAGAACCAACACCATAGGCAGCTGCCTACCGGCACAATGGATGACCTGGGACTGTGCACCACCAGGACCACCGTCATAATGGCATGGCAGCATGATGGCGGAGGGGTGCTGGTGGCGGAGGGGGCAGTGGCATCTGCCCACAGCAGACCATGGCCAAGCCCAGTTTAGGTGGGTGCCGTGCACTGCAACAGACAAGGTCTTTCTGACGAACAGTCATGATATCCCCAGGGAATGATCTGTTCCTGTGGCAACAGTGTGGTGCAGTACACACAGCCAGTGTGTTCAGAAGCAGAAGGTCACAATTTCAAGTCCCAGCTGTGGCTCCCACCAACCCTGTCTCCATATTTTACCCAGTACTAAACCATGGTAATAAAGAAGGAACCTTTATTGCAGATAAAATAAACATGCTGAAAAGCCTATATTTTAACCTACAGAGCACAGACACCATAAACATGTGCAATCCCTAGAGCAGAGTTTCCCAACTTCAGTCCTGGAGGGCCTAACACCATTCAGGTTTCATGTTGTCCCTAATAAATATGCCTGTGCTGCATTTGTATGTGCCACCCCCATTGTATGCAAATGTATCTCATGCATATTCTTTAGGGACAGCATGAAAACCTGAACCGTGTTTGGCCCACCAGCACTGGAGTTGGGAACCTCTGCCCTAGAGCAGCGGCCAACAGGAGCATAAACACCCACACCCACAGACTCCACTATCCAAAGCCTCATGGAGAGTCAGCCTGTTGGGCCCTGCGCGCAGCAGCATCTCCCAATACTGGCACCTGCATACCTTAGCAATGCAATCCTCAACTTCAGAACACGTTCCACATATATCAAAAGGTTGCTATGATTAATGTCAGCTAACAAATCCTAAGTTAAACACAATTTGTTGATAGAGCTTCATCATAGCAACCTTTCTGATATCTGTGGAGTGTGTTTCAGTTATTGATTCTGACAGTGTTTACCACCCCGTGGAGTGACCCTAACAGTATTGAGTACCATAGCAATGCCCACACTGGTGTGGTGGCCAGGGCTGCCACAAACCTCTATATTTGCACAATGCTGGCATAGGTGTTGGAGTGTGTGTCTGTCTATCCAGTGTGTTGTGGCTGCCTACACCTTACTGAGCCCACATTGCTTGCACTGTTTCCAGTGTTAGCCTGCCAATGTGCATAATGAGGAGCAAGGTACTGTGGGTATGGCCCGGACAGGGTGGCATGGGCAGGATGCATCTGCACAGGGTATAGGGCAATAGCTGGGACATTGTAATGCCTGACCACCATCTGCATGGACAGGGTGGCCACAGCATGTCATGCTGGGAGGTTACTCTCACCCATGTGAGCCCTGACACCCCCCCCCCCCCGCTCCCTAAACAGGTGACCATAGCAAGCACAGTGGATATGCACTATGTTGTGTGCATCATGGTCCATCAGGGCCAGACATGGCTGGCAATTACAAATGGACACAGAGACCTCCTAAAGGTGTCTGCAACAAATACCTGTGACACACTGGTACTGATGGAGACCTGCAGCACAGCCCACCTCAACCAACCCGGGTACTGCGGATCTGGTGCTGGCCACTCCACCTCACCCTCAGGGTGAGCACAAAACACGCACATTGGCATGGCCTGTGGGTACTCTGTGCCAGTAACACGCACGGTCATTCCCACCTACCAAGCTGACATGCTGTAGAGGTGCATACCCCATCTGGTGAGCAGATGTAGACTGCTGTTCTGCATGTGAATTGCATTATGGGTACTGTTGGTTCTATCCTATCCTGGTAGCCACAGCAAACAGTTTTATGGTGACGTGCACTCTTTCTGTAGCCAGCCATTGGTATGATAACCTCCATAGTGATGTAGCACAACTGGTTAATGCAGTGACTTCAGTAGCAGAGGTCATGGGTTTAATTCTCTCTGTTCCCCCTTTTTTTTAATGGCTGTCCTACACAACTACTTTTCATTTGTGTAAGAGTCATATCTGTGCAAATCTGTGCTGCCCCCACATTATACCCTCATCACTGTTGCCATCCATCCTTCTGTCCATCTATGTGTGTGTGCCAGCTGTGTGGCGTCCTGCCCTAATGTGCAGGCTGCTACCCCATGTCCTGCACTGGCACACCTTTCTGCATTGCGGCTCTTCATGCTTGCCTCTCCTGTGTCTGCTCTGCATGGCACTGCTCTCCTCTGTCCTCCTGTCATTGCACTTATCCTGCCACCTCTACCTCCTCTGGTGGACACGTATCCCCATCCTCTGCCACACACTGTCGTTGTTGCACTGTACATTACCATCGCCCTGTACATCGGTACAGCTGCCCCCGATATGTTTGTCCACTTTACCTGCTGCCACATGGGCTGCACGCAGATTTGGCTGGTCCATGAGCTCCGTCATCTACTTCCTTCCATCACTTGTTCATTGCCTTTCTTTGGTGCTCTGTGCAGTGTTATGGTTACATCTGTGTTTGAGCCATACATTTCATGCTTGTGACTTTGGGGCACCTTTGTGCCCCTGGGCACCATCTCCTGTGTCACCTTGGCATCCCTGGGGCATCTTTCGGGGCACCTTAGGTTTGGCCAGCTTATGGAGCGCCTTATATGCTGCCTTGGAGGGTGCCAACCTTTCCTGCCACCCTCTGCGGCACATTATGACCTGGCCTTGGATGGCGTGGTGCTTTATGATGTGCTTTATGGTGCACCCTAAAAGGTGCATTAGGTTGCTGCACTGGGGTGAGGATTTTTTGGCTGGCAGTGCAAATTGTTGGGATGTGTCTGACTGTTACAGGCAGGAAAAGGGATTGCCTCAGACAGTCTTTTAACTGAGCCTACTGGGGGATCAAACTCATGCCCACTGTATCAGCAATCAATGTATTAACCAGTGTGCTACACCTCTGCTGCTGTGATTGCAGGTCAGCGCGCCTAATTAAGGCTAACATGGGTTAACGTGCCATGGCTCCATCTATCGCGCGATAACGGACTTTATCACACAATAACCCGAAATGCTACCTTAAGACCGGAACGCCCACTACCTTATATGGCATTCATCACGGTAAGACTGCAACTAATGCCGGTAACATTAAGACGGTTTAGTAAACATACCCCTTAGTTCTTGGCCTGATGATGGTAGAAACAGTTGCTTGCAACAAAAAAAGGACAAGCAATATCGGTGTGTTTTTTTATGCAAAGTATTAGTTTAGTAGTCTAAAAGTAGAATAACTGCCAGGGCTTATTTGATGGTGACTAAAGAGCTTTGATTCCTTGCCCTTAATTTTTTTCAGTGCAGTTATAACATTCACATTTATGAACGGGAGCAAAACTTGAAGAAGTGTTCTGAAAAAAGAAGGAATGAGTGAGATTCTATCAGCTCATCAGGAAAAGGAAACAAAAGAATTTCAAAAACAAGAGAAAGTATCTGTCTTAAGCAGAGGTTCCCAATCTTTTTGGTTGTGTGGACCCTTTATTAACTACCAAAACGTTCAGAGATCACCTGTTTATCCCCCACCAATTTTCCCAGATCCTACTCCCCTCAACACCAAACTTGTTCCTTCTAACTCTTTTTATCTCCCTTCTTCTTTCTGTCTTCACCAGTCTCTCTGTCTTCCTCCAACCAGTCCCCACCAGTCTAAGTCTCTCTCTTTCTGTATTCAGTCCTCATTAGCCCCCCCCCTCACTCCAACCATTCCAGATCAATTTTTTTCACTCTCAGTCTCCCCAGTCACCCTCTTTTTCTCCAGATAGTTCCCACTATTAGTATCTCTCCTCATTTATTGATGCTGCACTGCTATTCCCTGACCCTGGCTCCACATACATGACTGCTTCTGCTTCTGGTATGTGCAGTTGCCTCTGATCCTACCCCATAGTGATGCTACTCCTATCATTCCCATAGACACTGCTGATCCAGCCTCTACCGAAGCCTCTGTATTCTGTTAGCATGCACGATAGCAGTATAGAAAGACTTTTTTCTCTTCTCTGTATCCTGCAGATCCCCTCTAATGATCTCATAGAACTCCAAGGGCCCTCAGACTACAGGCTGGGAGTCACTGCTCTGAAAAATCATAAAACAAGAAAAAAACAACTGGCTAAAGTAACAATACAATGGGAAATACAAAGAATTATTTAAAAACCACAAGGAATAGTTAAGAAGTGAACTTAAACTTAAAGAGAGATTGATAATTGTGCACATGATAATAAAATACAGATGGTTAACATCCGGAACAGAAAAAAACTAGTAAAACAGACAAATGCAGATTTTATTTACCAAAGTGAAATCTGTCATGCATCTTGCCACTAGGTGTGACTTGCTAATGTCCGAAGGTCTCTATACAGAGATGCACAATAAAGCAGCATGTCTCATCTACTAGAGACTGTGTAATCTCTATAATATTTTTGCATCAGATAAACACTGATAAAAAGCTTGACACTAGAAATCTAGATATTGTGGTAAAAAAATAATGTGGATGACATTGCTAAATGTTCATACCAAGAGACTATTCTGTACTTTGTGTGGAGAAAGAGAAAATCCTCAAATATAAATGCAATAAGAGAATAAAAAATTTTGCAGAAAGATACAGAAACTGGGGTGTTACTTGTCTGATTAAAAAGATTGACCCTAGCAGTAGTGCCATTAGAATATCACTAGGGTTTACTGGCAGCATTTTGGATTCTCCGGCAGATGGAGCAGGACTGGAGGGAGACCACTTCTTCCCCCATCATCACTGAGACCACCTGGGAGCCGAGGGGGAAGGTGGGGTGCAGGGAGAGGGGTACTTTCTGGGGGCAGAGATGCTGAATGGGGGAGGGATATGTTAAGGTGGGGGGATGACCAAGGGAAGAAGTCAGATCATGGCGACTGCACAAAGAAGTTGATCAGAGTGGGGGGCCATAATCAGGTGGGGTCTTAAGATCAGACAGGATGCTTGTGATTGGGGGGGAGCTAATAGCTGCATGGTGGCAGTACTTTATCTCTCATTCTAGCCTAGGTCCCGCATTCAGCGCTGACCCCACAGTTGGTTCAAGATGTTGGAATCCTACAAAGACCTTAAGTATTCTACTACCCTCCCCACCCGATTGTCAAAATGTATTGTTTAATTTGGAATGCCATGGTCTTCCCCCCCAGAAGTTGCCACCCTAGGTGACTGCCTAGTCTGCCTGGTGGTTGGGCCAGCTCTGCCTGCATTACATGCTTTGGCATCTGCTGAGCCATATAGCATGTAATGCATATATGGGCTCATCTGGTAAATGTCTGCCCTGTGCTGTAAATGCTGGGCAAATATTGGGCACATCCCTAGAATTTACAATGGGGGTTTTGCACTTATGGTACCTTAACCTTTGCACTTTAGATGAGATAAGAACATAAGAAATGCCGTACTGGGTCAGACCAAGATCCTTCAAGCCCAGCATCCTGGGTCAGACCAAGGTCCTTCAAGACCAGTTGCCAATCCAGGTCACAAGTACCTGACAGGTTCCCAAAAAGGCACACAGGTTCCACAATGCTCATCCAGGGATAAGTAGTGGATTTCCTGGGTCCTCTTTAATAATTGTTTATGGACCTTTCCTCCAGGAACTTGTCCAAACCTTTTCTAAACCCAGCTACACTAACAGCGTTTACTACATCCTCCAGTAATGAATTCCAGCATTTGATTACGCATTTAGTGAAAAAATATTTTCTCTTATTAGTCTAAGGGGGTGTTTACTAAACAGCGGTAGCAGACTCAGTGCGATGTCGGAGCCGCAGCCCCATTGAAATCAATGGGGCTGCGGCTCCGATATCGCATGGAGTCCACTACCGCCATTTAGTAAACACCCCCTTTAAATAGGTTACATTTGCAGCTTCACTGTGTGTCCTCTAGCCTTTCTACCTTTTGATGGCATAAAAAAAACAATCTATATTTATCTATTCCACTCCATTCATTAATTTATAGACCTCTATCATATCTCCCCTCAGCCGTTTCTTTTCCAAGTTGAAGAGCCCTAACCTTTTAAACCTCTCTTCATAGGGGTATCCTTCCATCCCCTTTTGTTGCTCTTCTCTGTACCTTTTCCAATTCTGCTATATCTTTTTTAAGATACGGCGACCAGAATTGTACACATGGTGCGGTTGCACATGGAACGATACAGAGGCATTATAATATCCTTGTTTTTATTCTCCATTCCTTTCCTTATGATTTCTAGCATTCTATTTGCTTTCTTGACTGCCGCTGCACACTGGGTGGAGCGTTTCAATGTATTATGCACGATGATGCCTAAATCTTTTTCCTGGGTGATGGTTTCTAAGGTGGTACCTTGCATCATGTAACCAAAGTTTGGATTGTTCTTTCCTAGGTGCATAACTTTGCACTTGCCCACATTTTTATTTATTTATTTAGCTGTATTTATATCCCGCTTTTCACCGGGTCAAAGCGGTCAATTGGGGGATACATTTAACACGAGGGGATATGACACACATACGCTAATACTTACAGGGAACATGGGCAATGGAGGGTTAAGTGGCTTGCCCAAGACCACAAGGAGTACCTACAGGACTAGAAATCCCAGTCCCTCCGGCCTGAGATTGCTGTCCCCAGGTGGGACTTGAACCCCCGGCCCTCCGGCCTGCAGTACCTTGTCCTAACCACTAGGCCACTCCTCCCACATTACATTTCATATTTCTGCATATCACTCCTGAATCTATCCCCTTTCACCCTCATCCTATGTCCCTTCGTAGCAGAGCTTGTTTTCAATTGAAAGAGGCTCTCCTCCTGTGCATTTATGTCATGGAGGTATTTAAACATCTCAATCATATCACCTCTATCCCGTCTTTCCTCTAAGGTGTACATATTAAGATCCTTAAGTCTGTCTTCATATGGTGTGGGTTGAAACCACTTCTCCAGATTGCTCCAGGTCAGCCTTACACTTTTTAGATGTTGTTCGTAGTGTTTTTCCAATAGTTCACACTAACCTTCAAAGACTTCTTGGATTAATTTCCTCTCCTCACCACATCCTGGGAGGTTTTTGACAGTCCCACGAGCAGAAAACATCTTAATAGCATTGCAAACTGTAGACAGGAATCCCAAAGTCTTTGCAGATGGCCCTGTACACTTTGATAATGGCTTTTCTGACAGTCTCAGGCAGTTCTCTTGTCTTTACCATTGTAAAAATGGAACAGGGAGTGAATGTGGCCATTTTAAACATTAGAGCCATTATTCATTGGTTGATTCAAGTCATGTGAGTACTGACAATTGATCACAGGTGCATCTAATTTTACTGCAATGGGAATGTGGTTCTTCAGTTCAAACAGATTTGAATTGTTTATATGGGTGCCAATAATCATTTCATAAAATAAGTATTAAGCCCAATCGATGCTACCCCAAATTTATTCCAAAAAATCAAGGTAAACATTCACTGATCTCCCATGTTACAGATCAAATGCTCCAAATCACTGACACAATGCTGTGTTTCAAGCCTGTCTGATGCACGGCTCTTCTTCAAGCTATGTTACCCAAAGTTCCTGTTCTGGTATTTATACAATGACGTCACTTGGAGCTGTACTACTAAAGAATCCTCCATGAACATGATGGCATCTTATTGTCAAAAAATGTTTTTAAATTTTAAATTTTAAATTTTTAAATTTAATGTTTTTATATTGATAACAGAAAACCAATCACACGAATCTAAGACAAAGACCACCAATCCAAAGTTGTAGTTTCACCTGCAGGTATAATACAGACACTTGAATGAAGTGCCAATAGCGTATTAGTAATGCTCTAGACACTAAATAGCAAGATATTCAAAAGCAAATTTTTTGGGAGGCAAGACCTGGGAGACAGGTCCCTTTCAATCACAATTTTGAGTCCACAGTAGCACAACAGGAATGCATTTGGATGCCAGGTCCCTCCTGCAACCTTGTGTTTATTATTCTTGTTCTGTTGTTCCCCCAAAGATGGTAAGACAATTACTTCTCCCTTGGTACACCAGATCCTCTTTTGCTGGCTTCTTTTCTCCTTTTACAAAACTCTCTTTGTCTGTGTTCTCCTTCCAAGCCTAGCTGGCTTGTGAGTGGACTACTGCTAGAGACGAAGTGACTGAATTGGTCACATCAGATAAGGAATCCTGGTTATGGTGTGCCCCAACGGTGGGCTCACTCAGCCTCTCCTATTTCCTCAAACTCCTAGTAGAAGGAAGTAATACATGAACTCATGTATGCAAGTCTCCCTCTATAGTTTCCTCCAATTTGGAGAAGAGACTCCTCCTGCCTTGTGACAGGAAAGTCCAACATCCATTATATCATCTTGAGAACTGGGTTCAATTAGGAGCAAGGGACTCCAGAATGTTCCTCTTTGTGGATATAGAGGACACACTTCTGAAGCCTGTGCTACACTTACAGAGAGCACACAACTGACGTGGTCGCTAGTTTCTAAGTGCATGCAATGGCGCATATGTTTCCTGCGGGCATGCCCATAAGCAGAGTTTGGGTGGATCATGGGCAAAACACACAA
Source organism: Ichthyophis bannanicus (assembly GCA_033557465.1). Taxonomy (NCBI): domain Eukaryota; kingdom Metazoa; phylum Chordata; class Amphibia; order Gymnophiona; family Ichthyophiidae; genus Ichthyophis; species Ichthyophis bannanicus. Next base: position 190,194,461 of record CM066038.1, on the reverse strand, counting down.
GTATATGCCGGTTCTTTACAAATCTAGGCATGGATATTTACACCAACTCTAGGACTAGTATAAGTGGTCGCACCTTAAATTAATGTGCGTATTTGGCCACTTATGCTAGTATTTTATAAAGAAAAGTAGGCACCTACTTTTCTCATAAAATAGGCTTCACATATGCACCTTAAAAAGCACTTTAACTAGGCAACCCCTTACAAAATTACCCTCACAAAGCAATGGAGATGTGGAGGGTAATTTTATAACTGAGTGACTAGTTTAAGGCACCTCAAATACATTTTAAGCCTATTTTATTAGGAAAAGCAGGAATTTTTATCTTTTGGTTTGATGTTAGCAGTCTTCATTCCATGAAATACTAATTGCGAACTTGGCCTACAGGGCTGCAACTGTTTATATACCACCCTTTAATCTTTTTTAATGAGAATGACCTAATGGAATCTTTATTTCCAATTGATTAATAGCTCACCACATCTCTAATGAATTCTTTATCTACTCGCTTGACTTCCAATGACATTACAATGGTGGACTTCCAAGTTCCCTTGATAGATGATCCCTTTGCATCATGGTTTTACCATTTGGCCCAAAATACTGATGCATCAAGTCTGACATAGGAAGCTTAGCTTGTTGCGTTTCAGGGTCAGAGAACCTTTTCCACATCAGCCACTCAGAATGCAGTGTGAATTATTATGCTCTATATTTTCTTCATTTCCTTCAGGATTCATCAGTTCTGATTCATTCAGACAATCAAGCGGCACTGTGCTATCTCAGCAAGTAAAGGGGAAAGGATATCATCATTTTTGGTGAAAGGCAGCAGGTATTTGAAATTTTGTCTTAGCCAGTTACATCCAAATACATGTTGCTTAAATCCCTAGAATTCAGAAACACATAACTGACAAACTCAATGAACTTCTACAGCCCTATGAATGATCAAGAAAGTAACTTAAGAATATAGGAATTGCTGTACTGGCTCTGACCAAAGGTCCATCAAGCCCAGTAGGCTGTTTCTAACAGTGGTCAATCCTGTGCCTAGCATAATCCCAAAAGTGATATAGTAAATCTACCACTCTATTGCTCCATTCTCCCATCCTTTATATATCTACCATAGCTTCAGATGATCTATTGATTCAATTTAGACAAAAATATTTTTTCAGGTAGCCATACTTTCAGCCCATGTGGTTGCCCATCAACTTTACCTAAATCCAGCATATGCATATGGTCTTTCGGAAGGTTCTAAATCTCTCATCACAGTTCAATTCCAATTAGTGGCCATACTATCAGAGGAGTATGAGTGTGGCATTCATTTGGGAAATGAATGGAGGAGTAGCCTAATGGTTGGCGCACTGGCTTAGAAAACAGGGTTCAGTTCCCACTAGCACTCCTTGTGGTTGTGGGTAAGTCACTTAACCCTCCATTGCCTCAGAAAAATCCAAGTAATCAATGTCCCTGTATAATATACCCTGGCAAGTTTAAGTTACAATGTAAATGTCTTTGATTGAAATGATAAAGTGATATAAAAAATTACATCTTATATAGATTGTGTGTGACATTTTTCAGATTTCCTCTAGAATTTCTGCTTCTGTCGTCAAGATCAAAGACCAAGTTTGGCTATCAGCCTCTGGCTTTTGTGAAGATGTATACTCCAAGTTGGTAGATGCTCCTTATACAGGAGACTCCTTGTTTGGAAAGAACATGAAGGAGACAGTAAATATGATAAAAGACCACTGCTACGCACTTCAAAATCTGTATACTGACTCCTTCTTCAGGGTAGTTGGATTCCGCTTCCGAAAAGGCAAGTAGTTCTACTTCTATAAAAGCTCTAACAACTCCCAACATTCCCAGCTCAGGGAGGGGTATCTTCTTTATGCAAACCCAGTTTCTTGCCCTCACTATGTGGAATCGAGAAGTTCCTGGTTTCTGCTCTTGGTTTACAAGATTCTATTCAAGACACTCTTCTAGCTGCCAGGAAACAACCTCCTGGATGCACATATGCTTTTAAGTGAAAATGATTTTCTATCTGGTATTTTACTAATGACCATAATCCTACAATATGTCTGTCTATTGCCCTATTGCAATATTTATATCACTAGGACTCCAAATGTCTTCCATTAACATGCACTTTAGTGCTCTCGCAGCATACTACACTCCAGTTGTTAATCTTTCAGCATCTCACCGTCGCATCATCTTATGCTTCATAAAGGGTCTTCTCCATGCCATACTTCTGTTATAGAAGCCCCTGTGCCTAGGGACTTTAATCTAGAGCTGGCTTCATTCATGAAGCTGCCTTTTGAAACATTGGAGCCCATCTCTCTTAATTTCCTCACATGAAAGGTACTCTTCCTGGCTGCACTTACCTTGATTAATAGAATAAGTGAGCTTCAGGACTTGGTAATCTATCAGCCCTACACTTGATTTCGTCATAAGAGGGTTGCTCTCAGAACTCATCTTAAGTTTTTGCCTAGAGAAGTGACACCTTTTCACATCAGTGAGGAAATGGACTTATGTTTGTCCAAAATGCCAAAGAAATCCACACACAAAGGTGCTTCACACCAGCAACCCAAATGGGCTCTCGCATACTACCTTAAAAGATCTGAATCACATAGGAATTTTGTGCAGCTTTTTTTTTTTTGGTCTCCATTGGTCCCAACAGAATTGTCATGACAGTCACAGAAAGTGCTGCAGCAAACTGCGTTAGCATCCTGCTTCCAAATCTGTTAGGAACAAGACAGTGCTCTTCGCAGATCCAAAGTAAAGTCTCAAGATATTACAGCTACTACAGCCACTGTGGCTTTCTTATATAGTCTGCCTCACTAGATGCTATGTACAAAGTAGCAACATGGCCCTTGCTCCACACCCTTACATCACACTGCTACCTGGGCAAAGCTCCAGTAAAGGAGAATGCTTTTTATTGAGCTGTGCTGACCACTTTGTCATTTAAATTGTCAACCCTCATGTTCTGTAACTCCGGGCTACTCTTAAGAATATGGCAATGCAAAAGAAAAGAGCAGATTCACCCACTTGTATGCCTGATTCAATCCTGCTTCTTGATGGATAAAACAATGTTGCTAACTTGTAACGGATGTTTTATATACTGTAGATAGGGTAGATGAAGCACACGATTCCTCCCTCCCTCCCTCCCTCCCAAGAGTTGTCTACATTTTTGAGCTTTGCAACTGAGGAAGTAAGGAGACCATTGCGCATGTTCAGAACTTTACGCTAAGCTCTGTTCTGTCCTGGCGCCACTGGGTGACATCACACACTTCTGTGCCTTATCAATCTTGTCACAGCTGTTACAGATAAGCAGCTTCTTGGAAGAGTATCTGGAAGACACAACAAGGTAAAGAGATTTTAAAGAAAGGATATTGATCTTTTGGGAACTTTGCTGTGAAGCACAGAAAAAAAAGCGATACAGAAAGTGACTGTTGCTGCTACTTAGCTTTAAACATCTAGGGCCCGATATTTGAAAGGCAGCAAACTGTGTAACTGCCGCTGAATGGGATATTAAACTCACTAACACGGTTAGTGCTGCTGAATATCCCCTCTCTTCTTCCTTACGCGCTCTGATGCTAATCGCTTAGAATCGTGGCGTGTTGGAGCATTCTGGGGAGAAGCAGAAGCAGCGACAGCCCCTAACCAGGCAGCAGCAATATCTTTAAGCTTCAGGAGCTAACTGGGCAGCATGCGATATCTTTAAGCTGCAGGAGCTAACTGGGCAGCATGCGATATCTTTAAGCTTCAGGAGCTAACTGGGCAGCATGCGATATCTTTAAGCTGCAGGAGCTAACTGGGCAGCATGCGATATCTTTAAGCTGCAGGAGCTAACTGGGCAGCATGCGATATCCTTAAGCTGCAGGAGCTAACTGGGCAGCATGCGATATCTTTAAGCTGCAGGAGCTAACTGGGCAGCATGCGATATCTTTAAGCTGCAGGAGCTAACTGGGCAGCATGCAATATCTTTAAACTGCAGGAGCTAACTGGGCAGCATGCGATATCTTTAAGCTGCAGGAGCTAACTGGGCAGCATGCAATATCTTTAAGCTGCAGGAGCTAACTGGGCAGCATGCGATATCTTTAAGCTGCAGGAGCTAACTGGGCAGCATGCGATATCTTTAAGCTGCAGGAGCTAACTGGGCAGCATGTGATATCTTTAAGCTGCAGGAGCTAACTGGGCAGCATGCAATATTGCTGCTGCCTGGTTAGCTACTGCAGCTTTTGGGCATGTGTGGCAAACCCGGATATTCAATGCCACGGCCGCATATGACGCCAGCATTGAATATCCGGGGTTTAGGGTTGGCGGGTATGGCTATGCAAAGCCTGCCCAAATGAATATCAGGCCCCTCATTCAAATGCAGAAAATTATATGCATTTTCAGTAATTATATATACACATTAGGGATTTCCACAGGGCAAACATTTGTAATTAGTTTTCATTTCAGTTTGGGGTTTTTTTTTTCAATCTTTGGACTCTTAGGGGTATGTTTACTATGTAGCGGTAGCGGCTTCTGTGCGATATCGGAGCCACGACCCCTTTGACTTCAGTGGGGCCACGGCTCCGAATATCGCATGGAAGCTACAATCACTGCATAGTAAACAAACCCCTTAGATTCATTTCTCACATTTGTTTAAATAAAAATGTCTTAAAGTGCATTAAATCCATTGAGCATGACATTTTTTCAGGCAACTGAATGCGCACTAACAGAGGTACACCCCTAAAATATATATATATATATATATCTATATAGAGAGAGAGAGTTATCTATTGAGAGGAGCATATTCTTGCTATCTCTATTTTATTTATTTATTTATTTATTTATTTAACGTCATTTATATACCGCCTTATCCTACAATCAAAGAGGTTTTCACAGCAAACAATCAGGGGGTGGGCTGGGCAAGTGTTATCATGCAGTGGAGAGTGTTTGTGTGTTAGTGGTGGGGGTGGGTGATTAGGTGTGATCTCTACCTAGTGCGCTATATACATCGTGAGCTATAATACATTCAGTTGTACTGACTTAGGGTGGGGGAGGGACTGGAGTCTGTCTTGGTTGGTAACTCAATTTTGTGAATTTTGTGATTCGAATTGTTTGATATTTAGGAACTACTGTAACAGCACTGCTTGAATACAATAAAGATCTTTTTGGAAATGTTTCAAATGCTTAAAAAAAGTGACAGCTCCCTAAGGTGTAGGGCTTGCCCTCGCTGACCTCATCTTGATTAGGAGTCAGAGGGAAGAGAGAGAGAGAGAAAGAGGATTTTACTGAGATTCACTTATGCTACTGCTCACAAGGCTTATTGAAAAATATGGTCAAATCTATACTGAATATATAGTATTTGAAGTTACTAAGTTAAACCCCATCCTATATCAATCATTTTAATCGACTTTTTACTTCATAACATAAAATGTATATTCGTAAAATGGAATGCATAGGAATAACAACAACGGGGTCAATATTCAGCAGGGCAGTGGCTGGAATAAGCTAAACGCTATTCTGTATATTCAGCACCACTGAAGGACCCTTTTACTTACTTTACACTAAAACCAATGCACAGTAAGTGCAAAGCTTCAATAATATCAGTGGTGTGGCCAATATGTCCCTGGACATTTTCGCAGGGATGAGTCACCTAACACGCGGCAGCAGCTTTCGTGATTAACGTGGGTGTACTTAACGTCACCCACCGAGGCATCATTAAGTGAACCCACACTAATCACAAGATTGGCAGCATGCAATATGTTCCCCCACGCTAACCGCAATGTGCTCTTCGCCTCTACTCTCTGCATCTAACCTGCCCATTCCCTACCGCATCGCATGATTTGCGGTTACTGCGCGAATTAATGCATAGTAATAGTCATGCCTGCATGGTAACAGTTACCACTGCCCCTCACTGACAATTACTGCAGGCTAAAACTTAGCACACATTAATAAAACAGCTCCTAAATGTATGATGAGGGGCACTAAATATATGTGCAATGCGATCTCTGTGTTTCCACTACTGTATATATTTCATCTAGTCCTGCTATTATAACTTATCTGGTAATGGCTGAATGTTGTTTCTATTTAGATAATTTTGCATTCCGACCTTTCTCCACCTTCCCTCCGTCTCATTCAGATAGTATCAGACCATTCAGATAGACTTTTGCCCTGACACTATTCATGTAATGGCTGAAAATCCAAAGATAGGGAAGTTATGTATTTGCTGGTCCCAGTGCTTTCCCCAGAAGTTCTAATTTTTGGTAGGAATATTCTTTGGATTCGTTAGCATACCTTAAAAATTTTATGAGAATAAAATTGATTAATGTGCATTAACCTACAAATTAATGCATGTTTTATACTACTTTATCATTTCAGTCAAAGCGGTCTACATTGTAACTTAAACTTGATAATGCACAGTACATTAAACAGGGACATTGATAATTTGGATTTTTCTGAGGCAATGGAGGGTTAAGTGACTCGCCCAAGGCCACAAGGAGAGCTAGTGGGAACTGAACCCTGAGTGTTTGAGTTCCTAAGCCAGTGTTTTAAGTATTAGGCTACTCCTTCACACCACAGTGCTAATCCAATTTGTGCTTGTTAAACGGTTCTAATGTGTATTAACATTTTTTTTATTAAAATAGATATATGAAATGATCTGAAAATTAGTAAAAAGGCAAACATACTGAAAATCTTGTACTGTGCAGATCCTTCATTTTTGTAAGAGTTTTTCTTTCTTTTTATATAGAAGGGCCAGGACACAACCGTGCCAAAAGTACCAAAAGAGATTTTCTGCAATTTTGAGAAAATATATCCTGTTCAGTGCCTTTCAGAGAGAAGAGTGGGTTCTCACCTTGGGGATGAGAGACTTTAGAGGGGATACCAGGAAAGAGAATTTGGCTGGTGACATCAAAGTGAAGATGAAGAAAGTATTACCAGATAATTTGCAGAGAAGCCTTTTGCTACCTCCACTACAGAACTTTACCATTCCTTTAGAATTACCTTGTCTAATCCATACTAATTTGATTTTTCTGACTTTCCCTTTTTTCAGCTGTTTATTTTATTTATTTAAAAACATTTATATACCATCAACTGCAAAGCATTGTAGGCAGTGCACAATCATTGAATAAAACATAACCAACCCCATACCCAACCAAGCCCTCAACCACCCTCTACAAACCATAAGCTGCCCCACTGCCACTGTCTCACCACCTCCCCCCTCCCCATCTTAACAGGAAACACTGGGAAAGAGGAAGGTTTTTAAGCCCTTGTGATATTTCTTTAATGTAATACCTTCTCTTAGGGAATACAGCTAATAAAGTTGCTTTTAAGAAAATATCCCCTCAACTGGATTTGAGTTATTAAGGTGTGGAACAGTGTAAAGTTTTCTTTTCCATTGTGATCAGGCAGTTCTGGTGGGCTATAGCATTTTTCTAACCACCAAAACAACAGTTTGTAGTTTTTAACAAACTTTGTGGGGCCCTTTTGCTAACTGCAGTAAAGGTTACCTTGGAGTTTAGCGCAAGCTAACGACCCCCATTAACTGCTACCAAGTGCTATGAGCTGCCAGCTTGGTAAAAATCCCATACTAACTGCCCTTAAGGTGACAGTAAGGCATGAGGGTGGAGAGTGGGGGCTGATGATAGCTAGTGCATAGGATGGCACTACATGCTAGCTGTCATGACTGCCCCTAAAAAAGAATGCTGTGTCAGCGCTTCATTTCCCTCCCAAGTTACAGTCCCACCCCCCATTGATCAAAGTCCCCAGATCTGAGTTCCCCACTGATCAGCATCCCCTGATTTGAGGCCTCTTGGATAAGCAACCCCCCCCCCCCTCCTTGCATATCCTTGCTTCAGAACCACCACCCACAGAAAGCAAAACAAAATACCCTGTCCCTGAGCAAACCCCCTTAAAAAGTCCTCATGTGGACCCTGCCCCACCCTGCCATGCCCAGCCCCATATCTCACCCAGGGGGTCCCTGATGATCTCAGTAGTCAACTGGGCAGGGGCAGTTTCCCTCCACCCCTGCCCTGGCTGCAGCAGCTTTCAAAATAGTGCTGGAAGCTCCTGACCTTTAGAGATAGTCTTATGGTACCCCAGGACTGGCCCAACCCTTGTGTGGGAATTTTGCCCTCATATGGCACCACACTTTGAGGGGCCCCACGCATGCCTGACTGGCTTCAGAGGGAACTAGTGAGGCCCTAAGCTCAGTGCTGTGGCTCACCTCTGCACAGCTGTGGGAGTAAATAACGATGTTTTGCTTTACTCCCATGGTTGTAAGTCACAGATACTGGTGCCACTGAGTTCAGGAAGTTAAACAGAGGCTCTTCTGTTTTGGACAAGAAAGGAAATGCCCCCATTTAACCTCTCAGTACTAGCACGCCAGCGGGAGTGAAGGAAAATGCTGTTTACTCCCGTGGCTATGCAGAGGTGAGTCAGGCTTCGGGCCTCACTGGCTCCATCTGAAGCCGGTCAGGCACACATGGGGCTCTTTGTAGTGTGGGGCCCTATTAGGGGGTGGAGAGCTGCTGGCCTTGTAAGAAGACTGGGGGCTAGAATGGGAAATGTTGTGGATGGGGAGACTGCTATTGAAAGGGAAATAATTCAGGGAGGGGCTGGGACTGGAGGGGAGGGGAGCTGATGCCGAGGGGCCAGGACTGCAAAAGGTCTGATGTGGGGGATGGAAGGAACTGGAGGAATGCTGATGCTAGGGGGTGGGGAGCCTCACTCGGCCTTCATAATAATAAAAAACAACAACAAAAAAACCCGGCTGCAAACACTGTTGCTGCAATTGCGGCAACAGCAGCTTGAAGTGCCCCGCGGTGGCTGCCTCCCCAGGAGAGCCCTCATAAACCGACCCCACCCCCCACCCGGCTCAGCTTTGCAGAGCCGCGTGAAGGGAGAGTGTTTCACTCTCGAGCGGCTCTGTTAAAGCTGAGCCCGCGGCGCTGATGGGAAACAGGAAATGCCTGGTACTGGAGAATAGTGGTTGTTGTTAGTGAGATGATCAGAATCAGATTTTTTTTTTTAAATATTGTGTTCTGTGGGTGAATGTCCTGGTTCTGCTCTGCACCTACTGTGGATGCAAAATATATGTTGAAAAAGAAAAAGCAAGAACCATTACGCAGTTTATAACAACAAAATAAAAATGAGTTATAATTAAGTTGTATAAACTGTGCTGTTGGTTCTTGCTGTCTTTTAGTTCCTTGGTGTACAAACAGGACTGTATCTAGCCCTGTACAAGCGGTGCAGCCGCACAGGGCGCAAAGGCTTGGGGGGCGCATTTCGGCTGTCTGCTGTTGCACTGCTGCTGCTGGTAGGATAATAGCAGGCAGCCGAAATGCGCCCCCAAGCCTTTTTGCAGCACTTTAAGCAGGTCTGGTCCCTCCCTCCTCTGATATGATCTCAGAGCAGGAAGGGACAGATCTGCTTAAAGTGCCAGCGCCTTTCAGATCGGGCGCATGCCCCCCTCCTCCTCCCATACCTCTGTTCAGCGCTGCCTGCTCTTTCCCTGCTGCCAGAGCCACCTTCAAAAAAACAGAGTGCGGCAGCAGCAGGGAAAGAGCAGGCAGCGCTGGACGGACGTATGTGGGAGAGGGGGGGGGCGTGTGTCCGAGCTGCAAGTTGCACAGGGCGCGATTGCAGCTCGTTATGGCCCTGGGTGCAAATATCTTGCATTTCCTCCATATAATCTAATTGGCTTTTTGGTTTGGTTCAGTCTGTGATTGGATTTCTGAAAAAGCCCCGCCCCCTCTAAGGTGTATGTGTGGGGACGCCATCTCATTCTTTGCCTCAGGCAGCAGATTGCCTTGAGCTGCCCCTGGATGGAGGGACTGGAAGGGAGCTGATGCTGAAAGGGAGTGGAACTGGAGGATGAGTGATACTGGGTAGGGTTAGGACTGGAAATGGGCTGATGCTGGGAGATAGGGGACTGGGATTGGAAGGAAACTGATGCTGGGAGGGGAACTAGAAGGGGGCAGGACTGGGACTGCAGGAAGAAAAAAGAAGCTGGGAGAGTGAGGATAGAGAAGGGAATAGATATTTTGTGTGTGAGGTAAGAAAAATCTATGATTGGCTGGGTATTGGGAAAGTAAGTGGGGATTGAGGATGGAGGGGTCAAATTTGAGTGGATGAAAAAGGAATAAAGAAAGAAATGGAGGAAAGAGCAAAAGGGGAAAATCAGTATGTTAGAGGCAGATGTAGAGAGAGAAAATGGAAAAAACTAAAAGAAAGAAGAAAGGACAAATGGACAGCAGACAATGGAGAGTTAGACGAAGGCACGAAGAAAGCAGAAGAAAGTGACTGGGGCAATTGCAACTGAAAAATAAAATACCCAAACAACAAAAGGTAGAAAAAAACTATTTTATTTTGAATTTATTAACTGGAATAAGTCAACTCTGGGAAATGTGTATCGTTAATGTCTTTGCATTTTGTTTAGTACAAGAGGAAATTAATTTATAGCTATATATACAGAAGTGTACAAAGTTGAATTTAACTGTTCAATGTAAACATATACAGAAGTGTATAAGATTGTTAAGTTGTTCCATGTAAACTGCCCTTGATCTCTGGAAGGGGCGGTATATAAGAAAATAGATAAATAAATAAATAAATAAATAAATAAATTTCTCCAGTGTTGTTGTACATTCCAAGTTTGGCTTTTGGGGTTCCCAGTGTAATTATTGTCTTCATATTTCTAGATTGTAATCCCTTGTTCTATGTTTGGTGACGGATTCTGTTCTGCATGTGTAACTGAGCTGCAGCATTCTGTTCATGTAGTTTATATGTGACAGTCCCACTTGTGCTCTTTCCCCAGTAGGAGATGTATTGGAATTCTCTGAGATGTATTGGTTTAATATTTGCAGTGTTGCCTTTTGATAGGTAGGGTTTGGTGCTTTATGAGTCCTGGTACTGCTGTTATGAAATGGTGGGTTTGCTATGGGTTCTAAATGAGCAGGATGTATAGTACTTCTTAATGTGCCTGGCAGGTGGCACTGTGGAGTATAGTAATCTAGAAATCTGGTAGTCTTTCTTTATTCTCATTGCCCATGCAAATGGTATTCAGACACTCATTAAGAAGCATGTTTACTAAAGGTTAATGCACATTCACAAATGTTAATGTGTGCTAAGTATAGCAACACCCATTTATTTCTATAGGTCAGTGGCACTTAATGCACATTAATATTTAGTAAACATGCCCCTAAGTCATTGCCAGAACAAAAAAGAGGGCTGCCTAAAATTTTATATGATCCAAAAAAACGAAAGTCGTTCACATTCACCACTGCGAGGATCAGAGATAACTACAGAGGTCTCAATTAAAAAGAGCACTGCCGCTCAGACGTACGCCAATCTGCAGCAAAGTGCTTTGTCACATCAACGACCTCAAAAATAATCATAAATCAGGCAACTAGTCTTCAATTTTTCAAATATGAACTAATGGTTACTGTAAACTTATCTTGTAAGATGAGTAAACGTATCTTGTAAGACTAGATGCCACTGTACTGTTCATTGATCCCAACGTCCATCCCCGGTACCAACGAGACGTTTCACACGAATGGTTTCTTCAGGGGATCATTCAAAATCAATAAAACTGTGAACAAACAAAACAAAAACAATCAACACCACTCCAAACCCAGCTATTCACCACCAAAACCCTACATAAAAAACTAGATAGAAGTGCCAACATCAAATCCTTACCACAGATGCTGCCCGCGTTCAATCTAACTTCAGCTCCATACCGCTCTTCATGCACTGAAAGCTGTAACTACCTTACTGAACAAAAACGCCACGCATGTGAAATACAAACCAAGACTCCATCTTTAAAGCCCCCGAGAACGTTCAATACAACAGCGCCTACCTATCCAAGACTCATACGTCACTCACACCAAAACAAATGGCATCAAAAAGAACTTATTCCCACTTTCACCTTCTCAACCACATTTCAATCAAGGGGAAAAGTACCCTCTACATTAATATAGGGCTATAAAACTAAAGAAAACAAAAAGAAAAAGAAAAAACCTTACCACTATACATATCCGCTTCTCGCTCAACACATTCCTTACTCTATAACAAAATATCATACCGGACACCATCTAGAAAACTATGATAAAATATATCTAATTAAAAACATGCCGACCATTCTATACTGTTATTCAAACCCATCGGGGAAAGGGTGTTCAATCGATAAATGAATCTCTGCTCATTCTTAGTTAATACTTGATCAAGAGTCCTACCCTATCTCCCCTTAGCCACCTGATCAATGCACAAACAGCGCAGTTCCTCAAATAAATGACCCTGTTGTACACAATGCAGAACAATGGGAGCCTCCAAAATCTTGTGATTCAGGCGGCTCCGATTTTCTTTCATGCGTGTGCGAAATGGACGCGTTGTCTTTCCTATATAACACAAACTGCATGGACATAATATAGTGTAAATTACATTACTCGAACCGCAAGTGGTCTTATGTTTCAACCTAACAATTACCCCCTGATATTCAAAGTCCATAGCGGTGATTGTAATCGCGCAAATGTCACACGCTCCACAACTCGCATGTCCCACCTCCAGAATGGGCCGAGACCCTTCCAAAACAGGTGGCAACTCTGCAGGACTCAACCATTCCTTTAAATTACGATCCCTTTGCCAGACACACCTTACCATTTTTCCAGCTAACCCCGGTACTGCCGCCAAAATGTTACTATGTTTTTTAAGGACTTTTTGAATCCCATTGCTGAGCGGGGAATATTTTGTAATTAAATTTATATTATCACCGTCCAGGTCAACTGCCCTGCGAGAAGGTTTCATTTCTAACAGGGCAGCTCTATGGTTAAACAACGCCCTTGAATAAGCTCGTTTAACCATAGGGCCTGGGTACCCTCTCTGTACAAAACTGTTATACAGCTCTTTTGATTTACTTATAAAGTCTGCCTTATCTGAACAATTACGCCTAAATCGCAGAAACTGAGAGAACGAAAGCCCTTCCTTCAAACGTCTGGGATGCATGCTCCCAAAATGAAGAAAAGTAACTCTATCTGTGGGCTTTTTGAATATTGTTGTTGACCAGCTGTTCAGTCCCCTCTCGATACTAACATCAAGATAAGTAACGGGAATTTCATTTTCTCAATATTAAAGCTCCCACTACGGCCAAATTTTATCTTGTCCCTAAAATTCATAAAAATCCATTGAAACCCCCTGGTAGACCGATAGTGTCCACTCGGGGCAGTGTCTTGGAGCCATTATCCACTTTGTGGATTCCTTTTTGCGCCCTTTACTGGTGACAGTTCCATCATATTTGAAGGACACTACCCATTTTTTGAATGTAATGAAGGATGCTCATGGGTGGTCAAGCCAGCAAGATGTTATCTTAGTCACGCTTGATGTGGTTTCATTATACACGAGCATCCCACAGGGGCTGCTTTAGAGATAGTGGGATGGGTGTTGAGCCAGCGAAGGGATGTGTCCGAGGTTAAGCGAGATTTCCTCATCAGTCTAGCCAGGTTAGCAATTTTCCACAATTATTTTGTGTTCCAGGGAGTTCTATACCAGCAGATCTCTTGTGTAGCAATGGGCGCTACATGTGCCCCGTCTATTGCTAATTTTTACATGGGGTTCTTTGAACAGCAGTGGGTGATTCCTTCAGCTTATACCTCCCACATTTTGTTGTGGAAGAGGTATATTGATGATATTTTCTGTTTATGGAAGGGAACAGAGGAATCCCTACAGATACTTTTAGAGTGGAACAGCTGGTCAACAACAATATTCAAAAAGCCCACAGATAGGGTAATTGTTCAGATAAGGCAGACTTTAAAAGTAAATCAAAAGAGCTGTATAACAGTTTTGTACAGAGAGGGTACCGGCCCTATGGTTAAACGAGCTTATTCAAGGGCGTTGTTTAACCATAGAGCTGCCCTGTTAGAAATGAAACCTTCTCGTAGGGCAGTTGACCTGGATGGTGATAATATAAATTTAATTACAAAATATTCCCCGCTCAGCAATGGGATTCAAAAAGTCCTTAAAAAACATAGTAACATTTTGGCGGCAGTACCGGGGTTAGCTGGAAAAATGGTAAGGTGTGTCTGGCAAAAGGATCGTAATTTAAAGGAATGGTTGAGTCCTGCAGAGTTGCCACCTGTTTTGGAAGGGTCCCGGCCCGTTCTGGAGGTGGGACATGCGAGTTGTGGAGCGTGTGACATTTGCGCGATTACAATCACCGCTATGGACTTTGAATATCAGGGGGTAATTGTTAGGTTGAAACATAAGACCACTTGCGGTTTGAGTAATGTAATTTATGCTATATTATGTCCATGCGGTTTGTGTTATATAGGAAAGACAACGCGTCCATTTCGCACACGCATGAGAGAACATCGGAGCCGCCTGAATCGCAAGATTTTGGAGGCTCCCATTGTTCTGCATTGTGTACAACAGGGTCATTTATTTGAGGAACTGCGCTGTTTGTGCATTGATCAGGTGGCTAAGGGGAGATAGGGTAGGACTCTTGATCAAGTATTAACTAAGAATGAGCAGAGATTCATTTATCGATTGAACACCCTTTCCCCGATGGGTTTAAATAACAGTATAGAATGGTCGGCATGTTTTTAATTAGATATATTTTATCATAGTTTTCTAGATGGTGTCCGGTATGATATTTTGTTATAGAGTAAGGAATGTGTTGAGCGAGAAGTGGATATGTATAGTGGTAAGGTTTTTTCTTTTTCTTTTTGTTTTCTTTAGTTTTATAGCCCTAAATTAATGTAGAAGGTACTTTTCCTCTTGATTGAAATGTGGTTGAGAAGGTGAAAGTGGGAGGGAGTTCTTTTTGATGCCATTTGTTTTGGTGTGAGTGACGTATGAGTCTTGGATAGGTAGGCGCTGTTGTATTGAACGTTCTCGAGGGCTTTAAAGATGGAGTCTTGGCTTGTATTTCGCATGCGCGACATTTTTGTTCAGTAAGGCAGTTACAGCTTTCAGTGCATGAAGAGCGGTATGGAGCTGAAGTTAGATTGAACGCGGGCAGCATCTGTGGTAAGGATTTGATGTTGGCACTTCTATCTAGTTTTTTATGTAGGGGTTTGATGGTGAATAGCTGGGTTTGGAGTGGTGTTGATTGTTTTTGTTTTGTTTGTTCACAGTTTTATTGATTTTGAATGATCCCCTGAAGAAACCATTCGTGTGAAACGTCTCGTTGGTACCGGGGAATGGATGTTGGGATCAATGAACAGTATAGTGGCATCTAGTCTTGCAAGATAAGTTTACTCATCTTACGAGATAAGTTTACAGTAACCATTAGTTCATATTTGAAAAATTGAAGACTAGTTGCCTGATTTATGATTATTTTTGAGGTCGTTGATGTGACAAAGCACTTTGCTGCAGATTGACGTAAGTCTGAGCGGCAGTGCTCTTTTTAACTGAGACCTCTGTAGTCATCTCTGATCCTCGCAGTGGTAAAGGTGAACGACTTTCGTTTTTTTGGATTATAATTTTGATCGTTCAAAAATAAGAGGCCAATAATAAAATTTTATATGGGCAATATATACATTTTAAAATAAAAGAAATTAAATTTATACATGAAGTCCAGTGGATATGCAAATGAGGTCCCGCAATGAGTCTCCGCACATGGCCCTCCATCACTCTTGAACCACCCCTGATTACTGCTAGCGAGTACCAGCACCAAGGGGACTTAATGAGGTGAGGGAGAATGTGGGTTAGGGCTTTTGGAGGGAGGCCTGTTCAGGGGTATGAGGGTCTTGGAGAGGGCTTGCATTGTTAGGTTACTTTCCAGGGGTTTTTGAAAGTTGGGATGTGCCTGAGGGTGGCTCAGAGCGGGGGGGGGGGGGGGGTGCTCAGATCGAGGAGCATTTGATCAGTAGTGGTTGGGATAGGGATTTTAGGGGGCCCAGAATATCATAGCTGCTGCCACTATCTTCTTGCCACACTCCTGTGGCACCAAGCCCATGTTCCCTGCCTTGGCTGGTAGCACAGGTACTCCCTGTACACTAAATACAGGGCAGATGCTTAGTATGCCCCCTGAATTTAGCATACAAGTTTTGCACTTTCTGCACATTAACTTTTGCAGTTAAGGTGCCGTAAGTAGGGGTGTGCAGGAAAAAAATATCATTTAGGGGTATGTTTACTAAACCGTCTTTATGTGCGCTCTGTGACGTTATCGCGCGATAAGGTACCTTATCACGCGATAAGGTACCTTATCACGCGATAATGGCGCTTTATCGGGCGCAGAGGTACCTTAGAGCG
The DNA here is from genome assembly GCA_033557465.1 of Ichthyophis bannanicus. Lineage (NCBI taxonomy): Eukaryota > Metazoa > Chordata > Amphibia > Gymnophiona > Ichthyophiidae > Ichthyophis > Ichthyophis bannanicus. Next base: position 190,178,255 of record CM066038.1, on the reverse strand, counting down.
CGATAATGTGCGCAGCGGCGCAAACGAGCGCTGAAGGCAGAGAAAGGCTCCCGGAGGGCGGAGGAAGGCTCCCCAGGGGCAGAGAGAAGGGGTCAATGGGTGGAGAGTGGGAGGGGAGAGGCTCCCCGCACACTAACAATGTGAAATCCGAGGCTGAAAACTAACGCCAGTGAAACCCTGGCGTTAGAGCTTTCCTAACCAGGGCTCTACAGATCAACAAACAGTAAGGATTTGAGGGTTTGTTTGTTTGTTTTTATTATATTACATTGCTAGCTCTCTGACTGGGAGCTCTTAAAAGGGTTTATTGTATATTTTTTAAAGCAAGGTTACTTTCTTTTTGGTGCTTTAGAGGACCTTTCCTTGAGCACAGTAGGTTGCTGAACTCTAGTAACCTCCTCAGGTTTAGAAACTGCTAATACCTAATCAGGTGTTAGTTCCCTCTCTACCCACCCCGACTCCCACACACCCCTAGTGAGCAGTCTTGCTTTATAGGGCACCTTCCCCTTTAACAAATCACAGAGAATTGGACCAGCACATTTTGAATATAATTAAAGAGATTTGGATCACGTGAACACATGAGCGTGTGAGGACGTGTCCTCAGAGCGCTCCCGGACCGTCGCCTTAAACCGGCAAGCAAACTGCGGTAATTGAGAGCGAGTGTGGTGCTTAGTGGGGGAGAGGTGACCCGGTGGCACACCGCGATCGGAGAGCCCCACGCCGGCGAGAAAGAAGCTTTTACCAAATGCGGGCTGCGGCAAAGAGAGAGAAGGACAAAGCACATGGGACCCGCGAATCCAAAATGGCGTCCACCACGCGGCTCGGAGTGAGTGCGAACTCCCCGGGATCCTCTCCAGGTTCCAGCAACGGTGAGCCGGGGGTGGCAGATCTCGCGCACGAGGTTGCTAAATTATTGGCGCCTCAATTTGACTCCATCCTACAGAAGCTGGATTCGATGGCGGAGGCATATGGGGAGTTGACCCGGAGGGTGGAGGAGACAGAACACCGCATCACGGCGCTGGAGGAGGGCGAGGGGGCGCGGGATTCTGCTATCACCCGCCACGAGAAGGAGCTTGCAGCGGTGCTCGAGAAACTGGATGATCTCGAGAATAGATCGCGCCGCAACAATTTGAGGCTGGTAGGAGTGCCTGAGACGTGGTCTGACCATCAACTTGCTGGACTTTTTGAGACCTGGCTACCAAAAGAGCTGGGGCTGGCGGATTTGGTGGGCAGTGTCATCGTGGAGCGGGCACACCGTTTAGGCCCGAAACGGGGCCCTGATGAGCGGCCGCGACCGATACTGGCCAAGTTATTAAACTTCCAACACAAAATGGCCCTGCTCCAGGCATACAGAAAAAAGCGCGTTTTGCAGTTGGACAACAGATCCATTCTCATGTTCCAGGACTATTCTGCCGCTTTAGCGGCTAAGCGCAAGGAATTTTCCCCTTTATGTGGCCAGCTGGTGAAAGCCGGGATTCGGTTTGCACTTGTTTACCCTGCTGTGCTGCGAGTTTACCATGAGGGGAAGGCCCATGTGTTTGCTCATGCACCGGCGGCGAGAACTTTCGTGACATCAGTCATGGGGCCCGGGAAGGGACCTGAAGTGGACTCTGGCTCCTGATCGGGGCATTTGGATGTTAGTCCATGGTTGTGTGGACCCTTTATTACCTGGACTGGTTCTGTGTGTCTAGTGTGGTGGAGGTGATATTATTGTCATTAATATTACTATTCTCATTCTTCTTACTGATCATATGATTAATAAGGTTACTATTACTGTTGTTTTACTGTTAGAGGTTCTCATAGGCAGCTTCTGGGAGGATGGGTACAGCCTCGAGGATCCCTCCTCATGTTCTATCTGCCACGTGGTTCTTTAAGATGAGCCTACATTAGTTAATGCCCTGAGGGGTACTGTGGCACGCTTAGTCTCCACATGAGCTCTTTGTTGGAGGTGGCATGGAGGGGTGGCGGTCCAGAAGTGTGGTCTGTGATTCTCAGTTTGGGCTTTATGGTAGCGTTTTTTAGAGGGAGGGGGGGGATGGGATGGGGGATGTTTTCTGGAGGAGACAAGGGGGAGATTCTTGCAGCGATCTGAGGTGGGGGTGGGAGGGGGGAGCGGGGGGGGAGGGTGGAGGAGGGGGGGGGAGGGAGGGGGGGCTGGGGTGGGGGAGGGGTGGAAGTGGAGGAGGGAGCGGTCACGGGTGGGGGATGGTACTTATTTGCACATTCTGTACACAGCATGGAAGGTCCGCAGCACTGGGCGGCTTGGATTATAGCCCGGGAGATGAGGCTGGGCATCTCTGGGCGGTTCTTTGGATGTTGTATCTGCTGGGTTTCTTGGAATTGGAGCTATGCCAGAGATTAAGATAATTTCTTGGAATGTCGGGGGCATAGGCTCTCCGATTAAGCGCACTAAGATCCTACAGGGGCTGAAGAGAAAGGGAGCGCATATTGCCCTGCTGCAAGAGACCCACTTGAGTGATATAGAACATCAGAAGCTGAAACGGGACTGGGTAACTGTCTCATATGGTGCTTCCTCTGGTACCAAGAAGGCAGGGGTGGCGGTATTAGTCAGACGAGGGGTGCCCTTGGACGTGCATACGGTACAAGCCGATCCCTCTGGTCGCTATCTCTTGCTGCAGGGCACGCTCTATGCTGAACCACTCTGGATATTGAATGTTTATGCACCAAATGTATATGACCATGCTTTCTTTACTAAACTGTTGGGGCTGTTACAAGGTGCTGGTCGGGCTAAGATCGTAGTGGCGGGGGATTTTAATTGTACACTGGACCCGACCTATGATAAATCCCACCATAAAGGGGAGGGAGCCTGGACCCGTAAGGGAGTTAGTTTTCTTTGTCGACAGGGAGCCCTTGTAGATGTATGGCGCATGCTACACCCTGGAGTGCGGGAATATACGCATCAGTCGAGAGCCCACCTGACATGGTCTCGCATAGATTCTATTCTGGTCAGTGAAGGGGGAGTCCCGAGAGTTTACGGGCGGAGATAGAACCGATAATGATCTCGGACCACGGGATGGTTTGGATAACCTGGGACTGCCAAGGGACAAACCGAACGGGGTGGCGGTTCCCAGTACACCTGTGGGAGGATGAAGACTTCCGTGGTTATCTTCAGCAGCAGTGGGAGGACTATGTTTATTTTAATGACACCCCGCAATGCTCTCCGCTGCTGTTCTGGGAGGCCAGCAAGGCTGTGATGCGGGGGGCGATCATCTCCTATACCGCAAGGCGCCGCCGCCACTTAGATCGGAGTGTGTTAGTGTTGGAGCGTGACCTACGAGAGCTGCAGCGCAGGTTGGGGGGGCGCCGAGATGCTGCTACCCAGAGGGAATATGTGCAGGTGCAAACAGCGCTGAACGAATTGCTTCAGCAGAGAGCTGCGCTTTCGCTGCATTATTACAAACACCGTCTCCACTTGTTCGGTAATAGATCTGGCAGACTACTAGCGAGACTCATTCGGGACCCTGAGGGGACTCGCTTTATCCCTGTGCTACGAGATGATGGGGGTACCTTGCATCATAGGCCTGCGGAGATTGTGCGGATTTTTCGGGCCTTTTACCAGACATTATACAGTGAAGAGGAGCGAGACTACGACCAAGGGGTTGATTTCCTGCGCCGCTTAACTCTGCCGCAGATCCCGGCGGCAGCTTTAGAACAGCTTAATGCGCCATTGACAGTGGCAGAGCTTGTTACTGGTATTAAGCGGGGGAAGTCACACAAAGCTCCTGGACCAGATGGTTTCAGTATGGAATACTATAAAATCTTGGCCTCGAGTTTGGCCCCCTCCATGGTGGTGATGTTTGAGGAGGTGCGGGCCGCTGGTATTTTTCCTCGGGATATGCGCTGTGCAGACATTACCGTGCTTCCCAAGCCGGGGAAGGACCCGGTAGATCCTGCCTCCTATAGACCAATTTCCCTTATTAATTGCGACTTAAAATTGCTGGCTTCTGTGCTGGCAAATAGGCTTGCCCCTCTATTGCCATCTCTCATTAATGAGCGGCAAGTGGGCTTTGTGCAGGGCCGAGATGCTTCTCGGAATATCACAAACATCCTTTTGGGTATGGACAAGTGTCTGCAGAGTAATGAGGCGCTACTGCTTGTCAGTCTGGATGCTGAGAAGGCGTTTGACCGGGTGGCTTGGCCCTATCTGTGGGATGCTCTCTCGGCCTTTGGATTGCAGGGGGACTTTCTTTGCTGGTTACGAGTGTTATATGCACAACCCATGGCACGTGTGGGCTCTAATGGCACTTATTCAGACTCCTTTGTGCTAGAGCGGGGAACCCGGCAGGGCTGCCCCCTTTCCCCCTTGCTTTTTATACTCGCGTTAGAGCCACTATTGCGAGCTCTACAGGCAGACTCTGCGATTACTGGGATTCGCATGGGTAGGGAGGAATTAAAAGTATGTGCCTTTGCTGATGATATGTTGCTATGCCTCACCAATTTACCTTTCTCATTGGACACCGCGCTTGGCTTGATACAGGACTATGGCCGCTTTTCTGGCCTAAAAATTAACACCACGAAGTCAGTTGTTTTAGATGTTGGGGATAGGGTTCGCCCCAGATGGGCAGGGACCTTTCCGCTGATGTGGGCGGATGGTCAGATCAAGTATTTGGGCATACAGGTACCTGCTCGACCTACGGACCTATATCGCGCTAATATACCTGGATTGCTCTCCAGAAGTGTAAAGACTCTGGCGAGCTGGCGTGACTTGCCCTTGTCCCTAAGAGGGCGAATTGCGTTGTTTACCATGGTAGAGTTTCCCAAGTGGATCTATATTCTCCGTATGCTCCCGATCTGGATTCTAGATAAAGACTGGCGGCGCCTGGAACGCTGCCTTCGTACATTCTTATGGGGGGGGCGTAGGGCTCGCATACCCTTGAGTGCATTAATGAGTAGAGGGGAGGAGGGGGGTCTGGAGCTGCCCTCGTTGCGCAATTACAATATACGCTACCTAGCTAAGCACATCAGAACATTGGTGGAGGGCTCCGGTGAGGAGGCCATGGCTTGGCCTCTGACGGAAGTGTGGGCCCCATACCACCCTCTCTACCTCCTACATGTCGACCAATTCCCTGCGAAGCTCCGCTGTGGTGTGGGGGGGGGATACTTGGAGGCGCTGCGCTCCGCCTGGAGGGCACTATGCTTGAGGTTTGATTGGGATAGGCGGCGGTCTCCTCTGTTGCCCTTGGTGGGCAATCCTGCCTTTGGTCCGGGCTTTGCTCCACGTAGTGTGTTCTCCGCATGGGCTGGGAAAGGGTTGGTGTGTCTTGGCGATCTCTATACGCAAGATGCTGGGGTTTTGGACAGCTTTCAGCAAGTGCAGCGCAGGTTCCATCTCAGATCCCAAGACTTTTATGGATACCTGCAGGTGAGACACTATCTCACTTCTGAAGATACCTGCACGAGGGGGTGGTCGGCCTCTAGACACCCCCGTATCATTTTGGAACAGTTGGAAGATCGACTTCCAGGGGCGGAGGTCTATCGCCGAGTCCTTCGACCCTTAGGGGGTGAAGGGTTCCTCCTGGATCTCGCACGTAGGTGGCGGGGTGACGGAGTGGAGGAAGCGACGTCTGCGATGTTGCAGGTGGCTTTTGAGCGGATAGCGAAAGGCCCGAGATGGGTGTATCTGCAGGAAATGCAATATAAATTCTTATGGCGTGCCTATACTAGCGATAGCTGGGCCTCACTGGTTGGGCTCCGAGCCAATGCTGTGTGCGTGTGGTGTGATAACGCCGTTGGGACCTTAACCCATAAATTTTGGGGCTGCCCGAGGGTGCGTGCTCTCTGGATGCGTGTATGCGCTAAGCTACAGGGGTGGACGGGGTCCAGCTGCGCCATACAGAGGGAGGTCTGCTTATTCCACAATTGGGCACTGGGCTTTGATCAGGTCCCGTATTGGCATAGAGAGCTTTTTGAGCGGGGTTTTCTGCTGATCAAGCGAGTGCTGTTAAGCCGTTGGATCTCTACCTCACCCCCTTTTTTGGGGCTGTGGGAGCAGTCTATGCTGGACCTGATGAGTATGGAAAAAGTGACAGCCCAGCGTCAAGGGGGTAAACGTTGGGAAGAATTTTTAGACCTATGGTCGCCTATGCTCTCGCATCTGTCGCCAAAGGGGCGCGGCGCCATACTTAATGTTTAAGGTCTCGAGATTAGGGTTCTAGGCGGGTGGGGGGCCCCTTTTGTTTTGTTTCAGGAACTTTGGCCACAGCGGTACTGGCAGCCGACCGGTGCTAATTTGCTGTATTTTACGCTGCTGTAGTACATATGTTATTTGTTGAGGGGAAGTTTACATCCGTGCTGGGGGGTGGGGGGGGGGAAAAGGATGGGTTTGTTGTCTGTATACAAGGTTTGTATGCTGCATGTCTCCTCTTGGGGTGTCTCGCTGATGGCACTCCTTCTTAGAACGGACGGACGTTGGCTGGGGGTAGGGGATACTCGGCGATGACATGTCTGGCGACTTCTTTTTGTTGCATTGTTGTATTCTATGTTGTGTGCAAAACTTAATAAAAATGATATGACCTAAAGAGATTTAACTGCTTTTTCTCTGAAAGGACAGCTGCGAAACCGGCTGGTACTTGGTAGATCTCTCTCTTTTGCTTTAACAGATACCTAAGCTCCACGAACAGAACAATGGCTGGGAAAAATCGTATTGCTAAAGCTGTTGCCCCCGTTGCAGCTTCTGCCTCGGTCCAGACAGAGGTCCTAATGCCAGCTGAAGGACCAGTTCCATGTGCAGGGTGCCTGCATGCTGAAGCTCTGAGGAAACAAGTGGAGGAACTCAGAGAGGAGGTGGCGAGGCTGAGGAGCATTCAAGACAGTGAGAAGTACATTGATGAGATGCTTCTTGCAGCAACCAAGCTCTCCAGCACAGGAGAAGATGGGTGCCAACAGAATGTCGATGGTTGGACACAAGTCACCAGGGCCTGCAAAATCACCAATCCAACTTCTCCAGCACTTGAAATGAAGAACCATTATTCAGCCCTGGAAGTGGAGGAGGTGAAAGCATCCCTGGAAAGGGAAGAACCAGAGTTCAAGTACCCCAAAGTTGCAGAATCAGTGACCAGAAGGAAACGAAGGGTAGTGGTGGTTGGAGACTTTCTTCTGAGGGGTACTGAGGCGTCCATCTGCCGACCAGACTTGATGTCCAGAGAGGTATGCTGTCTGCCTGGTGCTAAAATCCAAGATGTTACGGAGAGTTTGCCGAGACTCATCAAGCCCACTGACTATTACCCAATGTTGCTAATCCATGTTGGAACAAATGATACTGCCAGGTATACCTCGGAATGTATCAAAAGTGACTTCATGGCTCTGGGACAGAGGGTGAAGCAGTTAGGTGCACAGGTGGTGTTCTCTTCAATCCTCCCTGTTGAGGGTAAAGGTCAAGGCAGAGAGGCTCGCATCCTGGAGATGAATGCATGGCTGCGTGGATGGTGTCATCGAGAGCATTTTGGTTTCCTAGACCATGGGATGCTGTTCCAAGGGTTGCAGAGCAGAGATGGCATCCATCTGTCCAAGAAAGGTCAACGCATCTTCGGTAGTAGACTGGCTAATCTACTGAAGAGGGCTTTAAACTAGATTCATTGGGGATAGGTGAAGAAAGCCCCCAGGTAGGTGATACATTAAATACCTTTATGGAAATGGGTAACAGGGGTAACATATGGAAAGCAGTGTGTATAAATGCTCGTAGCATGGGAAATAAGATCCCTGATGTTGAAGCTTTGGTGGGAGTGGCTGACTTGGATTTAGTGGCAGTTACAGAAACATGGTTCACAGAAAACCATGACTGGGATGTAACTATACCTGGCTATACTTTATTCAGAAAGGACAGGGTAGGAAGAAGGGGAGGAGGAGTGGCACTATATGTAAAAAACTACTATTAAAGCTTTGGAATTACAGAGCTTAAAAGGGAGAGAGGAGGCATTGTGGGTTAAACTAGAAAGAGAGAAAGAGAAATCTATTTGCATTGGTGTGATATACAGACCTCCCTCACAAGAGGAAGAGGTGGACAGAGAGTTAATTGAAGACATACGCAGCATTGCTAGGAAAGGGGAAGTGCTACTGATAGGGGATTTCAATATGCCAGATGTTGATTGGCACATTCCTGCTGCAGTATCATCTAGAAGTAAGGAGATCCTGGATTCTCTACAGGGAGAACTATTCAGGCAATTGGTAACAGACCCCACACGTGAAGGGGCCATACTGGACTTGGTGCTTACCAATGGTGAAAGTGTTTCTGATGTTGTAGTGGGAGATCATTTTGTATCCAGTGATCACCAGATGGTGTGGTTCAGTAATAGGACTAGGGCTGTTAGAATCCATTCCAAGGTGAGGATCTTAGACTTTAGGAAGACTAACTTTGCGAAGATGGGCCAATACCTCAGGGAGTCATTAGTGGGATGGGAACAGCTGGGGGATGTAGAAAAACAGTGGGCAAAACTGAAAGGGGGTATTTTAAGGGCAACCAACCTTTTTGTTAAAATGGTAAATAAAGGCAAAAGGAAAAGGAGACCGCTATGGTTTTCGAAGGCAGTAGCTGAAAAAGTGAAGAAAAAGAGGGAGGCCTTCATGAAATACAAGAGATCACAGAGAGAGGAAGACAGGCATCTGTATTTGGAAAAACTTAGAGAAGCTAGCAAAGTAGTCAAGAAGGCAAAGATTCAAAAGGAGGAGGAAATAGCCAATGCAATAAAATGGGGGGATAAGACATTTTTCAGATATATTAGTGAGAAGAGGAAGGGCAAAAGTGGTACTGTCAGATTCAAGGGTGCAGGGGGGGATTATGTAGAAGCTGATAAGGATAAAGAGGAATTGCTTAACAAATATTTTTGTTCTGTGTTCACAGATGAAGAACCAGGAGCAGGACCTCAGAAAACACCCACAAATAGCAACAGAAGCGAGGGACATCTTGAACAATTTTCAGAAGACTGTGTTCATGAGAAACTAGCTCAACTTAAAGTAGACAAAGCGATGGGACCGGATGGGATACACCCTAGAATACTGAGGGAACTTGGGGACATTCTAGCAACTCCACTGACTGACCTTTTCAATGCCTCGTTGGAGTCGGGAGTGGTGCCAAAGGACTGCAGAGAGGCTCATGTGGTGCCTTTACACAAAAGCGGAAGTAAGGATGTGGTTGAAAACTACAGGCCGGTTAGTTTAACTTCGGTGGTGAGTAAATTATTGGAAACGCTGCTGAAAGAGAAAATAGTGAGGTTTCTGGAGTCCAGCGGATTACAGGATCCGAGGCAGCATGGATTCACCAGAGGCAGGTCTTGTCAGACAAATCTGATTGATTTCTTTGACTGGGTGACCAGGGAGTTGGACCGAGGGAGAGCTCTAGATGTGGTGTATTTAGATTTCAGTAAAGTCTTTGACACTGTTCCCCACAGGCGACTTATAAACAGACTGAGCACCCTAGGGATGGACCCTAAAGTTACTGCTTGGGGTAGAAATTGGTTGGGTGGGAGGCGACAAAGAGTACAAGTAAATGGAGCTCACTCTGAGGAGAAGGATGTTACCAGTGGTGTGCCCCAGGGATCTGCCCTTGTTCCGATTCTTTTTAACATCTTTGTTAGTGATATAGCGGAAGGGCTGTCGGGTAAGGTTTGCCTCTTTGCAGATGATACCAAAATCTGCAATAGAGTAGACACCCAGGAAGGTGTAGATAACATGAGGAGGGATCTAGCTAAGCTTGAAGAATGGTCTAGAATTTGGCAGCTGGGATTTAATGTTAAAAAATGTAAGGTCATGCATTTGGGCTGCAGCAATCCAAGGGAGCAATACAGTATAGGAAGTGAAGTACTTTTGTCCACTAAAGAAGAGCGGGACCTAGGTGTGGTTGTGTCTGATGATCTTAAAGTAGCTAAACAGGTAGAAAAGGCGACGGCAAAAGCTAGAAGGATGCTTGGGTGCATACGGAGAGGAATGGCTAGCAGAAAAAAGGAGGTGATAATGCCTCTGTATAAGTCTTTGGTGCGACCTCATTTGGAGTATAGTGTGCAATTCTGGAGACCGCACCTTCAAAAGGATGTGAACAGGATGGAGTCGGTGCAGAGGGTGGCTACTAAAATGATTAGTGGGCTTCATTATAAAGCATATGAGGACAGACTTAAGGATCTTAATATGTACACCTTAGAGGAAAGGCGGGATAGAGATGATATGATTGAGATGTTTAAATACCTCCGTGGCATAAATGTTCAGGGAGAGAGCCTCTTTCAATTGAAAGTAAGTTCTGCTATGAGGGGACATGGGATGAGGGTGAAGGGAGATAGATTCAGGAGTGATATGCGGACATATTTCTTTACGGAAAGAGTAGTGGATCCGTGGAATAGTCTCCCAGTGGAAGTGGTAGAGATGAGGACAGTAACTGAATTCAAAAAAGCATGGGACCAACACAGAGGATCTCTAAAGATAAAAAGTGGACTGTTGTAGTTGTTGATATGGAAGGATAGACTAGATAGGCCATGTGGTCTTTTTCTGTCATCATGTTTCTATGTTTCTGTGTTTCTATGTTTCTATGTAAAGGGAAGAGAAACCATTTCTGTCAGCAATGTACAGCAAAACCAGGGAAACCTACAAAAAGTGATAAGTGTGATACATGTGCAAGGAACAAAAGGGCAAATAAACAGTGAAAATGAACAGAAGAAAATGGAAAAATAAAATAACCAAGCTGGGCAATAGTGATCTCAATGGGAAACATAAAAAAACACTCCCAAAAAGCACCAAAAAAAGGTTATGAATTCTGGAAGGGTCCATGCTCCTTCCCCATATAAGGTGAATGAGCCCACAGTGAAATTGCGCTGTGCAGGGTTTTCCTCTCCATCGGACAGGTTTCCTATGGCATACACATGTGCGGCAACAGCAGGGCGGGCATGTCGGAACGGCCAACTGGACAGATGCTTGAAAATGGGATACAGAGGGCTGCAGGCGGCACATGCTGTGGTGCAGCTGGGGCACAGTGTGGACTAGGCAGATGCCTAGGTGGCACCTAGGAATGCTGAAACTGTACAGCAGCCAGACAGCAACTGATGAGGGCCCAACATGGGCACGAGTGTGTTTATCACAGTGTCACAGGGGATAGTGTCCAGCAGGTACCTCCAAGGGCACAGAACATTGGCAGGCGGTGTTGGGGGGGAAGCATGGACATCTATGCAGGCACCCCTACCCCAGAACACACACCATAGGCAGCCGCCTACCTGCGCACTGGATGGCCTGAGACTGCGCACCACCAGCACCACCAGCAGAAGGGCATGTCAGCATGGTGGCAGAGGGGTACTGGTGGTGGAGGGGAACAGTGGCAGCTGCCCAGAGCAGACCATGGCCTAGCCCTGTGTAGGTGGGTGCCATGCACTGCAACAGATAGGCCCTGCCGGATAAACAGTCATGGTATCACCAGGGAATGCACTGTCCCTGTGGCAACACGGTGGTGCAGTGCACACAACCAGTGTGTTTAGAGGCAGAAGGTTACAGGTTCAAGTTCCAGCTGTGGTTCCTACCAACCCAGTCCCCACATTTTACCCACTACTAAAATGTGCTAATACAGACAGAACCTTTATTGCAGATGACGTAAACATGCCCAAAACACCTACATTTTACCCTACAGAGCACAGACACCATAAACAGGCGCATTACCTAGAGCAGAGTCTCCCAAATGCAGTCCTGGAGGGCCAAACACCATTCAGGTTCCATGCTGCCTCTAATAAAGATGCCTGTGCTGCATTTCTATGTGCTGCCCCCATGGTATGCAGATGTATCTCATGCATATTCATGAGGGACAGCATGAAAACCCGAACAGTGTTTGGCACACCAGGACTGGAGTTGGGAACCTCTGCCATAAAGCAGCAGCCAACAGGGGCAGACACACCCGCACCCACAGGCTCCATTATCCATTGCCTCCTGGAGAGGCAGGACATTGGGCCCTGCGTGCACCTCCCATTACTAGCACTTCCATACCTTAACAATGCCACCCTAAAACTGGGAATACGGTTCACAGCTATCAAAAGGTTGCTATGATTACTGGCAGATAGCAATTCCGAAGTTAAGTACAATTTTCTGATTGAGCTGCATCATGGCAACCTTTCTGATGTCTGTGGAGTGTGCTACAGGTCTTGTGTCTGACAGTGTTTACCACCCTGTGGAGTGACCCCAACAGTATTGCGTACCATAGCCATGCCTGCACTGTGCCCAGTATTGGAGCAGTGGCCAGGGCTGCCAAACACCTCTATAGTTATACAATGCTGGCATAGGTGTGGGAGTATGTGTCTGTCTATCCAGTGTGTGGTGGCTGCAAACACCCTCCACAGCCCACACTGCCAGCACTGTTGCCAGTATTGGCCTGCTAATGTGCATAATGAGGAGCAAGGTACCATGGGTATAGCCCGGACAGGGTGGCCTGGCCAGGATGCATCTGCACAGGGCATAGGGCAATGGCTGGGACATTGCAGTGCCCGGCCACCACCTGCACAGACAGGGTGGCCACAGCATGTCCTGCTGGGAGATCACTCTCACCCTGACTGAGCAGTGACCACGGCATGGCTAGGTTCCCCCATAGTGCTTTATAGTATTTCTCTCATGTAATATTTATGGATTCCCTTTTGGGGCCCAATCACTGACTTATCTGCTTGGTGTGTATGCTGACATCCCAGTTCTGGGTGCATGCATCTCCTCCAGGAACATGCACTATAGACTAGCTAGCAGACTGTCTGCAGCTAGTATGTGTCTTGCTGGAACACCTTGCAGGGTGCAGCAGCTGGAGGCTTGCTGCAGCAGAATATCAGATGGTGGTAGGGTGCAGCTGAGCATTTCCAGGCCTAATGTCTGTCTGCTATTGCTTTATAGATGTGTACAGAGCTGCATTGACTGCCCTGTAGGGTGTCTGTTCCCCAGCAGGTCTGGGGTTGATGGTCCCTTCTACTGCCATCATTGCAGGGAGGTAGAATGTGGCTCTGTTGGTGGGAGACTATGTTTCCCACTCTCAGCCCCAGAGGGTGGGTTGGATGGTGGTGGTACATAATCCGCCTATGGGTCCATAATGGCTAAACCTGACTGAGAAATACAGACGTATCCAAGGTGTGTCTGCAGGGACTACCTATCTCACACACTAGCACTGCTGGGGACCTGCAGCATGGCCTATTTCTGCCTTGGAAGGTGCTGTGGACCTGGTGCTGGGCGCCCCACCTCACCCTCAGGGTGAGCACAGTACCCGCACAATGTGACGGTGTGTAGCTACTCTGTGCCAGTAACACACATGGTCAGTTCCCCCTACCAGGCCGAGGTGCTGTGGGGGTGCATACACCATCTTGTGATCATCTGTAGACTGCTGATTTGCATGTGCAGTGCATCATGGGTATGGGTGGTTAACCCTATCCTGGTGAGCACAGCAGACTGTGTGGTGACGTGCAGTCCTTCTGCAGCCAGCCAGGGTTTTGTTAGCAGCTACAGAGCTGTAGCCCACTGGTTACTTCACTGCCTGTGGAGCAAGAGGTCATGGGTTGAAACCCACAGTGGGGTTATTTGATAGGGCCGTCTGAAGCATTGTCTATTTTTAAAGTACATTAGTGCTGCCAGCAAAAACACCCTCAGAGTACTGTAACCATAAGGTGCCTCAGAAGGCACTTTATAAGGTGCCCTATAGGCCCTATAAAGCGCCTTCTGAGGCACCTTATGGTTACAGTCCATATAAAGTGCCTTATAAGGTGTCCTGTGGAGCACCTTATAGGGTGCCCTATAGGGGACATTATAGGGTGCCGTGGCAGACAGTGCACTTTATAATGTGCCCTATGGAGTGCCTTATAGGGTGCCTTATGTGGCACCTTAGGTTATGGCACGTGAGGGTGTGTTTGCTGGCAACAATAATTAAAATACAAATAAAATGCCTCAAGAAACAATACTTACATGTCAGAGCTGATGCCTCAGCCAGCCTTATGCATTACTCACACTGGGGGATCAAACTCATGACCCCTGTATCATCAGTCAGTGTATTAGCCATTGTGCTTCACCTCTGTTTCTATGTTTGCATGTCTGGGCACCTACTTAAGATTACCGCGTGTTAACGCGCTTAGCTGCGCTTCGCCCGATAATGTGCACAGCAGCGCTCATTATCACATGATAATCCTGTTTTGCTACTTAAGACTGAAACGCCCACTCCTTTTATGGCAGCCTGCACACTATCGCCAGGCGCAGGTTAAGACGGTTTAGTAAACATACCCCTTAGTTTTTCTTTCCTGTGTCATTTGCAGATTTGTTTTGTTTTAATACATTTTAATTTTGTACCATTCTGTTTTTATAAATTTTCATTATAGGACAATTTTGTTAATTAAAGAGATGGCCATCACTGCTGTCCCAATGAAAAACATAGCTGAAAGGTTACTAGAGGTTTCAGGCAAGTAAAACCCCCCAAATACTTTTTTCCTCCCAATTGAAGGCTGGCCTCAAACCAGCGATCTTTGGGTTAGAAAGCAGGCATTTTGCAGGAAGAGTTATTATGTCTCCACTGGGATTGGTTCTAGCCAAGCTGCTCTTAACTACAGTATGTCTTGTATTGCTTGTGATCTTCATTCCTGTTTCCTGACTGATCAAAAGTTTGTCTGGTCTGGAGCTCTAGCTCTGTGCAAAACCCTTTCTGACTTTTTTTGCCTTGTGAATCTATTAATTCCTGCTCTAGACAGAGACTTATTCCGAAGATTTTCCTTTTACTATGTTCTTTTGTCTGAAATTCTGTGAAGCCATGTCTACTATTGGAGACATTTGCCAAGCCTAACCCAGATCCTGGTTGCCCAGTTAGTGATGATCACTAATTTGGATTTTTTAATGTTGTGTTCATATCAAAAACAATATTGAAACATAGAAAATGTTATTGATATTTCCCATGTGGCTTTAAATGAATGCACATTCCTAGAAGTAAGTGCAAAGACTTACTGCACTTTAGTAAAGGGCTCCTATACATACTCTTTTTGGGGTGGCAAGCCAACACCCATCAGGAAACCTAAGGAACAGGATTTCATCACTCTGTTCCTTTCGTTTCCTGTGCTGTAATCTTTTGGTATGGTTCCTTCTTTTCTGCAAAGCCAACACCCATCCCCAGCACTGATCTGGGTTACAAGAGGTTCATGAAAAAATCCTTTATAATACATTTAAATATAACTAAGTTACAATATCGTGAACTCATTGCAGATTTTACAAACCTTCATAATGCAGCAAGAAAGGGCAGTCAACTACCAACCAGGTTAGCTAAATATGGGTATGGAATCTAAATTCCATACCCGTTGCGCTTCACATTCCATATGTCTAGCGTGTTCTAAGCTACCTATATTATTGTCTTTGTTCAAACTGTCCAATTAGTATCTAAACCATGATAATAAGGTAGCATTTATGCTACCCCAGATCCCCAAAGTAACAAGCAATATCACACACTGACTGGCACTTTCTTCATCGAGACCCAATTTACAGCTTTGTTTCTCACAAATGGGAAATAATTATTCAATGGTGCTTCTTGCCCATAGAATCAAAGCTTTCAAATGACAAGGGTCTAAGGATAACGAGCTACTTGTAGTTCTTGCCCGTGGTACTTGGCTCTTGGCAGACACAGTACAAACCCATCATGGTTAACACAGATGCCCTCTAGCCACACTGGCAGCATTAGTTGTACAGCTGAATCTTCCATACTGTTTTTGCATCTTGGCCTATTTTTCTCTGGCCAGCCTTTCCTACAACATTGAGCCTACATATGCACTAACAATATATGTGTGCTATGTTGATCAAAGTGCCCTTGGGAAATAAAAGCAAATGTGAAACTCATTTTTTATTTTCCAGTAAACTTCATAAGCTTTTTTTAGACTCTGTCCTTTGAATGGATTTCTACTTTATCTTGCGTGTGAGAAATGACCTTCTAACCCATGTGTGACAGTTGTTTGGGGGTTTATTAAGTGCCCTGCTCAGTAGCAGTAAAGGGGGCATTACTCATAGTTATTTGTGTGCTACCATAGAAAGCCAAGAAAATTATTTTTATATCTTTGCTTTAACTACAGTATCTCTCTTTCCTGGTCTGTCAATGAAAAGTGGATCATAAAGAAATTTGGAATTTCCATAAATACAGTTTAAGGGGGGCAGTTACTAAAGTGCATTATGAGAATAACACAAGCCATTTTGCCCTTACGGCACCTTAAACAGCAATAACATGATTTATTTTAGCAAAACGCATAATTTGTCATCACACCATATGTAGAATAATAGAGATGCAAATGCATGCAGAACGCCTCATTATTATTCAAATGAATACTTCAGCTTGCGGTAAATCACCACAAGCCTGTTAGTGTTATTTTTCCATCAGGAGCATTGAACTTCTACCACATGACCGGATGCACCAGGTTGTAGTCTTAAAGGGGTGACCTGAAAAGAAGAGATGCAAGGTCTGGAGGTCTCCCTACTCTCAGCTGCAGCTAACAGCAGCTTCCTTGGGCCATCTCGCCATTCCAAATAACTTATGTTTCCACCCCTAAATAGCTCCACCCCTGGACTTCCAATCAAATAATAGCACCCCTCTTGAAGACCCCTCTCCCTTGCCTACCCTTGGGACCTACTTTCAAGATCCCCAATGGTCTAGTGGGTGTCAGGGCATGAGCGAACCACAGTCATGATTTACCACAAGCTGAATCAGAATGAGGTGTTTTGCATGCATTTGCATTCTTTGCATCTCATTATTAGTCTATGCACAGTTTAAAATGGTGCCTGTGACACCCCAGTGGTAGTCTCGCACCTCTTCTTTTCAGGCTGCCTCTTAAAAGACAGCAGTCTGGGGAGCATGGGGAGCAGCCTGGGGAGCATGGGGAGCAGCCTGGAGCATTGAGAGCAGTCTGGAGCAGCCTGGGGAGCATGGGGATCAGCCTGGAGCAGCCTGGGGAGCATGGGGAGCAGCCTGGAGCAGCCTGGGGAGCATGGGGAGCAGCCTGTAGCATGGGGAGCAGCCTGGGGAGCATGGGGAGCAGCCTGGAGCAGCCTGGGGAGCATGGGGAGCAGCCTGGAGTATGGGGAGCATGGGGAGCAGCCTGGAGTATGGGGAGTGCTCCTTGCTGTGAAAAATAATGCCAGCTTTATTTTTCTCTTCGAATAATGCAAACTGTGGTAAATGCATGGTACTGAGCAACTCTCATGGTAAATTAAGCTGCAGCAAAATCCCCCCTGAACTGAATTTTGTGCTCATTTATGGTACCAAAAAGTGAGACTGAGCAAACCTTTCATTGAAATCCTGATTTGGAGCCACAAACATTTCTTTCTAATATACTTGGATAATCAGTCATTTTTGACACAGTTAAAATATAACATTAATTTAATTTTTTAAATCCTAATGGGTTTGAATTGGTTTGGATTTATGTGAACGATCACAATCCTTAACTATCGGAGGACAGTGTGAATCTCTGAGGACTTTACATTGAAATCCAAATATCAGTATTCTCAATCAAACACAAAGACCTGAAGTAGAAGAATGTTAAGACCCGAGTTATGGCCGGGGCATACTGTACTGTATATCTGCTGTTATGTCTCTGTTTCAAAAATGTCTTACTATCCCTTTCCTGTTTCATTATGGCATTCTTTTGCTATGATTATTTTAACTTGTTAATAGCTTTGACACTTGTTGAAAAGTGTTACTGTAAATCTGCAATAAAGATATATACCTTTGCCCAAGCTATGCCACAGATGACTTGGATTAATCCAATTGATGTGACTTGTCTCATTCAAAAATGTTGACAGTCCAAACGCTTCCAAAATAGGCTTGGGGCTTGTTTACAAAGCTGCGGTAGTGGCTTCTGCCGCGGCTCCGATATCGGGCAGAAGCTGCTACCGCGGCTTTGTAAACATGCCCCTTAATCCTGATCTATTCACCCATTTCTTCAGAAGATATGTAACTTTAATATTTCTAGTTTTGGCATAGGAACCAAGGGATCACGTTGAACACTCTCACATGCTGATATTAGCTTGGACATTGAGCAAGAGACCAAGAACGATGTGCTACACTCATAATCTCAAACATTACTTTCTATCCTTCTTAAATACAGTTTGATATATGTAATGCATTATGAATCAATGAGAAAAAGAAGGACCCAATTTTCAGCCCATGGTGGTCATTGGTTTTAAAGCCCCTGGATGCTGCAGGTAAAACTGGGACTGGATATTGTGCACCAGAATCCCTTTTGTAAGAACTTAAGAGATATTTCTTTTCCAAGGCTTTGGATGCACAGTATAACTCTATTTCTGTTTTAAATGTTTTTTGTTAATAAGTGTGTCTGTTTATTTTAAGCTAGTTTTAAATAAAAAAGGAAATACTTTTCAGCAGATTCCCTTCCAGACATTAATTAAAAGACTATTGACTGTGTTAACGCCTTACATCCTTTCTATGATATCAACTATCCTCTGATAGGGCTAAGTTCCCTCATTTTGGAAAGAGGCTAGGATTTATACATTTCTGAAGAAAACAAATTTTGATTTTTTAAATCATTTCCAATTACCGTCCAATTTCCAACCTCCTCCACGTCTCAGAGCGTACTGAAAAAGTATCTCTCCAAAATACATTTTATCCAAAACAGTTGTTAAATGCCTTGAGCTAAAATTGGAAAGGCACTATAAATAAAGAAGAAAGAATACAATCTGGGTTTTGATCTAGATACAGACTGAGACTGCTGGCACAACATTTAGGAGGTAATTTATAAACATTTTTCACATGTAAATGGCTTCTTGTAAGATTAAGACACACATAAAAGTAAGCATGTACACATGGAGCCCAATTCCAGAACATGCACATCTGGCCAGCGGGCATGTCCAAATCGAAAATGAGCCCAATTTAAACGTGATTCTGCAACTGCAGGGATAAACACAACCGTGGTCTTGTAATCGGGGACATAGACGTTTTGGCATGGCACAAACAAAGCACTGTGGAGTATGACAAATGGCTATATGCAGCAAATGGCTTTGTATGTCCCCACGCTCACTGAATTCTGAAAAGATGGACATTTGCGATCCCACCGGTCTCCACTATATACCCGCGAATGAACACGTCTCCCTGTAAAACATGCACCTCCTCTCAATGACAGTGTTGTGCTGATGCAAACTACACATAAATACTGATGACACATTTATTTAGTTTAAATATGTAACCCCAATTAGTAAAACCAAAAACAGTATCCAATATTAAAGGTCACTCACTACTTGCCCATAGTTAACTTCACAGCCATGTTTGAATCATTGACAATTGCCAAAAATTTATTTTTTGTCGGATCATCTGTCGTGAGGATGTTAAACCATACTCAGTTGACAGATCCTCCTTTTATTCAACGTATTTTAAAAAAGGTCCGTATGACCAAAATCACGCTCGAGGCTATAACCAGCCCATAGGACTAGCCCCTGCGTAGAAGAAATGCTTTAAGCAAAAAACAAAGATCTTCACGTTCAGAAATAATCTGTAACCACGGAATGTTCAAAGCATAAAGGTGATAGCACTTAGCTTGAGAGAATGCTGAAGATTGCCACGTCCCGGTGATATCGGCAGAGGTCCCTCCATACAGAACCTTCGTCAAACTTCTTCTGCACTATAGGAACCGGACCGGCCAAATCACATCTTCCAGCAACAGGCCCCCTCTGGCCCTCCACTATCCAACCTTCAGAGACATTCCTGTAGATGTTGGGTATTTCTGCGATACCGACACAACGGATTGGTTAGTTAGCAATGTTTATAGACTTTTATCACTGGGTCAACACAGTGTAAATTCAGGTACAATCTATATCTCCCTTGTCAATAAAGGACTCACAATCTATGTTTTTGTATCTGAGGCAAGAGGGTTAAGTGTCTTGCCCAAGGCCACAGCTGTGGGACTAGAAACCCCAGACCTTCTGGCCAAAGGTTGCTGTGCTCCAGAAGGATTAGAAGCCCTGGCCCTTTGCCCCAACCACTAGGCCACTCTTCCCTCATACATAAATGTTGATGCAAACTAGACTATATACTGTATATATCAGTCTGTTGCATTCACAGATAGTATAAAAGTAGGTAGAAAGGGACATGTTTGTCATGACATACCTTGCATCACAACTTACATAGCAGTAGAAGACATCTTTAGTTATGCTTGCCTTGGCCATCTCCGAAAACAGTCTGTACAATGCTAAGTATGGACCAGAAAAAATCACCATCATCGCTCTCTACAAATGTGCACATTTTTAGAGATAAATGATGATGCTTCTGGGCATGATTAGTGCTGTTTGCACTGTTGCATGCTCTCATTCTGATGGTCCCTTATTAGTGACAGGGATATGTTTTGACATTTAGCTATAGATAACCTGTTCTGATATATTATGACCGATCATATTGGCACCTGGTGACGCTGTGGTCCTATCTACGGTCCAGTTACTGGCCAAGCATTCAAGTCCCCCCAGATTTGTGGATGAGCACCTCCTGTGCAACACTCAAACCACACACACACACACACACACACTCTCTCTCTCTCTCATTTGTTGTCAAAAATAGCATACCTCTGCCAAAACCATGCCCTGCACCTATAAACAACTGCTGCGAAGACATAATGGCATGTTGTCTCAGGACAACACATCTGATCTGCATTTCTCAGCCAAACATAATTCTTCTCCAAGTACCTCACATACCATCCCTACATCTATATTCCCATTTTTCCAAACACTGGAATTGTTAGGAAAGTCTAGAGCAGGGGTTCTCAACCCTGTCCTCGGGACCCACCTAGCCAGTTGGGTTTTCAGGATAACCACAATGAATATGTAGGAGAGAGATTTGCATACACTGCCTCCATTATATGCAAATCTCTCCCATGCATATTCATTGTGGTTATCCTGAAAAGCCGACTGGCTAGGTGGGTCCCGAGGACAGGGTTGAGAACCCCTGGTCTAGAGGGTAATTTTATAATAGGCCATTGTGTGAAGACCTAGTTCAATATTAGGTGCCTATTTCAAGCCTATTTTTATAAAGACTCATGGAGGCATATTTTAGAAAAGACATGGAGAATGGAAATGAGATGCCACGTTTGCGATGTTTACAATTTTACAAGGCATTTGTCGGGCAGCAACGTGGGCATCACTTTCCACTCTTGTCATGCATTACCACTTGGAGGTCCATGCACGGGCAGACATGGCCATTGGCTTAAGGGTTTTGCGAACTGCTATGTCTTCTTCTCGCCCAGTGGAGTTGTAGCTTTGGTACATCTCACTTGTCTGGACTGGTCTAGTAGGATGATATGGAAGGTAACATTTTACTTACAGCTGGTCTGTTTAGGTCTTTTTTTTAAGCATTTTCCTCATTTTCTCAGTCTCCCTTTTGAAAGTTAAAAGGTAGTACTGTGGATTTCCTTGCCGTCTTTCTTCCATTTATTAAATCAAATGCGATCATGCTATGATGATTGCCAAGTGGTCCCAAAACCCATCTCTTGTACCAGATCCTGTGTTTCACTAAGGACTAGGTCAAAAATAGCTTCCCCTCTTGTCTGTTCTTGAACCAGCTGCTCCAAGAAGTAGTCATTTATTTCATCTCCATTGGTCCATTAGATGATAGAGGGGTTAAAGGGACACTAAGAGGCGACAAGGGGATAGCGGAGAGACTGAATGAATTCTTTGCTTCGGTCTTTACTGAGGAAGATGTAAGGATGTTACCCATGACTGAAGTGGCATTTAAAGGTGCGGAAGAATTGAAGGAAATATCGATACATCGGGAAGATGTATTACAACTATTAGATAAACTGATGAGTAGCAAATCACCTGGGCTGGATGGTATACATCTAAGGGTGTTGAAAGAACTGAAATATGAGATTGCAGACCTGCTATTAGTAATCTTTGAACTTTCATTAAAATCATCTGTAATACCTGAAGATTGGAGGATCGCCAATGTAACGCCAGTTTTTAAAAAGGGTTCCAGGGGTGATCCAGGAAACTACAGACCGGTGAGCCTGACGTCAGTACTGGGAAAAATGGTAGAAACCATCATAAAGAACAAAATTACTCAGCATGTAGATAGTCATGGCCTAATGGGAGACAGCCAACATGGCTTTAGACAAGGAAGATCTTGTCCTATTAATCTATGTTTTTTTGAAGGTGTGAATAAACAGGTGGACAAAGGTGAGTCGGTTGATATAGTGTATCTGGACTTTCAGAAAGCCTTTGACAAGGTCCCTCATCAAAGACGCTTTGCAAAACTAAAGAGTTATGGGATTGGAGGCAGTGTACTATTGTGGATCAGGAACTGGTTAAAAGATAGAAAGCAGAGGGTAGGGCTAAATGGCCAATTTTCGCAATGGAGAAAGGTGAATAGTGGTGTACCCCAGGGATCTGTGCTGGGTTCGCTGCTTTTTGACCTATTCATAAATGACCTGGAAAAGGGAATAAGGAGTGAGGTCATCAAATTTGCAGATGACACAAAACTATTTAAAGTTGTTAAAACCCAAGAGGATTGTGGAAAATTGCAAGAGCATCTTGATAAATTGGAAGACTGGGCATCAAAATGGCAGATGAAATTTAATGTGGACAAGTGCAAAGTTATGCACCTAGGGAAGAACAACCCAAACTATGGTTACACTATGCAAGATTCCACATTAGGAACCACCACCCAGGAAAAAGATTTAGGCATCATTGTGGATAACATGTTAAAACCTCGGCCCAGGGTGCAGCGGCGGCCAAGAGAGCAAAAAGAATGCTAGGTATCATAAGGAAAGGAATGGAAAATAAAACAAAAGATATTATAATGCCTCTATATCATTCAATGTTGAGACCGCACCTTGAATATGTGTGCAATTCTGGTCGCCGTATCTTAAAAAGGATATAGCGTTATTAGAAAAGGTTCAGAGAATAGCCACCAAAATGGTAAAGGGGATGGAAGGATACTCCTATGAAGAAAGGCTAAAAAGGTTAGGGCTCTTTAACCTGGAAAAGAGATGGCTGAGGGGAGATATGATAGAAGTCTATAAATTAATGAACAGAGTGGAACGGGTAAACGTAGATCAATTGTTTACGTTATCAGAATATAGAAAGACTAGGGGACATGCAATGAAGCTACAGGGTAAACTATTTAAGACTAATAAAAGAAAATATTTTTTCACTCAACGTGTAATCAAACTCTGGAATTTGTTACCGGAGGATGTAGTAAAGGCTGTTAGTGTAACTGGGTTTAAAAAGGTTTGGACATGTTCCTGGAGGAAAGGTCCATAAACCATTATTAAGAAGGGACCCAGGATATCAATGCTTGACCCAGTACAAGCATTGTGGAACCTGTGTCTTTTGGGGAAACTGCTAGGTACGTTTGACCTAGATTGGCCACTGTTGGAAACAGGATACTGGGCTTGATGGACCTTGGTCTGACCCAGTATGGCATATCTTACGTTCTTATCTAGAAACATTATCTCTAGCATGTCCTGCTGTGACATTGACCTATTCTATACCAGGGTAATTGAAATCACCCATTATTACTGTGCTTTAACATTTGTTAGCTTCTCTGATTTCTTTTAGCATTTCATCATCCATCTGTTCATTCTGCCCAGGCGGTCAGTAGTACCCCTCCACTGCCATCACCTTCTTCTTTTTGCATGGAACTACTATCCACAGATTCTACAGTGTATTTTGTTTGCTGCAAAACTTTAATCCTAAGTGACTAACATAGAGCACAATCCCTCCACCAATTTGATCTACTCTAAACCAGAATGTCTGAAAAAAAACCCGGCATGTGCAAATTCATGTACCAATTTCACAAATGTGGATGTGCCCGATATGGACACCTATAGAAATGTCTACATAGATATTCCGAGAATAACAATCCAGAATGGGATATTTAACAGCCTAATGGTTAGAGTAATAGGTTAGAAGCTGGGTGTCCACAGTTCAAAGTCCAATGTGGGTCTTTATGATCTTAGGCTGGTCACTTAACCCTCTATCTTCTCTACACTCTCTGGATGTTTCAAGGCCAAAACAAGCACTTTCCTGATGCCTTCAGACATCTCCAATGTTTCTGAAATTGAATGGGGATATCTAAGTCCATTGCACCTCCCAAGACATGCCCCTGCACCAGTGACATCTTTAAAAGCCATTTGTAAAATGGCTCCTTGGACATCCAAGTGCAAGACTTCAGACATCCAAATCATGACTAAGACTTTTAAAATGACCCCCTTAGTAACTACCAATAAACATGTAAGTACTCTATCAAGGCGTCTTTTAGATCCTGATGCCCCTGACTCTCCTGTTTACCAGTTATGTGTATCTTACCATACTTTAGTCTCCAGCTTTGTGATGTTTGTTTTGATTAGAGTTTACACTCTGAGGGTCAGGGACTGTCTCTTACATCTATATGTACAGCACTGTGTACGTCTTGAAGCGCTATACAAATAATTAATAGCAGAAGTAATTTTAGCAGTAGGAATAGTGCTGCCAGACGTTCCTCTAAACATCCAGCTAGTGCCACACCGGAGTAAGGGCAGAGCGAGGGCATTCCAGCCAACTATACATGAGTGGTGATATGTAGCTGCTATCCTTATAGTTAAACAGTTTGATTTAGGCCTGTGAGAAAGCAGTCCTAAGTTAGAACATGACGGCAGAAAAAGACCACATGGCTTATCTAGTCTGCCCTTCCATATCAAATACTAAAGTCCCTCCTTTTCCTCTAGAGATCTGTATTTGTCCCATGCATTTTTAAAATTCAGATACTGTTCTCGTCTCTACTACCTCCACTTCCTTCCATATATCTATCTTTCTGTAACAAAATATTTCTGCATATTACTCCTGAGTTAAACACCTTTCACCCTCATCCTATGTCCCCACATAGCAGAGCTTGCTTTCAAATGAAAGAGACTCTCCTCTTGTGCGTTTATGTCATGGAGATATTTAAATGTCTCTATCATATCCCACTTTTCCTCTAACGTATACATATTACGATCTTTAAGTCTGTCTTCATATGCTTTATAATGAAGACTACTAACCATATTAGTAGCCATCCTCTGCACTGACTCCAACCTGTTTATGTCCTTGAAGGTGTGGTCTCCAGAATTTCACACAATACTCCAAATGAGGTCTCATGAGAGACTTATTCAGGGGCACTATCACCTCTTTTCTTCTGATGGCCATTCCTCTCCAATGCACCCAAGCATCCTTCTGGCTTTCGCAATTGCCTTTTTACCTGTCTAGCCACATTAAGATCATCAGAAACAATCATGCCCAGGTCCTGTTCTTCTTTTGTGGACAGAAGAACTTTGTCCCCTAACAGTACTATTCCTTTGGATTTTTGCAGCCCAAATGCTTGACCCTGCATTTTTTAACATTAAATCTCAGCTGCCAAATTCTTGACCATTCTTCAATCTTAGCTAGAACCCTCCTCATGTTATCTACACCTTCCTGGGTGTCTACTCTATTGCAGATTTTGGTATCATCCGGAAAGAGGCAAACCTTACCCGACAGTCCTTATGCAATATCACTAACAAAGATGTTAAAAAGAATCTGACCAAGGACAGATCCCAGCAGCACATCACTGGTAACATTCTTCTCAGAGTGAGATCCATTTACCTGTACCTTTTGTTGCCTCCTACTCAGCCAATTTCTAACCCAGTAAGGTCACTTTAGGGTCCATCCCTAGGATTCTCAGTTTGTTTATAAGTCACCTGTCCAGAAAAGTGTCAAAGGCTTTACTGAAATCTAAGTATACCACATCTAGGGCTCACCCTTGGTCCAACTCCCTGGTCACCCAGTCAAAGTGATCAATCAGATTTGTCTGACAAGACCTGCCTCTGGTAAACCCATGCTGCCTCAGATCCTGCAATCCACTGGATTCCAGAAACCTCACTATCCTCTCTTTTAGCAGCGTTTCCAATAATTTACTCACCACAGAGGTTAGACTAACCAGCATGTAGTTTTCAACCTCATCCTTTACTTCCACTTTTGTGTGCCGTTCTCCAGTCCTCTGGGACCACTCCTGACCCTAAAAAAGAATCAAAAATGACAGTGGACAGACTAGAATGTCCCCAGGTTCCTTCAATATTCTCGGATGTATCCCATCTGGTTCCATCGCTTTGTCTACTTTAAGTTTAGCTAGTTCCTCATGAAAATCGTACAAGATCCCTATCACATCTGTTCCTATTTATGGGTGTTTTCTGAGGTCGTGCTCCTGGCCCTTCATCTGCGAACACAGAACAGAAATAATAGTTAAGCAATTCCGCTTTATCCTCATCAGCTTCCACATATTCCTCTTCTTCACCCTTGAGTCTGACAATAGCAATTTTGCACTTCCGTCTCTCACTAACATATCTGAAAAATGTCTTATCTCCCCACTTTTTTTGCACTGGCTATTTCTTCTTCTTTTTTTTAATCTTTGTTTTCCGACTACTTTGCTAGCTTCTCTAAGGGGTATGTTTACTAAATGGTGCTAATGGGGCAGCTGCGACGTTATTGTGCGATACGTGATGTTATCGCATGATAATGGCACATTACCGTTCGAGAATATCACGTATCACGCGATAATGTCTCCGGCAGCGTTAAGGTGTACAGAGGGTGGAGTAAGGCTCCCCAGGGGCGGAGATAATGGGTCAGTGTGCAGAGAGTGGGCGGGGAGAGGCCCCATGCACACTAACGCTGTGAAATGAAGGTCTGAAAATTAGTGCCAGTGAAAATCTCGCACTAGAGGCACATTTGCAGGGGAGAGAGACCATTTCAGTCAGCAATGTGATCAAGGGCTGTCTGACGAACAGTCATGGTATCCCCAGGGAATGATCTGCTCCTGTGGCAGCAGTTTGGTGCAGTACACACAGCCAGTGTGTTCAGGGGCAGAAGGTCATAAGTTCAAGTCCCAGCTGTGGCTTCTGCAAACCATGTCCCTATCTATATTTTACCCAGTACTAAACCATGGTAATAAAGATGGAACCTTTATTGCAGATAAAATAAACATGCCATAAACACGTATATTTTACCCTACAGAGCACAGACACCATAAACATGTGCAATCCCTAGAGCAGAGTTTCCCAACTTCAGTCCTGGAGGGCCAAACACCATTCAGGTTTCATGCTGTCCCTAATGAATATGCCTGTGCTGCATTTGTCTGCACTGCCCCCATTGTATGCAGATGCATCTCATGCATATTCATCAGGGACAGTATGAAAACCTGAACCGTGTTTGGCCCACCAGGACCGGAGTTGGGAACCTCTGCCCTAGAGCAGCGGCCAACAGGGGCACAAACACCCACACCCACAGGCTCCACTATCCAAAGCCTCATGGAGAGTCAGGCTGTTGGGCCCTGCGCGGAGCAGCATCTCCCAATACTAGAACCTGCATACCTTAGCAATGCCGTCCTAAACTTGGGAACACATTCCACATATATTAAATGTTTGCTATGATTAATGTCAGATAATAAATCCTAAGTTAAACACAATTTGTTGACAGAGATTCATCATAGCAACCTTTCTGATATCTGTGGAGTGTGTTTCAGTTTTTGCTTCTGACAGTGTTTACCACCCCGGGGAGTGACTCCAACAGTATTGCGTACCATAGCAATGCCTGCACTGTGCCCAGGACTGGTGTGGCAGCCAGGGCTGCCAAAAACCTCTATATTTGCACAATGCTGGCATAGGTGTGGGAGCGTGTGTATGTCTATCTATTCAGTGTTTTGTGGCTGCCTACACATTACTGAGCCCACACTGCTTGCACTGTTTCCAGTGTTAGCCTGCCAATGTGCATAATGAGGAGCAAGTTACTGTGGGTATGGCCCGGTCAGGGTGGCCTGGGCAGGATCCATCTGCCCAGGGCATAGGGAAATAGCTGGGACATTGTAGTGCCCGATCACCACCTGCACAGACAGGGTGGCCACAGCATGTCATGCTGGGAGGTCACTCTCACCCTGACTGAACAGTGACCATGGCATGGCTAGTTTCCCCCATAGTGCTATACACTATTTCTCTCAAGTGATATCTATGAGTTTCCTTTTCTGGGGCCCAATCATTAACATACCTGCTTGGTGTGTGTGCTTACATCCCATTTTTGGGTGCACACAGTTCTTCCAGGAACATGCACTATATATTAGCTAGCAGGCTATGTGCAGTTAGCATGTGTATGGCTGGAACACCTTGCAGGGTGCAGTGGGTGGAGACTGACTGTGTTCTCTGCTGGTGAATGTCAGATAGTGGTGGGGGGCAGTTGAGCTTTTCTAGGCCTCCTGCCTGTCTGCCAGTGCCCTATATGATGCGTACAGATCTGCATTGACTGCGCTGTAGGGTGCCTATTCCCCAGCAGGACTGGGGTTGATGGTACCCTCTACTGCCACCATTGCAAAGATGTAGAATGTGAATCTGTTGGTGGGAGATCCTGTCCCCCACCTTGACCCACATAATCCGCTTTTGGGTCCAACCACCGCCCTTCTCTTATAACATGTGACCATGGCAACCACACAGGATATGCACTATTCTGGGTGCATCATAGCCCAAAAGGGCTGGACGTGACTGGGAAATACAGATGGACACAAGTGTATCCTAGGTGTGTCTGTAAGGACTACCTATCACATACAGACACTGATGGGGATCTACAGCACAGCCTATCTCAGCCAAGCCAGGTGCTGCGGACCCGGTGATGGGCGCCCCACCTCATCCTCAGGGTGAGCACAGGAACCGCACAATGTCACGGTCTGTAGCTACTCTGTGCCTGTAACACACACGGTCAGTTCCCCCTACCAGAGCAGGGTGCTATAGAGGCACATACCCCATCTTGTGAGCAGATGTAGATTGCTGATCTGCATGTGCAGTGCATGATGGATACGGGTGGGTTTACCCTATCCTGGTAACAATAGCAGACAGTTTGTGTGGTGACCTGCAGTCTTTCTGTAGCCAGCCAGCAGTGTGCTAGATGCTGTAGAGATGTAGCCCACTGGTTACTTCAATGACTGTGAAGGCAGATGTCATGGGTTTGATCCCACAGTGGCCTTATTTAATAAGGCTGTCTGAGGCTTTTCCTTTTATTTTAAATCAGTGCTGCCAGCAAGAACACCCGCACAGTGCCGTAGCCTAAGGTGCCTCATAAGGCGCCCTATAGGGCGCCCTATAAGGCACCCTATAGAGCGCCCTTAAGGCACCCTGTAAGACGCCCTATAGGGCACATTATAAGGTGCCTTGGCGGAGAGTGCACTTTATAATGTGACCTATGGAGTGCCTTATAGGGCGCCTTATGCTGCACCTTAGGTTACGGTACTGTGAGGGTGTTTTTGCTGGCAGCACTGATTTAAATTAAAAAAGTTAATGCCTCAGACAGCACTGATTTAAATTAAAAAAAGGAACTGCTTCAGACAGCCTTCTTACATAACACCACTGCGGAATTGAACAATCATTGCAGTAACCAGTCAGCTACATCTTTATAGCTTCTAATGCTGCGCTGGCATGAACATGGGGTTAACGCGCGTTAACGTGCCACAGCACTCACTAGTGCATATCCTCTGTGGGTGCCATGGCCACATGATTCAAGGGGTGGGGGGAAGGTGTGGGGGGGTGGAGGGTGGGGGGATGGGGGGTGGTGGGGGAAGGGGGGTGTGGGGGGAAGGGGTGGGGGTGGGGAAGGGTGGGGGTGGGTGGGGGTGGGTGGGTGGTGGTGTTTGGACCCATAGGCAGATTATGTAGTACCACCGAACTTGCTCTCTGGGGAGCAGGGTGGGGAACAGGATCTCCCCCAACAGATCCACATTCTACAGCCCTGCCATGGTGGCAGTAGAGGGGACCAACAACCCCAGTCCTGCTGGGAAACAGATGCGCTACAGGGCAGTCAGTGCAGATCTGAAGCATTCCATGAGGCAATAGCAGACAGACAGTAGGCCTGGAAATGCTCAGCTGCCTACCACCACTGTCTGACAGTCTCCAGCAGCGAACCTCCAGCCACTGCACCCTGCAAGGTGTTCCAGCCATACACATACTAACTGCAGACAGTCTGCTAGCTAGTCCACAGTGCATGTTCCTGGAGGAGATGTGTGCACCCAAAACTGGTATGTGAGTACACCCACCAAGCAGATAAGTCAGTGATTGAGCCCCCAAAAGAAAAACCCATATATATCACTTGAGAGAAACACTATGTAGCACTATGGGGGAACCTAGCCATGCCATGGTCACTGTTCAGTCAGGGTGAGAGTGACCTCCCAGCAGGACATGCTGTAGCCACCCTGTCTGTACAGGTGGTGGCCGGGCACTACAATGCCCCAGCCAGTGCCCTACGCCCTGTGCAGATGCATCCTGCCCAGGCCGCCCTGTCCGGGCTATACCCACAGTACCTTGCTCCTCATTATGCACATTGGCAGGCCAATACTGGCAACAGTGCTAGCAGTGTGGGCTGCGGAGGATGTTGGCAGCCACCACGCACTGGATAGACAGACACAGACTCCCCACACCTATGCCAGCATTGTGCAACTATAGAGGTGTTTGGCAGCCCTGGCTACCACACCAGTCCTGGGTACAGTGCAGGCATGGCTATGGTACGCAATACTGTAGGAGTCACTCCCCAGGGTGGTAAACACTGTCGGACACAAGACCTGTAGCACACTCCACAGACATCAGAAAGGTTGCTATGATGCAGCTCAATCAGCAAATTGTGCTTAACTTAGGAATTGCTATCTGCCAGTAATCATAGCAACCTTTTGATAGATGTGTACCATATTCCCAGGTTTAGGGTGGCAGTGCTAAGGTATGCAAGTGCTAGTATTGGGAGATGCACACAGGGCCCAAAATCCTGCCTCTCCAGGTGGCTTTGGATGATGGAGCCTGTCGGTGCGGGTGAGTCTGCCCCTGTTGGCCGCTGCTCTAGGGCAGAGGTTCCCAACTCCGGTCCTGGTGTGCCAAACACTGTTCGGTTTTTCATGCTGTCCCTAATGAATATGCATGAGATACATCTGCATACCATGGGGGCGGTGCATAGAAATGAAGCACAGCCATAGTTATTGGAGACAGCATGGGATCTGAATGGTGTTTGGCCCTCCAGGACTGCTTTTTGGAGACTCTGCTCTAGGTAATGCGCATGTTTATGGTGTCTGTGCTCTGTAGGGTAAAATGTAGGCGTTTTGGGCATGCTTACGTTATCTTCACTAAAGGTTCTGTCTGTATTACCGCATTTTAGTAGTGGGCAAAATATGCGGACTGGGTTGGCAGGAACCACAGCTGGGACTTGAACCTGTGACCTTCAGCTCCTGAACACACTGGCTGTGTGCCCTGCACCACCTTGTTGCCACGGAGACAGTGCATTCCCTGGAGATACCATGACTGTTTGTCAGACAGAGCCTGTCTGTTGCAGTGCATGGCACCCGCCTAAACAGGGCTGGGCCATGGTCTGCTGTGGGCAGCAGCCACTGCCCCCTCCACCACCAGTACCCCTCTGTCACCATGCTGACATGCCTTTCTGCTGGTGGTGCTGGTGGTGCGCAGTCTCGGGCCATCCAGTGTGTGGGTGGCGGCTGCCTATGGTGCGGGTTTTGGGGTAGGGGTGCCTGCATAGATGTCCACGCTTCCCCCCAGCACCGCCTGCAAATGTTCTGCA
Organism: Ichthyophis bannanicus; assembly: GCA_033557465.1. Taxonomy (NCBI): domain Eukaryota; kingdom Metazoa; phylum Chordata; class Amphibia; order Gymnophiona; family Ichthyophiidae; genus Ichthyophis; species Ichthyophis bannanicus. Next base: position 190,146,725 of record CM066038.1, on the reverse strand, counting down.
CCCTTGGGGGTACCTGCTGCGTACTATCCCCTGTGACACTGTGGGAAACACACTCGTGCCCGTGTTGGGCCCTCATCAGTTGCTGTCTGGCTGCTCTACTGTTTCAGCATTCATATGGGCCACCTAGGCATCACCCTAGTCCGCACTGTGGCCCAACTGCACCACAGCATGTGCCGCCTGCAGCCCTCTGTGTCCCCTTTTCCAGCATCTGTCCAGATGCCCGTTCCAACATGCCCACCCTGCTGTTGTGGGACATGTGCATGCCATAGAAAACCTGTCCAATAACAAGGGAAAGCCCTGATCAGCGTTATTTCACTGTGGGATCATTCACCTTGTATGGGGACAGAGCATAGCCCCTTCCAAAATTGATATATTTTTTTAGAGCTTTCTCGGTAGTGTTTTTGATGTTTCCCATTGATATCACTATTGCCCAGCTAGGTTATGGTTTTTTTCCAGTTTGTTCAGGTCATTTTCAATGTTTATCTGCCCTTTTGTTCTGTGCACATGTATCACACTTATCACCCTTTGTAGGTTTCCCTGGCTTTGCTGTACATTGCTGACGGAAATGGTTTCTCTTCCCTTTAAATCTACTCTAACGCCAGGGTTTCACTGGCATTAGTTTTCAGCCCCGAAATCCACAGCATTAGAGTGCAGGGAGCCTCTTCCCTCCCACTGTCTACCCATTGACCCCTTCTCTCCGCCCCTGGGGAGCCTTCCTCCGCCCTCAGGGAGCCTTTACTCCGCCTTCAGCGCTCGTTTGTGCCGCTGAGCGCGTTAGCGCACGATAAGGTACCTTATCGCATGGTAAAGCGCCATTATCATGCGATAAGGTGCCTTATCGCGCACTAATGTGTCAGAGCGCACATTAAGATGGTTTAGTAAATATACTCCTAGGAGTGATGCGCTTGTTTATCTTTATTCTTGTTAAGAACTGAGCAGCAGCATTCAGAACAGTTTAGAGGAGTTTCAAATGATTTGCAGGAAGGCCAAATAAAATTATGTTACGATAATCTAGGGGGTTAAAATGGAAGCCTGTAAAACTATTCTAAAATCAGGACCATCCATAAAATGCTTCAATCATCTTAACTATAATTTAAATATCATTGTTGAACCATCTCTTTGAGAAATGGATGAAACAACTCAGAATCCCACAGGATTCCTACATAATGCACTTGGGAGACAATCAGGATTCTCTGTTCTTCTATCACTAACTTAGAGTGAATAGCTATTTCCACTGAAGAGTGTACAAAAACATTTCAGTGTTAGCTAAATTCCATTGTAGGCTCTGAGGCAATATCTAGTTAGAAACTTCTTAAATACCCTAATGCAATTGCTTGAGAGCCAGATCTAACTTCTGCCATACTGGGAGAAAAATTATACTATCGTCTGCATAGAGTAGAGACTCAAAATGGAAGGATCATAATAAATCACAAGGTGAACAAAGATATACAGTATATTAAAAAGAACTGCAGACAATGCGCAAGAAAATAAAAAGCAGAATGTCTAGTGAATTCATATCTGGCTTGTGAGACAGAGGAGAGGAAGAGCTGATTGACATGAAATGAGCAGAGAACGCTATGAGGAGTGTGAAGAATAAAATGCAAAGAAAGGTAAGAAGGGAGACCAGTGTGAAATGCTTTATATACCAATATCAGAAATTTATATTGTATCCTGTAGTGAATGGGAAACCGATGATGATTTAATAGCAGGAGTGATATGTGAGCCTACTTTGAGGCATGAGAAAGCATTCTAATGGCAGAATTATGGATAGCTTGTAATCTTTTGATCTCATATTCAGCAAAATCGGCATATAGAATATTATAATAACACTGTTCTATAGCCAAAATGCTTCCAAAATAAATTCAATCACACTTTATTAAGTCTGGGTAACTGAGAATGAAAATAATGCTTAAACTTGTTTATTGGCTCTAGTTTTCAATTTACACTACTGGGTCAGTACATACAACCTCGACTTTGGAAGTGCTAAGGATATGCGAGTTATAATGGGAAGGGATCTCAATTTAAACTACAAATTACTAAAATACATGCACAACTTTGACTGGATTTGTAATAAATCTATATTTTTGTTTGGACAGTACTTGCTTTTCAGGCAAAATAATTAATAATTGATGCAATTCGAAGGTGCTATTGCATCATACATTATCTGAATTGCATTATGCTATTCTTAGAAGTCATAGATGATGCAATCCTAACTCAACTTAATTACATCACTCTGCTGAAGAAATTGCACAACATTTTTTAAAATGAAGATGACGTGTCATTGGTATTTTGTCTGTAGACCAGTCTTCTCAGTGTTTGATTTTTTCCATTTAGCCAAAATGAGAGATGCCTTATAATTGTTTGAACAATGCAGATTACTTCTGCTATGTTTGTGATCAAGTGACTTTTTCATCACAAAATTTCAGTATAACCACTTTGATTAAGAAAGCCTACCACCTTTATTTTCCATGTAAAATTGGAGATTAGGCAAGAGCAGGGCCCCACACATATTCTGCAACACTTGTGTAACAAATCTTTGCCAATGGTTGAATAGAAAAAAGAAATCCATGCCTCTTGCAATGCCAATGATTTGGAGAGAGCCGGCAGATCATATCAGCAATTGTTACTTCTGCATGGTGCCTGTTGGGAAAGGTTTGTCGAAGAAAACGTGGACTGTGCAGTATCCAAACATTCCATCAGCTATATGCCCAGTACTCCACAGCAGAAGGACTGCCAGTTCCTAATGCTCCAGGATCATTCTCACTTGAGTCAGATGAGGAAGAAGAAGGGGATGAAACTTCTGGTCCTGAACCATCAATGTCACATGATCCAGATTTTCTCCCATCCTTCTCCTCTGAATCACACCTCATAACACATGGTGAACTGAATGACCTTGCAGGGATTTGGAACTATCTAAGAGTAAGGCAGACTGCTGGGCTCTAGATTGCTGAAGTGGAATCTCCTGTCAGGTGATTTTAGGGTTTCCATGTTCCGTGAACGTCAAAAGGATCTTGTTACATTCTTCTTCATGAAAGGTGATCTTGTAGCCTGCAATGACATCAATGGTCTGACAGCATCCCTCAGCATCATTCATCATCCAGATAAGTGAAGACTGTTCATCGATTCATGGAAGATGAGTCGTAAAGCTGTTTTGCTGCATAATAGAAATGTTTTGCCATCAATTCCAGTTAGTCACGCAGTCCATATGAAGGAAACCTATGACAATGTAAAACAGCTGTTGAGATGCATAAACTATGACCAACATCAGTGGCAGCTTTGTGGTAATTTGAAAGTCGTTGCTCTGTTGCTTGATCTGCAGACTGGAATGGGAGATTTGAGACAGGCCTGTAGTCAGAGGAAACAGATTGCCAAGGGAAGGATTTTCAAGAAGAGGACAAACTAAGACTTTCTTCCAAAGAGACAGGACAGTGCCTGAAAGGAGGCTGTTATGAAGAATAGAGAATCAAGAAGAATCCAGGAGGAGGGGATAGGATCAACGGAGCAAGTTCATTTCCTGTACACAGTACTAATTCCGTGATTCTTAACTAAGATGAATAACTATGATTCTTAACTATGATGAAACATTTTTAGTTACACTGGTGAATATGACATTCTAGGTTATCTTTGTACCAATCTTCTTGTTGCCTTGCTCTGTAATCAGTGTCTTTGTAGGTAGATGGAAGTCTTCCTTCCCTGACTGCTTTGAACTTTCCTTATTGCTTTGAATTTTCATTCCATTGTTGTTTGTGGTGATTTACACCTTTTTGATGCTTTGGGGAGTTCTTTCTTCCATAGTATATACTGGACATGCTTGCTGTACTTTCTAGTCCTCTTTTACCAAGGGCCCTCCAAAACAGCATTTTGTAGGCCAACAAATTTTATATACCCAGGCACCTGAGGAGTCCTTGGAGTTTAGATGCCTCTTAGAATGATTTGTCTGCTCACTGAACCCAAATGGCCAAATCTTGGAAATTACCAACTGCCCATTGAACACCAGCACCCAAATATTTTGTCCATATTACCTTGGGGTATTCCTTTCAATGCTAGTGCCATTTTATCACTCTCCTGGTGCCTTGGGGTCTTCATGCTGCTTCTGGTCATGTCACATCTTATATTTCTATTCTGCCAGCTGTTGAATTTTCAACCGGTTACTAGTATCTCATTAGAGATAGGGGAACAATATACAGTAGATAAACCTTTAGCCTATATTTCAATCTTCATTTCAACATAGGGAACCTAAGCCCTTTCATGTAGTCTTTTGGGAGGAGGGAACGGGCAGTTTCTCCAAATGGGTTAGTTTTGTGCATACCATAACAATCATGAACGTTACTTCTATGCCAGGGTATGTGGAGTATAGTCTCAGTCTCTCACCTTTATTGCTAATGCTTGGCATAATACTTGTATCATACCAAAGAGAGCTTCCTTCTTGAGTTTGCAAGATGTAATATATATGGGTAGTTTGTGAAGATGTGGTTCCCAATATGATGGGAAATATTTCTGTATCTTTCTACCACATTTTCTTAGTCTCTGACTGTATTCCTTGGTACTTCATGATCCTCTGCCTATCCACATGATTCACAGAATAATCTCAATTATCAATGCCATTCTGGTGTTTTTCTCCTTTACCACTATGTTGGGTTACCTTGAATCTAATTTCTTATCCATTAGAATGGGAATGTCCTAGGTGATCATAACTTCTTCATTCTCTGTAATTCTCTTAGGGTCATGATCCCAGTGTTTTTCAGGCACAGTGATGTTGTAGTGTTTACAGAGTTTCCAATGGATGAGGCGTGCTACTTTGTTGTGCCTTTCTGTATAGAGATTTTTCACCATCAGAACTTCACAGTCAGCTATGAGGTAAGTCACTGTCTCCAGGTCTTTCTTATAGAATTGACATATTGCATGTCTGTTTTACCAGTTTTTTCAATGCTCATTGTAAACCATCTTGTCCGTAATCTGCTGTCCTGGGCTGCAACTACCACTCTCTCATCCTTCGGTTTCAGTTCACCTCTCCTTTAACATTCATATGTCCGTTCTTGATCAACAAAGGGTTCCTGGAGTAACACTTTGTATTTCCCATTGTTTTTTTGCATTTGCCACTTTTTTTTTCTTGTTTGCTCATATAATTCTTTAAAGATTTTTTTCTCTTGTTTTGCAAATTCTGTTGCTTCCTTTCCTGTTTGTGCTTGTGGATTCTCGCTCATTACATCTAGTCATTGGAGCGCTTGTCCAAGTTTGACAATAGAGACAGATTCTGGACATTTACTTTCATATTTCAGCACTTTTTGCATATTTGGATCCAATGGTGCTGTTAGGTAGGCCTGGAGGCCTATAATAGAAGCTCTGTAGGCATAATATATCTTTATAAGACCTAGCCTTCTTTCAGCTCTAGGAATGTACAGTGTTGGCATACTCTGATTCTTATATATTATCTCATGGGCAAGGAGGAGTTTTCTTGTTTGGAAATCCAGTTTTACAAGACCTTTAGGAGACGAGGTCTACAATTCCAAAGCTGTATACAAGTACAGGGATTGCCAGCTGATTGACGGCTTGTATCTTATTTCTTGATATTAAGCTTTATGATTGTAATCTTCTATAATATTCTTTACTGACCTTTTCCCTCAGTAATTTCTGCTTGAGTGTTGTTCTTTCTTCTACTTCAAGATATTTATATACATCTTCCTGTTCAAATTCCTTGATGTCACAGCCCTCACCCAGAGAGATGTTTTCCATTTTGCTCAATTTTCCTCTAAAAAAGTTATCTTAGCACATTTGTCTAGGCCAAAAATCATCCTGATGCCATCAGAAAAGCTTTTCACTACATGGAGTTGCTCTGCTAATTGTTGGTCACTGGAACTGTAGAGCTTCATGTTGTCTACAAATAGTAAATGGGATGTTACCTCTGGGTTGTCACCTTCCTTAGGATTTAGGATATATTCGTATCCCAAAGGTTTGATGCGAGTACTCATTGGATTAAACACTATACAAAACAGAAGTGGCAACCGGGAATCCTTGAAATAGTCTTCACTGGGTCTTGATGTTAGGAATGATGTACTGACCATCTTCATACTTCAAAAATGCACTCTATCAAACCAGAATTTATCTTATATATCTCAAGGCAATTTATTATCCAAAAGTATGGGACGTTGCCAAAGGCTTTCTTATAATCAATTCATGCGGTACACGATTTCTGCTTTTTTTTAGCACTGGCCATGATAGCCTTATTTAACATTAACTGGTCTTTGTTCCATATGCTCCCTATTGTCCTTTTGCTCTATTGCCATGATGTTATTGGATTCAATATGATCATATATTCTGTCTGCATCTATTGCAGTGAACAGTTATTGGTCTGTAATTTTTCGGAATCTTACTTGGGTCCCCCTTTCAGGCAGTGTGGCTACAAGATGTCTCTTGCTGTCAAATTCTCCAAAGCAAAACTGTCTAAAGAAACACTTGGATACTTTTTCACACATATTTCAAACAAGCTAATTTTCTAACGAAACTCCAATGTATAACCTATGTTGGTGTTTCTTTGCCCCATGTCCAGAGGATTTAGAATCTTCATGCCACTTTTGGTACTACATCCCCCCCCCCCCCTCACACACTTCTAGTGCCTTGGGATCTTCTTGCCATTATTGTTGTTTCTTTTCCCCATTCCTGGTGGATGGGGGTCTTCATGCCTGGTGCTTTTTTTACCTCTCTCCCATTGCCTTAGGATCTTCATGACATTGCTAATGTTTCTTTGCCTCTCTCCCTGTGCCTTTGGATTCCCACTCCCTTTTTAGTGATGTTTAACCCTTCCCCCATTGCTTTTGAGTCTTCATGTCACAGATGGTGTTGCTTTTCCCTTCTCCCACTGCCTGCCTTCTCTCACTACCTGGATGTTCATGCAACTGTAGTGATGCCATTTGCTTGGGCATCACAACTGTTGGCATGTTCCCTGTTTGTGCTCCTTTGCCCCTCTCACGGTGGTTTGGATTATTCATGGCACTGTTAGTGTCCTTAGCATTTTTTGGTGCTATGAGGTCTTCATTCCATTCTTGATGTCTTGGAGTGCTGTTACCAGCACGTTTCATTAAAAATGGATAGAAATTGTTAAAAGTGCAAAATTGCTTCCACACTGAATTTAATGGAACCAAATAAAACAAACAAAACAGACTAAGGATCTAAAAAGAAATATTGATCCAATATTAAACAAAGCAAACATTTTGCTAGTGTACATTGTTAAGGCACAGGATTGCACATGCAGGGTGCGATAGGACATGTCTAGCGAATGTGACTTGATAAGGACTTGGTAACTGGAGATTAAAAGCTGGAAGAGCTGCTTGAAATCCACTTTCTTAACCATTTGCAATAGCTAGTCATCAAAAGCAACATTTCCCCACACTAGATAGTGACCATCTTAAACGTTGCCTGCCTCTTACAGCAATGTTGTGGAACACCACCCTACTTGCTCTTTGATAATTTGTAGCTGCAGTGGATGGGGGCTGCTCACTTACAGTATCATACAGGAAGGGGCCAGGGTTAGGATGGGGTATTGATTTCCCCTTTGTTATACCATTGTTGTTGCAGCTGCTTGTAGTAGAGGTCTTCAGAAAAGCAGCATTCCCCTTAATCAATACTACTAGATGTTGCTTTTTTTTCTAATGGCATTGCACAGAAGTATTGTAACTATTCTGCACTGTCTTTCCTCAGTTGATGGCCTTCCTGCAGTGAAGGAACTCAACAAACCACTGATCCTTCAGAATATGGAAGTGCTTATCTGTGACAGCCTGTTCATTGAACACCAGACTAATCATGTCCTCCAGACCCTCCTCAGTTTCCATAGAGAAAATATCCCCTTTTATGGCTTGCAGATCTAGGACATCATCATCATTTTCATCCTCAGATTGAAAGAGTTTTGACAAGAGCCTGATTCAAAGAACAGGAAGTGTTGTATGGTCTTCAGCTGCTTTCCGACTATGTTGATGATGCCTGCCACAGCTCTGGCTCCTTCTGCCCCTGCATTGTACCGAGGCTTCAAGGTGAAGTGGGCTACTGATTTGGTGAAGAAATGGTCTTGATCTGCTGCTCTGCCTAAGGCCCATCCCGCTATCCGGAAAGTGCCGAGATGGTCTGTAAAAATATTTAGCAGCACTATCCAGATGGTACCTCTGAATATCCCAGTCAGTAGTAGTTACCTAGAGAGCAGGACCTGCCATCTGTATAAGTGCTGCTGAAGATTAACACAATTATTTCTAGACAAGAGCCGGCCCAAGGGTTTCTGCCGCTCTAGGCAGAAACTCCGGCCTCGCTGCCCTCCCTGCAGATGCCGCGCCCCTCCTCAGCTGCCACCACTGCTGCTGTCGCCACCCCCAGCTGCTACCGATTCTGTCTCGGGATGGAGAGGCGGGCAGTGGCAGTGGCCTTATTTCCAAAAGCGGCGGCAGCTGGGGGGCAGCACGGCCGCCCATGTGTTTTGCTGCCGCCATCGCCATCACCCACTTGGGTCGGCTGCCCTAGGCATATCAGTGCTTCACAACCTTTTTTATTTTGTGGCATTCCTCACAGCACACCAAACCAAATTTTTCATGATCCTCACTCTCAGTCCCTCCCACTAGCAGAAGGAAAACAGCATTTTAATCATGTGGTTCTCATTCTGCTTGGTAAATCTGATAGAATACCATACAAATATAATAAATAATTCCATCAACAAACCTAGAGAACTGTTTGAAATTGTAAAATCTTTAACAAAGGAGCAAAAGACAGAAGGGGAAGCTCAAATTGAACCGCAAAAGTCATGCGGGACTATATTAGGGAAAAATTCCACTCTAAAGACAAAAGCTACAGAAAAACTTAACTTAAAATCAGTCTCAAATTCCAGGGTTTTGGGAAAAATTCTCCTTTCCATCAAAGGAGCAACTCTTGCAAATTATTTCTTCTATAAACACATGCACTTCTCCCACTGACCCATGTCCTGTATCGTGGATCAAGTCTAAAAAGTCAAATTTTATTCACATCATACAAAACATTGTGCAAAATTAAATCTCTCAATGTATTTTACCAGAGCACTTAAGCTTGCAACTGTTAGACCAATTCCGAAGAAAACAACGCTAGACAAGAATAATCCAGCAGCCTACCGGCCAATTTCCAGCATACCCTTTTTAGCAAAGATCATAGAGAAGATAGTGCAACTTCAACTTCAAGAACACATTGATGTTCATGCACCCCTAGATATTAACCAACATGGTTTTCGCCCAAACCATGGAGTTGAAACTTTAATGATTTATCTTTGTGACTGCATACTCCGCACCATTGATGACATTAAGAAAGGTATTATAATGATTTTTATAGACATCTCTGCAGCATTCGACTCAGTAAATCACAATAGATTATTAAATAGATTAGAGAGATTGGTCTACATGGGGTCACTTTAAAATGGTTCCATTCCTATTTGACAGAGAGATTTTTACAAGTAAAGATAGGGGAAAAAACCTCTAGGCCCATAAGAGTAATAACAGGTGTACCACAAGGATCTGCACTTTCATCGCTCCTTTTCAATATTTATATGCAACCAATATGCAAAATTCCTTTGAAAAGTGGAATTAAGTATACAATCTATGCTGATGATATTATGATTTTCACAACTATCACTATTGAGAACCCTGATTTCTCGGGCATTACAGAATGTCTCTCAGAAATGTCCAACTGGTGTAAAAACAAACAACATGGAAATTAATTTTTAGCAAAAACAGAGGCGTTATTTATTTCTCGTAACCATAATTTTGCGCATCCTCCTGACATCAAAATAGATAACTCAACTATTCCTATTAAATCAGAAGTAAAATATCTTGGAGTTACTCTGGATAATGAGTTGAATCTCAGATCACACATAAATAAGACAATTAAAAGCGCTTATTACAGAATGAAGCTCCTCAAAAAGACTAAGGCCGCTTCTTGATACTGTTCACTTCAGAAATGTTTGTCAAGCATTGATTACTCCATTACTTGACTTCTGTAATCCCAATATATCTGGGTTTATCTAAGCAAGCACTTAAGCCTTTACAACTGGCGCAGAATCTGCTGCACGTATAATTTTTGGTCTATCAAGTAGAGAACATATAACTCCCCATCTTGAAAGAGCTTCACTGGGTACCAATAGCTTCACGTGTAAAATATAAAACTATAATTTATATTTTCAAAGATAAAACAACAATATTCTGCAGAAAGCCTGACATATCTCATACAGTCAGATATTAGCAACAGACCTAGAAGAAGAGGATCTGACAACAGAATCAGCTTATCAAATGATGTCAGAAAAACACGTAAAGACACCTCTGAAAGGGCTTTCTTTTGCTGCACCTTCCATCTGGAACTCTCTACCTAATGAGCTGAGAGCAGTTCAAGACATCAATGACTTTAGAAAGCAACTGAAAACATCTTTGTTTATAGAACACTACGGTCATGCAATTAACTAACTTAATTTGTCTGGAATGTAAATCATATACATATTGTATAATAGCTCACATTATAGTATAGCTCACTATGTAGATAATGCAACTCACTCTAACACATTATACCATAACTTTAACTTTTATTTCTTTACATTTTCTCACTAATACTCTTAATATCTTTGTTTGTAAGACCGCTTTGATTGTATGATAAGGCGGTATAGAAATCCAATTAAATAAATAAATAAATAAATTCACTTGGATATCAGATTAAAGCCAGCAAAAGCATGCACAGGAAAAAAGCATTGTCCTTCTCTTACCAGAAGAAGCAAGGAGAGGATTAAGGATAGCTGATTTTTAGTAGGTGAATCTGGGATACTTGTTCTCTGTAGTACACTGTTCACTTTGATGTGAGGATCGGGGAGTCCAGTGGACTATCTTCATGGAAGACTGTAGTAACCTACTCTCAATAAGAGCATATTCTTTTAAGTTTTGTGATCATACAGTATTGCTGGGCTCAATACAAAAGCCTCAGGGCTGGTAATATGTCCCACACACAAGAGATTTAATTATGCAGCAGAAAAAAGAATTGCCAACACAATCCAATTATTCCCAATGTGTAAATTCTATATAGGAGATACTATATGTTCCCTATAAAGCTGAGAAATGGAGACATATGTGGGAGAGAGTGAGACAAAAATTTCATAAATGCATTCACCAGTTAGATTCTCACTTCAGTCAAGAGATGTAGGGTTGAAACCCTGGGCAGCTGCCTTTCAAACAGAGTTAAAAAAGATCAGGGCAAGTTTAAAAGAGGTTGAATATGTGTTCTGTGCTTTCCAGCTTGGTTCTTGACTTTGAAGCTGAGAAAGAAGAGGCCTTTCCAGCTGGGGAAACCTGGACTACAGCCATGGCCTTAGCTAGGTAAAACCTGTAAGAGCTGGAGTCACTGAGGGCTAACATCACAAGGTTAATTGGTAAGCAGAACCAGCCCCAGAGTTGCTGAATATCATGGCCAGCACCCTTAACTGGACAGCCTCTTGTCCAACCGGCTAAAGTTTCTGATTGTACCTCTGATTGTACCTCTTTAACTAATGCAACTAGTAGTGTGGATTTGCGAATATCCTGTGCATTAATCATGACAATTGAAGAGAGTGGCCTGGGCTCTTTAAATCCCTTATTTAGGATTCTTAGCTGTTTCTAAGCTTAGAAATCAAGAGTAAGATAAGGCCATCTAATTTTTGCTACTGTTCTATCTCCTTTCATTTAGGAATTATTTTTTAGACTTTTGGTTAAAAATGAAAGCTGTTATCTTGAAATACAACACATGATAAGAAAAAAAGCTGTAAGAAGAGCTGATATAAAAAGAAATTACAAAGCTGCGTCTATACACTGAGTGTTGCTTTAAATGAAGCTAAATAGGCATAATAAACTATTATTTGATAACCAGTGTGTAAGATAGCAGGCTAAAGAGTGAATGAGATCCATATTAATAAAGGCACAGTGATAAGGTTACAACTGCAAACACAAAGCCAGATTTATGCAGATCAGACTTGCAGCTAATTTATATTTCATGCCCTTTATTAACTGGTATCTAATGAGAATTATTCACAGTTTTCACTGTATCTCATCAAGACTGCTAATAAAAAGCTACTTTATATTGGATGTAAGTTGCATCATTTCATAAAATTTTCAACAGCTCATAATTTACTAAATAAAGTTGTCACTCAAGCCCTATTTCCTATCTGAGTGTGAAGAATCAAGATGGACACTGAATTAATGGTGCATATTGTCTGTGCTTGATGAGGTCTCTGTGAGATCTTTGTTCTGTCAGCCTTAATGCACTCTGCTTGAGGGACCTGCTATCTGATTTCTGATTGTCTTTTATGAAAAAGAAGCAATATTAACAAATGCAGACCTTTTCATTGCAAAAGAAAATCTAATTTATGTCATCAGAGGCTGAAGAGACTGAAAACAAATTTTCAGTTCAGCAAAGCTCACAATTTTGTGGATGCTCTTTTTGCATTTTAGGTGTCACTGTAGATAAAAGATGCCATAACAAAGGAGAACAGGCTACTTGGCATTTATCTTTTGTATGAAATCAAAGAGTAATATAAATGATCAAGGCAAGCCAGTAACTTAAGTAGACATCATAAGCTCGGGAAATATGTAAATACAATCTAGACCAACCAGGATCTCTTTAACATAACTCAGAACATTTCAGAAAAAAAGCAGCAAGCAACATTTCTCATTATCCCTAAAAGTCTCTCTCAGGGTTAATTTAAAAACAGATGGAAAGTGAGTGTCAATAACGATTTGGGATGTCATAGCATATGGTACTTCTGTAAAGAAGCAAAGAGGTGTACAATGTCATTGAAAAAACGGAGGTAGAGGAGTTGTCAAATCATTTGGACAAGTGAGGAATGACCACATATAAGTGGGAAAATAAACGTGATATACAACTCATTTGTGTATGGTCATTTGCAAGAAGTGAAATTAATAGCAGGCTTATTCAACTCTTCCCCATTCTGGTTTAGGGACCCTTTTACTGAAGTGCGCTGTGGTTTTGCACCTAACGAATGAATAGTGTGTTAGTTAACTTGCATTAAGTGCAAAACCTTTGCATTAACTGTCAGGGAAATGGACAGCATATTCCCAGCAGTTAATATGCATGCCATACCCTAATGCAGGGTGCTATTACCAGAGGTGAACTTATATTGAAATGGAGGTAACCACAGTGTTAATTGCACCATGACAGCATGCAGTGTTTAGCTCAGCGCTAACTGTGATGGGATCACCACACCACACTCCACTCCTAACCCGCCCATTCTCCACTCCTATGTGTGAGTGGCAGTTTATTTATTTTATTTATTTAATTGAACTTATATACCGCCTTTCGGAAATCAAAGCGGTTTACAGTGAAACTTGAAAATAAAGTGAAATACGATTAATAATTAAAATATTAAAGTATAAATATAAATAAAAACAGAGAACTTTAAATACAAATATTATAATATATAGAGATCTTAAAATTAATGCAAAACTGGGAAACTAAATTAATTAAATTACTAAAGGTATATTTAAGAAATTGAATCATCATAATGTTCCTTAAATAAACAAGTTTTTAAAAGCCTTCTAAAATATTTTGGATCATCTGTGGATCTGATTGCAGGAGGAAGTGAATTCCATAGGGAGGGAGCGAAAAGAGAAAATGCCCTTTTTGATGTAGATATGCTGAAAGTTTTTAGATCAGAAGGAGAGGCCAACATGTTTTTAGAAATAGTTCTCCATGATCTATTATCAGGGACAGTTTGAATAATTTCTTTTAAATAAGAGGAGGATTCTGAATGAATTAACTTAAATATTGAATGTATGGCTTTAAATTTAATTCTACTCTCTATAGGGAGCCAATGTAGAGATTTTAGGATTGGAGTGATATGATCTTTAATTGGTAATTGTAAAATTAGTCTTGATGCTGTGTTTTGGGCCAATTGGAGTTTTTAAATAATTGTTTAGGAAGACCCATAAATAAACATTACAAAAATCAAAATGAGGAAAAATCATTGTTTGAATTACTGTTCTAAAATCATTTGAAGATAATAGAGATCTTAGGTGTTGAAACATTTTTAGTTTTGTAAAAATAGTTTTTGTTACATTAGTTACATGTTTTGAAAAATTTAGGTGTTGGTCTAAAATTACTCCCAAATATCTAGCTTCTGATTTAACTTTTATGTTTGCTTCATTTAAAATTACTAAATCCGGAGGTACAAAAATTTATCTTTTGAAATAAAAAGGCATTCTGTTTTATCCAAATTTAAAAACATGTTATGATCTTAAAGCCAAGAATTAATGTTAGAAAAACAATCTTTTAATTTATTTAGTTGTAACTGATTAGTATTAATATGCGTGTATAACATGATGTCATCGGTGTAAAGATAGTAGTAAATGCCAGGGCCGGATTTACCTTGAGTGAGGCCCTACGCCAACAAAAATTGTGGGCCCCCAGAAAAGATAAAAACGAGCACGCCGGATCCGCTGTTGGCCCTGACGTCATAATTAAACTGGGAATCCCAAAAGCCAAACTTGGAATGTACAACACTGTAGAAATAAAACTATACAATAATTTGCTCTTGTACTAAACAAAGCGCAGACGTTAATGATGCACATTTACCAGAGCTGACATATTCCAATTAAATTCAAAATAAAGAGATTTTTCTACCTTTTGCGCATTTTTTTTCAGTTGCAATTGCTCCAGCCACTTTCTTCTGGTTTCTTCGTGTCAGTCCACCTCCAGTCTTAACCCCCCCCCCCAGCCCATTTCCAGTCCCAGCCCCCCCCATCGGCTCAAGTAAAATTAAATTTAAAAAAAAAAACTGGCTGCTGCCGCGGCAGCATGGACTGTCCCGCGGGGCCCCCTCTGCTGTCGCGGCAGCATGGACTGTCCCGCGGGGCCCCCTCTGCCCGCTGAATCCGTCCTTCCCTCCCTCCGTGTCGGCTTTGAGAGGCGCGAAGGGAGAGTGTCTCCCTCGCGTCTCTGTTAAGCCCGCAGGGAGGGAGAGGGAGACACTCTCCCTTCGCGCCTCTCAAAGCCGGCACGGAGGGAGGGAGGGACGGATTCAGCCGGGCAGAGGGGGCCCCGCGGGACAGTCCATGCTGCCGCGGCAGCAGAGGGGGCCCCGCGGGAAAGTCCATGCTGCCGCGGCAGCAGCCAGCGCTTTTTTTTTTTAAATTTAATTTTAAGAACGCTAACAATTTTTTCAGTTTTTGTGGGCCCTTGTCAGCTGTGGGCCCTACGCCACGGCGTAGTTGGCATATAGGTAAATCCGGCCCTGGTAAATGCCATGACTTTTGATTAAATTACAAATAGGTTGAATATATAAATTGAAAAGGAGTGAAGATAAAGCGGAACCTTGAGGGGTGCCTTTTTTTTAGTTATCGCATGAATCAGTGCTCAGTAATTGTCATGGCCCTGTGCTAACAGTCACTGCGGGCTTGAGCGCATGGTTACTACGCACGAAAACACGCCTAACTGCATAGCACACATTTGTAAAAGGGACCCATAGTATGAGGCAGATGGTATGCTCTGTTTCAACAGAATTTTCTAGGGGACATGCTGGGGGATGTTGTTAGGATGTGGCCAGGGAGGAGCAAAAATTTACAGGTGTAGTCCCCATTTCATACTGGGAATACGAATGTAGGATCAAAATTGTCTATGTTGGGATGTTCAGTTGGTCCCTGGAACATATAGGTTTTATAAAGTGCACATTTTGGCCGGCCTTTTACAGGGGGGATTCAGGGGGGCTTATTCTTTTTAATCATATTGTTTATTTTCCCCCCACATTCTAATTAAAGATAGCGGACTCTGTAATTAATTGGGAACCTTTATACATTGTGGCAGGACTAGTCATACTACAAGCCCCAGAATCCCTTAGGATAAGAAGAGCCACCTCAGAAAAGATCAGGTGATCTAATTAAAAGAACACACTAGTGGCGGAGGGCTCCAGCAATAAGCAACCAGAGAAAGGTACTCCTGAAAAGCCATGGGAAACTGGGGTTTTTAAAAGCCCTGTAAAGCAAGGATCACATTAATGGGGAAAGGAGGCAAGCAACCAAGACCTTAGGTTGTGGCTGGAGTATATGTGTAAAAAGCAGTGCAGGGGCAGTTGGAGGGAAGACTCTGGGAAGGAAGGAACTGCAACCTTCAGAAACCTGCCCTTGCTTCTGAAAAGGCCCCTGTGCTTCCGGAGCAGAGGAACAGACCAGGGAGAACCCAAGGAAACACAAGAATATGAAGAGGACACTTCCCTTGAACCCATGGAGGTATTGTGCTTGAGGTGGTGAATGATATAGCCCTGGAGTAGGTTTAGTGAACTTGAGGTAGAAATACAGGCAGGGCTGAGAGCTGTAGGGGTTAATGAGAACTGAGAAAGGTTACTGAGACATCTCTCTCTCCTGTATGCTGTGTGAAAAGGATACCCCCCCTCCCCCGTAGGTGACGGCCTTGTTCCTCGCAGCTCTTCCCCATCCCCCATGCTGTGTTTCTGAGTTTCATGAAAGAAATCTCTCTGGTTTAGTCCAGCTAGTTCTACTGATAACACTTTTCCTCCAATCACAATGGTACTACAGTAAATATAGTCAGCTGAGCCCTTTGTTTGGGGCTCAGACTTTGAAAATTATTTCTCTGAACGTGTTTACACATTAAATCAAGGCTTGCATCCTAAGTGACTCCTGGGTATTTCTTTCTTCACTCATTTACCTGCTACAAACTTACATAGAACCTGAAGGGAGGAGGAAGGGCTGCTGCACAGCTACCAAAGCTGTGGTTGTCAGCAACACCGCTATTGCACTAAGAAAGACAGTGTGGTATTGCCAGTTTGTTTGTGGGAGGGAAGAGGGCCTCAAACTTCCCACTTGTGCACTTGTGAGTGAGAGAAATCAAGAGGCTGTTACCTTTTATTTGCTGGGACTACGTATGAGGGCTTACTTTTGTTTTTGAGAACTATTGATGTTTTGTGCTTTGAGAAGGAAAGGCCATGCCCGGCACTGTTGCTGAAGTAAGCAGAGTGTTTTTAGGGCTAGCCCTAGTGGGAGGTTCCCCACAACAGGACTACTGTTGAATTAGGAGAGCTGCTCATTGGGTTGCTTGAAAAACCTGGACTGGATTCAGAGCCTGGACTATAGTGTTCGTGTGAAGAGATCAAGTGAATGACGTGTCCTAGATACAAAATGTTCCACGTACATGTATAAGTTATGAGTTTGTGCCGTTGATATTTCTCACATGAAGATTTGTAAAATGCTTCTTTTGGCCCCATGTTTTGGCACATACAGTATACTCCTGCACTTCATATGTATATTCATCATTGGTTAGCATGCAGAATATATATATTTTATTTAACAGCTGTGGTTGACATTTAAAAGAACTTTGACCATGGCAATTCAATATTGACCCCAACATATGTAGGCTGATCTACAAGTTTGTAGATTTTCAGCTGGAGTTACTAACGTGCACTGCCATTAATGCTTATTATAAGTAACTAGGTCTCATTACGTAACTTGGGGCCTGTGGTAAAACAGCAGATGCTAAAGATAAGGCAGTATAAAAATACGGTTAAATAATATAAATAAAAATAAAGTACAGCCTTTTATAAAATTTAGTTATCTATTTCTAAACAGGGTCCCATGTGCAAAGACACTGAAACATGTTTGTGCATTTCTGTGCACAAAGCCCCATTTGCAAAACAATTTGCAAGTTTTTGCCTTTGCAGTTGTAACATTTTGTACATCATCTTCTACACATGAAATTTAATTTGAATGCAATGTTATATCAGGTAAAGTAGCTCAATAATTCAGAATCATGCAGAGAAGACCTTGTAACTGTAGGGCCAACGCAGGATGTTCTCTTCAATCTTCCCCAATGAGCATAAAGGCTGAGGCAGAGAAGCTCGCAACCTGGAGATGAATGCATGGCTGCATGAATGGTATCATCGAGAGCGTTTTAGTGTCCTGGACCATGGGGATGATTTTCCAAGGACGTCAGGGCAGAGATGGTGCCCACCTATCCAAGAAGAGTCAAACTGTCTTCCACAACAGACTAGCTAACCTCCTGAAGAAGGCTTTAAACTAGATTTGCTGGGGATGGATGAAGAAGGCCCCCTAGGTAAGTAAAAGCCCCCACTTAAGTAAAACATTAAATACCTTAATAGAAATGGGTAAAAGGAGCAACATCTGGGAAGTGGTGTGCAAACATCTGGGAAGTGGTGTGCATAAATGCTCGTAGTATGAGAAATAAGATTCCAGACGTTGAGGCTTTAATGGAAGAGGCTGACTTGGATTTAGTGGCAGTTACGGAGACATGGTTCACAGACAAACATGTCTGGGATATAGCTATACTGGGCTATACTTTATTCAGGAAGGATAGGGTAGGAAGAAGGGGAGGAGGACAAGCACTGTATGTAAAAAAATAATATTAAAGCTATAGAATTACAGTGCTTACAAGGAAGCGAGGAGGCACTGTGGGTTAAACTAAAATGAGGAAACGGGAATTCCATTTGCATTTGTGTGATATACCGATCTCCTTCACAGGGAGAAGAAGTGGACAGAGATTTAATTGAAGACATATGCAGCATTGCCATGAAAAAGAAGTGCTATTGATAGGTAATTTCAGTATGCCAGATGTTGATAGGGACATCCCTGCTGCCATGTCATCTAGAAGTAAGGAGATCCTAGATTCTTCACAGGGAAAACTATGATAACAGAACACACACATGAAGGAGCCATACTGGAACTGCTGCTTACCAATGGTGAGAATGTTTCTGATGTTATAGTGGGAGATCATCTCATATTCAGTGATCACCAAATGGTGTGGTTCCTTCAAGAAGTCGTTAGTGGAATGGGAATAGCTGGGGGATGAAGAAAAGCAATGGGCAAAACTAAAAGGGGCTATTTTAAGACCAGCGAACCTATTTGCTAGAAAGGTAAATAAATGTAAAGGAAAAGGAGGCCACTATGGTTCTCAAAAGAAGTAGCTGAAAAGGTAAAGAAAAAGAGGACGGCCTTCATAAAACACAAGAGATCACAGAAAGAGGAAAACAATTATCAATATTTGCAAAAACTTAGAGAAGCTAGGAAAGTAGTCAGGAATGTAAAGATACAAAAAGATGAAGAAATAGCCAATGAAATAAAATGGGAAGGGCAAGACATTTTTCAGATATGTTAGCGAGAGGTGGAAGAAGAAAGTGGTTTTTTCAGTCTCAAGGCTGAAGGGGAGAAATATGTAGAAGCTGAGGAGGATAAAACGGAATTGCTGAACAAATATTTTTGTTCTGTGGTCACAGATGAAGGGCCCAAAGCAGGAACTCAGAAAACATCCACAAATAGGAACAGGAGTGAAGGGGATCTTGAATGATTTTCAGAAGACTAAACTAAACAAAGTGATGGGGCTGGAAGGGATACATCTGAGAGTATTGAACAAACTTAGAGTATTTCTTGCGGTTCCACTATCTGACCTTTTCAATGCTTTTTTAGAGTTCAGAGTGATCCCAGAGGACTGGAGCAAGGTGCATGTGGTCCCTTTACGCAACAGTGGAAATAAAGCTGAGGTTGAGAACTACAGGCTGATTTGTCTGACCTGAGTGGTGAGTAAATTAATGGAAACACTGCCAAAACAAAGAATAGTGATGTTTCTGGAGTCCCCCATAAGAGGACAGACTTAACAATCTCAGTATGTACTGTATACTTTGGAGAAAAGGCAGGTTAGAGGGGATATTAATGAGACATTTAAATACAGTACCTCTGTGGCATAAATGAACAGGAGGAGCAGGGCCAGCCTGTCGATTGTGTGAGAATGTTGCCAACACATGGCTCTGCACCTCAGGGGGGCCCTGCGCCTGACCGGTTGCAGAAGGAGCCATGGAGGCCTGAAGCCCCGGCTGATCTCTGAACAGCCACAGTAGTAAAGAGCAGCATTTGCCTTCTCTTCTGCGGCTGTGATAATAAGGAACCCACCGGCGCGCTGAGTGCCAGGAGGTCAAACATGCCCAGACCTCCCAGCACTTAGCATGCCGGTGGACTCCTTCTTATCGCAGTTGCGGGAGAGAAGGCAAATACCGTTTTTTACTCCTGCGGCTGTTTAGAAGTCAGCTGGGACTTCAAGCTTCCCTGGCTCTCTCTGTAGCTGATGAGGCACAATGGTCTTTCCAGTGTGTGGCTGGAGGACAGGTGACTGAGAGCTAGAATGGGAACAGGGGGGCTTGAACGGAATGTGGGGGACTAGGGGGCTCCAGCGAGAATGGAACAGGAGGCTACAATGGAATGGGGGGGGGGGACTAGGGCTAGAACGGGAAGGGGATCCAGGACTGGAAATGGGCTGATGCTGGGGGATGGGGGACTGGGACTGGAAGAGAACTGATATTGGGGGGTTAGGACTAGAAATGGGCTGGGATGGGGGACTGGGACTAGAAGGGAGCTGATGCTGGGAGGGACTGGAGGAGGACTGATACTGGAGGGCTAGCACTGGAAATGGGCTGATGCTGGCGGATGGGGGACTGGGATGGAAGGGAGTGGATGCTGGGAGGGACTGGAGGAGGACTGACACTTGGGGGCTAGGACTGGAAATGGGCTGATGTGGGGGGATGGGCGAATAGGACTTGTAGAGAGTAGATGCTGGGAAGGGCTGTAACTAGAAGGGAGCTGATGCTGGGGAGGACCAGAAGAGTGTGGGAGTGGCAGGAGAAAAAAAGAAGCTGAGGGAGTGAGGATGGAGAGGGGAACAGATATTTTGTGTGGGAGGGAAGAAAAATCTATGATTGGCTGAGTATTGGGAGAGTAAGGGGGGATTGAGGATGGAGGGGTGAAATTTGAGTGGATGAAAAAGGAATAAAGAAAGAAATGGAGAAAAGAGAATAAGGAGAAAGATTAGTATATTGGAGGCAGATGTAAAGAGAATGGAAAAAAATAGAAGAGAGAACAAAGGACAAATGGACAGCAGACAATGGAGAGTTAGCAGATGACACAAAGAGAGCAGAAGAAAGCGAATGGAGCAATTGCAACTGAAAACGAAAGTGCCCAAACAATAAAAGGTAGAAAACAACTATTTTATTTTGAATCTATTAACTGGAATATGTCAGCTCTGGGAAATGTGCATCACTAACATTTTGCGTTTTGTTTAGTACAAGAGGAAATTCATTTATAGTTTTTTTTTCTCTAATGATATTGTCCATTCCAAGTTTGGCTTTTGGGGTTCCCAGTTTAATTATTGTCTTCGTATTTGTAAGATGTAATCCCTTATTCTTTGTTTAGTGATGGACTATGTTCTGCATGTGTAACCGAGCTGAGGTATTCTGTTCATGTAGTTTCTATTTGACACAGTCCCACTTGTTCTCTTTCCCCAGTAGGAGATGTATTGGAATTCTCTGAGATGTATTGGTTTAATATTTGTAGTGTTGTCTTCTGATAAATAGTGTTTGGTGCTTTGTGAGTCCTAGTAGTGCTGTTATGTTACGGCGGGTTTGCTATGGATTCACATAGTACTTTCTAATGTGCCTAGCAGTTGACACTGGAATATATATTCACAAATGTTTATGTGCGCTAAGTCCAGCAACATCCAGTTATTTCTATTGGAGCAGTGGCACCAAACACACATTAATATTTAGTAAACAAGCCTCTCATTGCCAGGACAAAAAAGAGACTTGTGAAGGGCTCCTTTGAAAGTCATCTAAAATTTTAGATGGGCAACATATACATTTTAAAATAAAATAAAATAAATAACATTTATGCAAATGAGGCCACACAATGAGTCTCCACACATGGCCCTGCCTCACCCTTGGGCCGCCACTGAGGAGGAAAGCCTCTTTCAATTGAAAGAAAGCTCTACAACGAAGGGAACTAGGATGAGGGTGAAAGGGGATAGACTCAGGTGTACTATGTGTAAATATTTCTTTATGGAAAGAGTGGTAGATGCATGGAATAATCTCCAGTGGAGGTAGTAGAGATGAGGACAGTATCTGAAATTAAGAAAGCATGGGACTAACACATAAGATCTCTAAAAGAAAAAGGGACTGTAGTGGTTGATATGGAAGGGCAGACTAGATAAGCCAAATTAGTCTTTTTCTGCTATCATGTTTCTCTGTTTCTATTTGACACCCTAGGCAAACCTTCATCCAGCCCCCCCCCAATAGTACCCTATCCCCGCTAAGTTTTCCATCATCTTCCCTTCCTTTCCCTTCCCTCTGCTCTATGTCCCACATCTCCTCTTTTCTTCACCAATCCTGAGTAATCCTCCATTTTCCCTTCTCTTCCCCAGTTACTGCAGTCCAACATCTCTCATTCTCTATCCCCACGTAGTCTAGCATCTCCTCTTCTCTACCTTTCACCAAACGCCCAGTGTCCAGCATCTTCCCTCCCCCTTCCCTACCCCCTAGCTATCCAGCATCCCCCCTTCTCTCTGCTCCATGTCCAGAATTTACCCTTCCCTTCTCTAGTCCCTAGTATTGCAATTCCACTTTTTCTCCCCATCCAGCATCTCCCATTTCCTTCCGTTCCTAGTTGAGCATCACTCTATACCTTTCTTTTCTTTTGTTCCTCCCCTCCTTCACTGCTGCCACAGACACCCTTCGGGCCAGCCTGAAGTACTGTAAACTGGCATGCACAGTGCACTCTCAAGTTCTGCTGGGTCCTCCTCCTCTGACACCAACTTCCTGCTGGAGAGTGCGGTACATGGTAGACCTTGAGTACACACCTGTGCTCAGAGTCCCTGTGCCATGCACGCTGATTTACAGTGATTCAGAGCAGCCTGGACATGGGTAAGGTAATGAGAGGGCAGCAGCAGCAGAGGAGGATAGGGGGCAGGGTGCTATGCCCCACCCCCAAATTCTGTCACATATCAAATACGCTTTTCATGTCACGATGAAGCGCTGGAGCCTACCCTGGTGCATAGTCATGAGCCTCATCATGTTCTGCACCAATTGGAGCTTATTTACTATCTCTCCTATTGAGGGGTTGTCCCTCATCCTCCGGGCTACAAGTGACCAGTCTGGAAGCAGTACACATATATTTAATCCACTTGTCTTCTACCTCAGCTCCGAGGCTCTCCTGGTAATTAACAGGACCAATGCTGGGGACAGGTTGATCTGCCTGCCCTGTATCCGCAAGGACAGATCAAACATCACCGCCCATAACTCCTGCACATAAGGTCATTCCCACCACATATGGATATAAGTCCCTTCATCCCCACATCCCCTCCAACAAAGGCTATTTCCCCTTCCTATCTTTCGCAGATAGTTCAGCGTGCAATACCACCTAAAATACACCTTATAAGTATTTTCCAGGAGATAGGTGGATTGGTAGCCCCTTGTGTAACCCTTGAATGATCATCTCCCAGGTTTCCAGGCAACAGTGGACCCTCAAATCCTCTTTCCACTTAAGCTGCTGTCTATCTTTGACTGTCTAGCTCCCTCCAGCATTTTGTACAATTTAGAAAGGCATTTCTTCATAGATGTATTGAGGAACGCTCTTTTTATTTTCCCTAAAGGCCAGTCCCAACCCTTTTTCCTACTCTCCACCAGGTATTAGCGGACTTGGTAATACTGGAACCTATCCTGTTCCCTTAATCAAAACTCTTTATTCCTTTTATTAAGCCAGATAAAATTATCCACTCCTTTCTGCCATTTTCTAAACACTTTATTCAAGATGTCAATCAGTAGGTCGTTAAATAAGTACAGAAATTTGGGGACTACTATCATTTTAACATTATTGATCCACCTGTCCATGAGAGTGAAAGTTTCTTCCACTGTAGAAGATCGTAGCTTATGGTCTTCCACAGTGGGTCAAAATTTAATTTATAAATCTGGGCAGGGTCCGCTGGGAGGTTTACCCCAAGGTAGCGAATCGAGGAGGTAGCCCACTTAAAAAGAAACTCTCTGCTTATCTCCTCCCTACCTCTTGGGGGTAAAAATAGTTCCAAGAGCTCTGATTTCCCTGTGTTCATTTTGAAACCTGAGACCCTACCAAAGGTCCCCAGTTCCTCCTCTACCGCTTTCAGGGACGATAATGATTTGTTACTGTAAAGAGCCGATCATCAGCAAACAAAGAGATCTTATACTGTTTTTCCCCACCCCTATACCCTCTATCCCCTCCTGTTCTCTAACTCTTTGTGCTAGTGGTTCCGTAGCAAGGGCAAAGAATGGAGGGGACAAGGGACATCCCTGCCGTGTTCCGTGCCTTATCTCGAAAGCATCCGAGTATTCACCATTAACTTGTACCTGGGCCCGGGGTTTGGAGTAAAGAACCTCTATCCATTGCTTAAAGGGGCCCCCATCCCATCGGCTCCAGTGCCCGGAAAAGATAGGGCCAATACACCTGATCCAATGTTAAGATCACAGCTGGCGTTCGTGACAAGTGGGCCTGTTCCATTAATCCCAATACCTTCCGGATATTATCCCCGCACTGTCTCCCTGGGCTAAACCCGGATTGATTGGGGTGAATAAGCTCTCCCATTAATGGTTGGAGCCAATTAACTAAAATCCTAGCCATGATCTTTTGGTCAATCCCTAATAGCGAGAACGACCTATAGGACCCACAGGCCATGGGGTCTTTCCCCTCCTTCAAAATAACAGTAATACCTGCTTCTCTCATGGATGGAGGGGGGGAGCCCCCTCCCCCAGGGACCCATTATAGACCTGGGCAAGCAACTCGGAGACATGGACATAGCTAAGGTAATGATGGGGAAGCAGCAGCAGAGGAGGATAGGGGGCAGGGTGCTATGCCACCACCCCCAGATTCTGTCACATATCAAATACGCTTTTCATGTTGCGATGAAGCGCTGGAGCCTACCCTGGTGCATAGTCATGAGCCTCATCATCTTCTGCACCAATTGGAGCTTATTTACTACCTCTCCTATTGAGGGGGTGTCCCTCATCCTCCGGGCTATGAGTGACCAGTCTGAACAGATTTTAGTAACCATCAAGCCCTGGGGTCTTGAACTTCTGCGTTATGCTCTGTAACTCTCTCCTACGCCACATGGTTCCTGACGATAAATCTGCATAAAGTTCCAATGATGTATTCTCCCAAGCCAATGTACGCACTTTGAGGGTGGCTTGCACTATAATAAATATCCTTTGTGGCATATTCATGGAAGCATGCTAGTACGTCCCTTGGCTTCCCTGCTACTGGCTGTGTAATAGCTCTGTGAGCTCTGTCCACCTTATAGCAAAGCTCCAGAGACTCCATAAGCACAGCCTGCACCACAGCTTTACATATTTATTTAACCAGTTTTTCTATACCACCTTATCCTTCAATCAAGGTGGTTTACATTATGTAATCACTACAAATAGGTACTAGATACATTCCCTTGTCCCCAAAGGGGAATCAAAATCTATGTGTACCAGAGGGTTAAGTGGTTTGCCCAATGCCACAAGGAGTGCCTATAGGACTAGAAACCCCAGTCCCTCTGGCCAGAGATTGCTATCTGCAGGTGGGACTTGAACTCCCAGCCTTCCAGGCTGAGGTATTGTGTCCTAACCACTAGGCCACTCCTCCCTCACTGAGGCTATATAGTCCACTGAGTCTCTTTGTTCTGGTAGGCCCTGTATACAAATATTACTGTGCCTGGCTCTTTTCTCAAGGTCTTCAGTTTTGAGCACCAAAGCCTCATACTGTTCCTGTAATCCAGAAACCATGCAGCTCACCACCTTAACACTTTCTCTTTTCTCATCCATACGTGTCTCTGCATCCTCTACTTTCGGCCACACCTCGTGGAGCTCTGAGCGCACATCCGCCATCCAAGTCAAAACGTCATTTTGGACACCATGAACATCTTCCTTGAGCTCAATGAAACACTGTCGCATTTCTGCCCAGAAGGAAGCTATTCCCTTGGCACTATCCCCTCTCTCCTTCACCAAGCTGGTTAGTGATTCGCGTATTTTTTTGGAGCCTGCCATCTTCTGGCCTCTGCTTGCGGCACTGCTACTTTTGTAGACAAACATTTTCAAATCGGAGCCTCCTTTCTTTGCCTGGGTGCCCATATCCAGCAGCGTTCGCCTTTGGTTGTCCTGTAGGTGGCTCGGTTTCGATTTCTCGTAAGTTAGGGAGAGTATCACTTAAACTTTGCCGGGAGCTCTACCTTAAGAAGCCATACCGGAGTGTGACGTCACCAGAAGCCTGGGCTGCTATTATATGAGAAATTCTGCAGATTAATTCTTCAGTCTCATAGAGAAAAAATCAAATCTGTTCTGTAAAACAGCCAGTGTTTGTCTAGGATTTGTACGATTTTGGGGCACATAGTTATAATTACAAGTTCATCTTAAAAATTTGCTAAAGTCAATTTTCAGTAGTAATACTATCACATAACCTTATATGGGCACATTATCAAACTGTCTTTATGCAGATTTTCAGCAATCCTTTCTATCTAATTTTGAACACATAACATCATATAAAATTACATCACCTGCACACAAGGGAGCTGAGAGTAAGTTGACCGTAGGTCCAAATTTTATTGTAGTACAACCCTTACATGTTTCGACATGCACCTTCCTCAGGGGGTGTTGCCTCACAGAAATAATAAAAAATATCAATCATTAACAAAAATACTATCAGAGTACAAAAGAACAATCAAATAAATGAATAAATAGCACACATAAGAAATAAATTAAAACCAATCAACATTAGCATAACCTATCCTAAAATCATCTCTAAAATAGCACAATAACGCTGATGTGATTACAACATGTGATAAAATAAAGTAATAAAGATGCTATAACTAATAGGGGTAATAAATAAGTGTTGAAACCTGTATATATATATATTGTTCTACAAAGAATTACAAATTGCATATTTAACCATATGGATTCAAAACTACAAAAGGAGGATAAAGGCAGACAAGGATGGAAGTTGCTGACACCAATACTAATATTCATTCATTGCAGGACTTCTATGTGGATAAAGCTATAGCCATATCATTGATAAGAGAACCATAAACAAATGAAAATGGCAGCACGCCATATCAAGAGATGGGTGCAAAGAAAGGGGAAAGAACGGGATGAGGAGGATATCATCAAGCATAGGCTAAAATTCATATCAAAAAGAATAATATATATATAGCAAAGTTGAATGAAACGAAAAGAACTATGGAGTCACATTAAAAAGATAAAATAGGAATGACTTAAAAGCATGCACATTATGGAAAAAGGAACACTAAATATGTGCTGTAGTGTATGAATGGAAGTATGGAAGGATACCCAGTGATGGTATAAATTAAGAATGACCATTCTTAAAGTTAGAAACCATTTTGCAAAACACCAGTGCTTCTAAGAAACAAGTCAGATTGCTTACTTGTGCCACTATCGAATCGTGTGTACATGATATTTGATACCTGTGCCACAAATCTATAAAAGAGAGAACCAATAAGCAGCCTCTACTAAAATACCCTCAAATTTAAAACCTTGCCGCATAATTCAAAAGTTAGAAATGCTGAACAGAGAAGCCTTGCCTCGATGCCCATGAATCTCAAGAGGCGTAACGCTGTATTGGAAAGGAAAAGCTCATAGTATAGTGCAGTTTTCAACACCAAGATTTGCGCCAAAGTACAAGGTCAAAGGGCATGCTTGCCAACAAAGTCAAATGAAACTAAGTAATAAAATGTATGCCTATACGCACCTTAGATAAAATTGTATATTGGATTGTCACCATCATGCTAAAAAAGCAGTAAGGCAGAAAATAAAACACAGTGGCACGGCATTCCATAGTAAATACATAAATAAAAGCACTACTTTGCATGCAGTACATGTTTTAATCACATTAGTCTTATTGCGTTATTTTAGAGATGATGTTAGGATAGGTTATGCTTAAGTTGATTGGTTTTAATTTACTACTTATGTGTGTTTGTTTATTTAATTGCTCTTTTGTACTCTTTTATTGTATTTTTGTTAATGATTGATATTTTTATTATTTCTATGAAGCAACACCCCCTGAGGAAGGTACATGTTGAAACGCGTCTGAGTTGCAATACAATAAAATTGGACCTACTGTCAACTTACTCTCTGCTCCCTTGTGTGCTGTTCGTTTCCAAGTTATATTACCTGTACAGATAAGTAACCGGGGTATCCCGGATGCCTGGCTCTGCACACCCAAACCCTCACCAACATCCAAACTTAAATTTTTACCCCCCTTTGCACAAAAAACAAAACTCACACCAAATATTTGGAACACACTTTGGTCACAGCTTTATTAACAAGATTATAACACCGGCCCGAAAACCCGGGCCAACATAACCCACATGATGCCAACAGATGACCCCCCACCACCCCATTCCGGATAATGCCCCCACCAGCCGTATTAATAGCAAGGTGGTGCATCATCCTCCCCACCCCCTGCCACTGCCCACCTTGCCATATTAGTAGCAAAGGCCGGCTCCCTTGCCTTGCGCCAGGCAGAGACCCCAACCGAGATCTTTCGCTCCCTACCCTGGGCAACACTTTCCTCCCCTCAGTCCGCCCTTGGCCACATAGGCCCCGCTGTCCCAGCGAGCGCTAGCTCAATACCCCGCCACCGGAGCAAGGTAGCCCACCTATCCTTGTGCCGCACCCCCAGATGAAATCTGTGACCAACTCAGCACTTACAATGCCTCCTGTCAGTCATTCAATAACAAATCTTGCCCTACTGGCGAAAGATGTACCCCATCCGTGCAATAGAAGCCCGCACACTTCACCTCTGCCCATGGATGTTGTACTTGAAGCTCACCTGTCTGTTGGACCAATGCCCGATCTGCCTATTGATCTTAACAAGGCCTCGGGACCAACGACGCTGTAACTGGCAAGAAGTGCGTGGAATGATGTCTGACCAAACAATCACTACACCCGGCAACAATGCCCGTAACAACACAATGTCTCGCTGCACCGTCCATATGAGCTGCCTGCAGGACCAATTGGAAAGGTCATTGCCGCCCAGATGAATCAAAAGTCCAACTGGCCGTTGCCGCTGGCTGATCTGCAGCTGTATCAACGATACCAGCTTCCACCAGTGCACGCCCCAATTGCCCTTCCATAGCAGCTGAATGCCTTGCTGTAGCAAGTCCCAAATGCAGTCCCAAGGGCCCAGTACACAAAAGAATGACCAACAATCCACCAATCTTCAGAAGATAAACCATCTGCAATGAGACAAAGCTGACTGCCAACCGCTGCAAACTCTGTAAAATGAACAAAATTGTTAGTGCCCCCCTTTCCCCCCCACCTCCCCTTTACAGGCCGCCCACCACCCAACAAAGGCCAAGCTCAAGAATCCTGCGGGCGAATATATCCCACATAGGCGCTGGATTGCCAACTGCAAATCCTCTGAATCACTTCCCCATCTAGCCCTGCAACTGCAGCATTGGTAGCCGCCCCAATCCTGAATGCTGCAATGCAAGACAAAGCACTGCGGTAAACTGGAACTGCATTAAGGGACTGGAATCCCTATGCAAAAATAAGTAGCCCGATGCACCTGGACACCGGTGCAAATTCTGCACCGGACAAGAGGGTAATGGGAAAATTGTATTTAGGATCACCCACCCTCCTCTCCCGCACTGATCAGTTTTGGATTGCGGGAGAAAAATGCACACTTGCGCCACATCCACCACCACATGCTTGATATCCAAACCCCCAAACGAATCCCGCTTCCCAGACCACGGCACTAGCTCACTGATGTGGAAGGCTTCAAAAAATGCAGTAACAAACAATGCCCGAAAAAATCACGGACTCAAACTCGGAAACTGTAACAACCAGCAACACCACCCATATTCTAAGAAGCAACTCATGTGACACTGGGAGTTGCCAATCCCGCAACCTGGGGCACCCCTTACCCCAACCCGCCAGCAGGCACCACACCAAGAATGTAACTCAAGGATTATCCCATCCAGCAGCCTTGCTGAAAAAAGAAAACCCCGCTAAAGCAGACATGACTGCCGCTCTGGACCAGCCCTCCGACTTTGCCCATACGACAAACATACCAAGCAACCCCTCTGAAACTCTACCACTGCGCCAACCTTTCCCAGTCAAGAATGCACCCACCTTCGAATATCCATGAAGATACATCGACCATGTCCCTTGTGCTACAGACGCCTACAATAAAGCCATCACACTAGAGTCCCAATCTGCCAGAGATGAGCTGGAACCACCAAGGCTGCCTCTTCTGCTCCCGGAGCCAACAAATGAACTGGTACCAATTAAAGCAGGACAATGCATCAGCAATTGAATTCTGGATACCTGGCACATGACGCGCCCTGGCAGTAACATTTAAGACGCGCCCTGGCAGTAACATTAAGATGAACACTCTCATCAAAGCCGCCACTCATGGGCACTTGGGTGAGTGTCTGTTGATAATCTCCACAGCCGCCGCATTGTCACACCAAAACATGACCCTCCAGTTCTGCAAGCGGTTCGGCCAAACCCGTAATGCTATGACATTGGGGAAACAGCTCCAAGAATGCAATGTTACGAGTCATCCCCGAAACCTGCTAGTCCGATGGCCAAGCCTCCACGCACTAAGCTCCTTGACAGTATAAACCGAATCCTGTGCTACCCGCAGCATCTGAGAACAACTGTACTTCCATCTGACTTCCCTCTTCTTTCCCCCACTTCCCAAGCATCCACATGGTTCTCTTCTCTTTCCGCTGCTCTTAATCTCATCGCCCCTCTTCGCCCCCAGCCACCTTCCCATCGTCCATCTCAACCATGGTTCCACCCTGGTCTACTCTTGCTTCGTGCACAGCTCCGTCGGGCTGAACGATTATGGCGTAAGGCCCCCTCTCCCTCTTCTCTCTCCTACTTCAAGTCTGCACATTCTTACTACAAATCCCACGTTCATCTAGCTAAACAGACCTACTTCACTACTGCCATATCCTCTGCTCCCAACCAGACCCGTCATCTTTACTCTGTTCTTCAATCTCTTACCTCCCTTCAATCCCGCCCCACCCCTCTGCCCACTCTCTCTTCCCCCACCCCAACTGAGCTTGCAGATTACTTTAGCATCAAAATTTCTACTCTCCGGCACTCTCTGCCCCACTGCCCTCCTCCCATCTCCAGCCCTCCCCCCTGTTCTCCCCCTGGCTCCCCACAGCTATCCCACGTTTGGCACTCTTTCCACCCTCTCACTTCCCCTGAGCTCCTTGCACTCATTGCCTCTTCAAAAAAAACCTCCTGTCCTTTGGACCCCATCCCCTCCCCCTGGCTCCTCACTCCCTCCTTGGCCCTCATTCCTCCTATTCTCTCCATGATCAATACCAGTCTGTCCTCCGGTGTGTTCCCCCAACCCTGGAAGCACGCTCTTGTCCGACCTATCCTCAAAAAATCCTCTCTCGACCCCACAATCCCTGCGCACTACCGCCCTGTCTCTAATCTCCCCTTCCTATCCAAAATTCTTGAAAAGGCTGTTTTTTCCCAACTCTCTGCCCATCTTGATTCTACTCACTTCCTCCATCCCCGACAATCTGGTTTTCGCCCCGGCCACAGCGTCGAAACCGTTCTTCTTGGCTTTTTGAATGAAATTCACACTGCTCACGACCGTGGTGACCTCTCGGTGGCAGTTTCTCTCGACCTCTCCGCTGCCTTTGATCTCGTCGACCACTCTCTTCTTTTAACCCGTCTTCGCGAAGCAGGCCTCTGCAGCACCGTCCTTCACTGGTTCCACTCTTTTCTCTCCTCTAGGTCCTTCTCAGTTCTCTCTACCTCTACCCCCCCAACTGCCTCCACACCTACTCCTCTGCTCTGTGGTGTCCCCCAGGGCTCTGTCCTGGCTCCCCTCCTCTTCAATGTTTTCCTCACGCCCCTCTCTTTATTGGTTCAACAGCACGGGATTTCTGCTTTTTACTACGCTGATGACCTCCTTCTTCTATACCATACCTCTCCCCTTTCCCCTGATCTCTCTCCACTTAACACTTGTCTTTCAGCCGTAGCCCAATGGCTTACCACCCACTGCCTCCACCTCAACCTTGCTAAGACTTTAGCCATCTGGTTTTCACGTGATGGTTCCCCTCCTTCGGTTTCCCCCTCTTTCTCTGGTTCCCCCATTCCTTTAGTTACCTCCTTTCGGTACCTGGGTGTCCTCTTTGACCCCAGCCTCACTTTTCAGGATCACATTGCCCACATATCAAAGACCTCCTTCTATTACCTCCGCCAGATCCGTGCCATCCGTCCCTTTCTTTCTCCACAGGCCCTTTCTACTCTTCTTCTTTCCCTGGTCATATCTCGCATCGACTTCTGCACCTCCCTCATGTCTGGTCTCCCTGCCTCCCAACTGCAACGCCTCCAACGCATTCAAAACACAGCCGCCCGCCTCATCTTCCATGCATCTATCCGCGACCATATCACCCCCCTCCTCATCCGTCTTCACTGGCTCCCTGTCAAATTCCGTAGTCATTTTAAAATTCTGATCCTTCTTCACCGTATCCTCTATACCCACTCTCCGCAGTACCTAGCTGACCTGGTTCACTTCCATAACCCCACCCGTTCCCCACGCTCCTTTCATCTGAATCGCCTATACCTCCCCTCTCCCACTTGTGCTCGCCTCCAATCCACCCGTACCTCTGCATTTTTCTTCCTTGCCCCCGCCCTCTGGAACTCTCTTCCCTCCTCTATTCGCCTCGAACAAGACCATTCTACCTTTAAGAACCGCCTCAAAACTCACTTCTTCACCCTTGCCTTTGACCTTCCTGCTCCTCCTGTACCTCACGTGTGATCTGTTTTCCCTTCCCTCTCTCCTCTACTGTCCTGTCCTGTCGTATGAATCTGCCTAGTTTGCTTTCCTGTCGATTGATGTAACTTCCTTTCCTCTTCTATCTCACCTTTACGGTGATTGCTTCACTTTGTTTTTTGAACTCTGTAAACCGCTATGATGTCCCCCACGTTTAGCGGTATATTAAGCGAATAAACCAAAAAAAACCAAAACCAAATCAATATTAGACACCTCGGGTAACTGCAAAACCGGGCTTCCATTAAAATCTGATAAGAAAGAGTCCCACACCCGCAAGTCCTCCCGCATCCCTGTAGATACTCTAATACGATGATGAGGTTTCTATACCCCCGCCATTGCTAAGGATAACTGCTGTGCAATGGGGCGCCCCATCGGAATAACATGACAAGCAAAATTAAGATGCCCCACCAACGACTGCAAGTCCCTAAGCGTAGTCTTGGAAGGTGACCCCACAGCTGCCACCAAAGCTCTTAAGGTTTCCACCTTCTGCGCAGGCAAGCACGCTATAAGATCGACCGAATTCAACTCGATTCCCAGAAAGGTGAGGCACGTCACAGGACCCACAGTCTTTTCAACTGCTAAGTGGATACCAAAGTCACTAGCCATCCCCCTAAACCAGGGGTCCTCAAACTACGGCCCGCCGAGGACATTTATCCAGCCTGCCGGGTGTTTTTGCCACCGCTGCCTGTCCGGAGGGGCGGCTCTACCACGAGGCGAAGTGAGGCGGCTGCCTCAGGCGGAGAAATGTCAAAGGCACCATTTTTGCCCCCAAAGTAGCCGCCTCACTTCAACTTCTAAAAAAATAATCCAACTCCGTCCCGCCCCCAAAGGAAGATGTATGCAAAGGAAGTTACTTCCTTTGGGGGCGGGACGCCGCTGCATGTGAAGGCTCAGCAGTCTGCACCGGTTTTACTTTGTGTTTAAGTTGATGTCGCTAGGTGTTTAGGACTGGTAATGTACTGATGAAGGGGTTAAGACTGGAAGTGGGCTGATGGGGGTGTTTAGGACTGGTAATGGACTGATAGGGGGGTTAGGACTGGGTGGGCTGATGGGGGGTTAGCACTGGAAATGGGATGATGGGGGGTGTTTAGGACTGGTAATGGGCTGATAGGGGGGTTATGACTGGAAGTGGGCTGAAGGGGGATAGGACGCAGCGCTGGACGGAGGTATGGGGGGAGGGGGGGCGTGCAGAGCCTGCTGCTGCCTGAGGACCGAGGTAAGAACAAGACTGCATTGATGGGCAGTGCAGTCTGTATGTCTCTGTGTGGGCAAAGTTATTGCTGGTATATTGTTTTTGTAGCTCTGTATATATATATTGGTATTTTACTAATAGGAATTAGGAATCCCTAGGAATCAAGAAAGAGAAAAATTGACTCGGAGTGTAGGATATTCAAAGAACAGTGGACTTATGATTACTTTTTCATGCAGTACAAGGAAAGAGCTGTGTGTTTGATATGCCAGAATATAGTGTCTGTGTTCAAAGAATACAATTTGTGTTGACACTATGAAACTCAACATAAAGATAAATATGATTGGTCGGAGAAGTGAGAAAAGATAAAATATTAAAACTGAAAAATACATTGACAACTCAGCAAAATACTTTTGTGAAGCAGAAGCAGCTAAATATTTCATCACTGCGAGCAAGTTTTCAAGTTGCCAAGCTAATAGCGTGCACTGGCAGACCATTCGTGGAGGGAGAATTTGTTAAAGAATGCCTTCTTTCTGTTGCCAAAGAGATGTGTCCAGAAAAGGCCGATTTATTTAGTACAGTGAGTCTTTCAGGACCTACAATTACACGAAGGATTGAAGAAATGGGAGACAATTTGCATCAGCATTTGCAAAACTCCACAAAAAAACTTTCCTATTTTTCCTTGGCACTCGACGAAAGCAATGATGTTCGTGATTCTGCACAACTTTTCATTTTTATTCGTGGGACGAATGACTATTTCGAAGTCACAGAAGACCTTGCTGCACTGCAAAGCATCAAAGGAACAACTACAGGAGAGAATATCTATGAAAAGGTTTGCCAAACTGTGAATGGTTTGGAGCTGGACTGGGCTAAACTAGCCAGTGTGACAACTGATGGTGCTCCTAGCATGGTGGGGTCTAAGAAAGGAGTAATTGCTCGCATTAACCAAGAGATGGACAAACATAACCATTCTCATCCAATAGCCATACACGGCCTCATCCACCAACAAGCGCTGTGTAGTAAATCACTGAAGTGGGACTCTGTTATGAAAATTGTGGTATCTTGTGTTAACTTCATTAGAGCTAATGCACTAAACCACAGACAATTTCAGGAATTTCTGTCTGAGCTAAATGTTGCCCATGAAGATGTTCTGTACCACACAGAAGTCCGTTGGCTGAGTCGAGGGAGAGTTTTGAAACATTTCTATGACTTACTTCCACAGATTACAGCTTTTCTGCTTTCAAAAAACAAAGAAGTACCAGAGCTCAATGATGCAGAATGGAAATGGCACCTTGCCTTTCTGACAGATGTAACAGAGCTACTCAACAGTTTCAATGTGCAACTTCAAGGAAAGGGGAAGCTTATCTGTGATATGCAATCACATGTGAAAGCATTTGAAGTAAAATTAGGCCTCCTCATCAAACAAGTGAAGGAGGAAAATTTCTGCCATCTCCCCACAACTCAAAATCTGTTAGCGGAAAAACCATTGGTTGCATTCCCAAACAAAACATGTGTGGTTCACTGGAAAGTTGCAAAAGGAGTTCCAATTTAGATTTAAAGAGCTTCATCTCCATGAACAGGACATACAGCTTTTCCGTAACCCATTTTCTATTGACATTGAAAATGTGGATACAATTTACCAAATGGAACTGGCTGAACTGCAGAATTGTGACTCTCTGAAAGACGCATTCAAGTCAAGCAGCCTTCCTAATTTCTATGCATCTCTCCCCTCTGAGACATATCCTAATCTCAGGAACCATGCACTCAAAATGGCAACCATCTTTGGCAGCACTTATGTCAGTGAACAGACTTTTTCCAGAATGAAACATCTGAAATCTCCAACCAGATCTAGACTAATGCACACTTGCATCACTTGTTACGACTAGCAGTGACAAATATGGAACCGGACATTGACCATCTCATTAGCCAAAAGCAGGCCCATAGTTCCCATTGAAATACTGGTAAGTTTGTTGATTTAACTTTACTTGTTCTTCATTTTAAATATTGTATTTGTTCCCATTTTGTTTTTTTACTTCAAAATAAGATATGTGCAGTGTGCATAGGAATTTGTTCATAGTTTTTTTTAGGGGAAGAAAAAGAAGAGATTCTTCCGCAAGTGGACAACCAAAGGAGAACAGCGGAAGTATGACCACAGCCTACCAGATGGTAATAAATATTCTTTATTAAGGACCTTAATAAAGAATATTTATTACCATCTGGTAGGCTGTGGTCATACTTGCATAGTATTTTTTTAAACTATAGTCCGGCCCTCCAACGATCTGAGCGACAGTGAACTGGCCCCCTGTTTAAAACGTTTGAGGACCCCTGCCCTAAACAATGCCAATAATGTGCTACAAGTCTCAGACTGACTGGGGCCCACAAACAAAAAATCATCCAAATAATGCACAATGGTGGAAAACCACGTCTGCTGCACCAAGAACCACTGCAAGAAAGTGCTAAAGGCCTCAAAATAAGCACA
This sequence comes from Ichthyophis bannanicus, assembly GCA_033557465.1. Lineage (NCBI taxonomy): Eukaryota > Metazoa > Chordata > Amphibia > Gymnophiona > Ichthyophiidae > Ichthyophis > Ichthyophis bannanicus. Next base: position 190,110,412 of record CM066038.1, on the reverse strand, counting down.
AGATATAGCACACCCCATTGGCATGCACTTATCGAAATAAAACTGGGAACCAAACTGGAAACCTAATAACGGGAAGGCCGACAGGTGGGCTGGCAACAACCGGAAAGCGGATTCAATATTCACCTTTGCCATGAGAGCCCCCACTCCGCACTGACGCACCAAGGAGATAGCAGCGTCAAAAGAAGCATAGCGGTCCATACACAACCCTTGAGGAATATGATCATTAACAGACTTTCCCGGTGGAAACAACAGATTATGTATTAACCTAAATCTTCCCGGTTCCTTCTTTGGGACCACCCCCAACAGGGAAACAATGAAAGGGAAAAAGGGGGATTCGTCAAAAGGAATGGCAATTCTATCCAGAGCATATTCAGCCTCTATTTTACTGCAAACAATGTCCACCTGGTGCATCGCCGAACTGAAATTCCTGGCCACCGAGTCTGACACCAAACCTTGAAATGGAATGCGGAAACCCACCAACAGCTCCCTCCAAGTCTTACTCCCGCCCCTCCCCCCAAAAAGAAGCAACCATAGATGCAAGGCTTCAACCCTTATTGGAGTAGGAGCCAATACCCATCTTGAATCCTCACTTACCACCCATCGGGTGGGATTTCTAGTCCCACAAGTGCTCCTTGTGGTCTTGGGCAAGCCACTTAACCCTCCATAGCCCATGTTCCCTGTAAAATAGTTATCTCCAAGTTATAATGCCCTGTTCAATGTAATTTGAGTTTGTTCAATGTAAACCACACTGATGCAGAATAGCGCGGTATATAAGAGAATGTAAATAAATAAATAAATCGGTGCTCCCACCACACCCTTCTGACTGCACTTAATGGCTGCGTACCCACCCCCACAGAGGGAGCAGGCGTGTCAAAACTTACAGTCCAGGAAAAGACAGTAGGACTTGTTAAAACGCCAACACAGATCTCCACCTCCGGGCCCTCCCTTCGTTGGCACGGTGGCCCCCTCTGAAACCCGAAAGGACTGTGGTCCCAACATAACTACGTGCGATCCCGCCTGGGATCCGATGACTCCCACACCCACAGACCCCTTCTTGGAGGATATTTGAGTAAGCCACAAGTTAATGTCCTTCGTCCCCTAGGACAATTGAGCATTCTACTCCATCATGTCCCAAAACTCTTCATCGTAATTCAGCCAAGCCCAGCCCTCATGAGCCTGGGACGCCGCCAAGATAGCGTCCGCATACGCTAGCAAAGCTCCGTATTAGCCCAGGACGTAATGTCCCCAAACACTTGCTACCCGTAAAAAGGCACGCATCCAATTCAGGGTATTGCAGGAAACCTTACGCACCCTGCCTGCTTTCTCATCTTCCTTATGCTTCTTTCTACTCTCACCTGAACGTTTTAATCCTGTGTCACAACTTCTGCGGTACTCCTTCCCAAAACTCAGAACACCGGACCAGAGTAGGAGCTGTCCCTTCCCCCTTTCCAAGAGTGGCCGCTGCAGAGGCTACTGATGATGCCCTGGATGAGGTAGAAGACGATGAAGAAGATGAGACACGGCGACCATGTCTACCCTTAGTCTTGGCCTTACGGCCTACCAATGACCCGGAACCGGAAAGAAGAACCCCCCCTCACAATGCCAGTATCCCCCCCTGTATACTCACCAGCAGCAGGCATGGTCATCACCGGATCACCTGTGGTCTGAGAGCTGTCTGCCAGAATTGGCTGCACTGGCATCTGCACCATCGAGGCCACTGCTCTAGAGCAAACGGGGTCAGAAGTACCAGCCCCTTCTCCGGTAATCTCCGAAACCTGTGCAGAGAGAGAAGGACAGAGACCAGCAGCAACCGCCCCAGACACACAAGCCATACCCCCATCTCTCCCTCCCCAACTCGAGGCTGAAGAGCCCATCCCCCCAGCCGCCCAACCGGCATCACCCCCAACAGGCAAAGGCCCGAAACCTCCAAACCCTGACCCGGGCCAGTCACCCCATCCATAACCCCAAGGCCCCACCCCTCCCGGAACATATTGCCCTGCCCCAGGAGACCAGTGCCCTGGGACCCCGGCGAAGAGCGCATGCTGAAACTGCCTGTCGGACCGACATGGGGAATAACCCCCGGGAAAGGCTGCAGGAAGCAAAATCCCAGGTGCGCCCACCCCCTCCAGACCACCACTATGCCTGGCTGCACCAGCAAAGGGACCCCCAAACACCCCCATATGAGAGACACCCTCGCAATAGGGATCCTGGCCGCTCTGCTCCCCGATGCCTTCATATCCCTGCCCCCCAGCTTCAGTTGGATGCACAGAAATGCCCACAACATCCTGTCTACTCCTAAAAGAGCTCCCCCCCCACCTCGCTGGGCTGTACTCCTGGAATTTTGCTTCAGTACCGGAATTGCAGAGACCAACAGGGATGCAGAACCCTCACCCGACCCACTAATCCCTCTGGAGCAACCCTCCGACCCACCAGACATCAGCATACTGCGCCCAGGAGTCAGACTACGAGACATCCTCCATCCCCTTCCTCGCAATGCCACCTCCACAGGGCCACCGACTTGAAAAGCATCCGAAAGCGGTGCATCCGCAAGCCCCTAAGCACCACCCCGCCACGCTGCTGCACTGAACCCCCATGTCGCTTACCTGCACCCTGCCCACGTGAAGACCGCACCATGACTGTAAAATCAAGCCTGCCCTCTGACCCCCACACACACCCCACTGCCCAAAATCCGCCGCTCCACCTCACAAGCCTCCGTGGACCACGGGTACTCCTGTGCCAAAATAACTCAGAGGTAACCACAAAGCCAGCCCCCCCACCTCCTCAGAAAAGGATCTGCAGCAACGACACCCCCACCCTCCGACTGGATCCGCCCCCCAGCCAAAAAAGCCCCACCACCGAAAGAGCCGCCGCCGCCAGCTAAACACCCCCCACTGCCGCCAGGATCCGCCGCCAACCAAACCCCCCCCTACCGCCGACAGGATCCGCCTCCAGCCAAGCAGGTACAGGAGGACGGCTGCGCGGCAGAACCGGTCTCCTTCCTGCCCAGCTAGCAATGCCCCCTCACCTCGCAGACCAATGACATCGTCGCACGCAGCTGACGTGGGACGATTTTCAAAAGACGCCATCTGTCGTCTCTGGCCTGATGCGTTTCCCCCCCCCCCCCCCCGCCGCACAGGCAACAGGTCCACAGTCTACGGCTTTGCTGCCAGCCCCGGGACCTGGCCCTGCGGCCTGAAACATTTATCCATTTAGCTGCTGAAGCTCTCAACTAAATGGAAAACGTCAAAATTAGTAGGTATACCTTTGACTTTTCAGCAAAATAAAAAGCCAAAGGTAACCTTGTGGAGGATAATTTTACCTCATATAAAGTCCTGCAGAGTTTACACATGTATGTGTTACTATGAGTGTATTTGATGCCTATATTATAAAGTGACATACACACACACTTTATGAAATAGGGGCATAAGTGGTATAAAGAACGTAAACACACAAGGCAGGTATAAATGCCCAAACCTAGATTTTTCAGGTGCGAAAGCTATAGCAATTTATAACGTATGCATGTAAATTTTCACTCTGCCTACATGCCACCCAAACTCCACCTGTGCAAAGGAGTGGCGCAAGGAGATAAGGAGCCCTAGGCAAATCTTGTCCCTTGTGCCATCTCCTTGATGCCTGCTCTTGCTCCAACCCTCTCCCTGGCCCCCATTTCCACCATTTCTCCAACCTCTGACGCTGCAAGATTGTTTGACTACCGTCTGCCACGAAGGCCTGATGCCAGCTTCCTATTTACAAGTAGGAAGTTGGCAGTGGGCTTCGGCGGGGGCAGAACAGAAATAGCCTCACAGTTCCGGCACTTGAAGGTAAGCACTGCAGGGCTGTTTGTGATTATTGCTACCACTGCAGGTCCCACAGAGGGATGGCAGCAGCGACAAAGAGGTGCCCCAAGACGATTGGTGCTCTTGGTAGCTTCCTAGTTCACCTAATGGTCATGCCGGCCCTGCCTGTGCATGCCCACATGAAAAGTATGCAAGGTTGGTCTTATACATGTTCTTACAGAATGATGATCACCTAAAGTACAAACAGCACACAAGGGAGCAGAGAGTAAATTGGCAGTAGGTCCAAATTTTATTGTAGTGCAACTCCGACGCGTTTCAACATGCGCCTTCCTCAGGGAGTGTTGCCTCACAGAAATAATAAAATATCAATCATTAACAAAAATACAATAAAAGTACAAAATAGTATATAAATGGAAGTTATTTTTACGTGGCTCTCCTAAGTTTTTAGAAAACGCTTATGCAGTCAGCACTGTTACTGAATCATTTTTAAATGCTGTTCTGTACTTTATAATATTTACACTCTAAGTAGCACATCCTTATCCTAAATAGAAATATATGAACTATACTAGTTTTGCAGTCTTTCAGGTCAGTCAGTTCAACATATTTTATCGAGAATGTTTAATTTATTCTTGCAAGTTTAAGTACTAGAAATTAAGATATTCGTTATAGCAGATTTATCTTTCAGATGTCTCATTTCTGGTTCTCAAAAATGATTTGGGAGCGAGCATGCCTGTTTATATGATAACACCAGTTCAAGCTAAAAAAATCATCCTGAGGTCCCCACTGTCCTCTAGGAATCTTTCTTTTCTGAAAATCCACCCAAAACCCCATCTAATTTGTTTCCTACAAAAGCCTTTTGCGAATCTTGCTTGTGTTTGATTCAGCAAAGAGACATTCGACAAAGCTACTGCAGGCGGTGCATGGTTTCTTTCAACTAAATCTAAGGTTTTGTTTAAACGGTGATCCCTTAAAAGGACTGCATCAAATACAACATGGGCAAAAGCTAACATCCTGCTCTCAGAACACAGACTTTTTTGAGAGCTATTATTGGATGATATTACATCAATGCTTTCTTCATTTCTTCCAAAACTATGTAGGCTTGAAGATAATTTGTGTGAAAAATTGTTTTAGCGATATAATATTTATGCTACTTACCAAACACTGGCCATTTTTGTCATACCATATGAATACCAGTATTTTGATTCAGCAATTCCCAGGTCTATTTTCGAACAGATCAAAGGAATGCTGACACAAAATGATTCATCTCAATATCCTTCAAATGATATCTTTTTGAGGCATATTACATATCATTTTCACTGTCTATGTACATAAAATCTATTCACTATTACAAAATTTGCTCTGCTTTAACAAGCGTATGTTTTCAGCTCATTAAATCAAACATTGTGATAAGAAGATGAAAGTGTCTGCCATTTCTATAGAGGTTATATCTATGTGATGAAGATGCTTTACAATCCCTTGTCCATAACTTATTGAAATGTGGGGTCTACAGAAATGAAAGATTAATATGGATAGACTTTTGTTTTAAATGGCAAAAAAATTCTGTCTTCTCCTACAAGACATCTGCCTTCTAGCGCAAAGGTCATTGGTATAAGACCAGACTGCGGGGGAAAAAAAACATTTGGGGTCATTCCTGAAAGGGCTTCATTTCATGCAAGGTAATTCTATGATTTTTGCTGTAAATTCTCTGTCTGAAAGTTCTTTCAAAAGGGGCTATTTTTTTGTTGTCTAAAGTTACTAGTTTATTTTTTTTTATAGCTTTTTTGCAGAAGGGGTTTTTTTTGTTGCTCTTTTTTTTTCTTTCCACTAGCCTTCTAGTTCAAGGAGGAGGGAAGGTAGCAAATATTCGTTGAAACCACTGCACTGCTGAGGTGTTTCAGGAAATGTAGCTGAGAGGGTAGCCTTCATAAACTATAAGAAATTACAGAAAGCAGTGATAAACAACAGTTTCTGGAGAAGCTAAAAGAAGCTGAAAAAGTAATTAGGAAAATAAAAATGAAAATGGAAGAAAAAAAACCCCAATACAGTAAAATATGGAGACCAGACTTTTTTAGGCATGTTAATGACAGGAGGAAGCACAAAGATGGTAGGAATATATAGAGGTTGATGAGGATAAAGTAGAATTGTTTGACAAATATTTGTGTTCTGTGTTCACAGGTGAAGAGTCAAGAATAAGTACTGAAAGAACTTAGGGACATACTAGTGGCTCCACTGGCCAGGGCCAGCATTAAACAAGCAGGGGCCAAGGACAACTGCCATGTTTGCTACCCTCTACGCCAGCCCTGCCGCTGGCTAACCTTTTCAATGCTTCTTTAGAGTCTGGAGTTATCCTGAAGGACTGAAAGCGTATGAATATGGTTCCTTTTCACAACAGCAGAAGTAAGGGAGAAGTTGGCAACTATAGACTGGTTTGCCTGATTTTTGATAAGTAAATGAATGGAAATGCAGTTAAAGCAGAGGATGGTGTGGTTTCTGGAAACCAAAGGATAGGTTTCGGGACAGCATGGCTTTAGTAGAGGTAGATCTTATCAGATAAACCTGATTGATTTCTTTGACTGGTAACCAGAGAATTGGATTGGGGGAGAGCACTAGATTTTGTATTTTGAGATCTTGACAAGGTCTTTGATATCATTCCACATCCGCAAATATAAATAAACTGAGTGCCTTTGTAATGGATCCTAAAGTTATTGACTAAGAAACTGGTTGAGTGGGAAGCACCAGAGAATAGTAGTAAATAGGGGTATTAGCAATAAAGTTCTGCAGGGATCAGTTCTTGATCCTGTTCTTTTCAACATGTTTGTAAGAGTTATCGTGTCAGCAAAGAGATGCCTCTTTGTGGATGACACCAAAATCTGCAACAGGGTAGAAACACTTAGAACATATATAAGAACATAGGAAATGCCATACTGGGTCAGACCAAGGTCCATCAAGCCTAGTTTCCTGTTTCTAACAGTGGTCAATCCAGGTCAGCAGTACTGTTAGGTTCCCAAAAAGTAGAGATTTCCCTAGTTCTCTTTAATAATGTTTTATGGACTGTTCCTCCAGGAACTGGTCCAAACCTCTTTTAAACCTAGCTACAGCTGCTTTTACTACATCCTCTGGCAATGAATTCTGGAGTTGGCTACATGTGGAGAAAAAAAATATTTTCTCTGCTTAATCTTAAATGAGCTACATTGTAGCTTCATTGTCTGTCCCCTAGTCTTACTTTTTGAAGGAGTAAACAGCCAATCTGTTTACCCATTCCTCTCCACTTATTTTATAGATCTCTATCATATCTCCTTTTAGCTGTCTCTTTTCCTAGCTGAAGAGCCCTAACCTTTTAAGCCTTTTCTTGTAGTTCATCCCCTTTATCATTTTGGTTGCTCTTCTTCGTACCTTTTCTAATTCTGCTATATCCTTTTTATAGATAAAGTGACCAGAACTGCACAAAATAGTCAGGGTGAGGTCACACCACGGAATGATATAGAGGCATTATAATATGCTTGGTAGTATTTTCCATTCCTTTCCTTATGGCGCTTAGCATTCTATTTGCTTTCTTGGCCACTACGTATTCTGGCTGGAGGGTTTCAATGTATAATCTATGATGATGCCTAGATTCTTTTCTGGATGGTGATTACTAATGTGGAACTTTGCATTGTGTAATTGTAGTTTGGGTTGTTCTTTTTCAAGTGAATAATTTTGCACTTGTCTACATTAAATTTCATCTGCCATTTGGATGCTAAGTCTCCTAGTTTCTCAAGGTGAATAGTTTTTTTTTTCTCATCTGCAAATTTGATCACCTTACTTGTTCCCCTTTCTAGGACATTTATGAGTATGCTGATTAGCAGCGGGCCGAGGGGTACTCCATTATTCATCGTTCTCCATTGAGAAAATTGGTCATTTAGCCCCACTCTCTGTTTTCATTTAACCAGTTCTCATTCCACAATATTACACTGCCTCCTATCCCATGGCTTTTTAATTTCCTCAAGGATCTCGTCAAAGGCTTTCTGAAAGTCCAGACACACTATATCAACCGTCTCATCTTTATCTACCTGTTTTATTCACACCTTCAAAAAAACATAGTAGATTAGTAAGATAAGACTTTCCTTGGTTAAATTCATGTGGATATTGTCCCATTAAACCATGAATATCTAAATGTTCAGTAATTTTGTTCTTTCTAATGGTTCTTTACAATGGAAGGTGTGGATATCATGAGGTGTAATCTAGAGAAGCTTGAAGAATGGTTGAGAATTGGCAGCTAAGATTTAATGCTAAAAAAATGCAAGGTGGGCGTTGGCCTTCAACAACCCAAGGTAATGATACAGTACTGGGGGTGAAGGACTTCAGTGCACAAAAGAAGAATGGAAGCTGGGGATGATTGCATTGGTTAATCTTAAAGTGGCCAAACAGGTAGAAAAGGCAATGGCCAAAGCCAGAAAGATGTTTGAGTGCATAGGGAGAGGAATGGCCATTAGGAAAAAGGAAGTGATAGTTTTTTTTTATAAGTCTCTAGTGAGACCTCATTTGGAGACCTCAGTGTACAATTCTGTAAACCGCACGTTCAACAGAATGGAGTTGGTCAAGAGGGTGCTATTAAAATGGTCAATAGTTTTCATCATAAGGCATATGGGCATAGACTGAAAGATCTCAATATGTATAATTTGGAGGAAAGGCGGAAGGAGTATGATATGATAGAGACATTAAAATACCTCCATGGTATAAATGCACAGGGAGTGGCCCTTTTCCAGCTGAAAGGAACCTCTGCAATGAGGTGTCTTAGGATGAAGGTTAAAAGGGATAGACTAAGATGTAATCTAAGGAAAAATTTATTTACAGAAAAAGTGGTGGATTTATGGAACAACCTCCCAGTGGAGGAGGTGGAGACAAGAAATGTATCTGAATTCAAGAAAGCATGGGACAAATACAGAGCATCTCTGAGGGAGAGGAAGGGATTGTAGAACTTAAGAGCTTTCATAAATGAGCAGACTGGATATGCTGCATTTTATTTATTTATGTGTTTTATATATCGCCTTATCAGGACATCAAAGTGGTTTACAAATGAACAAAACTTTTTACTTGTAACATATTATGCACAAAATCATTAACTATATACATTATAGATTATAAATGGCTAGGTAAATTGCAGTTTCAGGTTTTAGTAAATTATGTGCAATAGTGAACTATATACAATGGTACGTTAGGTCATCAATTTAATGTAGGCATTGTCTTATGCTTATGCCATTGCCTGTAAGAATCCTGGTATCCCTATTATGTTGGATCCATCTATGTTTCTTCGTATATGCTGTATGGTCTTTAAATGCAATGGTTTTCTATGTTTCTTTGTTTTCTCATCTGATAATTGAATCACAAATCAAAATTAATGATTTCTTATACGCATTTTAAAAGCGTGTCCATGTGTAAATAATGGCATTTACAGGTTTAGATTGACATACATGTATAAATCTGATTTCAGAAATCCACTATTTACTTGTGAAGATCCTCACAATGCAAAGAAGGGGTGAAGGACTGATGGAGGTGTGGTGGGGGTATGCCTTCGGTTTTTGCACCTACCCTGAGGCATTTAGAAATGCCAACTCCAAGTTTAGACCTGGAGTCTCAGGCAAGACGCCAGGTGCAAAGGTTGATAGAACTCCCCTGATATCATGGACCCCCACTTGACACAAGCCATACCCTCAGATATTTCAATGACTATCCCTACTCCCACTCCCCATTAACTACATGATCACAGCTCTTCTCACCCCTGATACCACTGATACTATAAGAGCTTCTCCTACCCCCTGACATGCTTGACACCATCACAGCTTCTTCCAGCCACCAACATCCCCAACACCAAAACAGCTCCTCCCACCCGCTGACACCCCCTGACATGATCACACCTCACACTCCCTTCTGACACCCCTGACACCCTCCAGCTCTTATCAGGAGATTTTTCTGATGGTCTATCAGGAAGCAGTTACTCTTGTTCCATTGAATGTCCAGGTTTGAAATAGCACCTCTGACCTCTATCCGGTCTCTTGCAGTATTACAGCCAGGGCATCAAGCTGCCAAATAAGGAGCTACCCAATGCAAGGTAACACATTAGGAACCACCACCCAGGAAAAAGATTTAGGCTTCATCATGAATAATACATTGAAATCAGTTTGCAGTGGCAGTCAAGAAAGCAAATACATTTTCAGGACTCATAAGGAAAGGAATAGAGAATAAAACAAAGGATATCATAATGCCTCTGTATCGTTCCATGGTGCAACCACACCTTGAATATTGTGTGCAATTTATGTTCTCCATATCTCAAAAAGGATATAGCAGAATTAGAAAAGGTACAGAGAAGAGCCACCAAAATGGTAAAGGGGATGGCAGGATACACCTATGAGGAAAGGCTTAAAAGGTTAGGGCTCTTCAACTTGGGAAAGAGACGGCTGAAGGGAGAATTGATAGAGGTCTATAAATTAATGAATCCAGAAGAACAGGTAAATGAAGATGGGTTGTTTACTTCATCAAAAAAGTAAAAAGACTAGGGGACACACAATGAAGCTACAGTGTAACCCATTTAAGAGTAATAAGAGAGAATATTTTTTCACTCGACACATAACATAATCAAACTCTGGAATTCGTTACCGGAGGATGTAGTAAAAGCTGTTGGTGTAGCTAGGTTTAAAAAAGATTTGGATGAGTTCCTGGAGGAAATGTCCATAAACCATTATCAAGGAGGACCCAGGAAATCCACTGCTTACCCCAGGACAAGCATTGTGGTGTATATGTACTTTTTTGGGAACCTGACAGGTACTTGTGACCTGGATTGGCCACTGTTGGAAACAGGATACTGGGCTTGATGGACCTTGATTTGACCCAGTATGGAATTTCTTATGTTCTTATGACTCCTGGCAGTAGTACTGCAAGACTACTCATAGTTCAGAAGTACTTTTTTGAACCAAGTGCTTGATGGTCAGGAGTGACTGTGGATCGCTCCTGCTGCCTGTTAGACCACCAGGCAAACCTCTGGTAAGAGCTAAGAGTGTGAGGAGGTGTTGCGGGTAGGGGATATAGTATGAATATAAAGGGGTTCTGGTGATGTAATTGGGAGGGTATTGTGGGGAAGGGAGGAACTTATGATCATGTCATTGGTCTGGTGATCATATTAGGGGGTACTGGGATGTTAGTAGATTCCAAGGGGAAACTTAATCCCAAAACTGACTCCTTTACAAGACAGCAAGCCCAACTTGGGCCTGCTATCTGGATCGCTTCAACAAGGACAGTGTTCCTCCTGCAGTAACACAAAAGTTTGAAATAGGGCCACTCATATTTTCAGTACCTCCATTTCTAAAATCACTGCTCCCACTAGATGTGCCAGCAAATGGGTGTGCACTCCTTCATGGTCCTTTAGGTATTTTACAAAAGACTCCATGTTTGCCTGAGCCTTTTGTAAAATACAGGGGAAATTGAGCATATTCCAATGTCTCAATTCCTCTTTCCATGGCCTATCTAAAATGGGCCTTAAAGCACTTATATCTTTATTTTTTATTTATTTATTTATTTAATTAACATTTTTTTTGTGCTGCTTTTCTTACATTCAAAGTGGTTTACATTGAATGTTAAATGAAGGAACTTTACATAGAACAAGAAATTAAAACTTGTATATAACAGGGGAACTAACAATATTAGCTACATAGTTTCTTGATGTCAGTTGTGATGGTTGCTGTTGTTGTATGGAAGGAAGAGTGGTTGGATGTGTTCATATTTCAATGAAGTGGGTGAATTTCTCATGGTGTTTCAGGCTCTGGTCCATAGTATTTAAGAAAGAGGTATGTTTTTATGGCCTTCTGGAAGTCTCATAGGTCACTGGTGGTTCCAGAGTGATGAAACATATATTGAAAAAGCTCTATGACAGGTTGTTTGTTTGGCTTTGGTTTTGGTCTTTGTTATTATTATTAGATTTTCATTGATTTTCCTTTTTGTTCTGTTTTCAGGGTCTTTACTGATGAGGGTTTGTAGAATTGGTGGTGATAGTTGATGTAGGATTTTGAAAATGGTAAGTACTGTTTTGTATTTGGTCCTGGTGATTATGGAGAATCAGTGTAGTTGTCTCAAAGTTGGGGTTATGTGGCTGGTTCTTGGTGTCCCAGTTATGATACAGGCCATCGTGTTTTGTAGTAATTGCAAAGGGTAGGTGGACTGGGGAGGTAGCCCCTGGTAGATGATGTTACAATAGTCCAGTATTGGCATTATCAAGCCCTGGCAGACTGTGCGAAAGTTATTAAAGTCCAGCCCTCTTTCCAGTCCTCCCCTCCCAGTACCTTCCAATGTCAACTGCCTTGCATTCCCATGACTGCCACTGGTGTCCATTCCCTTCTAGTCCCCCTCCTTCCCCACTGTCCAGCCCCTTCTAGTTTTTGTATTGTTCTTAAGTTGATTGTAGGCAGATTTATAATCTTGCTTATATGCGCTTGAAAGTTTAGATTTTGGTCGAGGTATATCCCCAGGTATTTGACTTCTGTTTTTACTTCTATGACGTTATGTGATATTTGCAGAGATTTTGGTGGAGCAAATGCGGAATTCTTTGTTATGAAGATTGCTTCTGTTTTCTTGTAGTTTATTGTTAAAATTCATTCCAGGATCCAGCTTGACATTTCTTTCAGACATGCTATTATGTCAGATCAGCCAGTGTCAAATGAGGTGTGGACCATGATGTCATCCGCATAAATATTGTAGCAGGTGCGACTCTATAATGAGGCCAAGTGAGGCGGTAGCTTCAGGTGGCTTCTTTTTGGCGGCGGCAAAAATTGCCCCCAAAAAGACCGCCTCACTCGGCCTTCAAAATAATAATAAACAAACAAACAAAAAGGCGCAAACGCTGCTGCTGCTGCTGCCGCATTTCCTGTTTCCCATCAGCGCCACGGGCTCAGCTTTAACTGAGCCGTGCGAAAGGGGGTTTGGTGAGGGCTCTCACGGGAGGTGGCCGCTGGGGGCACTTCATGCTGCTGCTGCTGCTGCTGCAGCAGCAGCAGTAGCAGCAGCAGCAGCGTTTGCAGCCTTTTTTTTTTGTTCCAGTTCCCTAAAGGTCTGCAGCTGAGCTGAGCTGAGCAGGGGGGGGGGGGGGGCCGCGGATTAACACATTGGCTGATTGGGGGGGAATTGAAGTGGAAATGGGCTGATCAGGAGGGGGGCTATGACTGCTAATGGACTATGGGGAGGCTAGGACTGGAAGTGGGTTGATGAGGAATTAGAACTGGAAATGGGCTGATCGGGAGGGGGGTTAGGACTGCTAATGGGCTGGTTGGTGGGATTAGGCCTGGAAATGGGCTGATTGGGGTGCTAGGACTGGAAATGGACTTATTGGAGGCTTTAGGACTGGTAATGGGCTGATGGGGGGCTAGCACTGGAAATGAGCTAGGACTGGTAATGGGTTGATTGGGGGCTAGGTCTGGAGTGGTCTGATAAGGGGGATAGGACTGGAAATGGGTTGGGACTGGAAATGGGCTAATGGGGGAGGGGAGGATGGTACTGCTGGCCCTGGAAGAAAACTAGGGGCTAGGGCTACAAATGGGCTGAATCGGGGGGATGGTAGAATAGGACTGGAAGGGAGCAGATACTGAGAGGGTCTGCCAGGGGAAGGAGGGGGCTGGAAAGGAACTGACACCTGGGATGTACTGAAGGGGGAATGGAAGGGAGCTGACACTTCAGGATGGGAGTAGTAGGTGACTGCGTAATGGGGAGGAGGCTGGAAGGGAGCTGACATGCGAATGGCACTGGAAGGGGGGTGGACAGAGGGTAGGGTGACTGGAAGGGAGCTGACTGGGAGGGTGGCACTGAGAGTGGATGTGAGCTGATACCTGGGATGGTATTTGGACTAGAAGGGGCTGGACAGTGGGGAAGGAGGAGGACTGAAAGGGAATGGACACCAGTGGCAGTCATGGGAATGCAAGGCGGTTGACATTGGAAGGTACTGGGAAGGGAGAACTGGAAAGGGGGCTGATACTGGGGAGGGTTTCTGGAACTGGAAATGGGCTGATGGAAGGAAGTGAAGAAAACAAAAGAAGAGATAAGAAATGGCAGATGGACCATAGACCACAGAAAGAGAGCTAAGAGAAGACAGGAAAGCAGAAGCCTCAGATCGGGATCAGCATGATCAGAGAATAAAATGGTCAGACAACAAAGGTAGAAAAATTAATTTTATTTAATTTTAGTGATTGTGCTATCTTTATATTTTAAACTGTATTGGGGAACTGCATCTCTTATTTATCTGATGTTGCACTCCATGTGGACTCTGGCTTCTTGGGGTTTCAGTTTAAATTTAGTCTTCATATATTTATTTTTACTTTAGATTGTGATTACTTATTCTGTACTTGGTGAGGGTCGATGTTGTGAGTGTGTGACTGAGGTTAGGTGTTCTGTTAACATGGAGTTTGTACATAAAGATCTATACTGTACTGTAGTAATTCGACTTGTTCAGCTTTTCAAATAGGTGTATGGATGTTCCAGGGCCCACTGTAGTATTTACAGTGACACTTTTTTTGGAAGGGCTCTTTATGTGAGTTTTGGAAGTTTGTGTTGATATGGTATGGTATGGTAGGTCTGCTCTTTGTTGTAGGGTTTTGTATTAATTCACAATATGCCTGGTAATGGAGAATAGTGGTGGTTGTTATTAGTGAGATGATCAGAATCAGATTTTTTTTTTAAATATTGAGTTCTGTGGGTGAATGTCCTGGTTCTGCTCTGCACCTACTGTGGATGTAAAATATATGTTGAAAAAGAAAAAGCAAAAACCATAACACAGTTTATAACAACAAAATAAAAATGAGTTAAGTTTTATAAACTGTGCTGTTGGTTCTTGCTGTCTTTTAGTTCTTTGGTGTGCAAACAAGACCGTACCTAGCCCTGTGCAAGTGGTGCAGCCGCACAGGGCACAAAGGCTTGGGGGGCGCATTTCGGCTGTCTGCTGTTGCCCTGCCGCCACTGGCAGGACACTAACAGGCAGCCGAAATGTGCCCCCCAAGCCTTTTCACAGCACTTTAAGCAGGTCTGGTCCCTCCCTCCGCTGACACGATGTCAGAGCAGGGAGGGACAGATCTGCTTAAAGTGCCGGCGCCTTTCAGATCGGGCGCATGCCCCCCTCCTCCTCCCCATACGCCCGTTCAGCGCTGCCTGCCTTTCTCCTGCTGCCGGTGCCACCTTGAAAAAAACAGAGGGTGGCAGCAACAGGAAAAGAGCAGGCAGAGCTGGACGGAGGTATGGGGGAGAGTGGGGACGTGCGCCCGAGCTGCAAGTCACACAGGGCGTGATTGCAGTTCGTTACGGCCCTGTGTGCAAACATCTTGCATTTCCTCCATCTAATCAAATCAGCTTTTTGGTTTGGTTCAGTCTCTGATTTGATTTCTGAAAAAGCCCTGCCCCCTCTAATGTTGGGGTTGGGGGGGGGGGTGCCATCTCATTCTTCTCCTCAGGCAGCAGATTGCCTTGAGCCGCCCCTGTATGTAGTCTACTTTGTGTTTGGCTATTATGCTGCAGAGGGGCTGCAGATAGATGTTAAACAGCAATGCAGAAAGTGTTAAGCCCGGCGGTACTCCTTGTTGCTGATCTATTGGATTTTATCGATGTGATACGGATTTGACCTGTATCTTTCTGTGAGAAAGATATGATGTAAACCATTTTAGTGTTGTTTCTTGTAGTCTGATTTCATTTAGGTGCATGATTAGTATATTGTGGTTTATAGAGTTGAAGGCAGCTTTTATATCAAGGAATATCAATATGCAGCATTGTCTGGTGTTGTCTTGTTTGGTGTTTAGGTTGTTCAAGAGTGAGGTGATAAGAGTTTCCTCGCTGAGTTTGGGATTGAACCCATGTTGGTGAGGGTCAAGGAGAGCATGTGCATCAAGGTGATCTTGTAACTGAAGTTGGACAACTTTTTCAATTATCTTTGCTATAAGTGGGAGGCTTGAGATGGGGCGGTATGAACTGGGGTTGTTTGAGTCCAGGGTAGTGTTCTTTATAATTGGCCTTACCATTGATTGTTTGAGTATAGGAGATACAGTGCCTTGTGTAAGTGACAGTTGTACTATATTGAGTAGAATAGGGGCTACTTGTTCAGTTGTCATTTTGATCCAGGATACTGGACATGGATCAAGAGTGGAGGTTGTGGTGTTGAGACTGGTTATAATATTTTTTAGTTCTTTTATAGATGGTATGTGAAATATATTCCATACACAGGCTTTTCTTGTTCTTGTGTGGGTTTCAGTTGTTATTGGATGTATTTGGGTTGGGTTTGAATTTTGATTTGAGGAAGTCTGCCATCATCTGGGGGTTGATTGGATGGGGCTCATCGGGTTCATTTCTTGTCAAGGTTCTTATTATAATGAATAATTCTCTAGGTTTATTTAGCAAGCTCATAATCAGATTTGTGTGGTATTCCCTCTTGCAGGCATTTATTAGGGACTGGTATTCTTGCATCTTGTTAGTGTAGTTAATTCTGTCTTGTGTGTCTCTTGTCCTTCTCCATCTTCGTTCTGCTTTATGTAGGGCTTGTTTCAGGTTGTTGTTCTCATTGGAATACCTGGTGCTGTGCTCTTTCTAATATAGTATATCTTCTTGTGTGGGGCAATGGCTGCTTTGTGGATTGCAGAGTTCCAGCTATTTATTATCTCTTTGAGGTCTGTTGATTCTAGGTTTATTTGAGGTAGGACCTGTTATATAAACATGTCTTTGTTGAATTGTTTAAATCTTCTTTGTGTGGTTGTTGATTCTGTTTAGTTGTTTGGTATAGGGGTGGTTATCTGGAGGATTATGATGTAATGGTCTGACCATGGGATGGGTGTAACTGTTGGTTGTATAAGTTTCTTATCTAGGAGCGTAGTTAGTATGAAGATGAGGTCAAGGGTAACTCCCTTGTTAGGGGTTGGAGCATTTATTATTTGTTTGTGTTGGAGGTCCTTGATTGATTGTGTGAAAGCTTGACCATGTCTGGTGGTTGTAGAAGATATGTTAAGGTTTCCCAGGATGATGAGGGGCTTTTGTGGGTTAGAGCTGTTGCAAATTTCCACTAGTATTAGTGAAAGATCATCAGTATTGGTGCCTGGTGCTCTGTATATGAGGGATAAAGTATGTTTTTGTTTGAAATGGTCGTGATGTTGCAGCTTTCTGTGCTTCGAGTTGAGAGCATTTTAAATCTTAGGGGATGTTGACTAAACAGCGGTAGCGGCTTCCGTGCGATATCGGAGGCACGGCCCTATTGAATTCAATGAGGCCACAGCTCCGATATTGCATTGAAACTGCTACCGTTGTTTAGTAAATATACCCATAAGAGACTTTCTTGTGATGATAACTCCGCCTCCCCTTTTGTTGGTTCTCAGGCAGTAGTGGGTCTCATATGTTTGTGAGGAGATTTGGTTTATTATTACTTGATCTGTGTTTGTAAGCCATGTTTCCGTTATACACATTATGTCCAGTTGCTGTTCCTCTATGTAGTCCATTCATTTTGTTTGATAAATTGATCTGTAGTAGTCTGTGGCATCTCTTGTTTATAGTGTTTTGATATAGTCAATGGAATTAGTTGTTTCTGGTTGATTGTATGATTGGTCTGTAACTTATTATGTTATATTATGTGTTGTCTGATATGATAGCTTGTAGTAGTATTATTAGGGCACAAAGGACTAGTGTTGGTTTTTCATATCCATGGTAGGAATATCTAGAGAAGAATTTTGGTGGATATAGAGGGTATGTCTTTATTTCGGTTCAGTCTCATAGGGTAGACTGTTTCAGATTGTTTTAAGTTGGATGTAGTGTTACGATGCACTAGTAATCTGAGTATTGTATGTGCTATATTAGGGGATTGCAACAAGGGGAAGGAAGTAGAGCACAATGTGAGTTTGTAGGGTAATTTACAGTTCTGTAGCGGTGGCTTCTGACCTGCAGTGATCGGATGTTGCAGCACATAGGGTCTCGAGAACATGAAGTGGTATTTGATGTGTGGGGTGCTCCTTGAGGCGTAGACAGCAGCAATGGTTTTTAGCAGCTGCAGTGGGAAATGCTGGTGAGGCGGTTGTGGTGGAATTGCAGGCTTGAAAGTCCAGTCTTTTAGAGACTATCGGGTTGCATGAAGGTGTTACTTCTTGCTGCTTGTTGGAGTTTTCTTGAAGTTATGGTGCTCAAGTGCTATGAAGTTTAACGTCCTGGGTGGCGGTGTTGGTTGGCTTCAGTGCAGGGGGCGGTTGGGGTTTTCTTACTGTTTCCGGTGTTCGAGGCCAATCTAGTGCTTGATGTTTGTGGCAGCTAGTTTCACTCATCGTTGCACGTTCTGGTTTTTACGGTCCTGGGTGGTGGGCTGGAGATTTGCCCTTAGCAAAGAGGTCAGCACAAAGGAAGAGAAGGTATATCTTAGTTGGTAGAGTGCTTTATGGGTGGTCATACGATTTTGGTTGAGGTTCCAGTTTGGATGAGTGTCCCTCGCCTAAGGGCCACGCCAAAGGGCCCTCAGGCATGGACCCGCCAGGCACAGGCATGCCTGGAGGCATGCAGCTTCTAAATTTTCCTGTTTTGCAATCCTGCCTTGGAGAGGGGAGTGGGAGGGGCCCATGGCTCCCGCTTCTACCCCCGATGCTGTATCGGTCTGTGCTGGTGAGTTGAGCCCTTGTGGCTGGAAGAGGGCTTTTCCGTGGAGGTGTTCAGCTTTTAAATGTTCCTGTGTTGTGGTCCTGCCTTGGAGGGGGGAGTGGGGGGGGGCCCATGGCTCCCGCTTCTACCCCCAATGCTGGATCAGTCTGTGCTGGTGAGGTGAGCCCTTGTTGCTGGAAAAGAGCTTTTCCGTGGAGGCGTGCATCTTTTAAATGTTCCTGGGTTGCGATCCTGCTTTTAGTTGCTTGATCTCTGTAGGGTGAATTTTCAGAAGATTTTGGAGCCTATTTACTAAACTATATAACACATTAATGCAGGATTAGAGGAAAGTACTGGAATAATTTTGCACATGGCACTGATTCTATAAAGCGTGCATGGAAAGTTACCTGATGTACCAACTCAGACTGTTCCAGGCATATGGTTTATTTTATTTATTTTATTTAGACAGTTTTTGTATACCGCCTTATCCTTCAATCAAAGCGGTCACAACACAAGTGGGGGATACATTTAACACGCGGGGATATGAGACACATACACTAATACTTACAGGGAACATGGGCAATGGAGGGTTAAGTGGCTTGCCCAAGACCACAAGGAGCATCTGTGGGACTAGAAACCCTGGTCCTTCCGGCCCAAGGTTGCTGTTCTCTAGTGGGATTTGAACCCCCGACCTTCCGGCCTGAAGTACCTTGCCCCAACCACTAGGCTACTCCTCCCTCCAGTTAGTGGAATGATGTCTGGAGTTGGCAGTGGAAGAGAACAGCACAGATAAAAGTGATTTGCCTAATGAGCGGAGTTCATGAGGAGGGGTATAGGGAGTGATAAGAGAGGAGAGGTATTGAGAAACAGCAGAATGAATGCACTTGTAGGTCAGTAGGAGAAGTTTGAACTGAATGTAGAAACGGAGAGGGAACCAATGAAATGACTTCAGAAGAGGGATTATGTGAGTATATGGACACTGACAGTCGTGCAGCTGAGTGTAATTCCACAATCTCCCATGTAGTTAACACATGGTCCCAAGTGCGAATGAGAAGCCTATTTTATAAAGTAATGTACGTGTGTACTTTACTTTATAGAATGGGGGCATAATGGTGTGCCTAGACCTGGGTGTTGCCGTTATGCCTGCTTCAGTAGGTGTAAAATGCCTGTACCTAGATCCATCAGAAACATATGTAAATTATACCATTCTATAGCAAATGCACACATTTAGGTTCCGCCACTGCTCCGCCCAAGCTCCGTCCCATGCCCACGCTAACTGAAAGTACACACGATGGGGCATACACAGTCACACTTTACAGGATAACCACCTAAAGCACCCAATAGCGGTAGATTTGGTATGTTGCATGTACTAATTATGTGAAATTGTTTTGTTTTCATGTAGCAAATATTTTTTCAAATGTTTGGTAAACTATGTATAATTTTAACCAACAATCCCCAGAACAGCGTTCTCATGTATTGCCTGCTCCTCAGTGAAAGCTGAATGACTTCTTAACTTGCATATTTTAGATTCTCTGTGTTCACTCGGCTGGGCCAGAGACACAGAGAAAGCACCGGGGGCCCATTGTATCCATGCATTATTTGAAGCAATAGATAGAAACGTTTCCATCGTCGGGTACCAGCGGCATTTTAAACTACTTTACCTTTAATCTTGTAGTTTATGATACGACCAGGAACCCACCCGATGGAAATATTTCCTTATCTAGCACTAGAGTCCATGTCTCAGCAAAGAAAGTGAGCGCTGGGATCATATATTCTCACTGTTCAAATCTGAATGCTGGGGCCATAACTCAACAACAGCAGATACGAGTGAGTTATGGACCTTTTTCCCTCCATCATAAGTGCAGTGAGAATAAATGTATAGCATCAGTTTACCATTAGCTTCAAGCTTTAGATTATTTATAAGAGAAATAAAGCAAATGCAGCATAAAGTCGGAGCCCATTTTAATATATGCAGAGATACTTAGGCATCAGAATTGGATACCTGAGACTACTTATGTTCTGCACCAAGGCAGAAATCCTAATTACTAAAGGATCTCTAGAGGAAGTCCAGATTGTCAGTCCATTTAGAAGATCAAGGCACGCATAGGTGCATAGCTAAAAAAACCTCTTATATAGTGTTGCCAATTTTTGACATGCAAGATAGCCTAATGTCTAACATACTGCACATAAAAAACAAATATGTTATCTCTAATACATACAGTGTGGTACCTATATTCAGCATATACGCTTGATTTACTCACTATACCCCTGGAAGATGAAAAGATGCAGAAAGCCAGCTAGCTATCCTCAAATAAGTTATTCAAAGATAATCACAAAAACAGAGAACTTACTTTTCTGAACCTTACAAAAAACTATTTAAAATGCACAGGAGGTAGTAATACCGTAGGCGCTTCAATCACACTCCCTACTCGAGGACACTCATTTACCTGAATATAAACGCACACTATTCACCTGTGGAAGCCATCAGACCCAAATCTAAACACCAGCAAGAGGTCAAGAGTAACTCTGGGGATGAACGATGCAGCAGTTAGTAGCTCTCAGTTTCTACCAGGAATGAGTTTGACTCTTTAAAATCTTTTACACTTTGGGAAAAATAGTTAAGGGAGTTAAAATAAACCTTTGTTCCTATATAATAGCCCATCAAAGTTCTCACACCTTTTAGAATGTGGCTTAAAAATTACCATGCAAAAGCCATGTTTTGCAGGATATACTACTGTTCCTGCTGGCAAGTCTGAAGCTCATCTTTGAAAATAATACTGATGCATTTTTGAAACAATGTTCAGGGTTTTGTGAAATATGAGGCACGCTTACCAAACTGTTAATGCAGCAGATATCCCATGCAATCTGGCTGCATTAACAGCTAATGCATGCAAAATGCACTATCTGCACAAAGCGTGTCATCTGCATGAGTGGGCGGGATTAGGGCATGTCTGCAAGGTACAGTTACGGTGGGCCTCAACAGTATGCGGTAATTGTCAGATTTGTAGGTAGTGTGCATACTACTAATGCAGCCCCAATGGGTGACATTAGCTGCATCCAGGCCACTGTCCGGCCATTATCTCTGCATTTTTATGTGTTATCTGCTGGGAAAATGCTGTGCATGCCCCCAACAGATAATGCAGGGCTTTCTGCACTTTTTTGTCTCATTAGCCACAAAAGCCTAACGCGTTTTAGTAAACATGCCTCTTAGGGAAAGGAGTTGCAAAAATGCTCATGGACTGCAACCACATAACAAAGAGAGAAGCCATTTTACACACTACACTTGAGAAAACTGAGCAGTGCCAACACGGTGTACTTCCACGTGGGAAGTGGCGATTTTGCCACGTTCATGTATAGCTGAGCCACTTTGCAAACCTATATCCCTAAGTGCCATCAATTAAGTACCGAGGCTGCAATTTGTGCCAATTTTTCATTTTGGAAGAGGAAATAAACAATGAGGGATTAAGGAGAATTTCTCTCTTAATCCCCTGTGTAATGCCCTGGCTGAAATGAGCACTTCATACAAATCTATTTGTGCTTCAGAGCAGATGTAAATCTAGATGTGGACATTTTTAGACATATACATGGATTCACCTTGTAAAATGGGGAATACATGTGCAGCTTTTTGGACTGTCCGAGCTACTCCCAAACCATGCTTCCACTACACCCTCTTGAAATCTCTTCATGATGTAAATAGCGGCTTTTTTATAATTGCATTTACACTTCTGTTCCAATCTACGTTTACAAATGTCCCTATTTACATATGGGGGCATGTTTACTAACGGTTAATTTGAGTTAATGAAATTAACACGTCCTAAATGCCACTACTACTGGTACTTAAAGTGTATTAACTTCATTAATGCACATTAAAACCTTTAGTAAACATGCCTCATGGTGTTGCCTCAACCCTCTTATTCTAGATGCATGCAAACCATTTTTTTCATATAGTCATTTCTCATCTAAATGCAGCATTCTCCACCTCTTATTTTAAAAAAATTCTGCAGGGCTATGCATCCCATGCATTATATAAAATAAAAAAGACACATATAACGGTGTTATGCTGCACCATTGCATTAGTGAATAGGAATCACACTGACTACTCAGTAGCAGTAGGAAAAGTATTACATCTCTTGGACACATTTAATAGACATATGCTTATCATTTATAAGAATTTCTTCGCAACCAACACATGCTCATTCACAGTTCAACACATCTCTTTTCTTCTATTCAACAACTATTCAAAATAGGTCATGGGGCCTGGCAACACATACTACACCTAAACTATTAGATAACTTTACATTTTTTTCTGAAAATAAAATTGATAGGCAATCAATCAGCTCCTTGCTTGTTAAGTGGTGGTGAGAGAAATTGGAAATAGCTGTATAGAACTCAGATTTTTTTTAAACTGATCTTCTCTGAATGTCTGTAGTGATCTGTTGTTGTTAAGTGCCATCGAGTCAGTGTCGACTAATGGCAACCCTCTGGATAGTTGACCTAAACTTTGTTCAGTCTTCAGCCAAGTGGCTCATTTTTGATAGAGTGGTATCCATAGCTGCTGTTATTGTATTGATCCATCTTATTGCCATCCTTCCTCTTTTACGGTGACCTTGCCAAGCATTATGTCTTTCTCCAATGATCTTTCTCTTTGCATAATGTGTCCAAAGTATGAAAGTCAAAGTCATCTGAGCTTCTAAGGAAAGCTTAGGTTTGATCTCCTCTAGTACTGACTGGTTTGTTCTTCGGGCAGTCCATGGGATACACAGTATTTGTTGCCAGCACCATAATTCAAAGGCATCAATTTTCTTCCTGTTTATCTTTTTCACTGTCCAACTTTCGCATCCATATGATGTCATTGAAAATACTATCCAACAAAATCCACCCCACAAGTGAAACAAATTAGATAACTAATTAATAAGGAACACTTATGTTGAGAACCTCTTACTTTTTTACATGTATATAAATTTATATTTAAAACAAAATTTTTGTCGGAGCTAGGCCGTAGGAAGGGCTGGGGAAATCCAGACCTCCACCAGGCTGTCAGCTTCTTTTATTTTATTAATGGTTCTTTTCCAAAAAAACTTATTCACTTATCTCAAATCCTTTGTTGACCATCCACAAAAAGCGTCGCTCTTCCGAAATGTATATCAGCACGACGTGCACGTTTCGGGAAAGTAAACCCTGTGTCAAGTGCTTTTCCAAATTGCAGAAGTTAAGGCAACAAAGAGACCAATAACGCCGTCATAGCAGCTGAGGTTAAAACCTCAGCTGCTATGACGGCGTTATTGGTCTCTTTGTTGCCTTAACTTCTGCAATTTGGAAAAGCACTTGACACAGGGTTTACTTTCCCGAAACGTGCACGTCGTGCTGATATACATTTCGGAAGAGCGACGCTTTTTGTGGATGGTCAACAAAGGATTTGAGATAAGTGAATAAGTTTTTTTGGAAAAGAACCATTAATAAAATAAAAGAAGCTGACAGCCTGGTGGAGGTCTGGATTTCCCCAGCCCTTCCTAGGCCTAGCTCCGACAAAAATTTTGTTTTAAATATAAATTTATATACATGTAAAAAAGTAAGAGGTTCTCAACATAAGTGTTCCTTATTGAAAATACTATGGCCTGGACAAGTTGAATCTTTCTATGGAGAGAGACATCTCTGCTGTTGAGAATCTTGTCTAGGTCCTTCATAGCCATTCTACCAAGAACAATATGTTGTTGGATTTCTTGACTGCTAGTCCTTTCTTTATGGATTGTTGATCCAAGTAAGTTAAAGCTGTCAACTATTTCAATTTCTTCTCCATTAATGATGAACTTTATTGATTTTGCCAGTTGTCAGGATCTTTGTCTTCTTAATGTTAAGGTGCAGACCCATTTTAAGACTATATTTCTTGATCTTGAGAAGCAAATGTTTTAATCGTCTTCGCTTTCAGCCTTTAATGTGGTATCATCAGCATAACGAAGGTTGTTGATGTGTCTTCCACCAATCTTCACACCTTGTTGTCTTCATACAGTCCTGCTTCTCTGATGATTTGTTCTGCATATAAATTAAACAGGTAGGGAGAAAGTATGCAGCCTTGTATTACATCTTTGCTTTTATTTTTTTAAAGTTTCAACAATCTTTATTTCACAATGAAAAAAGAATTACAATCAAGTCCACATTAAGGGAGAGCGAACAGTGCAAATAAGAAACCAAAAAAAACCTAAGAAAATCATTACATAAGAAATACTGGTCCCCAAAAATAAGTACTACTAACCCTAAGACTTAGACAGGAAGTTAATAACAGAACCCATCTAACCATTTTCTTTACCAAGCAAAAATAAATGCAATTGATCAGATTCTGTGAAAACGTATTTTGTCTGTTCATACAACACCACACACTTACATGGATATTTTAAAAAGAAAGAGGCCCCAATCGCCAAGGTGCGAGATCTTAGCGCCAAGAAGGCCTTGCGCCGAACCTGAGTGAGTCTACAGACATCAGGAAAAACCTGAACTGTAGAACCACAAAACAACTGATCTTTCTTAGGAAAATATGAACGCAGCACCAAATTCTTATCAGCTAAAGAAATAAAGGAAACAATTAATGTGGCACGTTTAGTAATTTCATCAGTAGAGGACTCCAAAAAAGCGGAGACATCCAAAGACTGAGATACTAAGCCCTTCTCTACACTTATGGCAATGGGAGAGGAAGTTTCTGTAGAGGCAAGTACAGATACATAATAAACAGAAGAAAGTTTTATAGAATTCACATCATCAATTAATAGAACCTCCTTAAAATACTTATACAACAAAATAGAAGGAGACAAATAATGCGTTTGCGGAAAATTTAAAAATCTCAAATTTTTTGTACGCATAGCATTTTCAAGGGACTCCATTTGATGATGAATAGTAAGATTATCCCTGATCGAAGAAGAAACAGCTGCCTGCATTACAGAAACCTGCCCTGCCATTTTATTCAAAGCAGTATTATGCCTAACTATAGCTTCTTGATGGACACCCAATTTCTGTACAACATCCTTAGAAAAACTAGAGACCTGAGAAAGAGAGGCACGCAAGGAAGCTTCCATGCGGGCCACTACTTCCCAGACATCTCTTAAAGAAACCTCAACAGGGGAAACAATGGATGAGACAGTAGCAGGGAAGTCCAAAACAGTCGGAAGAGTACTAACGAAGGCTCCACTCCCAGATCAACACTCTTGGGAGGGGCCGCCCCCTCAGTCATAACTTCCTGACTGGGTAGGGTAAAACCCTGCGCGATAGGAGACAAGTCAGGAGAAGTACTCACAGACCCATGAGTCAAGTCCGGAATCTCACATTCCACCTGAGCTTTCTGTAAATGAACATCCATCGGGCCCACGATTTTAGGGGCCTTTTGAGTACTCAACGTGGTGAAGGCCTTCTTCCGTCGCTTACCCATGGGCCAGAGACTTCCCTTGTTCCTCCTTGTTACTCTGAAGGGGCTCCAAAGGGGCGTGACCTGCCCCTTTGGTCACGCGACCACGGGCTGCGTCCGCAGTGGACCAGAAAATTTTAAAGGTCCGGGGGGGGGCGGGGTAACAGCGCTCCTCCTCCGCTGCTCGGGGCACCAGCTCCAGCTGCTCTGTACGCTCTCAACCGGCCGTGGTGGACCAGAAGATTTTAAAGATCCGGGGGGGGGGGGGCGGGGTAACAGCGCTCCTCCTCCGCTGCTCGGGGCACCAGCTCCAGCTGCTCTGTATGCTCTCCATCTTTGCTTCTTTTAAACCATTCTGTTTCTCCTAGTTCCGTTCGAACTGTTGCTTCTTGATCAATCTAAAGGTTGTGCAAGAGAACGATCAGGTATTCTGGTATACCCATGCTTCTTAATGTAGCCCAGAGTTTCTCATGATTTACACAGTCAAAAGCCTTGCTGTCGTCAATAAAACACATATGAATATCATTTTGGTATTCTTTTGCCTTTTCAAGGATCCATCTCATATTTGCGAAAATGTCTCTTGTTCCTCGCCCTTTCCTGAACCCTGCTTGCACTTCAGGCAGTTCTCGTACCAGGTATGGTTGTAGTCTCTGAATGATCTTGAGTAGAATTGTGCTGGCATGTAGGATCAGAGCGATTGTGCAATAATTTCCACAGTCATTTGGGTCACCTTTTTTCAATATTGGTATAAACACAGATCTTTTCCAGTCAGTTGGCCATTAATTTGTCTTACCATACTTACAAGGCTTTGCCAGAAATTTTTGAAACAGCTTCATCCAATTGCTGTAATACTTCAATGGGAATGCCAGCAATGCTCGGTGCTTTGTTCTTTGATAAGGCTTTCATTGCTGCTTCAACTTCTTCTTTCATCACCAATGCTTCCTGATCATAAGGTACAGATTCAAACTGCTGTTGGTCCACTTGATCTTTATGGTATAATGACTCTGTATATTCTTTCCACCTTTTCTTGATTTTTCTCAGCATCATTCAACATGGATCCTTGAGCATCTTGTAGCATTCCAATTTGAGGCTGGAATTTTTTTCTTTAACTCTTGTAGCTTTAGAAAAGCTGATCTTATTCTTCCTCTAATAGTTTCAGATTCTATTTCCTTGCATGTGTCATTGTAGTACTTCTTGTCTTGTGTAAGGCCCTGTTACTTACAAGAGACTGATTACTAATTATCACTAATTTCCTATATAGTCCAGATCCAAAAGCCAGTACAGGTGCAATCAGAATCTCTGTTTATTAGATAACTGATGGACAAATACAGGCAAGGGAGAGGAGAATTTCTGTCAGTCATCAGACATCAGAATCCCTCCTCCCCTTGAGTATAATAATCATATTACTTATATACATTTTTTGCTTCCATGTATTACTTCCGTATATGCATACAGTCTCCACATTCATCCCTCTGTGAGGCCCCCTCTCCTCCCTCCTTCTGTTTCCTGTCATTGACCTTTCTGACCCCTCTGTTCCTGTTTCAACATCCCTCAGGCCTCTCTGTCTTGGTTATACTCACCAACTGTCAAAAACTGTCTACTGTCTTCAGGGCTAACGGCTCAGCTTATTCTGTTTGCATGGTTTCCTGTGTATGTGTTTGCATGACTATTTATGGGCCTTCCAGCTCAGTAATATGCAGTACAAAGATTTCATGATTTCATGCTGGCTTTATGCTGGCCTACTTCTCCTTGCCCACTGTATAGTAGTTTGGTTGACATATTTATTTTTATTAGAGCAGAATAAAGGCCATTGAGTGATTATGAACCAGGAACATATCCTTATAATCCCTACACTTGCTGCACGTTGAAAATATTTGAGTTCTGCAACTGCCTCTTTTTCTCCTCTTACTTTAGCTTCTCTGCATTTCTGGACAATTTTCAGTGTTTCTTCAGTCATCCATTTTGGCTGTTTTTGCTTTTCACCTTATGTAGAGACTTCTCGCTTTCTTCCAATACAACCTTCTTGATGTTGTCCCATAACTCTTCTGGAACTCTTCATTTGTATCTAAAGCAGCAAATCAATTTTTCAGGCAGTCTTTAAATTCCAGTGGTATATTCTCATGGTCATATTTTTGCTACATTCATGAGTGGCTTACTTTTTTTCAACTTTAACTTGAGTTTGCATACTAGTAGTGATCTGTACCACAGTCAGCTCCAGATTTTGTCTTTGTTGTTATCAAACCTTTCCATTGTTGTCGTCCTCAGATGTAGTCAATTTTGATTTCTATACAATCAATTGGGTGAAGTCCACCTGTATGGTCGGCACTTGTGTTGCTGGAAGGACCAATGAGTCTTGCAGAATTCTATCAGTCTTTCTCCTTCTTCATTTTTTTTGCCAAGTCCATGTTTTCCAACCGCTTTGCTTTCTTCTTTGTTGCCAATTTTTGCATTCCAGTTACCCATGACTATCAGGATATCCTGTTTGCATGTTCTGTCATTTTCAGTTTGTACTTGTTTATAGAACTTCCAGCACTTCAGGTAGGAGGTAGCCATGGGATGTCATTTAAAGACAATAGGGTGTGGGGACCTTACTAGCAAGACAAGGGGAAAAGGAAAGCATAATGGGGCTTAGGTACCAAAAATGGGGTATCTGGGCTGGCAGCAAGAAAGGGGATCCAGGAGTCAAGTTAAGGTTAGACATCTGGGCCTGAGGGCAACCTTGGTCATATAGTGAGTCAAGGGACAGTAGGGTACCCAGCCTAGCAGAATGGACAGCCGGGGGCTAAGATGAACATAGCTGACAGCACAGAGTGATGGCCAGCATTGGAGACCACCAGAACAACTGTTCACAATAGAGCAGGCAGATAGGCAGAGGAAGGTCCAATGGGCATGAGCAAAAAAGTGGGATTAGTAGACACAAACAGGTTACCCCTTTGAGCTGCTGTTGTCAACTTTAATTAAGGACATGATTATTGGCATCCTTATAAACAATTCAAATCAGTTTGAACAGAAAAAACACATTCCCATTGCAGTAAAATTAGACACACCTGTGATCAATTGTCAGTACTCACCTGACTTGAATCAATCAATGAATGATGGCTTTAATGTTTAAAATGTTCACATTCACTCCCTGTTCCATTTCACAATGGTGAAGACAAGAGAGCTGCCTGAGACTGTCAGAAAAGCCATTATCACCAAACATTAAACTTCAAAGGGGTACAAGGCAATCTCCAAAGACCTTGGGATTCCTGCGTCTTCAGTTGGTAATATTGTTAAGAGGTTTCTGCTCATGGAACTGTCAAGAACCCTCCATGACGTAGAAAATCAATCCAAGAAGTCTTTGAAGGTTAGTGCGAACTATTGGAAAAACACCATGTACAACATCTAAAGAGCTTAAGGCTGACCTGGAGCAATATGGGGTGGTGGTGCATAGGGCATGCATTAAACAAAGAAGGACTTCATGGGCAAAGGCCAAGGAGGACACCACTGCTCAAAGACAGACATAAAAAGGCATGCCTGATCTTTGCCCATACCCACTTTGAGAAACCACAATCCTTCTGGGAAAATGTTTGTGGACCAATGAAACCAAACTGAGCTGTTTGGCAATGCCGACTAGCAATTGATTTATAGGTGAAGAAATGAAGCGTATAAGAAAAAAACCAAACATCCTTCCTACAGTTAAATATGTTGGAAGTTCCATAATGTTGTGGGGCTGTTTTGCTGCCTCAGGATCCGGTTGCCTGAAACATATTAAAAGAATCATGAAGTCAGAGGACTATCAAGGTATTTTGGAGGGAAATATGCTACCTAGTGTCAGAAAGCTAGGTCTGGGTCGAAGATCATGGTTCCTCCAGTGGGACAGTGACCTAAAATATACATAAAGTACAAAACAATGGTTAAAAAGGAATAAATGGACTGTTTTAACTGGCCAGCAACAAGTCCTGCTCTCAATCCAATCAAGAACTTTTGGAAAGAGCTGAAACCTGCCTGTGGTAAAGGGAATCCTGGAAACATTCATGAGCTGGAACAAATCATATTGGTAATGAAAGACAAAGTGAAGCAGCACTGAAAGCATTATCAAGGAACAAATCACCGGATATTGGTGACATTCCATGTATTACAGCAATCAGATGCATCTTCTACAATACCTGCAAGGCTCTGCGAGGAAATTAGGAAAACATGTACTTAGATTTCAGTAAAGCTCTATGTGTACGCTCCATTTGAAACATCGACATGCACCAGATATGTCACATTTTATTATGTCTGACTAGGGGCAGGATTGTTGCTGGTCAAAACAACGCCCTAAAATAGTGAGAAGGAGAGTCCTTCTTTGATGCTGTAGCCAGCTTGTGAGTGTGAGGGCCAATTAATTTAATTTAATCTTTGGATTTATCTCACACCTTTTCTGTAGTTGTTCAAGTAGAGTTACAAGTGGGGATAGCTATTTCCCTATCTCCAGAAGGCTTACAATCTAGGTTGTACCCAAGGCAACGAAAGACTAAGGGGTATGTTTACTAAAACTCGCACAATTGCGCACCGCACAATAGCGCACGGCAATGATGCACTTAAGCGCTCTTAAGTGCCCCGCACAATTGCGCGTCACACTAATGGGCCCCCACACAATAGCGCACTGCACTAACGGGCCCCGCACAAGTACGGGGCCCGCAAATGTCCGATTAGAGGCGTGGAAAGGCATTCTGAGGGTGGAGGAAGGCTCCCGAGGGGCGGAGAGACAGGGTTAATGGGCGGAGAAGGGGAGGGGAGAGGTTCCCCGCACATTATCGGGGCCGAATTTACAAGTTAAAAATAGCGCGAGTGAAACACTCGCGGTAGAGGGCATTTAAAGGGAAGAGAAACCATTTACGTCAGCAATGTACAGCAAAACCGGGGAAACCTACAAAACGTGAGCAGTGTGATACATGTGCACAGAACAAAAGTGCAAATAAAAAGCGAAAATGACCACAACAAAAATTCTAATAATTATAATTCAGCTGGGGAACAGTGCTAGCAATGGGCAAAAATAAAAAACACACCCAGGAAAGCTCCAAAAAAAGAATGATTTTTGGAAGGGTCTACGGAGCAGAGACCCCTCCAAAAATCATTCCCTTTTTATGGAGCTTACCTCGGAGTTTTATTATGTTTGTCCATTAATAGCACTGTTGCCCAGCTTGGTTATATTTTTCCCCCTTTTTTCGCGGTCATTTGCGGGGTTTATTTGCACTTTTGTCTCCAGACAAGGTGAATGAGCCCACAGTAAAAATGTGCAGAGCAGGGTTTCCGACTCTTTCGGTCAGGTTTCCTATCTCCAGGGACTGCACTGTCTCTGTGGTCACAGTGTGGTGCAGCGGACAGAGCCAATACTTCTAGGACCAGAGAGTCACAGGTTCAAATCCCAGCTGGGGCACCTGCCAGCCCAGTCCCCATATTTCACCCACCACTAAACAGAGATAGTAAAGACACTCCTTAATTGCAGAGAACATAAGCATGGTTCAATCACCCATATTTTACCCTACACCGCTCACACACCATAACAATGGGCATTACCTACAGCCGAGTCCCCCAAATGCAGTCCTGGAGTGTGTCAGAAGGGCTGCCTGGGTGAGAATGTTCACAGTCTTGGCAAGTGCATATATCAATATGATTTGCAAGGGATTGTGGGAAATGCAGTCCATTCACACCAGACACAGCTGCTCACAATAATTAGTTGTGCTTGAGTGTAAAGCCAATAAGATATTTATTTATGGGGTTATTTCTCCCAACACAGATATGCTTGGTAGCACATAAAACAGGATACTTGCTTTCAGTGTTTAACTTAGAAAAACAAAATCAGGAAAACAGCTGAACTTGTCAGGCAATCAAATGAAAAGAATAAAAGACCTGGTTGGTAACAAACTGGTCTTTTCTGTAGGCTTTAGCTAATATTTTCTTAGCAGTGTTTCAAACAACAAGCAAAACCCACAAAGAAGGGAAAACCTGTTCTTTTCAGGTTAACTTCTTATATCTTCACACATAGATTCAGAAGTGATTCCCTCAGAGCTCACAAGCAATTAGGTAAGGCTCAATTGCTAGCAGTTACCCAGCTGAAACCCCTTAGCTGGCTTGCTTTCTACTGCGTGGCTCAAATCCTACTTCAGGAGCTTTTCTGAGTAGATTAAAGAACAAGTTTGTATTTCTTTGTGATGGTTGTTGTACTTTGTAACAGAAAATTACCAAAGGAGTTTAGACAGAGAGCAATCCATATATTCACAGCCTGTATCTAAGACCGCTCCCCCTTCTTCAACAATCATGGGTTCAATATCATGGATTGGCACAGAGGAATTTCTCAATGTAGCACTCTCAGGAGAATACTTGTTTCCCTGCTGTCTTTCAAGGTTATAGCTAGGGCATAGATCAGTGTTCATACCTGAGCTTCCATTGCTGCTAGAGTTCCTCTCTAAATAGCCTGGCCAGTATGTAGTCCAGTTCTTATGTCCAGCCTTCCAATCCAGATCCCTGGACACTGGAGCTCTCTTCACATACCTTCTGGCATGGGTCTTGGGGTCCCTTCCACGTGCAGCTGTCTCCCTCACAGGTACCGTCTGGAGATTCCTAGCCCTGCAGCACCATTCCTCTGGCTTTCCCCAGTCCAATGGTGTATGCTGGCCTTTTGAATGTCTCCCAGTATACGTACTGCTCTGGACTCCTTTAGACCTCCCAAATGCTTTTCTCTTCTTTCTTCCAAAGGGTTTCTTGCCCTCTCTGTCCGTCCGGTCTGGCTTCTGCTTCTGCTTCTGATGATCCTCCAGATGATGAAGACCTCCAAGCTGAGGATATCCAAGCTGATTCTGAGGATCTCCCAGATAAAACTGAGGATAATTCTGAGGATCTCCCAGATGATGAGGATAATTCTCTGCAGAATAAACTCTACCTTTATTCTGCTTTGATGAGTGCTCCACCCTAGCACAGCGCAGCTGTGCTGAATCAGGCCCTGCCCTTTAAGATGAGTGCTTGGGGATTACCTCATAGCCCTCCTGATTGAACACACGTTTCCCCACTTCAGCTCCTCTAATGGCTGTTGGAAACCTGGTGCATTCTGGGACTGGTAGTCTTTTATGGGAAAATTCTGTTTTCTTATTTCTACCAGAACTGACAGGTTGCTTGTTCAGAGTCACTTCACCTTTTATATAGCTCCTTCCTGAGCTATGATAAGCTTCCTTATCACAAGTGCCACAACTCAATCAGGTCATATGGTTATTCTAAGATAAGGACATGCCAGCATGTTGGCGGAAGGGTACAGGTGGTGGAGGGGGCAATGGCTGCTAGCCACAGAAGACAGTGGCCTAGCCATGTGCAGGCTGGCACCGTCCACTGCAACAGACAGGCCCTGTCGGATGTACAGTCATGGACTTCCCAGGGAATTCAGCCAATCCATGGCAACACGGTGGTGCAGTGCACACAGACAGTGTGTGCAAGAACAGAAGGTCACAGGTTCAAAGCCCAGCTGGGGCTACTGCCAATCCTGTCCACATATTTTTCCCACAACTAAACCATGATAGTAAGGACAAACCTGTATTGCTGAGGACATACGCATTGGTAATACGCCTATCTTTTACCACACCGAGCACAGACACCATGAACAGGGGCATTACCTAGAGCAGAGTCTCCCAAATGCAGTCCTGGAGGACCACACACCATTCAGGTTCCATGCTGCCTCCAATACAAATGCCTGTGCTGCATATCTATGCAACACCCCCATGGCATGTAGATGTAGCTCATGCATATTCATGAGGGACAGCAGGAAAACCCGAACAGTGTTAGGCACACCAGGACTGGAGTTGGGAACCTCTGCTGTAAAGCAGCAGCCAACAGGGGCAGACACACCCACACCCACAGGCCCCATTGGCCAATGCCTCCTGGAGAGGCAGGACATTGGGCCCTGCATGCATCTCCCAATACTAGCACCTGCATACCTTAGCAATGCCACCCTACACCTGGGTATATGGTACACAGCTCTCAAACGTTTGCTATGAGTACTGGCAGATAGATATTCCTACGTTAAGCACAGTTTGCTCTTTGAGCTCCATCATAACAATCTTTCTGATGTCTGCGGTGTGTGCTTCAGGTCTGGCCTCTGACAGTGGTCACCACCCTGGGGAGTGACCCCCAACAGTATTGCGTACCATATACATGCCTGTACTGTGCCCAGGACTGGTGTGGTGGGCAAGGCTGATAAACTCCTCTATAGTAGCACAATGCTGGCATACGTGTGGGAGTGTGTGTCTGTCTATACAGTGTGTGTTGGATGCAAACACCTTCCACAGCCCACACTGCCAGCACTGTTGCCAGTATTGGCCTGCCAATGTGCATAATGAGCAGCAAGGTACCATGGGTATAGCTCTGACAGGGTGGGCTGGCCAGGATGCATCTGCACAGGGCATAGGGCACTGCCTGGGACATTATAGTGGCCGGCCACCACCTACACAGACAGGGTGACCTCTGTCTGTCCTGCTGGGGGATCACTCTCACCCTGACTGTGCAGTGACCACAGCATGTCTAGGCACCCCCATAGTGCTATATAGTATTTCTCTCATGTGATATATATGGGTTTCCTTTTGGGGCCCAGTCACTGACTTATCTGCTGGTGTGCACTGCTATCCCAGTTCTGGGTGCATGCATTTCCACCAGGACTAGCTAGCAGACTGTTTTCAGCTGGTCTGTGTCTTGATGGAGCGCCTTGCAGGGTGCAGTGGCTGAAGGCTTGCTTCAGGAGAATATCAGATGATGGTGGGGTGCAGCTTAGCATATCCAGGCCTAATGTCTGTCTGATATTGTGTTATGGATGTGTATAGAGATGCTTTGACTGCCCTGTAGGGTGTCTGTTCCCCAGCAGGACTGGGGTTGATGGTCCACTCTACTGCCACCATTGCAGGGAGGTAGAATGTGGATCTGTTGATAGGAGACCCTGTTTTTCAGCCTGGGGGGGGGGGGATGGTGGTACATAGTCCACCTAGGTGTCCATAAGGGGTTCCCCTGACTAAGACAGAAAGAGATATCCAAGGTGTTTCTGCAGAAACTACCTATCTCACAGATTAATACTGCTTTGGAGCTCTGGCATGGCCTCTTTCAGCCATGGAGGGTGTTGTGTACCTGGTCCTGGGCGCCTCATCGCACCCTCAGGGTGAGCACAGTAACCGCACACTGTGACGGTGTGTAGCTACTCTGTGCCAGTAACACACACGGTCAGTACCCACTACCAGGCCTAGGTGCTGTGGGGGTGCATACCCCATCTTCAGATCATCTGTAGACTGCTGCTTTGCATGTGCAGTGCATCATGGGTGCGAGAGAACTACCCTTACCCTGGTAGCCACAGCACAGTCTGCAGAAGTTATTTGGTAGCCAGACAGACATCTCTTTACAGGTATAGAGCTGTAGCCCACTGGTGACTGCACTGCTTGTGGAGCCAGAGGTTGGTGGTTCGAATCCAAAGTGCGTTTCTTTATTTTAGTCACTTTATTTACATTCCCCCATATACCGCGCTATTCTGCACCATTGCGGTTTACATTGCACAAACCGGACATACATTGAACAGGGCATTCTAACTTGGAGATACGTATTTCACAGGGTACATGGGGGGGCTGTCTGGGGTAGTGTGTGTGTGATTTGAAGTAGTACAGCCGGCAGAAACATGCTCGCAGTGCTGTAACCTTTCGGTGCCTCATCGGGCGCCCCATTCAGCACCTTCTAGGGCTCCCTATGGGCAACATTATAGGGTGCCTTAGCGGACAGTGCACTTTATGATATTTAATTTAATTTAATTTAATTTAATTAACAGTTTCTTATATACCGCACCTTCCAGAGATCAGGTGCGGTTTACATGGAACAACAATGTAACAGGTCAACGTCTGTTAATACAGAGAACAATTTAAAACAACTTATATTACATTACATAGAACAGCCTTAAACCATAACATCTTAATTACCTTACTTGAAACATTATGAACTGTTTACATGGAACAGAGAGAAAAATATATACAGCTGTGAGTGAAACATGTTTGAGTCGTAATATATAAGTATTTGGGTTTCAAATCCTATGTCAAGACCGAATTGACTTAAGAGGACTGGCCTTATATTATCCGTTTTCTAGTTGGGTAGGTGTGTTTGACAGAGGTCCGTAGTGTGAGGTGAACAGGTGTGTTTTGAGTTTTTTGCGGAATTCGATGATCTCTGAGAGAGATCTAATTTCGTCTGGAAGGGCATTCCATAGAATGGGGGCTGCATGTGAGAATGCTTTATTGTTTTTCTGGCTTTTATAAATTCCTTTGGAGTCTTTAGTATGATATGCCCTCTGGAGTGCCTTCTGCGGCACCGTATGTTACGGCACTGTGAGGGGGGTGTGTTTGCTGGCAGCACTAATTAAAATAGAAATAAAATGCCTCCTACAGCATTCTTACCCTTAAAAGGTACTGCCTCAGCCTGCCTTCTTCATTGGGCACAGTGGGGGATTGAACCCATGGCCCCTGCACCAGCCGTCAGTGTTTTAACCATTGTACTATGGCTCTGTTCCTTTGTGTGTGCACATCAGGGCGCCACTTAGCCTTCCCACACACTATTGTGCACGGCGCACAATAGCGCGCCGCGCACATGTGCGATTGCTTACTCCTGTTGTTTTTTTCTTTTTTCTGCCTGAACCGCCCACTCCTTATATGGCACAGGCACACTACCGCGGCCCCGCACAATTTCGGAGTTTAGTAAACATACCCCTAAGTGACTTGACCAAAGATAACAAGAACATCAGTGGGATTTAAACTCTAGCTTCCCTGGTCCTCAGCCTGCTGCGGTAATCACTAGGCTACACCTCCACTCTATTAGGTTGCGCTGGTCCCCTTCCAGTGGAGAAGCAGTTACGCATGAGCCTACTTCTACTACTAGTGGTGGTAGTAGCAGCAGTGGCCATGCTGACACCTGGCCGGGGCACTGGGTGGATCCATGTCTTGTCTGCCCTTTCCAGTGCCCCTGACAGAACGTGTTGGCAATACTCCGATGGGAGTCGCTCTGAACTTGTGCATCCTGAGGCTTAGTGATCATGTGTATGAGCCATAGCTCCACATTATGGGCTTGATTTTCTAACAGGATGCCTAAGAGAAAAGTCTAAAAAGGTTCCTGTTTTAAACCTATGTTATAAAGGCAGTATGGGTGCCTTTATATGCGTCTTGATAAAATAGGATTCCAGAAGTATCCTCAATAGCGTGCAAATGCCGATGTACAAATTTACATCTACTCCATACAGTAAAAGGTCTACATTTGGGCTGAAACTCTACATGTTTACCCGCATATTTTCTAAAATGTGCACATACATCTTAACTTCACATCTGTTCTACCCAAATTATTCCGAGAGCACTTATGCACAGATCACATAAAAATAGATGCAGACTTTTCATGTATGCACTTTTTGTGGGCGCATGAGGTTGCGCTGTTTTATGAAAGCCTTTCTCCATGTGTTGAAAAAGCTTTATAAAATTACCCCAAATGATTCCTAAGACATTTCAGGAGTATTGGTCATCCTTTCCCTGAACTCTACAGCAGGTTCAAAGATGGTTTGATCATGTTGTACGGAGGGCCCTCATCCCTTAAGAAATATCTACTTTTTTCCAATTAAGAATGACCCATCTGATGACACAACTGTAGCCTCATCAGGTTAATATTTAAACTCCATGATCAGCATTTTATTGTGTCTATCTTTAGCACTATAGTGAGTGACACAGAATATACAGTATGTAGAGAGCATTCATTGCTGTCCACTTGGACAGCCTTTGTAAAGGCTGTCCCACTAGAGGACAGCAACCTTGGACCGGAAGGACTGGGGTTTCTAGTCCCACAGGTGCTCCTTGTGGTCTTGGGCAAGCCACTTAACCCTCCATAGCCCATGTTCCCTGTAAAATAGTTATCTCCAAGTTATAATGCCCTGTTCAATGTAATTTCAGTTTGTTCAATGTAAACCGCACTGATGCAGAATAGCGCGGTATATAAGAGAATGTAAATAAATAAATAAAATGTGCCTTTAAGCCAAGATCACACAAGATTTGCACCAAAGGCTTCATATAGACATTAAACAAACAAGCCGCCAACAGGGCAGATCCTAGGAAACACCCATGTCAATGTGCTTCCACCCAGAGGCCTTCTGCCCCAATAAACGTTTAACTGCTTTCCCAAAAGAACAGTGCTTGATGTATCCACAGCTTGAAGGTGCTGCAACAGAATGTCATGACAAGCAATATCAAACACCAAGGAAATAAAAAGAAAGACCATAATCATGGCAGAACCAGTATCCAATGTACATATCAGTGAGTTTAGAATGCAGAATGACAAGTACGATGAAGAGGCTGAAACTCTCACACAAGAAAGAAATTGTAAAACAGGAGAACTTTTCAAAGAATTAGATCAGTAAACAAGGAACAACAAGTGTCAAATGTATAAATGCAGTAGGAGATACAAAGTCTTGTTCTAGGAGCTATTTGTTGATCAGACCAGAATGCAAAGTGGCTAAAAGAGGTATGAAATCTGTTGCAGGGGGATGTGGTCAAGGTAATAGGAAATTTAATTTTCTGTTTGTCGCCCAATAAACTAATTGTAAGTTCCAAATTGCCATATGGTAAGTACAAAGCCTGTGTGGTAATTCTTGGGGGCATTCCCAGTATGTTCCAATACAGTTACCACACAAGAAAACTTTTATTGCAAAGTGCAGTGACAGCATGGATGCATTTTCCACCTCCTTTTTAGAAGGCAATAAAAGCATTCAGGCTATCTGTAATAGCCACAGGAAGTATTTGCCAAATTATCATATGTGCAGGGTACAATCCAAGGTCATTCCCTACCTCATAGCAAGATGTTCAAATTAGTGGGTATTATCATGCCAATGCAGCATCAGATACCTGTGCAATACATGGTCTGCAGCCAGGTCTTGAACCTGTGACCTTCTACTCATATACACAGTATCATTGTGTGTTACACCACAGAGCTGCCCTATGAATGCAGAAGTCCCTTAGTGGAGCTGTGGTCATTGACAAGGTGAATGCAGGCATAAGTAGGGGTCTTCCAATGTCTGCTGTGATCTCGGCATGCCCTGTGCCATATCTGTCTATCAAGGTGTGTTTGGCAGGTGTTGGAGGGGAACATATTGTCTGGTCTATATGTCACCATGGCTTTCTATGCTGCAGGCAGCGGCCGTTCCACCTGCCACCAACACCTCACGCCAGGCTGACTTGATAGCAAGCTGTTGGGGTGTAGGGTACAGTCCCGACCCTTCCACCATATGGCTTAGGCATGCGCCTAGGGTGCCATTTCCGGAAGGAGGAGCATAGGCACACATGGGCGGCCACGCTCCCCCCCCCCAAATAACTGCTGCCAGCGTACCCCAACCCTGCCAGCCACAGATATGTCTTGGGAGGAGGCGGACAGTCACAGCAGTGGTATTTCCCTGGGCAGCTGTTTTTTGCAGCCCTCTGTAGAGCTACAGCTGTTGGCACTATCGGCTTCTTCCTATGTAGCCAGTGGCAGAAGCAGAAGGAGGGGCGGCCAGGGTCTCAGTCTAGGGTGCCAGGGACCCTTGGACTGCCCCATGTTGCGCATCAACGTTTTGCAACAGCAGCATGTTTGTGTGCCGCCACTGTCACTGTGGGATCATGGTGGACATCACAGATGTGCAACCTGGGCAGCTGCCTGGTCTGTCTTGTGCACCCCTC
This sequence comes from Ichthyophis bannanicus, assembly GCA_033557465.1. Taxonomy (NCBI): domain Eukaryota; kingdom Metazoa; phylum Chordata; class Amphibia; order Gymnophiona; family Ichthyophiidae; genus Ichthyophis; species Ichthyophis bannanicus. The sequence continues at coordinate 190,070,909 of CM066038.1, read as the reverse complement.
CACTGCATGACCCACATGCCACCCCCTTTTCACCATTTGCACCATCAACATAGTGCCCTTTCATATTTGGGCACTATGCTGTTGCTGCTAATGGAGTACTACTATCATTATGTTGGGCTCCCCTGTCTGTGCATCACATTGCAGATGTTTAAATAGGCTATCTTCTCTGAAAATATCCCCTTTCTGCAAGGTTTTACTTGGCGTTAGGGTTCCCAGTTTTAAAGGGCACTAGAGCAACAGGCAGTGTCAACTCTCACTCTCCACCCCGTTAACACCTACTCTCCGCCTACTGTTTCCTTAACACAGCGGGAACCTTTAACACTTGTTAATACAGCTTGTTTGCAGCATTAAGGGTGCTGATAACAGGCATTAATGACACGCTTGCTTCCTTAATGCCCTTTAGTAAACATACCCTTATGTGTTCACCAGCACGGACGTCCACATTGGGGATGTCTATGCTATTAAAATTGGGTGGAGATATAGACGTCCCTTTCATTTCTTAGCACATTCTGCTATGGACATCCCCGATTGACTTGGACATCCTTTCTAAAATGCGACTTCACATGGCTAAGCACGACCTCCTTATAATTTAGCAAGAGATAGTTTTATCTAGTTTAGATTATTGCAATACTTTTATTTTAGGGCTGCCTAGATCTTCATTAAGAGTGTTCAGCTCAAGTAGAATACAGCTGTGAAGCTTGCTACTGATTGCTAGTATTATGAGGATATTACTCATCTTTGCAAACGTCACTGGCTTCCGTTTTCGAGCTGTGTGAGATTTAAGATTCTGAATAATCTATGGGATGGCTTCAGGATATTTGTAAAGACTGGCGAGGTCTTATACTCCAGTGAGATCATTATGTTCTGGAGGGTAAGACTAGTAGTTACTTGGACCCAAGCATTTTTGGTAGGAGGACCAGTTATATGGAAATGTTTACCACAGGAAATGTGAGATGAGCAAGATATTTTTGCCTTCCGGAAGATATTAAAGGCTTTAAATTTGTTGAGGCTTATAGATCTTGATGGATGACTTGTTTGTGAGGAATTAGAAGAGCTGTTTTTTTTAGGATATGCAGATGAGTGATGATAACTATGCTGTAAGTTTCCCATCATTTGATTGTTTTATGTTTCATGTATATAGCTATTTCTAATTTAGCATATATCTATATATTGTAACCCGCAGAAAGAAGGCATTGTTTCCTGGATTGGCAGGCTACTATTTTTGTGAAATAAATAAATAAGTACTGCTTCCAATACAGATTTAGCAAATGTAATAAATTTTCTGAGGTAATTCTCTGTAATTCCAACATTTATTATATCAGCTGTCTGGTTCAGTAGCTTTTGTACTTTTTTAGTAATGCTTGTTCTCAACATTTTAACATACAAGGTAAGTATAATCAACATAGTATATCTGTTCAGTCGGTTGCATGTGTTTTTTCATAATTCCTCTTTCTTTCTTAACCAATTTTAAATGTGTATATACAGTGTAGAGTGACTTCATATATTTAATCTATCAGCACTTCTTTCCACCATAAGATTGAAAATCATTCCTCTTTTTGTGCATCTAAATTGAAAAATAAAACATTTCTATGGGCCATTTGTGGAGGAGTAGCCTAGTGGTTAGAGCAACTGCCTAGTACCCAGAAGATCAAGGGTTCAATTCCCACTGGCATTCCTTGTGACCTTGGGCAAGTCACTTTACCCTCCAATGCCTCTGAAGAAAAGGCTGGCAATCTACTTTCAGTGATACATTGCCAAGAAAACTCAGAGATAGCTGGGTCACCATGACTCAACACTGACTTGATGGTACTAAAAGAAAAAAATGAACATTTGCATATCACACAAGCAGTTTCACTTTCTTTCTGTATTTATTCTCTTATGTAATCAAAAATGATATTGTTCGTGTCATACCAACAGGGCAGTAAATAAATGTAATTTATCCATTCTTTTCCTGGCTGGTGAATAAAGTAAAGCAGAACCCAACTGAAATGATGCATCCATAATTCCGGAAAAGTAAAAAGTGATGCACATAGGGAAAAATAATCCAACTGTAGGTACAAAATGGCAAGTTAGGAGTTGCCACCCAAGAAAAAGATTCAGGAGTCACTGTTTTATTTTTTTGTGTATTTAGTTATTTACTTATTTTATTGTTATGCTAACTGACATAAAGACCCTCTAGTATATTAAAATTTTCAATCTTATGTACTGCAGTTGCTAAAAAAAGCAAACAGGAATTATTCAAAGAGGGATGGCAATCAAAACTGAGATTATCATTATGCCGTTGTTTTGGGCCCTGGTACAACCGCACCTTGAATATTGTGGGCAGTTCTGGTCGCCTTATCTCATAAAAGATATAGTGGAACTAGACGAGGTTGAGGGAAGTGATAAGTATATAGCCAAAGAGTTGAACTAAAAATCTTGGAAATTCAGGTTTTTTTTAAACTAAGGGGCCCTTTTATTAAAATGTGCTAAGCATCTAACCTGTCTTTTAGTGAACGATATTTGCCATCATGGGCCTGCAGTAACTGTTGTTACACAGGCATAACAATTACAGCATGATCACAGTGTGGTGGAGTAGCCTAGTGGTTTGCACAATAGCTTGAGAACCAGCAAGAACAGAGTTCAAACCCCATTGGCACTCCTTGTGCAAGTTACTTAACCCCTCATTGCCTTAGGTACAAACTTAAATTATAAGTCTTCTGGGGCACAGGACAATACCTTTATTTATATTCTCTTATATACCATGTTATTCTGCATCAGTGTGGTTTACATTGAACAAACTGAAATTACATTGAACAGGGCATTATAATGTTTTTACAGGGAACATGGGCTATGGAGGGTTAAGTGGCTTGCCCAAGACCACAAGGAGCACCTTTGGGGCTAGAAACCCCAGTCCTTCTGGCCCAAGGTTGCTGTCCTCTAGTGGGATTTGAACCCTTGACCTTCTGGTCTGAAGTACCTTGCCCCAACCACTAGGCCACTCCTCCACTCCACTCTTTGTAACTTGCCTTGAACTACCACTGGAAAGGTGTCAGCTAAATACTAATAAATATTTCTTGTGATAACTGAAAATCACACAGTAGGGTGGAGAATCGGCAGGTTAGGAGCAGAGTGGACATGGAGAGTACATTGCAGTTGGTGGGGGGGGGGGGGGTACATATCATACGCTGTCAATGTTACAATTAGCACAGACACACTTCAGTGGGTAGCATTAAGTGCACCTGATTTATTTACAAATGCTGCTTTGCACATTAAGGTATGGTTCAGTCTGAGAACATGCTGGGTCAACCCCCAACAGTTAGTATATTGCTTGCTCTTAATGCACAATAGCTTTAGTGCTAAATGCACGGTGAGTGCATAATCCTACCATACTTTAGTAAAAGAGATCCTAAGTCTTTTAATGAAAGGAAGTCACCTCATGCAAAACCTTTTTTTGTACTATGTTAAGAATTGAAGGAGTCAATATTCAGAGTTTTCATTATTTAAATACAACGGCAGTCACTGCTTTGGATACAAATGAAAGAAGAGTTATGGAAGGATATCAGGAAAGCTGTGCTCAAAGAAAGTGAGAAATCTAAGCAAGGTGAGAAAGCAATAACAGCCAAAATGGAAGACCGACTAAACTTTGAAAGTTGTTCAGAAAGGCAGAGAAGCTAAAACCAGAGGAGAAAGAGAGGTAGACATAGAACTTTACAAAGATTTCCAATGTGCAGCAAGATGAGACAAACAGAAGTACTACAATGATGCATGCAAGGAAATAGAATCAGAAACTATCAGAGGAAGAACAAAATCAGCTTTCCTAAAGATACGAGCATTAAATTCCATCCTCGTATTGGAATGATAAAAGATGCTCAAGGATCCATGGTGAATATTGCTGAGAAGATCACGAAAAGGTGGAAGCAGGGCTGTACCGAGCCAGAATCGCGCTCTGTGCGACTTGCACATCTGGCGTGCTCCCCCCTCCTCCCCATACCTCTGTCCAGCCGCTGCTTGCTCTTGATCTGCTGCTTCCACCCTCTGTTTCCTCCACAGTGGTTCCGGCAGCAGGGCAAGAGCAGGCAGCGGCTGGACGGAGGTATGGGGAGGGGGAGGGTGCGCCCGATGTGCAAGTCACCAGCAGCAGCAGAGCAGAGCAGACCTAACTTTAAGCAGATCTGATCCCTCCCTGAACTGACGTCGCATCAGAGGAGGAAGGGACCAGACCTGCAGAAAGACCCGTGCAAAAGCTTCCGGGGCACCTTTTGGCTACCTGCTGTTGCCCTGCCACCACTGAGAGAACAAAAAGTGGTGGTGGCAGAGCAACAGCAGGCAGCCAGAATGTGCCCCCTAAGCCTATGCGCCCTGTGCAGCTGCACTGCTCGCTCAGGGCTAGGTACGGTACTGGGTGGAAGGAATACACAGAGTCAATATACCATAAGCATCAAATGGATGAACAGCCTTTTCAGCCTATACCTTTTGATCAGGAAACATTGGTGATGAAAGAAGAAGTGAAGCAGCATTGAAAAAATTATCAAAGAACAAAGCATCGGGTATTGATGGCATTCCAATCCGAAATATTACAGCAATCAGTTGCATCTGCTACAATACGTACAAGGCTCTGCTAGGAAATTTGGAAGACAACATGTACTTAGATTTCAGTAAAGCCTTTGACAACATTCCGCACAGGTGACTTATAAATAAATTGAGAACCCTAGGGATGGACCCTAAAGTGACTAACTGGGTTAGAAATGGGTTGAGTGGGAGATGCAAAGTGTATAGATGGATCTCACTCTGAGGAGAAGGATGTTACCAAGGGTGTACCACAGTGATCTGTCCTTGGTTCAATTCTTTTTAAGATCTTTGTTAGTGATATTGAGAAGGGTTGTCGGATAAGGTTTGCCTCTTTGCGGCTGATACCAAAATCTGTAATAGAGTAGATACCTAGGAAGGAGTAGATAACCTGAGGAGGGATCTAGCTAAGCTTGAAGAATGGTCAAGAATTAGGCAGCTAAGATTGTATTTTTTAGCATTCAGAGTCATGCATTTGAGCTGCAAAAATCCAAGGGAGCAGTACAGGGGCATGTAAGGAGAGTGGGACCTGGGCATGATTGTTTCTGATTATCTCAGAGTGTCTAAACAGGTAGACAAGCTAATGGTGAAAGCCAGAAGGATGCTTGGGTGCACAGGGAGAGGAATGACCAACAGAAAAAAGGAGGCGATAGTGCCTCTGTATAAGTCTCTGGTGTGACCTCATTTGGAGAATTGTGTGTAATTCTGGAGACCACACCTTCAGAAGGATATAAACAGTATGGAGTCAGTGCAGAGGATGGCTATTAAAATGGCTAGTGGTCTTGGTTATAAAGCATGCAGGGACAGACTTAAAGATCTTAATATGTATACCTTGGAGGAAAGGCAGTATAGAGGAGATGGGATAGAGACGTTTAAATACGTCACTGGCATAAATGCACAAGAGGAGAGCCTCTTTCGACTGAAAGCAAGCTCTGCAATAAGGGGACATAGGATGAGTGTGAAATGGCATAGACTCAGAAGTAATATGCGGAAATATTTCTTTACAGAATGAGTGGTAGATACATGGAATAGTCTCCCAGTGGAAGTAGTAGAGATGAGGACAATATCTGAATTCAAGAAAGCATGGGACAAACACAGAAGATATCTAAGAGAGAAAAGGGAACTATAGTAGTTGATCTGGAAGGGCAGAGTAGATAGGACATATGTTGATTTTCTGCTGCCAATTGAGTGGAAAAGATCCGTGTTTGTGTCAGTATTGAAGAAAGGTGATCTGACTGATTGGAAATTATCGCACAGTTGTTCTAATCCCATAGCCAGCAAAATTCTACTCAAGAGCATTCAGTGGTGGCTACAACCTTACCTGGAATGAGAAATGACTGCAAGCAGGGTTTGGGAAATGGTGAGGAACAAGAGACAACATCGCGGATGTGAGATGGATCCTTGAAAAGATAAAAGAGTAACAAAAATATATCTTATATGTGTTTCATTGACTACAGCAAGACTTTTGATTGTGCAAATCATGAAAAACTCTGGGCCACGTTAAGCATGGGTATACCATAACACCTGATAGTTCTTATTACAACTTTTATATTTATCAAGAAGCAACAATTTGAACAGGGCAAGGAGAACTAGAATGGTTTAAAATCAGCAAAGGTGTACAAGGCTGCATACTTTCCTCATTTCAGTTTAATTTATATGCAAAACAAATCATCAGAAAAGCAGGACTGTATGAAGACAACCAAGATGTGAAGATTAGGTGGATCGATGCAATAAACTCATCCACATAGAGATGTTTTGTAGGTTGTCATCATTCACATTTTGCACCCTGTGGTTGGATATATTTGGACTTGCAAGTGTTAGTGCTCTTTTGACTTTATACCATGGACTGCCCAAAGAACAAATCAGTCAGCACTAGAGATTAAACCTAATCTTTCTTTGGCAGCTCAAATGACAAGACTCTGACAGTCATACTTCGGCCACATCATGCGAAGAGAAAGATCATTAGGGAAGGACATCATGTTTTGCAAGGTTGAAGATTAGTGCAAAAGAGGAAAGTCAGCAAAACAATGGACTGATACAATAACAGCAGCTATAGATGCAACTCTATCAACAATTAGTCTCCTGATTGAAGACCCAATACAGTTTAGGACAACTGTCCTAAACTGTATTTCCCATGAGTCAACATTGACTCGATGTCACTTAACAACAATAACAATATGTGTTATTTTAGCACAGGTTCCATGTTATTCAATGGGACCTAGTTGCTAATAACATGTGTTAATGATGAGTTAAAGTGTGTTAATATTAGCACATCTTAGTTACTAGAGTCCTGAATATCTTTCTCAGTGCCCTTATCTGGATAACCTAATGGTAACCAGAAAAGGGGTTTTGAAAATTGACCCCAAATTTTCCTATGCATCAAATACCACAAAAGCTTCATATGCAGGAGATATGAATTTCATATTTTCTTCAAATAAAAAGGCCTTTGTGAGTTGTCTGTCCCTGTAAGAGATTCATGATTGATTTCTGAATCTTTTTCACATCGATAGACTAACATTGGAGAACAAACGCACTGTCCATGAAGAAAAAAATGCCACTCCATTTGAAAATTAACCTTTTAAACAAGCAAGAGGGCATTGATTAATGTTTTGCGGGAAACAAAATACACTATAGAATCTCTATGCATAGAAATTCTATGTAAAAAGGGGATGGTAATGGCAGTGGGGGTGTACTACCGTCTGCCAGGCTAGAATGAACAAATTGGTGATGGAATGCTAAAAGAAATCAGAGAAGCTAACAAAAGTTACAGCACAGTAATAATGGGTGATTTCAATTACCCCAGTATCGACTGGGTCATTGTCACAGCAGGACATGCTAGGGAGATAAAGTTTCTAGATGAAATAAATGACTGCTTCTTGGAGCAGCTGGTTCATGAACCAACAAGAAGGGAAGCCATTTTGGGTCTAGTCCTTAGTGGAACACAGGATCTGGTGCAAGAAAAAAGGGTGTTGGGGCCACTTGGCAATAGTGATCATAGCATTATCACATTCAATTTAATAAATGGAGGGAGGACGTGAAGGAAATCCACAGTACTACCTTTTCACTTTCAAAATGGAGACTATGATAAAATGAGGAAAATAGTTTAAAAAGAACTAAAAGGAGCAGCTGCAAAGGTTAAAGGTTTGCATCAAGCATGGTGTTGTTTAAAAATACTACCTTGGACGCTCAGACCAAATGGATTTCATGTTTTAAGAAAAGTTGTAGGAAGGCTAAAAAACTGCCAGCATGGTTTAAAGGTGAGGTTAGAGAGGCTGTTGAAACAAAAAAAAGCATCTTTCAGGAAATAGAAAAAGGGGTCAATTGACAAAAAAGGACAAGTTAGATGCAAGTCATTGATAAGGCAGGAAATGAGAGAAGGAGTTAAAGGAGTCCTCAATTACAATGTCAATTACAGGAGTCCTCAATTACAATGTCAATTACAGGAGTCCTCAATGTCAATTAGAGAATCCAGCTGATTCCCTCAAGGATCCCTCAAGGATCAAGGAGGTTTGCATCAAGGATCAAGGAGGTTTGCATCAAGCATGGTGTTGTTTAAAAATACTACCTTGGAAGCTCAGACCAAATGAATTTCATGTTTTAAGAAAAGTTGTAGGAAGGCTAAAATACTGCCAGCATGGTTTAAAGGTGAGGTTAGAGAGGCTGTTGAAACAAAAAAAAGCATCTTTCAGGAAATAGAAAAAGGGGTCAATTGACAAAAAAGGACAAGTTAGATGCAAGTCATTGATAAGGCAGGAAATGAGAGAATTTGAAAAAAAGCTTGCCATGGAAACAAAAATGCATAATAAAAACTTTTTCAAGTACATTCATAGCAAAAAACCTGTGAGAGTCCGTCCGTTTGACCATTAGATGATAGAGGGTTAAAGGGGCACTAAGGGAGGGCATGGCCATAGCGGAGAAACTAAATGAATTCTTTGCTTCAGCCTTTACTGAGAAGATGCAGAAAGGTTACCCATGCCTGAAATGGTATTTAAAGATGATCTATCTAAAGATTTGAAAGAAATATATTAAACCCTATCTTGACTCCAGGGTACTGAAATCCTTGATTCGTGCCCTTATAATTAACCGTATTGATTACAGTAATTCTTTACTTACAGGAGTCCTCAATGTCAATTAGAGAATCCAGCTGATTCCCTCAAGGAGGATTCCCTCAAGGATTCCCTCAATTAGAGAATCCAGCTGATTCCCTCAAGGATCCTCCTTATCTGCATTGATGTTTAATATATACATCCAACCCATCTGCGACATCATCAGATCCTTTAATGTCAGTTACATGATATATGCAGACGATGTGCTACTATATATGCCAATATCATTGGATTGCCTAGACCTCACCCCGCTGACTAACTGCTTTGACACCATATCAGAGTGGCTCCTATCACAAAACCTGAGAATACAACACAAAAAGACGGAAGTCCTTTTCGTCTCGAGGAACACCAACTTCACCCCTCCTAGTTGTATTAACGTAAAGGATGCCCAACTCCAAGTTAAACCTGCAATACGCTACCTTGGAGTAACGCTGGACCAAAACCTTGACATGAAGAACCACATAGCCAATACAGTCAAGGCAATCTACTTTAAAATCAGATCCCTCAGACACCTACGCACGCTACTTGAACCGGATGATTTCCATACCATTTATCAAGCCCTTATACTTCCCCATTTCGACTTCTCAAACTCCATACTACAAGGACTCCCCCGGTCCACCCTGAACCCCCTGCAACTAGCCATGAATAGTGCAGCGAGGGTACTCCTCGGGGCATCCAGGAGAGATCACGTGACACCCCTTCTAAAACAGCTACACTGGCTCCCCATTCAAGCAAGGATCAGTTTCAAGACCTTACTGCTAACATTCAAAGCGGCTAAGGGGCTCACCTCTTCCTCTCTCTCCAACCTCATACAACCACTTGCACCAAACAGGCCACGAAGAACAGCAGAATTAAACACACTAGCTATCCCAAATGATACCACAAGATGCACCAGATCAACAGCCAACAGAGCCTTCCAATTCTGCGCCCCAACTCTATGGAACACCTTACCAGCATAAATCAGAGCAATACCCAATCTGAGTCAGTTCAGAAAGGCACTAAAACATTTCCTCTTCCTTAAATATCTCAATGACAGCTCCGAACATAACCCCCAGGCGAATAGCAGGAGTGGTCAAACAGACAGACCCCCGCAACAGGCCAACTTCACAATGTAAATAACAAGCAGTCCCATGTACTATTGTACCACCTTTGTATATAGCTAACCATGATATCCTTTATCAGATAATCCTTCATTGTATTTAGTTTCCCCTATTTCGCCAAGTTATACTTCCTGTTAAATGTAATGACCAGACATATGTAAACTGTCGGATGTTTTCTGTTCAGTGTAAACCGCGCTGATGTCTAATAGTGCGGTATATAAGAGTTGTTAATAAATAAATAAAAATAATAAATAAATAAATTCAAAATGTAGCAGTAAAGTTTATATATAATGCATGAAGCAATGATTATGTTAAACCTCTTCTGGAAGAACAACATTGGTTGCCAATTATCCAATGCATTCAATTTAAAATACTTTTGCTCACCCACCATGCATATTTTCTGAATGCCTCTTAGTAGCATACCATCCATCCTGCCCCTTTAGATCCTCACAAGCAAACTTTCCAACAATTCCTTCAAAAACTAGATTATGATTGATCTTTTCTGAAAAAACAATGTTTAGCTATCTGGGACCAAAACTCTGGAACGCCCTTTAAGCTGACCATATGCAAAGTTTAAAAAAGGCGTCAAGACCTGGTTATACTCTCAAGCATTCAGTTAGATTTTTTTCTCTTTTATAGCAATTTTTATCTTGATTTCTGCATACTTCCTTTTGTGTTTCTGCTTAACCATTGATGAACCAACTATTTGATGTTGTAGCCATAAGCACCCCTCCATTCTGTCTGATATTGTACCTATGCTGTATGTTATAAATCCATTGACTTACCTAGACTGTAAACTGCCATGTTGTAAAATTCAAATGACAGTATATCAAATCATTTTAAATAAATAAATTAAATAAATAAATGCAAGGTCATGTATCTGGGCTGCAAAATTCCAAGGGTGCATTACAGTATAGGGGATGAAGCACTTCTATCCATGAAAAAGAGTGGGACCTGGGGTGATTGATTCTGATGATCTTAAGGTTGCTAAACAGGTAGAAAGGTTTATGGTGAAATCCAGAAGGATGCTTGGGTTCATAGGGAGATGAATGACCTGCAGGCAGAAGGAGGTTCTAGTAGCTCTGTATAAGTCATTGGTAAGACTTCTTTTGGAGTACTGCATGTATTTCTGGAGATTACATCTTCAAAACGATATAAACAGGATGGATTCTGTGCAAAGGGTGGCTACTAAAATGGTCTGTGGTCTTCACATAAGGCATATGGGGACAAACTTAAAGATCTCAATAGGTATATTTTGGAAAAAAGATGGTAAAGGGAAGATATACTAGAGACATTTAAGTACCTCCATGGCATAAATGCACAGGAGGAGAGCCTCTTTCAATTGCAATGAAGGAGCATAGGATAAAGGTGAAAGAAAATACTGTAGATTCAGGAGTAATCTGAGGAAATATTTCTTTATTGAAAGTAGTGGTAGATGTGTGGAAGTAGAAGTGGCAGAGATGAGAACTGTATCTGAATTCAAGTAAGCAAGGACAAACACAAAAAGATTTCTAAAGGAAAAACGGGCCTGTAAAGTTTAGTAGGTGGAATAGAAGGACAGACTGGATAGGTTGTATGCTCTTTATCTGCTGTCATTTTTTTTTAATGTTTCTATGGATGTGGGGTGGTGACAGAGTGGTTACGGGACATAGAGGGGTGAACAGTGTGACAGGGGAGATGCCTGACTCAGGGGGAGTTGAAAGACTAAGAAAATAGTGGACACAATGAGGAGTATGGAGACAGAAGGGGAGATGCTGGACATTGGGGAATAGGAAGACACAGAGATAAATAGGAAAACAAGGGAGATGCTGGACATGGGACAGTAAGATACTGGACAAGAAGGGGAGTAAGAAGACAGGAGAAATGATATACATGGGGGAGTAGGGAGAAAAAGAGGAAATGCTGGACCCAGAGTGGAATATGAAGACAGAGGGACGTTGCTGGATTGGGGGGGAGGGAAGAGAGAGGAGATGCTGGATGGAAAGGGAGGGAGAGAGAAAGGGAAAGAGGGCAAATGAGATGGAAAGCTATACAGTAGATGTAATAAAAACAGGGAGATTGAAAATTGGATAATAAGAAAGAATGAAATCTAATTGAACAGAGAGGCAGAGGTGGACAGTAAAATAAATGGAAGAAAATTGAAAGGAAAAGATCAATGTCGGAGATGGATGTAGGAACAAAGCGAAGAAGACAGGAAGAGAGAGAAAAATGACTATTGGACAGGAGACCATGGTAAAAGATTGAAAAGAGAGCAGATCCAAGAGACTAAGACCAATGAGGAGGAGGATAGTCAACGGCGGAGGATAGTGCCTCTAAAGTGCATGGCCATTACCGCTGAATACGAACCCCGGATATTCAATGCCTGGGCGATATCAGGCTACCGGCATTGCATATCAGGTGTGCTGCATGTCATGGAAGCTAACCAGGTAGTGGCGATATTGACCCGCCACCTGGTTAGCTCCCACTGGTAAAGTTAGGCTAGTTTTTGCCATGCTTATCTTTACCTGCAGGCTGCTAACTGGACACAGGCACAATATCGTCACAGCCCAGTTAGCAACGTGTGCCACCTCTGCTCTGCCCCAGAATGCCCTGATGCTAATTGCATAGCACTCGGGCATGTAACAGTGGCACCCCCGGATATCCAGCTGAATATCCCACTAACCAGCATTTACACAGTTTGCAGGTCTGCAAACCATGTAAATGTCTTTGCATATTCCCCTCCCTCATGCTATTAGAAAAATAACATGGCCAAACAACAAAGGTAATAACAATTTTATTGTTAATTTAGTGATTGGAATATGTCAATTTCTGAAATTTACATCTGCTGCATTGAGCGCAGTAGAGGGGAGAATACATAAATGTTTCTATTTTTCAAGTGTCGCATTGCATACAGCATCTGGCTCTTGGAGTTTCAGTTTAATTTTTGTCTACGTATTTCTATTTTTAGTTTTGGTTACGTATTCTGTATTTGATAATGGTTTGTCAGTGTTCTGCATGTGTGAAAGAGGACTGGAATTCTGTTAATATGGAATGTCTGTAAAGGATCAATCTGTAGTAATCTGGCTAATTAAATTTTCTCAGTAGATTAATCTTCTAGTGCACACTGCAGTGCTGCCTTTTCCTGTGTAGGACCTTGTGTGATTCCTGGAAATTAGAGCTCTTGTGGTATGGCAGAATTGCTCTATAAATTCCAAGTGACTTTTTTAGGCTTCTGTTGCCACTTCACAATATACTGTAGATGGTACATATTCCAAACATGTTTGGTAACTCAACAATAAAGTAAAGGTCAGCAGATCTGAAGCTTAGTAGTAATTTGGCAACCTACCAAAAGCAAATCACTTTATGGTTTCCAGTAACCACAGGATTTCTGTTACACCGCTATTCATATGGCCAATAGGAATATGCTGGACTGGGTGACTAGGGCTGACTGGGAGGGAGCCGAGCTTTAAAGCAATCTAATCTCAATCTGCATTTTAACTGTGATAGAAGTTTCAAAGCAGATTACGGTACACGTGGTCTAAGTAAACTATACAAAGATCAAAATATAAAACAAAATAAAACTCCAATAATCATCAAATAGAAATGCAAATACTAAGGGGGGGATATTCAACATGATTAACGTGATTAATAGAGCTGGTAGATCCCTAGTTTAATATGTAATATGGTTTAGTATATAAGCTCCTAAGTAAATTAACAGTGAATGACATGCACATTCTTTTGAGAGCAAGTTTTAATTGCAGCTATGGCTACATAGAGTTCCAGTCAATGTTAGAAATAAAAATAAGTGATTTAATAAAGTCTGTTGAGCAGATGGCTTTCTAAACCAAGCAATGACTAAAATAAAATCATCACATATCAACCAGCCTAAAGCGGCAAAATATCACCAGACAACTCCCCTGCCTTCTTTTTCCTTCATTTCTCCCATCACACGAGCATCAAAAGAATTTTGCCACAGATAGAGAGCAAGAGGAATGCTTTGAAAATATATCCCAAAGTCTTTACTTTGCTTTCTACAGGGCCTCAGGCAATTTTACCGTGTCTTCAGTACCATATTCAATAGGTTCAGGCTCTACAGATTAAAACACCAGAACTTTGTGATGTTGAAAGCTACAAGCTAACGGAAATATTTCTGGTTGTCTGGCACTTTTCTGTCTTCCTCGTCTTTCACTGTCATTTTGTTTCTGCCAAGATTATTGTCCTTTGTGCATTCTTACACTAATTCATCTTTGCGAGACTGCTTCAAAGTAAAACCACAGCTTGCATAAAGGCAACTAAAGAAATGTAATAATAACAAAAGCTGTTCATTGAAGTACTAAACTGTTCTAGATCATTGCTCACATTTTGCTAGATCACTCCTCATGTTATCTGTATCTTCCAGGGTCTGAAATAATAAACCATGTATCATATCATCCACAAAGAGGCAAAGTCTGTCCCCATATGCTTTATGATAAAGACAACTAACAATTTTAGTCATTGCCCTCTGGATTGACTCCATCTTGTTTAAATCCGTTTGAAGGTGCAGGCTCCAGAACTATATACAGTACTCCAAATGAGTTCTCAGTGGAGACTTACAAAGAAGCACTATCACCTCCTTTTTCCTGCTGCCCATTCCACTCCCTGTGCACCCAAGCATCATTCTGGCTTTTGCCATCACTTTTTCTCCTCGTTTGGCTACCTTAAAATCATTGGATGACCATCTCCAGGTTCCACTGCTCTTTTGGGTATCAAACTTGAACCTTATTCTGTACTGCTTTCTTGAGTTTTTGCAGTCCAATGCATGACCCTAGATATTTTAGCATTAAATCTTAGCTATCAAATTCTAAATCATTGCTCAAGCTTTGCTAGACCCTTCCTCATGTTATCTGCATCTTCCAGGGTTTGAAATAATAAACCATAAATCATATCATCCACAAAGAGGCAAACCTTTTTTAACAGTCCTTCTGAGAATGAGACCAAGAACCAATCCCTGCAGCAAACCACTAGTAATGCCCCGGTCCTCTGAGTGATTTCTTTGTCTCCCACTCAATGAGTTTCTAACCCAGTCTGTCACCTTAGGGCCCATACCAATGGTATTCATTTTATTTTATAAGTCGATGATGCAGAGCTGTGTCAAAGGCTTAGCTGAAATCTAAGTACATTACATTTAGCGCTTTCCTCCAATCCAACTATCTAGTCACCCAGTCAAAGAAATTGTTCTGATTCATTTGACAATCACTACTTATGATTTATATAGTGCTACTAGGCATACCAGTGCTGTGTGTATCTTACTTGCATATATACACAAGAAGCAGGATAAGGAACACTGTAGGACGGACAACCTTTATTAATGAACAGAGATGTGTGCTCAACACGTGTTTTGGCCGGGGACCTTCTTCAGGGGAACAATAACCTCTACAGAAAACAATAAAGCTGAATAAAAAGATCATAAACAATAAAAACAACAAATATGTAATAAATAATTAAAACAATTATAATTGCAATAAAATAAAACAAAAATTCTTCCAGAACATGGAAAAAAATATACATTGATCAAAATGGCAATAAACCATTTAAAATATATCATAAAAGGGGCACATATATAAATAAAGACATATAACATAATAAATATGGACAACTGTATCCAGTCGTCTAGCCTTAAGAGTAAGAAAACGAAAGAAAAAACATATATGCACAAATAAATACTCATACAGGGGATGATTTGATAAAACATGGTTATAGGAACCTAAGGACAAACCACAGACTTACCAACTGTAACTTTATGAGACTATAGATCCTAGAATGAAATGCAAAAAATATAAAATCATAAAACATTGAAAGCAAAACAAACATTCAAATCATTTCTTTAAAAGATGTGTGTTTAAAAGGCAGAAGCTACCGGAGGGACCCGAGGAAGTACAGACCATTGCGGCAGCAGACCCCGAAGGGAATTAACTAAATAGCAGTGCAGTGAAATTTTACAATTAATATTAACCGGGGAGCTGTACCCGGCGCTCCCCCTGCCTTGCCCCACCACTCCTTGTCCATACCCCCTTTTCGGATTCCCACAAACTTTACACCACACATAATTTGGAACAACAGGTCGCAGCTTTATTGCCCATTAACATTTTCACATTTGTAATATGAGTAACAACCTAACAGCCAATCCCCCCAGCGGAGCGATACCTCACCCGCCGTACAATTAGCAAGGTGACCACGCTTCCGCACCTGCTCCGGTCAAGTTCCTACCCCCCCCCGCCTGACTTCGCCATATCACTAGCAAAGGTTAGCTAGGGGTTATCCGGGTCGCGGGCACCCTGCCCCTGCCCCCGCCCCAAGTAGCCTACGGCTCTGGACCCCGGAAACCTCCGGGATCCCGCCGCCCACTTCCCTCCCCCCAGCTGCAACACCCCAAACCCCCACCACCCCCTAGCACTAACGGGTGGGAGGGCGGGACACCGGCCGCTCGCCCTCCTCAGACCATGTGCTCGGCAAGCGTCCCCACCACCAGAGCACATGGCCTTGCCACCCCTCCGATTGGCTCCTGCCACACAGGTCTCCATGGCGGAGCCAATCAGTTTAAATGACTCGCCCAGCGTCATCGCGCCTTCAATGCACTTCTCCCCCCCTCTCGCCTCTATCCCTTCACGCGGGCAGGGTCCCACACCAGGCCTCGCCCCCGGTTACCTGCGGCCGCCGGGACCCTGCCCCGTCCTTCTTCTAACCGAGGAGCTGTACCCGGCGCTCCCCCTGCCTTGCCCCACCACTCCTTGTCCATACCCCCTTTCGGATTCCCACAAACTTCACACCACACATAATTTGGAACAACAACAGGTCACAGCTTTATTGCCCATTAACATTTTCACATTTGTAACATGAGTAACAACCTAACAGCCAATCCCCCAGCTGAGCGATACCTCACCTGCCGTACAATTAGCAAGGTAACCACGCTTCCGCACCTGCTCCGGTCAAACCACCGGTCAAGTTCCTACCCCCCCCTGCCCGACCTCGCCATATCACTGGCAAAAGTCTGCTAGGGGTTATCCGGGTTGCAGGCACCCTGCCCCCACCCCAAGTAGCCTACGGCTCTGGACCCCGGAAACCTCCGGGATCCCGCCACTGGCACAGGCACATCAATGTGCCTTTGCCGCCCCTTCCCAACCTGAGCGCAAGCTGCGACCTGCCCTTTCTATCCCGCACCACCTGCTCCAATGCTTCCTGCCAATCATTTAGGAGCAAATCCTCCCCCACCGGAGATAGATGCACCCCGTCAGTCCTATACAGACCCACACAAGCCACATCCACCCAATCATGTTGTACCTGATATCCCCCATGCTCGGAAACCCATCTCCCGATCTGCCTATTGATCTTCGTCAACCCCCGAGACCAGCGCCGCTGCCCCCAGCACGCTGGCCTCGGGATGACATCAGACCAAATCAGCGCCACCCCTTCAAACATCCTCAATATCTGAGCCAAATCTTTCTTTGCAGCATTAATCAGTTGTTTGCAGGTCCAAGATGCAAGATCATTGCCTCCCAGGTGCAACAGTAGAAGCCCCGGTGGTGTCCTCAGTTGCGCGTGGTGATGAAGCAAAGGCATCAGCTGCATCCATCTCAGCCCCCTCTCGCCCAGCCATGAAATCGCCACCACCTCTGGCTCCAGTCCCAGGTTTTGCCCGATAGGCCTCACCTCTGCGCGTTGACCAGCCCAGAAAACAAACGAATGCCCCAGCATCCAACATCCCAGCACACCTCTGCCCCCATCTGTAAAAGAAAACATTGGTTAAATATCCTTCATGTGGCTTATCCCTTTACCTCATAAATGAACATAACCCCGAAAAGCCATTGACTGCCACCGGCCTATCACTTGTATCTGTAGTCCCGACAGTCCGGCACCGGCCGCGCTAGTCGCAGCCCCGATGCGAAAAGAATGCGCAGCAAATTGGCTAGGGTCCTCGCCTATCCGCTGCAACCCCAACTGCAACACCGCTGCCACCTGGTACCGCGTGACCAACCATGCATCCCCATGTACAAATAACCTGCCCTCAGCCCGTGGGTAAATTCCTAGCTAGGCCTGCATTGCCGCCACAGGGCACGTGGATCCCCCTATCGCCTGCAGCACAACCCACATGCCTCTTCCTTGCTGATTCGTTTTAGACCTCTTCAACAGGACCTTTAACTGTCCCCCTTCAACCTGCACATGCTGACGCTGCAGACTATTCCCCCTTCTCCCTTTTTTGGAATCAGCCACTAATTTCCCCACCCAAAATGCACTATAAAAGGCCAAGCTGAATACTGCCCTGAATAGAGTGGCTTCATACCCAGACATTGCCACCGAAGGTAACGCCTCGCAAAGTCCTCTTAGCAAGTCGTGCATTACCGGCCGCCGATGATCCAAATGAGATGGCCTTGCCCGCCCCCACCCCTGAATCAACTTCTGAGCTAGAAACCCTCCCCCAGATGGGCCCCATCCCACTGCTTTGGCAAAAAATGCAAAGCCTGCCAAATGACCCCGCACCGATGCCCGAGTCACACCTCGCCATTTTGCGGCGAGGATATACCTTGCCAGTAATTGATCTGACACCGCACCCGCCTGCCACCCTTGCTCATGCAAGAACTCAACCATACTTCCACAACCTCTGCGGTATGTCTCCCATGTTTTCTACGTCACTGAGCTCCTCAGCAGCTCTCTCATCTCAGCAGGCCATTGTTCCATAGCTTCCAAGGGACCACCAGCCCCTTCGTATGCGCCTCTGGTGCCTGTTGCCGGAACCGATCCCACTGTAAACGGGAAAGAGCATCAGCAATGCCGTTATTATGCCCTGGAATGTGCCGCGCTTTCAACCCCACATTCAGACGCAAACAGGATAACACCACCTTCCTCATCAAAGCTGCTACTTGGACACACCATGGCGTGTAATGATTAACTACACTCACTACAGCTGCATTGTCACACCACCAGACCACTTTCTTGTTACGCAATCTACATGGCCACAACTCGTGTCACCAGAATAGGAAACAGCTCCAAGAATGTGATATTCCTTAAGAGCCCCCCGTCGTGCCACGATGTTGGCCATCTATCTGCGCACCATGCCCCTGCGAAGTAAATTCCTAGCCCGATGCCCCTGCCGTGTCCGTGTACAGCTGAAGTTCCTGGCTAGAATGCTCCTCCTCCATGAGAATGGACGACCCATTGAAATCCTTCAAGAAAGCATCCCACACTCGCAAATCTTCGCAGATGCTCCTGGAAATTCGAATTTGGTGATGAGGTTTACATACACCCGCTGTTGCTGCCGCCAATTGGCGAATGAATACCCGCCCCATCGGTATCACTCTACACGCAAAATTCAATGACCCTATCAATGACTGCAATTCTTTCAACGTGAACTTCGATGATGCCAACGCATTTGCAACCAAAACTCACAACTTCCCAACCTTCTCTGATGGCAAGTGAGCCACCATTTCCACGGAATCCAACTCAATGCCTAGAAACGTGATCCTAGTCGTCGGCCCCTCAGTCTTCCCTTCAGCCAAAGGCACCTCCAACTCCCCTGTGGCACTCACAAAACCCTCCAACAATGCACTACACTGTGAACCCTGCGCTGCACCCACAAACAAAAAATCATCCAGGTAATGCACCACATCAGCACAACCCACCCGCTGTACAACTACTCACTGCAGAAAGGTACTAAATTTTTCAAAGCAGGCACACGACACTGCACAGCCCATGAGCATGCATTTATCAAAATAAAACTCCCCCGCAAATTGGAAACCCAGCAGATGAAAAGAGGCGGGGTGCACAGGCAACAATTGAAAGGCAGATTCAATGTCCACCTTTGCCATCAATGCCCCCCTACCTGGTTTCCTCACTAACTGAACCGCCTTGTCAAACGAGGCATAACGAACCGAGATGCACTCACGCAGAATGTGGTCGTTAACTGATGCCCCCAAGGGAAAGGACAAATTATGAATTAGCCGAAACTTACCCAGCTCCTTCTTTTGGTATAATCCCCAATGGAGACACCACAAAATTCCTAAACGGGGGCCCTGCAAACGGACCTGCTATCCGTCCCAGCTTCAACTCGCCAGCCAACTTCTCACGAACAACCACTTCGAAACGGCATACTGATGGGAAATTCTTAGTGGCAGCCACAGCCACCCCGCCCCGGACTGGAATAACAAACCCCAACAGGAACCCCCATTTCAAAACTTCCCTATCCCCTTTCCTTGGGTAGTGGTGCAGCCACTCTTTTAACACCCCCACACGTATGGGCGAGGGCGCCACAAAATGTCCCGCACCCTTATTTGGAGGTCGGCAATGCGGCCCCGGGACACCTTTTCTAATACATTTTGCCACTGAGTGTCCTCCCCCACACACACAACAGACATGCCGGAACTTGCAGTCCGGGAAAGGGCAGGAGGACTTGTTGAACCTCCAACATACGTCACCCCCTCCCCCTGCTTGCTCGGCAACCCGACCCCCCAGCATGAAAGGAACGGCTCCCGACTGCATTAGCCCCCCCACTGAACTTAACTCCACCCCCCGCCTCCCCTCCCGCATTTGATCTTACCGACATCGGTGTGAGCCACAAGTTAATATCTTGCATGCCCCATGTTAAGAACTTGTTCTCTTCCATTTTATCTCTGAACTTTTCATCGTAGTTGAGCCATGACCACCCATCATGTGTCTGCGACGCTTCCAGAATCGAGTCTGTATACGACAACAGCATCCCATACTGCTCAGGGTAGCGCTAACCCCATACACTAGCCAAACGCAAGAAAGCCTTGACCCAATTCACCACTGACCTCGACACCTTTCTAACCCTCCCAGCTTTTTCGTCCTCTTTGCGCTTCTTCTTACTGTCGCCCGAATGCTTACGACCATCCAATAACCGGAAAATGTCGATATAACATCTCTTCCTTATTCTCCTCCTCAACTTCTTAGGCACCCCTTCCTACAACTTGGACAAAGCTGTCACAGCCACCGCCCCCCACCTGATGCGCTTCCTGCCATTACCGCACCCTGCCCCCCGGCACTCCTCCCGTCACCTATCAATGATCCCGAGGAGGAACTCGATGACGAAGAGGTGGACGATCCCGAACTGCGCCTCCTCTGGCAAGCATGCTACTTTTTCCTGCTAACCTTTCCCGACCGCTCCGCTCGACCCTCTCCTCAACAACCCCCCCTGCTTGTTCCTCGTGCAACTCACCCGTCTCTGTGGCCACGGTCGTCTCAGTCCTCGCCCAGTGCTGCCCCTCCTGTGATATCTTATCCACTAACTGCTGGGCTCCTGCTTCCCGTGTTGCCATCACTGCAGCCGGAACTCCTCGGGTGTCCATCATTTGCCCTTCGCAACTCGCAGGCCCGTATTGCTGCATCACTCCCTGCGACGCCATAAATGGAATCTGTGGAGACAAAAAAGGCAACACCGGAGAGGGGACAACCGTGGACCAAACCGGCTGCCATGCCCACGCCCAATCAGCCCTCGAAGGGCCCTGTCCTCCCCCCAACCACTGCTCCCAAGCCTGTTGACCCCTAGCCCCTAAACCCCCCGGAATCACCAGCCCTCCCCCAGGGAACACTCCTCTTCCCCCCTCCCCACCAGGCATCCCATACCGCGACCCCTACCCTGCACCACAACTCCCCTCGCCACCCTGCCATGCCCCCATCCCTTGTGCTTGCGCCTTGTGCTCCCCCCCCAACAACCAGCCCTGCCCCTGCCCCCCCCTCAGCATTCACTTGCCCTTCATTGCCTGTTGCCTCCCTTCCCCTTCTGGCACATGAGGCTCCCTGCCCCCGAGGTCTGTGCCCCACCCCTGACCTCTGGCACGCTGCAAGAGGCCCCCCATGCCCTTTCCACAGACCTAGGGCTACCTGCCCCTCTGCTCCCAGCCACGCACCTCACGCGCACACCTGAACCCCTCTGTCACCCCCTCTCTCCTCCCCTGCCTCTCTGTACCCCTGCAGACTGCTCTACTCCGGCCCTGCTTCCCCCTCGCCCCCCCCTTCCGGATCCCTTTCCCACCAGGCATCCTTCCACTTGATCCAACTGCTCCAATCCCCTGTACAAACCCCCTTTTATTTATTTTTTTAACCTGCACCCCTGCCCTACCAAACTCGCTCCCACTCAATCCCAGCTCCATGGCTGTAAAGACGTGTCACCCCAGACTGCGCTCCCCTCCCCAATCCAGGACCACTTGCCATCCGCTGCCCACTGCGCAGTCACTGCTAGCTCCTCTCTCTCTGCCGCTCTTCAAATCACCGACTCCCCACTCCTCCTTACAAGGCCGCAGCACCAGCCAATCCTTGCAGCAAAACTCTCTGGCCTCCCCGCAAGCACTCGCACGCCGGCCGCTCGCCCTCCTCAGACCATGTGCTCGGCGAGCGTCCCCACCACCGGAGCACATGGCCTTGCCACTCCTCTGATTGGCTCCTGCCATGCACGTCCCCGTGGCGGAGCCAATCAGTTTAAATGACGCGCCCAGCGTCATCACGCCTTCAACGCACTTCTCCCCCTCTCGCCTCTAACCCTTCACGTGGGCAGGGTCCCGCGCCAGGCCTCGCCTCTGGTAACCTGCGGCCGCCAGGACCCTGCCCGCGTCCTTCTAAGTACAGCAAGATACCAAAAATGAATATTTTTAATTGAGTAAAACGCTATCAATAAAAGATGTATGCAATCAAAAATCCAGAGTGCTTACCACTAAGCTTGCAATCCAGTTCAAAGATGCTAAGCAAAAGCATCAAAAGAGAAGAAGGTCAATGATGAAAGACTTATAAAATATGACCAACTGTAGCTGTGCTGTTCATCTATTTGTGTGGTTCGCTAACCAATTGAAATACCAGTATACTACCAAAAGTAACAAAATCAGTTAGCTAGACCCAATCAAATAATTTGAATGTGATATGAAGAAACAAATCAGGGACGAGGCAAGGAGAGGAACTGGCAGCAAAAACTAATTTACCATTCAAAAAAAAGGCCATTGAAAGCTATCTACATAAAAGGAATAGAAGATCAAAAACCTTCAAAATTAATTCAAAAAGACTGAAATAGATGTGCTACTGCTCAATCAAACACATACACGAGTCATGGGAGTGCAATCAGCCAGGGGAATAAGGTGAATCCATCGAGTGTGGAAGGTAAAGAGACCTAAATAATGAAGTTAAATAAAAGTGGGCTGCATAGTCAAGAAAAAGGTCCTGTTACATTATACGAAGTATCAAAGAACAATGATGCTGGTTGTCAATCAAAACAGGGATACATCAAAACCTAGCAGCCAATAAGTAAAAGAATATGTATCATCTGTACAAAGCTCATAACACTAACAAAGCCATTGTAAAGTCACTCATAATAAAGTGAAAGCATGGAACATGAAAAGCATGCAAGGGGTTGGGCAAAAGGGGAGGGAATGATAAAAAATTAAAAATTATAATCAAAACCTGGTAGGAGTCTAACATCCAGTGGTGCCTATGAGCTCTGTAGAATAAAAAACAGCTAAAAAACCTTGTGGAACCCAATTAAACAATTAAACCACCCAGACACAATAAATAAATGATAAAAATGAAACAATAGACTAAAGAACTAAAAGATGACCTGAAAACTAAAAGAAGTACAACAGCTAGTGGTACCTAACGGCATTACTTAACAGGTGCTGCAAAACATCTATATAAGGACATAAGTATCTTTAAAAATAGATTTAAAAAACTGACTAATCTCATAGAACCCAAAACAACCAAATGGACAACCGGGACATATAAAATATAAACTATTAAAACTTGATAAATAAGTGAATAAATAGATAAATATATCTATCAAATCATAGGAGAGGAAGGGGAAAAGGGAAGAGGAAAAAGGAGAGGAAAGGAAGGGAAGGGAAGGGAGGAGAAATGGGAAGAAAGGGAGGGAGAAGGATTGGAGAAAGAAGAGATAGGGAAGGGGAGGGGAAAAGAGGGAAGGAGTGGGGAAGAGGACGGTGGGGGAGGGGTGAGGGAGGACGGGAAAAGGGGGAGGGGAAGGAAGGAAGGGGGAAGGGGAGAGGGAGAGGGGGTGGGGGGCATGGGGCGTGGGGAAGAGGGTGGGGAGGGGGAGAAGAAGGGATGGGGAGGGAAAATGGAGGAAAAGGGGGGAGAGGGGTGGGGGAAGATGGGTGGAGAGAGGGGGCATGGGGAGAGGGGAGGGGAGGGGGAGAAGAAGGGATGGGGAGGGAAAGGGAGGAGGAGAGAAAGGAAGGAAAAGAAGGGGGGAAGGGGAAGAAGGGGGAAAGGGAAGGGAGGGGAAGGGAAGGCTGAGAAGAGGGAGGGGAGAGGGGAAGGGGGAACGAGGGGAAGAGGAAGGGGGGGAAGGGAGGGAGAAAGGGAAAAGGGAGGAGGGTGCAGGACCAAACCCAGATAAAAACATTGGAGGATAGTCTAAAAAACAGCTGAACTGAAAAAAAAGGGCGACCACTAACCATCCAAGGAATACGGGAAAATCATAGGAAAATTGAAAGATCAATATCTTGTTCAACCTACTGGGGTGAAGGGAGCCTAACTCAAAAATCATTCTTTCAGGGTCTCCACTACGCCAGTGTGGATGGACATGTTTTAATGCCACAAATTTAAAGTCACCAAGTAAATGGGAGTTTTCCACCCAATGGCTAACCAAAGGTTTTTGAACAGCAGAGCAGCAAATTACGGTGCTCTATAATCCTTGTTTTGATACTGCATTTAGTTTTACCAATGTAAATCAAACCACAAGGGCATTGTGTAAGGTAACTAACATTCTCTGTATTACAATTAGTAAAACTAGTCAAGGTGATCTTTTTCATGCTGTTGGGACAGAAAAAAACCCCTTTGGAAACCATGGTAAACTGAACAAGATCCACATTTGAAATGGCCCACTGTAAGTGGTTTCCTCTGTGCAACAGGTAATGCTGAGGGCACTGAAATATTAGACAGATTGTGATTTCTTTTGAAGGCTATAGTTAATTCTTGCTCTTCAGAACCAGGAATTGTCTCAATAACGTTCCACTCTTGCTTCAAAATCTCCGCAATATTTTTGGAATGAGTTAAAAACAAGAGGGGACAAACAAATTTGCCAAACATAGATTTATCTTTAGTCTGAAGCAATGTTTGCTAGCAGCACGTTGATACGGCTTATGAATGTATTTGGAAGGGTATTCCTTTTGTCTAAATCTAGATTCCAAAATGCAAGCATTACTTTCAAAAGTGGTCTGGTCAGAGAATATCCTCCTAATGTGTAAAAATGGACTAATTGGGAGGTTGTTTTTAGGGAGCTATTGTGAAAACTGCAAAAATCAAGAAAATGATTACAATTTGTCGGTTTCCTATACAAATCTGTATGGAAACCATAATTGGCTTTAATAATCTTAATATGAAGAAAGGCAATCTCATTAAAATCAAAATGCCCAGTGAATCTCAGATTAGTGTCAAGGGTATTAATCCATAAGAGAAATTCTTGCAAAGGTTGTAACCCACCATCCCACAATCAAAATATCGTCAATATAACGTAACCACAATTTCACAAAGGATTTATACACATGATCAGTAAAGAAGGTTTTTTCTAAACAAGCAAAATAAAGGTTTGCTATATTGGGGGCCGTGGAGGACCCCATCGCCAAACCTTGGATTTACTTATAAAATAAATTGTCAAACCAAAAATAGTTCTCCTCCAAAGCCAAACTTTAAGGTTGCGTCAAAAAAAAGGAGGAAAGCCGTTTATTGGTCCTAGAACAGACCCTGCTATTTATCTTCAAGGTCTCTTTCTGTGGTATATTGATATAGATTCTATATCCAATTAACCAAAATCAAACCGTCATGCTAAACTTGGAAACTCTGTAGGAGTTTAATGATATGTGCAGAATCTCTGATGAAAGAAGGGATTTGTACAACAAAGGGATGTAAAAGAACGTCCAAAAATTGAGAAATGGGTTCTAGAAGTGAACCTATAGCCAAAGCTATATGCTGTCCAGGTGGATTAATCATAGACTTGTGTATCTTAGGCAAAATATAAATAGTAGTTACCACTGGATATGAAAGAATGAGAAAGTCAGCCTCTTTAGTGTAAGTTAGCCAGCTTCACGGCCAAAGGCAACTAAAGAATCAACCTTCTTTTTCAAAAGTATTGTGGGTTCTTTGTCTAAACGGAAATAAAAATGATCATCGCATAATTGTCTTTTAACTTTGTTAATATAATCAGTTCTATTCATAATCACAATGGCACCACCCTTATCTGCTGGTTTGACAACTTTTTTAAGATTAACCTAAGGGATTCCAAGGCCAACCTTTGATCCCATATCGTGTTGTGATAAACCCGATGGTAATCCTTTTCAAGAGGTATCACTCATTTAAGGACAATCTTTTCAAAGACCTCAATGGCTGGATTAACACAACTGGGAGGGAATCCATGTGGATTTTCTATGTACGATAGATGGATCATCAGAAGTAGCATTGTGGTCATTAAAAAAATCTTTAATCTTAAGCTTCCTAAAAAACTTACATAAACCTACTCTAGTATGAAATGGGTCATAGTGAGTTGACACGTAGGAAAGCCCTTATCTAGGATGTTTAACTGACATTGCGTGAGCGGGACATCCGATAGATTAATCACAAAACTGGTTATTCCCGGTAGGACCCCTTTGCCACCATTCTCCTCTGCCTCTCCCCTTGTTTTGAAACTTAGGGGATCTGCCTTTTGCTCCTGGTCTGCCCCCTGTTGTGGTTGATGACGAGGGCCCCTCCCTTCCTCCACCCTTCCAGAGCTTGTCCATAGGAAAATCTGATGGATTAGAATGTCTATCTGTGGGGAATAGAGGGCCTGAAGCGTCAAGAGGGTCCTCTGAGTGGCTCCTGCTACATTTTTTAACAGGTGCCACAACATCATCATTGAATTTGTCTCTCTCGATAGGTTGTCTCCTCTTAAAATTATCTCTGTACCTCTTGAACCATCATCATAGTAACTTATCCTAGTCCAAGGGTACATGTAATCAAATTTATAATCATCCTCATCACGTTTAAACTTTTTAAGTTTCTTATTCTTAACTTCCTTCTTATAGGATTCTATATGTCTGTTATATTCAACTAGAAGCCTCTCATATCTGGCATCATTCTCTTGGAGTAAATGAAGCTTGTTATCAATATCCACCTTATATTATTCAGTCTTCTGTTTCGATGTCTGTATCAGCAAAATCATAATATCAAGCGAACACTTATTCAAAATAGCATTCCAGTTACTGATAAAATTGGCATCATCCCGATACATGCTTGGGGCTTTGTATGTACATAACCCCCGAGGTATCACTTTAGCTTTACAGTAGTCTAAAAGTGATGCAGAATGCATTTGTTCTCTAATGTTTTTTTGGGTGAGTCTAACCAGCTCCTCCCGTATGCCATCGTGATGCAAACCCTCATCTTCTGGTGGAGTGAAAAAAGGTTCATCTGGAAGCATCTGCTGGATTTCTTCCTCGCTGAAAATGAGACCGTCCTTCCAGGGTGTGAACATAGTGCAGAGAAGCAGACAAAAAGAACACCCTTCCTGCAGCAGCAGCAGCAGCAGCAGCAGCAGCAAACACACACAAGAAGCAGGATAAGGAACACCGCAGGAAGGACGACCTTTATTAATGAACAGAAAGGTGTGCCCGACATGTGTTTTGGCCGGGGACCTTCTTCAGGGGAACAACCACCTGAAGGCAACAATAAAACTGAATAAATAGATCATAAACAATAAAAACAACAAATATGTAATAAATAAATAAAATAATTATAATAATTACAATAAAATAAAAATGCTTCCAGAACATGGAAAAAACATTTAAAATATATCATAAAAGGGACACATATAAATAAAGACATATAACATAATAATATGGACAAATATAACGAGTTGTCTAGCCTTAAGAGTAAGAAAATGGAGGAAAAAACATATATGCACAAATAAATACTCATACAGGGGATGATTTGATAAGACATGGTTATAGGAACCCAAGTAAAAAATTATAAAAAAGACCCTAACAAGGCACTCAAGAATTAGAATTTTATAAAAATAAGAAAAGAAAACAGAAAAAAGAAGAACAAAAAACAGACATCAGATGAGTCTGCAAGAAAAAAGCACACAAGCAACACACATACAGGCAAGAAACAATAATGTTATAGAGGAAAAAAAGACCTCAGTGTCCCCCTGTGCACAACTCCACAGAGAGGGTGAGCCAGTCAAACAGCAAGAATAGAATGAAGCAAATGCCTAAACAATCGACTAAGCCCAAAAAGACATCAACAGTCAGAAAAAACCTCTATAACGGGGAAACTGAGCCAGATATAAACAAAAATCAATGCAAAATGAAAAACTCAGATATATCCCCTGAAAAAACAAACAAAGAACAAACTTGCCTGGTGTATGAAACAATATAAATTAGAAACCTAATTCAATCAAGGGTATAAATGCTCGATAAAGCAGTAATAGAAGCCAGAAAAACTTAGGGGCATGTTTACTAAAGAACGCTATTTGCGTCGCATCCCGTTATCGCGCGGTAAGGTACATTACCGCGCGTTAAAGCGCCATTATCACATGGTAATTACCCTATCACGTGATAACGGGATGCGGCGCAAATAGTGTTCTTTAGTAAACATGTCTCTTAGCTTTGGTATGGCTTTTGATATGGCATAGCTCAATGTCACAGAAGTAGCAGAAGTAATGACAACCAAACAGCATTCAGGGCAAATGGCCCGGAACCCTGACACCAGGTGTTTCGCCAAGACTGCTTCTTCAGGGAGCTGTACAAAGCGTTGCTAATCCTAAAATAAAAAGAAGTTAATTATGAAAAACTCTCATAATCCATTCACAAGCAAACTTGAAAAAAACAAAAGAAAAGAAAAACAAGAATAAACAGACCAATAAAGCCAGCTGAAATAAAAAGACCCCCAGTGCTAAGCCTGCTGCTCAAATTGCCAGCGTGTAAATACAAAGAAACGCTGTGCATGCGCATTAAAAAGGGAAACCGAGTGATGTCATGAAACCCCCCCGATATCGCAGCAGGCAGACACAGCAGAGGCAGTATTCAGCCAAAGACAATACAAAAACCCCAAAAAAGCAAAAATCAGAACATAGAAATAGATAAGAAGAAAAAAAGAAAAAAAAGTATCTGAGTATAAATTACGCTCACAGCATCCTGAAGATACTTTTCTTGCTTGTGGATATCCTCTTTGATTCAACAGGCTCATACTCGACCTTGATGTAAAGATCGTACATGGTTATTTACCCCTCATGAACGTTTTATATCTTCAGATACCGGCTGTGTCCATTATATTTCCTGATTTAACCCATTAAGCTATAGCCTTTCTAAAATTATACGTTGTCATTCTAATATTATCCGTCTCATCCCTGGTTTACAGCAGCTTCAAATTAGATCAGTGTATACAAGGAATCACAATTTGAGAGACATCTTATGTCCTTCTGCCTATACTGGTTCAATGCCACAGTATTCATCGGCTCCTGGCCACAGTAGTTGTGGCAACTGCTCAGTATGCTTCATGATGGAGACATGTCAGTCCTTCCAATATAATCATCAAACATATAGACTGTATCATACTACTACTTGTAGTAGTATGGGGATTGTATATTTGATTTTATGCCCCTGTGGTTTAGGATATCTGGGTATGACGTGACGGACATAGAAGCAAACTTCGGCATCTGACCGAGGGGGCGCATTTGGTAAAACATTGTCAATCCTTCCAACATAAATTTGAGGATCTTAAGTGTCTAGTCATCACTCAATGTTTACCTTCTATCTATGGAGGCAGTTTTTTTTGCTACGAATGTACTTGAAAACGTCTTTATTACGTGTTTTTGCTTCCACAGCAAGCTTCTTCTCAAGTTTTCTCTTTGCCTGCCTTATCAATATCTTGCATCTCACTTTTCAGTGCTTATATTTCTAGTTTTTTCCATTTCCTGAAAGATGCTTGATTGGTAACAACTTCTTCTCTGACCTTACCTTTAAACCATGCTTGGTGCTTTGTGAGTCCTGGTAGTGCTGTTATCATACGGTGGGTTTGCTATGGATTCTAATTATCCTACAAAATATACCCTTAGAAACCAACCCCAATGTATCCAATCCAAACTTGGTTCCCCTATCAAATATCACCATACCCCCACAATGTAGAAACAGCCCACAAGTGATTTCCTGACCTAAACCAAACTTAATTCAGTAATATTTTTGTCGGATCGTTCACCTTGAAAGGAAATCTATCCTCTCTCGTGGTGAACCCTCCATTTTAATCAATAATTTACAAGGCCCTGCTTCAGCCTAAAAACTGACAAAGACAGCACTTGCTGGCGTCAGTATAACTTGAAAAGTGTCCCTTTAAAATTGTATTGAAATTTTGTTGTTCAGTCACCTTAATCAAAGGGCTTCAAGTATCTTCCAGCAAAACAGTCCTGGCTAAGTAGTAATGAAAACTTTAAAAGGACTTAGCTGGATAAAATGGAGGCGTCCCATCTGTGCTCACTCCAACGCCAGGCTCTCAAGTAAGAATGTTCTCTTTATACTGGCAACAAAGCGGCAAGGGAGCAATCCAGAAGGCTCCTCCGCCAAAAGAGACGAGGTTCAAACGCGACACCGCTGGTGTTTCAAGCTAAGTATCCATTTCTCAGCTCTTCCTCAGGCAGAAAGAACCCCGTAGAGATACATCCATTTATATCAGGTGATAAGAATGACATCACAGGAAAAACCACAAGCAACTTTATTGAACCCCCAACTGCAAACCCCACCAGTCAATATCTGCATTCATGCCCCTAGGGGCCACTGATTGAAGACGAAAAATCCACTGCTGTTCTTTCAATTGCAGTCTAGCTAAACGGTCACCTCCGCGTACCATCGGGAGGACCACTTCCAAAACCCGCCACCGCAAATCACCAAACTGGTGATTAGCCTGCTGACAATGCAAGACACCAGGGGCCCCCTCCTGTCGTTTATCAATCCGAGAGCGATGTTCCAGTAAACGTTTCCGCACGGGTCTTGTAGTGCGACCAACATATTTGAGATTACAGGGGCAGAGAAGCATATAAACCACATAGTCAGTGTGTCAATCTGAAAACGCCAAAGAGCGATGTTGGAATCCCGAAACCGGATCTTCCCAGAAGTCCCCCTGCAAAGTTGAAACACAAAAATCACATTTACCGCAAGCATAATGACCCCGCTGTTCACCCTGAAGTTCAAACACTTCAC
Organism: Ichthyophis bannanicus; assembly: GCA_033557465.1. Lineage (NCBI taxonomy): Eukaryota > Metazoa > Chordata > Amphibia > Gymnophiona > Ichthyophiidae > Ichthyophis > Ichthyophis bannanicus. Next base: position 190,039,964 of record CM066038.1, on the reverse strand, counting down.
GAGGGGAAGTCCGGACCACCCATATCCCCAATGGTGCGAGATCGACGATAGGCAATCATCAGTGGTTTACAAAAGCATGGATGAAGAGATAGAAGAGACCAATGCTTCTTCAGCATTTGTACTATGGCCGGAACTGCAGGTAAGTAGGGCAATATTCCAATCACCACATCTCGCTTGTGTCTAGCAGGAGGTACATTCTGAGATCTCTCACAATCCTCCCACCAACTGGGATGGTTGTATAAGGCTCTTTTAAATGCAGTCCTGACGAGATGTTCTGGGTACCCTCGTCGACAGAGGCGCTCACTCAGAGCACATGCATGAAAGCGATATTCCTCCACCGACGAACACAACCTCTGAATACGAAGGAATTGCCCGAAGGGAAGACCCTTACGCAGGGCAGGAGGATGAAAACTTGAATATTCCAACAACACGTTCTTCTCAACTGGTTTTCGATAGAGGGTGCTCAGTAATCTCGTCCCTTGCACATACAATAAGACATCCAAATACTCAATGTGCTGGCTGTGATGTTTCGCTACAAATTGAAGATTTTCTTCCAAAGAATTCAGCCACACTAAAAAATCGTTCAAAGCTGCTTCAGAGTCAGTCCAAACAAAAAAGATGTCATCCAGGAACCTCTTCCACTGCAAGATCTTCTGAAACGAAGTAGACCCATATACAAACTTCTGCCACACTGACTATGTGGTTTATATGCTTCTGAAGGGACCTGCTTGCGACACTGGAGAATATGGCAAGATCCTTGGCATCTCTGCAGGCAGTGTCTTTTTCCCCTGGTGATAGGATGCCACCAGATCCACCATCAGCAAAATGAGTAGCTCGATGTAGTCTGGGAGAGAATGGCAAAGTGATCAACTCCAATTGTGGATTAAGCTTTATAGAAAAGATCCATGTGGGAGAAAGACAGAAGTTACCAATGCAGGCACTAGAGTTGGAAACCATTTGAGTGCAAATGTGCCCCTTAATTTGTTTCAAACTCCTGAGCTGCTGAAATGTACCCCTTATTAATTTAAAGGCATTCTAGAAGTAACCCAAGGGGTTCAGTGCTTCTTAACTCTAAAAAATCTGACTTTGTCTCAATAAATTAACCAGATTACTGGAGACTATAATCAGATAAAGACAGATGTTCTAGAATTTGGGAAAATAATGAAGTCCTTTGAGGACAGACTCAAGAAAGTGGAAACTTATTGTCTTGTACTGATTAAACATAATGGATGGGGCGGGGGGCTATTCAAAGGCATTTACATGGTTTGCAGACATTTTTGCTATGGTCCCCTTGCGAGTGTATAACTAAGTATTCTATAACCCATTACATTTGTCCATTTATTTTATTTATTTATTTATTTTAAAACATTTCTCAACTGCCTTATACACAAAGCATTCAAAGCGTTATACAACAGATAAAACATAACACAATATTACACCAAAATAAAATAAAAATAAAATAAAATACAATACTCAGAACTGCTGCCAACTACTGCCCCGCCGGAACAACATCCCCCCTGCCATGCTACCCATCACCCACCAACCAACCCCATCAGCCTGTTGGAAAGAGCAAGATCTTCAGCTGCCTCAGGAATGTTAACAGATCTGTCTCCATGCGCAAAACAGATGGCAAAGCATTCCAGAGAGTTAATGATAGTTAGGGCTGCCATGGAATAAACCCGTGTTCGCCAGCACTGCAGGCAAACCTTGGTATGCTCCTGGATGTTCAAGAACTGTGCCCCTGTAGACCAGAGATTCCACCTGGGCTGATACCATTGTACCAACTCCTGTAGATAACAGGGCCCTGAGCCCCATAACAACTTGAAGACAAGCATCAGTACTTTAAAAATACACCTATGCCTAACCGGTAGCCAGTGCAACTGGCACAGAACCCCTGCGACTGAACCATACTTCCCTAAATCCCATAATAGTCTGGCCGCTTCAACTTCCTCATCAGATAACTGGATCATCTGCAACTTCTGGATCATCTGCAACTTCCTCATCAGATAACTTGGCAGGTCAACATACAGGGAATTACAATAGTCCAGCCGGTATAACACCAAAGCCTGCACCACCATATGTAAGGTGTCGCGATCTAAAAAACTGTCGCACAACTCAGATGTCCATAGGCTTTCTGGACAACCTGGGATACCTGCTGATGCAGACTTACAACTGCATCCAGGAGGATCCCCAGATCCTGGATCTCCCCTCTCCAATCCAGGCTAATTCCCCTAATGGAGAGACCCGCTTGTAGATTTGCATTTGTCAGCACCCCACGCAAGAGTACCTCAGACTTGGTGACATGTTTGTATCTAGCAAAATAATAATTTTGTAGTTATATATGCCCAGGCTGTGGGGAATGCACCTTTGGAGCCGGCGGCTGTGGATTGCAGCTCCATTGAACAGCCCTGACTGAGCTATCTGGGCAAGGCCTGTACATGCAGGCCAGACTGAATTGGAGTCCCAGCCTGCACATATAGGCCTGGTCGCGATTCTGATCATGCAGAACTAGATGTGCCCCGCGGGATCAGAATTCCGGCTCCCTCTGTGCGTCCGGTTCTGACCGGGCACACAGAGGGCCGACACGTCCATGTCAGAATCGGGCCCCAAAGGTCTAAGTGATCTACAATATATAGACTTCTGTAAGAGCCAGGCCAAGGGTTAATTTTGTGTGTGTTTTTTTAACAGTTTGCTTCTGTTTTGCTTTAGAACAATGTGTTTGCTTGTTGTTGTTGTTAAGTGCCGTTGAGTCGGAGTCGACTCATGGCAACCCTCTGGATAGCTATCCTAAATTGTGTTTGGTCTTCAGTCAGGCGGCTCATTGTTGACAGACTGGTACCCTTAGCTGCTGTTATTGTATCAATCCATCTCATTGCTGGCCTTCCTCTTTTGCGTTGACCTTCTATCTTGCCAAGCATGATGTCTTTCTCTAATGATCTCTCTCTTCGCATGATATGTCCAAAGTATGAAAGTCGAAGTCTTGTCATCTGAGCTTCTAAAGAAAGCTTAGGTTTGATCTCCTCTAGTACCGATTGGTTTGTTCTTCGGGCAGTCCATGGTATACACAGTATTCGCCGCCAGCACCATAATTCAAAGGCATCAATTTTCTTCCTGTCTGTCTTTTTCACTGTCCAGCTTTCACATCCATATGATGTTATTGAAAATACCATGGCTTGAACAAGTCAAATCTTTGTATGGAGAGACATCTCTGCTCTTGAGAATCTTATCTAGGTCTTTCATAGCCATTCTGCCAAGAACAATGTGTCGTTTGATTTCTTGACTGCTTGTTGCTTCTTTATTGATAGTTGATCCAAGTAGGTTAAAGTTGTTCACAATTTCAATTTCTTCTCCTTCAACAATGAACCTGTTGATTATGCCATTTGTCATGATCTTTGTCTTCTTTACATTAACGTGCAGGCCCATTTTGAGACTATGTTCTTTGATTGTGAGAAGCAAATGTTTCAGATCATCTTCACTTTCAGCCAGTAATGTGGTATCATCAGCATAGCGAAGGTTGTTGATGAGTCTTCCACCAGTCTTCACACCTCTGTTGTCTTCATACAATCCTGCTTCTCTGATGATTTGTTCTGCATATAAATTAAACAAGTAGGGGGAAAGTATGCAGCCTTGTCTTACACCTTTGCTTATTTTAAACCATTCGGTTTCTCCTTGTTCCGTTCGAACTGTTGCTTCTTGATTAATGTACAGATTGTGCAAGAGTACGATCAGGTGTTCTGGTATACCCATGCTTCTTAATGTAGCCCAGAGTTTTTCATGGTTTACACAGTCAAAAGCCTTGCTATAGTCGATAAAGCACAAATAGATATCCTTTTGGTATTCTTTAGTCTTTTCAAGGATCCATCTCACATCCGCAATGATGTCTCTCATTCCTCGCCCTTTCCTGAACCCTGCTTGCACTTCAGGTAGTTCTTGTTCCAGGTATGGTTGTAGTCTCTTTTGAATAATCTTCAGTAAAATCTTGCTGGCATGTGGGATCAGAGTGATTGTTCGATAATTTCCACAGTCAGTTGGATCACCTTTCTTTAGTATTGGTATAAACACAGATCTTTTCCAGTCAGTAGGCCATGATGTTGTCTTCCATATTTCTTGGCAGAGCCTTGTAAGTATGATAACAGCTACATCAGATTGCTGCAATACTTCTATAGGAATGCTATCAATGCCTGGTGCTTTGTTCTTTGATAAGGCTTTCAATGCTGCTTCAACTTTTTCTTTCATCACCAATGGTTCCCGATCATGAGGTACAGGTTGAAACGGATGTTGGTCCACTTGATCTTTATCATATAAAAACTCTGTATAGTCCTTCCACCTTTTCTTGATCTTCTCAGCATCATTCAACATAGAACCTTGAGCATCTTGTAACATTCCAATTCGAGGCTGGAACTTTTTCTTTAACTCTCGTAGCTTTAGGAAAGCCGATCTTGTTCTTCCTCTAATAGTTTCTGCTTCTATTTCCTTGCAAGTGTCATTGTAGTACTTTTCCTTGTCCTGTCTTGCTGCACGTTGGAAATCTCTGTTGAGTTCTGCGATTGTCTTTCTTTCTCCTCTGGCTTTAGCTTCTCTGCGTTTCTGGGCAATTTTCAGAGTTTCTTCCGTCATCCATTTTGGCCGCTTTTGCTTTTTCACCTTTTGTGCTTGCTTCCAACACAACCTTCTTGATGTCATTCCATAACTCTTCCGGAGCTCTGTCATTTGTATCTAAAGCAGCAAATCGATTTTGCAGTCAGTCTTTAAATTCCAGTGGTATATTCTCAAGGTCATATTTTGCTGCATTCATGAGTGGTTTGCTCTTTTTCAACTTTAGCTTGAGTTTGCATACTAGTAGTTGATGATCTGTACCACAGTCAGCTCCAGGTTTTGTCTTTGTTGATGTTATAGAACTTTTCCATCGTTGACTTCCACAGATGTAGTCAATTTGATTTTTATACAATCCATTGGGTGAAGTCCATGTGTACAGTCGCCGCTTGTGTTGCTGGAAGAAGGTGTTTATTTATTTATTTAAATCACTTATATACCGCGCTCTTCGACATCAGCGCGGTTCACAAAGAACAAGAGGTATTGTACGGTGTGGGTTAACACCGTATTACATATAAAAGGTAGCTCAACTTGGATAACAATAATAACTATTTACATATGTAAGAACAGTATCAATATTTACATTCGTAATAACAGAATGATATTCACACTTATATACAAATACGTGAGGAGGGGATGTGTGCAGTCGGGCTATGTTATGGGAGGTAGGGTTGGTAGATGTTCCTCTGGGTAGCATTTGAGGAAGAGATAGTGTTTCAATTCTCTCCTGAATTTAGTTAGGTCCGGGATTGCGCGGGTATCGGGTGGAAGGGCGTTCCAGCATCTGGGAGCGCAGAGACTGAAGGCCCTGTTTATGGTTGTCTGAGCACTGTGGGTCATTGCTTTGGGGATTACCAAAGTGTTTATAGCAGTAGATCGTCTGGCTCTATTTAGGGGTCTAATGTGAGTGAGGTCCGTGAGAAAGGCTGAGGCGAGTCCGTTGATGGTCTTGAATGTTAGTAGTAGGGTCTTGAAGGTGATTCTGCTGTGGATTGGGAGCCAGTGGAGACTTTTGAGGATGGGTGTTATATGGTCTCTCCTGGAGGCGCCATGTAGAACTCTGGCTGCAGCGTTCATGGCGAGCTGGAGTGAGCTCAGGGTGGCTTGTGGGAGTCCTTGCAGGATAGCGTTGGCATAGTCGAGGTGTGGGATGGTTAGTGCCTGGAAGATTGTTCTGAAATCATCTGGTTGCAGGAGGGGGCGAAGATGTTTGAGTGTCTTGATCTTATGGTATGTTGATTTTACCATGTTGCTCACGTGTGTCTTCATATCCAGTCTGTGATCCAATGTGACACCCAGGTAGCGTATTGAAGGTTTGATTTGCAGTTCGACTTCTCCAATTTTTAGGCAGGCAGGAGGGGAAAAGTTGGGGTTTCTGGAGATGAACAGTACTTCAGTCTTTTTGTGTTGTATTCGAAGATTCTGGTTTAGAAGCCATTTTTCCACTGAGCTAAAACAGTTAGTTAGAGGAGTGAAGTCAGTTTGGTCAGTCTGGAATGGCATGTACATGAGAACGTCATCAGCATAAATCATGCATTCGAAGTTGAATAGATCATTGGTCTTGCAGAATTCTATCAGTCTTTCTCCAGCTTCATTTCTGTTGCCAAGTCCATATTTTCCAACTACTTTGCCTTCTTCTTTGTTGCCAACTTTTGCGTTCCAGTCACCCATGACTATCAGGATATCCTGTTTGCATGTTCTGTCAATTTCAGCTTGTACTTGTTCATAGAACTCTTCAATTTCATTCTCTTCTGCAGCTTTTGTTGTGGCATATACTTGAATTATAGTTGTGTTGATAGGCATTCCTCGTAGACGAATAGAGATTAAGCGTTCACTGACTGCATTGTATTTCATTACAGTTCTTGCAAGTTTCTTCTTTATTATAAATGCAACACCATTTCTTCTTTGTCTTTCATTTCCAGTATAGTAGACCATGTGATCATCTGATGCAAAGTGCCCGATGCCAGTCCATTTCAGTTCGCTGACACCCAACAGATCAAGTTGTACACGTTCCATTTCATTCTTGACCACCTCCAACTTCCCTTGGTTCATGCTTCGTACGTTCCATGTTCCAATGCGTAAGACATCTTTACAGCTTCTGACTCTCATTTCATGCGCAGCTACATCAGCAGTCAGACTTCCCGAGGGCTTTGATCCAACCACATCATAAATGCTGGCCTTACTCTGAAAAGTCTTCAGCTCTTCCCCAGTAGCTAGTTGAGTGCCTTCCGAACTGGGGTTCTCATCTTCCAGCACCATAGCACAATTTGTTTTGTTGTAACTATCCATTGGGTTTTCATGGCAAGATACAGAAGTAGATTGACGGGCCTTTCTTCCGCGCAGTTTAAGTTTGGTGTTGTTGCCGTTGTCACAAAAATGTGATCCTCCGCCGTCAACACTATCCCATTCTGCTGCTGCCCAGATGGGTGGTTTGTCTTGGTCTGGCACCTCAGCTGAGACCTGTCCATCTTGGGAGACCCTGCCAGTAGTTAAACTACCGATAGTTTAGCTCTCAGCATCACTGATGCATGCAAGCCCTCACAGCACGACAAGCTACAAACCAAGTGAGAGCTATTGCTTGTAATTATCTTTAAATGGACAACAATAAAATAAAATCTGATTTCTTTGGATCTTACAATCAGAATTGGTGATCAGGGTACAACACACTCAAGAAAACATTTTGATTAAAAGCTGACAGTCAATGGGTCTGTGTTAATGTGTGTTATTTCAGAATAGGCCTCATTTAGAAATAATGGGAACTGCAGTAAATAATGTATGTTACCGCATGCCAAACCTTTAAATAGACAGCAATATTCATATTTTTATCCCAGATATTGCCAATTTCCCAGATGTCGAGTGTCAGATAGATATCCCTCTACTATATAGACTAAACCCATCTAGAATAAAAAGCACGGGGAAAATCTAATCGAACGTAAGAGAAGAGGTTTGAGATGTGATCATAGTTTATTTAAATATTTGAAATGATCAGACTGTCGAACTCAAACAGAAAAGCAAAATAATTCCATAGTAGAAACAATAGCAGCGCATTTGTTTGTCTTTCTTTCAAAACAGTTTCATGAATTTGCATTTCATAATGTAAATCAGGCAGATTGTGTCACTGCAAATAACAATATTGTCACTTCTCAGGAGGCTCCTAACGTTCCTGCAAAGTGATGAGATGTACAATATGTGCTTCGTGCTGAACCTTGCCACTTAATTATTTGTAACCTGAAAACAGCAAGCACGGGGCTAGCTTAAGTTGCCTCTATTTTTCTAACTATCCTCAGAAGCAATCATAATGAAGTTTGCAGTTAAATCAACTTTTTTTTTTCCAAGGAACATTATGACCAGATAATAAACCCATTTGATGACACAAGCATTATTGTATGGTAACGCACACGAGGGGTTCGTTAACCATCCTCAGATGTTGCCTGAAGCCGCATAACTACCTCACAGCAGATATTAATTGCCAATGCAAATTCCTCTGCCATCAGATGTTCGTAGTTACGGAGACCCGGTTAATATGCATGCCGTACTTCAAAGCATCAATTTTATCGCTCTAAGATGGTTACTTTCTTTAAAATAGCAGCTATGGCCCGTTACAGAGCTGCCACTTTCACCATTTAGAACTGTTTTGTTAAGATAATTTAAATATAGCCAACCAGAAGCTGTTCTGACTTGCACAGCAGTTGTCATATATTGGTATGCATCATTTTATGCTTAAAATACCATGATCACTTAATGCAAAAATTGACAGCATTCTTTCAGGATAAGCAAACATAGCCTGACCAGTCTTTAGTGAAGCCACGTCTCCCAAAATTTGTAGAACCATAGAATAGGATGATAAAAATTGTAAGGTCTAACTAGTCTGCTTGTTTCTCTTTCTTATCACAGTATCATAGATCTTAACTTGATTTCTGACTTTACTAGTTTTTCGCCTCCTTTCTGGTTTCTCTGTAGATATTCCTTCTTTCTTGAAGTCTAACACCATTTTTGCTTCCAATACTGTTCGGTGAATAGTGCATCCACCATAGTCTCTTTTTAAAATTGTTTTCTTACCTATAGTCATTCTTAGGTTAATTGATCCATGGTTCCCGTAGTACATGCTACTATTCATTAACAGAATTTGTTTAAAAGATGGAAGGCAATATTCAGCTGGTTTCAATAAGAATAACTTTGTATGGATAAGTTATTCTTATTGTATGGATAAGTTATCCATTCAAAGTTATACATATATTCAACCAGCTTATACATTTACAGTGGCTGGCTATTATGCCTGCTATTGTTCTGGCCAGACCTAAATGCATATGGCCTGATATTCAAAAGCATTCACATGGATGGCGGTGGTGCAAACCCGCATAAATTGTTTTAAAAATTCAAGCCACCCAAATGGATAATTTTCATAAATCATTAGGCAGCCAGAATTATCCATCCAAAAAAGGGGCGGGTTTGGCTGTTTCTGGAGTTTGTACCACCTTGACATATAGGGCTTGATATACAGACCTGTAAACCATGAAACAGCCTCTAAGTGGAATATTCAGTGGCACTAACATAGTTAGTATCGCTGAATATCCCCAGATACTGCTGCTATATGCCCCGATACTGCTGCTATATGCCCCGATACTGCTGCTATATGCCCCAGATACTGCTGCTATATGCCCAGATACTGCTGCTATATGTCCCTCAGTGGCGAAGGTTAGGTGCAGTATAAACTGTCTTTAACTTTTGCCGCCGAAGCTAACTGGGCAGTGGCTGAGTATCTCTGCTACCAGAGAGTAGCTGAATATTATTGCTGCCCAGTTAGCTTCTGGCTTCCATGGCAAACCCAGATATTCAATGACAGTGGCTAGATATGCTCCTGGCATTAAATATCCGGGTTAACTCTTCATTGTGATGGCTAGGCATTATACTCGCATGAGCCACCGCAGCTGAATATTGGGCCCATAATTTATATATGTAAGTGGCAATATTCAAGCAAGGTACCTCTGGGGTTCTTAAATACAAACTCTCTGCCTGAGAGCTCTTAAAGAGCTTTTTTTTTTTTCATTTTTAATAAATAACTTTTTTCTGCTGCATTGCCTAGTGATTTGTAACTGTATTGCAAAAGGGGTATTTTTGTGTTGTTAGACAAAGCTTTTTCTACTGCTATAGTTTTTTCCTTTTCTTCTAACCAACAGGTTCATATAGATAGGCAAGCTCTTTGAAGTCACTGCCCTCCTCAGTGTTCTTAATTAGCTTGCTTAGGAGCCAGATAGCCAAGTGATATTATTGAAGAAGATTTGATTAGGTAATTTTACAAAGCGAACACATTAAATGATATACCTCAGACACATTTAGTGGCATAAAGTAATAACTGTTTAGCATGCAAGCAGGCTTACACACAGATATATAAACAGAGCTGTTAGAACACACATAAAAGAGGCTAGCTATTTTTTCTCTTAAACGACAGCTGAGGAAAAGTTAGGGACTTTGGTAGGTCTTTCTCATTTTCTTCAATAGGCATCAAAGCTCCAACAACTGAACTATAGCAGGGAAGAATCATGTTGCTAAAGCTATTGCCCCTGTTACAGCTTCTGCCTCTGTTCAGACAGACAACCCAGCCCAATCCCAATCAAGGGACTGGTTCCATGTATATGATGCCCTCAAGCTGAAGCCTTCATGAAACAAGTGGAGGAGCTTAGAGAAGAGGTGATGAGGCTGAGAAACATTCGCGACAATGAGAAGTACATTGATGAGATGCTTCTTGAGGCATCTAAGTTTTCCGACAGAGGTAAAGATGGTAGGCTACAGAATGAAGAGAGTTGGACGTGAGTCACCAGAGCCTGCAGAATCAACAATCCAACTGCTCTAGCCCTCAACTTGAAGAACTAGTATGCAGCCCTAGAAGTGTAGGAGGTGAAACCAGCCTAGGAACAGGAAGACCCAGAGCTCAAGCACCACAAATTTGCAGAATCAGTGGCCACAAGGAAGTGAAGGGTAGTGACTGTTTTCTGAAGGGCACTGAGGCATCTATCTACTGAACAGAATGTCGATGGTTGGACAAAAGTCACCAGAGCCTGCAAAATCACCAATCCAACTTCTCCAGCCCTTGAATTTAAGAACCATTATGCAGCCCTGGAAGTGGAGGAGGTGAAAGCATCCCTGGAAAGGGAAGAACCAGAGTTCAAGTACCCCATAGTTGCAGAATCAGTGACCAGAAGGAAACGAAGGGTAGTGTGGTTGGAGACTCTCTTCTGAGGGGTACTGAGGCGTCCATCTGCCGACCAGACTTGATGTCCAGAGAGGTATGCTGTCTGCCTGGTGCCAAGATCCAAAATGTACGGAGAGTTGCCGAGACTCATCAAGCCCACTGACTATTACCCAATGTTGCTACTAATCCAGTTGGAACAAATGATACTGCCAGGTATACCTCGGAACGTATCAAAAGTGACTTCATGGCTCTGGGACAGAGGGTGAAGCAGGTAGGTGCACAGGTGGTGTTCTCTTCAATCCTCCCTGTTGAGGGTAAAGGCCAAGCAGAGAGGCTCGCATCCGGAGATTAATGCATGGCTGCGTGGATGGTGTCTTCGAGAGCGTTTTGGTTTCCTAGACCATGGGATGCTGTTCCAAGGGTTGCAGAGCAGAGATGGCATCCAATATGTCAAGAAAGGTCAACACATCTTTGGTAGTAGACTGGCTAATCTACTGAAGAGGGCTTTAAACTAGATTCGTTGGGGATGGGGTGAAGAAAGCCCCCAGGTAAGTGAAAGCCCCCAGGTAAGTGATACATCAAATACCTTTATGGAAATGGGTAACAGGGGTAACATATGGAAAGCAGTGTGTATAAATGCCCGTAGCATGGGAAATAAGATCTCTGAAGTTGAAGCTTTGGTGGGAGTGGCGACTTAGATTTAGTGGCAGTTACAGAAACATGGTTCACAGAAAACCATGACTGGGATGTAACTATACCTGGCTATACTTTATCAGAAAGGACAGGGTAGGAAGAAGAAGGAGGAGGAGTAGCACTATATGTAAAACTACTATTAAAGCTTTGGAAATTACAGAGCTTAAAAGGGAGAGAGGAGGCATTGTGGGTTAGACTAGAAAGAGGGAAGAGAAATCTATTTGCATTGGTGTGCATATACAGACCTCCCTCACCAGAGGAAGAGGTGGACAGAGAGTAATTGAAGACATACGCAGCATTGCTATGAAAGGGGAAGTGCTACTGCTAGGAGATTTTAATATGCCAGATGTTGATTGGCACATTCCTGCTGCAGTATCATCTAGGAGTAAGGAGATCCTGGATTCTCTACAGGGAAAACTATTCAGGCAATTGGTAACAGACCCCACACGTGAAGGGGCCATACTGGACTTGGTGCTTACCAATGGTGAAAGTGTTTCTGATGTTGTAGTGGGAGATCATTTTGCCAGTGATCACCAGATGGGTGTGGTTCAGTATTAGGGACTAGGGCTGTTGAATCCATTCCAAGGTGAAGATCTTAGACTTTAGGAAGACTAACTTTGCGATGATGGGCCAATGCCTCAGGAGTCGTTAGTGGGATGGGAACAGCTGGGGGATGTAGAACAACAGTGGGCAAAACTGAAAGGGGGTATTTTAAAGGCAACCAACCTTTTTGTTAAAATGGTAAACAAAGGCAAAAGGAACAGGAGACCCGCTATGGTTTTCGAAGGAAGTAGCTGAAAAAAGTGAAGAAAAAGAGGGAGGCTTCATGAAATACAAGAGATCACAGAGAGAGGAAGACAGGCATCGTATTTGGAAAAACTTAGAGAAGCTAGCAAAAGTAGTCAAGAAGGCAAAGATTCAAAAGAGGAGGAGGAAATAGCCAATGCAATAAAATGGGGGGATAAGACATTTTTCAGATATATTAGTGAGAAGAGGAAGGGCAAAGTGTACTGTACTGACAGATTCAAGGGTGCAGGGGGGGATTATGTAGAAGCTGATAAGGATAAAGAGGAATTGCTTAACAAATATTTTTGTTCTGTGTTCACATATGAAGAACCAGGAGCAGGACTCAGAAAACACCCACAAATAGCAACAGAAGCGAGGGACATCTTGAACAATTTTCAGAAGACTGTGTTCATGAGAAACTAGCTCAACTTAAAGTAGACAAAGCGATGGGACCGGATGGGATACACCCTAGAATACTGAGGGAACTTGGGGACATTCTAGTAGCAACTCCACTGACTGACCTTTTCAATGCCTCGTTTGGAGTCGGGAGTGGTGCCAAAGGACTGGAGAGAGGCTCATGTGGTTGCCTTTACACAAAAGCGGAAGTAAGGATGTGGTTGAAAACTACAGGCCGGTTTAGTTTAACTTCAGTGGTGAGTAAATTAATGGAAACGCTGTTGAAAGAGAAAATAGTGAGGTTTCTGGAGTCCAGCGGATTACAGGATCCGAGGCAGCATGGATTCACCAGAGGCAGGTCTTGTCAGACAAATCTGATTGATTTCTTTGACTGGGTTACCAGGGAGTTGGACCGAGGGAGAGCTCTAGATGTGGTGTATTTAGATTTCAGTAAAGCCTTTGACACTGTTCCTCACATGCGACTTATAAACAAACTGAGCACCCCTAGGGATGGACCCCTAAAGTTACTGCTTGGGTTAGAAATTGGTTGGGTGGAGGCGACAAAGAGTACAAGTAAATGGAGCTCACTCTGAGGAGAAGGATGTTACCAGTGGTGTGCCCCAGGGATCTGTCCTTGGTCCCGATTCTTTTTAACATCTTTGTTAGTGATATAGAGAAGGGCTGTCGGGTAGGTTTGCCTCTTTGCAGATGATACCAAAATCTGCAATAAAGTAGACACCCAGGAAGGTGTAGATAACATGAGGAGGGATCTAGCTAAGCTTGAAGAATGGTCTAGAATTTGGCAGCTGGGATTTAATGTTAAAAAATGTAAGGTCATGCATTTGGGCTGCATGCAGCAATCCAAGGGAGCAATACAGCATTGGAGGTGAAGTACTTTTGTCCACTAAAGAAGAGCGGGACCTAGGCGTAGTTGTGTCCGATGATCTTAAAGTAGCTAAACAGGTAGAAAAGGCGACGGCAAAAGCTAGAAGGATGCTTGGTTGCATACGGAGAGGAATGGCTAGCAGAAAAAAGGAGGTGATAATGCCTCTGTATAAGTCTTTGGTGCGACCGCTCATTTGGAGTATGGTGTGCAATTCTGGGAGACCGCACCTTCAAAAGGATGTGAACAGGATGGAGTCGGTACAGAGGGTTGCTACTAAGATGATTAGTGGTCTTCATTATAAAGCATATGAGGACAGACTTAAGGATCTTAATAGTACACCTTAGAGGAAAGGCGGGATAGAGGTGATATGATTGAGATGTTTAAATACCTCCGTGGCATAATGTTCAGGGAGAGAGCCACTTTCAATTGAAAGCAAGTTCTGCGACGAGGGGACATGGGATGAGGGTGAAGGGAGACAGATTCAGGAGTGATATGCGGAAATATTCTTTACGGAAAGATAGTGGATCCGTGGAATAGTCTCCCAGTGGAGGTGGTAGAGATGAGGACAGTAACTGAATTCAAAAAAGCATGGGACCAACACAGAGGATCTCTAAAGGTAAAAAGTGGACTGTTGTAGTTGTTGTTATGGAAGGACAGACTAGATGGGCCTTGTGGTCTTTTTCTGTCATCATGTTTCTATGTTTCTATGTTTCCAGGGAGGTGTTCTTTCTGTCAGGAATCCATGTTGGCACAAATGATACTGCTAGGTACCCCCCCTCCAAACACATCAAGAGTCACTTCATGACTCTGGGAGAGGTAGTGAAGCAGGTGGCGTTCTCTTCAATCCTCCCTGTTGAGGGTAAAGGCCAAGACAGAGAAGCTTGCATCCTGGAGATGAATACATGGCTGCATGGATAGTGTCATCAAGAACATTTTGGTTTCCTGCACCATGTGATGATTTTCCAAGGCCTGCTCAGCGGAGATGGCATCCACCTATACAAGGAGGGTCAAAGTGTCTTCTTCAGCAGACTGGCAAACCTACTGAAGAGGGCTTTAAACTAGATTCATTGGGGATGGGTGAAGAAAACCCCCAGGTAAGTAAAAGCCCTCAGGTAAGTAAAACATTATGTACCTCTGTAGAAATGAGTAAAAGAAACAACATCTGGAAAGCAGTGTACATAAATGCTTGTAGTATGGGAAATAAGATCCCAAATATTGAGGCTTTAATGGAAGAGGCTGACTTGGATTCAGTGGCAGCTATGGAAACATGGTTCAACAGACCAGGCTATACTTTATTCAGGAAGGAGAGGGTAGGAAAAAAGGGGAGGAGGAGTAGCACTATATGGAAAAATAATATTAAAGCTACAGAATTACAGGGCTTACAAGGGAAGGGGAGACACTGTGGGTTAAACTAGAAAGAGGGAAAGGGGAATCCATTTGCATTGGTGTGATATACAAATCTCCTTCAAGGGCAGAAGTGGACAGAGATTTAATGGAAGACATTCTCAGTATTTCCATGAAAGGAGAAGTGCTACTGATAGGTGATTTCAGTATGCCAGATGTTGACTGGCACATCCCTGCTGTGGTGCCATCTAGAAGAAAGGAGATCCTGGATTCTCTACAAGGAGAACTATTCTGGCATATGGTAACAGAACCCATATGTGAAGGAGCCATACTGGAACTTCTGCTTTCCAATGGGGGAAGTGTTTCTGATGTTACAGTGGGAGATCATCTCCCATCCAGTGATCACCAGATGGTGTGGTTCAGGATAACGCCCATTAAAAAGAGAAGGTCCTAGACTTTAAGAAAACGAAGGGACAATACCTCAAGAAGTTGTTAGTAGGAAAATAAGGCCCCTATGGTTCTCAAAAGATGTAGCTGGAAAGGTGAAGAAAAGTGGGTGTCCTTCATAAAATACAAGAGAACACAGAAAAAGGAAGGCGAGCGTCAATATTTGAAAAAACTTAGAGAAACTAGGAAAATAGTCAGGAAATCAAAGATACAAATAGAAGGAAAAACAGTGCAGTAAAATGGGGGACAAGACATTTTTAGATATGTTAGTGAGAAGAGGAAGTGCACACAGGGCTGCACTGATTTACATCTGCTGATTTACATCTGACTGCTGACCCTGTAATACCTGAAGATTGGAGAATCGCCAATGTAACGTCAATTTTTAAAAAGAGTTCCAGGGGTGATCCGGAAAACTACAGACCGGTAAGCCTGACGTCAGTACCGAGAAAAATGGTAGAAACCATCATAAAGAACAAAATTACTCAGCATGTAGATAGTTATGGCCTAATGGGAGACAGCCAACATGGCTTTAGACAAGGAAGATCTTGTCTTACTAATCTGTTATGGTTTTTTTGAAGGTGTGAATAAACAGGTGAACGAAGGTGAGTCGGTTGATATAGTGTATCTGGACTTTCAGAAAGCCTTTGACAAGGTCCCTCATCAGAGACTTTTGGCAAAACTAAAGAGTCATGGGAAAGGAGGCAGTGTACTACTGTGGATCAGGAACTGGTTAAAAGATAGAAAGCAGAGGGTAGGGCTAAATGGCCAATTTTCCCAATGGAGAAAGATGAATAGTGGTGTACCCCAGGGATCTGTGCTGGGTCCGCTGCTTTTTGACATATTCATAAATGACCTGGAAAAGGGAATAAGGAGTGAGGTTATCAAATTTGCAGATGACACAAAACTATTTAAAGTGTTAAAACCCAAGAGGATTGTGGAAAATTGCAAGAGGATCTTGATAAATTGAAAGACTGGGCATCAAAATGGCAGATGAAATTTAATGTGGACAAGTGCAAAATTATGCACCTAGGGAAGAACAACCCAAACTATGGTTAAAAGATGCAAGGTTATACATTAGGAACCACCGCTGAGGAAAAAGATTTAGGTGTCATTGTGGATAACATGTTAAAACCCTCGGCCCAGTGTGCAGCGGCGGCCAAGAGAGCAAATAGAATGCTAGGTATGATAAGGAAAGGAATGGAAAATAAAACAAAAGATATAATGCCTCTATATCGTTCCATGGTGAGACCTCACCTTTGTGTGCAATTCTGTTCGCCGTATCTTAAAAAGGATATAGTGTTATTAGAAAAGGTTCAGAGAAGAGCCACCAAAATGGTAAAGGGGATGGAAGGATACTCCTATGAAGAAAGGCTAAAAAGGTTAGGACTCTTTAACCTGGAAAAGAAACGGCTGAGAGGAGATATGATAGAAGTCTATAAATTAATGAACGGAGTGGAACGGGTAAACGTAGATCGATTGTTTACGTTATCAGAATATAGAAAGACTAGGGGACATGCAATGAAGCTAAAGGGTAAACTATTTAAGACCAATTAAATAAAATATTTTTTCACTCAACGTGTAATCAAACTCTGGAATTTGTTACCGGAGGATGTAGTAAAGGCTGTTAGTGTAGCTGGGTTTAAAAAAGGTTTGGACAAGTTCCTGGAGGAAAGATCCATAAACCATTATTAAGAAGGGACCCAGGATATCAATGCTTGACCCAGTACAAGCATTGTGGATCCTGTGTCTTTTGGGGAAACTGCTAGGTACGTATGACCTAGATTGGCCATTGTTGGAAACAGGATACTGGGCTTGATGGACCTTGGTCTGACCCAGTATGGCATATCTTATTTTCTTATGTTCTGTTGGGTTATATCTTTACCACCATTTTTGTTGTTCAGACAGTTACATAGTGAACTATTCAAGTTGACTCCAGTGAACAATTATTGCCATTTATTTGTCCCTGCGTGCAGGGTTGGGCTCTGCAGTTTACCGTCTATTCCAGGATCATGCAATCTAAGGCTTCACTTGCTAGTTAAATATACATATATCTACCTTTTGATAAAATGAATTTTTATAGCTTAGCCAGTTGATTTTGGGCACCACATTTTTAGAATAAAAGGGAATTGTTTGTTTTTCTGAGGTTTTTTCCCTGCATAACAAACATTCCAACATTTATACAATTTGACTAGCTCTTTTTTTAAATCAGATCCTTTGGATTTTAGTAGAAAAAGAAACAACACATTTTAGCTATCTGTTGGATATGTGCGAAGAAAGAGGGAGGAGTCAAAGATAACATCAAGGTTGTGGGCAAAGGAAACAGGAAGCAAAACGGTGTTATCTACAGAAATAAAGAAAGGAGGAAGGTATGGGGAAAGATAAAAAGCTCTGTTTTAACCATGTTCAATTTGAACAGTGGTGAGACATCCAGGCAGTGATGTCAGGCAAGCAGAGACCGTGAGAATGGAGTGACAGAGAAATATCAGGTGTAGATGAATAGATTTGAGAGTCATCAGCATAAAAATGATATTGAAAGTCATGGGAGGATATGAGAGCACCAAGGGATTGGGTATAGAGAGATAAAAAAGAGGGCCCAGAACAGAGCAGTAGAGGAGGAACCATCAGAAAAAACATTGAAAGAGCGATGGGAGAGAGAAGAAAAGAATCAGGACAACACAGAGCCCCTAAAACCATGCGAGGACAATGTGTCGAGGAGAAGGTGGTGCTTTTAGAAGAGGCAGGCCTTGTTAGACAAATTTAATTTCTTTGACTGGGTGACCAGAGTTGGACCCCTAGATGTGGTGCACTTAGATTTCACTAAAGCCTTTGACACTGCTCTGCACAGGTGACTTATGAATAATTTGCCAAAATATAAAAAAAAATAATCCAAAACCTAATTTAATAATATAAGAACCTCAAAATAAATTGAGCAGATTATTGCTTCTAGCAAGAGAGCCCAGAAGAATCAAGGCCACAGAGCCTGAGTTACTCGTCTCATGAGCAACTCTGGCTCTGTGGCCTTGATTCTTCTGGGCTCTCTTGCTAGAAGCAATAATCTGCTCAATTTATTTTGAGGTTCTTATATTATTAAATTAGGTTTTGGATTCTTTTTTATAATTTTGTTGATTATAATACTGCCTTTATTTAGAAATTGAGCACCCTATTAATGGACCTTAAAGTGACTGACTGGGTTAAAAATTGGTTGAGTGGGAGGTGACAAAGGGTACAGGTAAATGGATCCCACTCTGAGGAGAAGGTTACCAATGGTGTGCCCCAGGGATCTGTCCTTGGTCCAATTCTTTTCAACATTTTTGTTAGTGATATTGTGGAAAAGCTGTTGGGTAAAGTTTGCCTCTTAGCAGATGATACCAAAATCAGCAATAGAGTAGACACCCAAGAAGGAGTAGATAACATGAGATCTAGCTAATCTTGAAGAATGGTCAAGAATTTGGTAACTCAGATTTAGCGCTAAAAAATGCAGGATCATGCATTCGGGCTGCAAAAATCCAAGAGGGTGAAATAGTTCTGTCCACAAAAGAAGAGCGGGACCTGGGTGTGATTGTTTCTGATCATCTTAAGGTGATTAAACAGATAGAAAAGGTGACGGTGAAATCCAGAAGGATGCTTGGGTGCATAGAGGGGATGAATGACCAGAAGGAAGAAAGAGATGATAGTGGCTCTGTATAAGTCTGTACAATTCTGGAGAACTCACCTTCAAAATGATATAAACAGGATGCTGTTAGTGCAGAGGGTAGCTATCAAAATGGTCAGTGGCCTTTGTAATAAACCATATGGGGACAGACTTAACGATCTCAATATGCAAACTTTGGGGGAAAGGCGAGAGAGAGGAGATATGATAGAGACATTTAAATACCTCTGTGGCATAAATGCACATAGAGAGTCTTTCAAATTAAATAAAGCTCTGCAATGAGAGGGCATAGGATGAAGATGAAAGAGGATAGACTCGGGAGTAATATGTGGAAATATTTCTTTACAGAAAGAGTGGTAGATGCATGGAATAGTCTCCCAGTGGAGGTAGTAGAGACCAGGACAGTATAGGGGTCATTCTGATCTGCGAATAGCGGGGTTGGACGTCCGGGTTGGATGTCCAACCAGTGCACAGCTCCCGGACCTAATTCTGGGCTTTTGCATCCCCACACATACAAGGCTGTTGTGTGGGGAGTGCTGGATGGTGGCAGGAGGGGGTGGCACTGGGGCGGAGCAAGGGCAGAGCTGGGGTGTGGCCAGGCACAGGGATATACAGAGGACATTCAGATCAGGCCTCTGTATGCTCCCCGGCGCTAAGCTGGACATCTGCCTTATTCCATCCTGAAAGTGGAATAAGTGAGAGGCGTCTTGCTGATGGTGAGCTGCAGGCCCCCCAAAACCATTGCACGGCCACAACACAGCACCAGCCACCAGATCCATGCCCAGGCGGGGCCCCACCGAGGGTCGGACGGCAGGGTGAAGTGGGCGGTAAGCGGTTCGCCATTCAGGTGCTCCTGCTGGATATGCCGGTGCCGTGGCGACAGGATGCCACTGCACTAGCACACCAGCAGGCGCGTGCTGTGGCTGGGCAGGCAGGCTGGTAAACGTCCCCACACCATAATGGTTTGCCTGGCAGGACATCCAAATCCCCCATTTTGCCATCTCAGTTATGTCCAGGCCTCGCGGTGGCAGAATAGGCTCCATTTCCCGCATGTCTGTTTCTTGCTCTGCCACAGCAGCCAGACGTGCGGGAAACAGAATCGGCCTCCACCTGAATTCAAGAAAGTAGTTCCGGCCTGCATGTACATGCCTGTTCGCGATTCTGATCCTGCGGGGCTAGATGTGCCCCACGGGATCAGAATCGCAATCTCCTTTGTATGTCAGGGTCAGCCCGGATGTACAAAGGAGACGTACATCGGGATCAGAATCGGGCCCTAAGGAAATGTTAGGTCTTATCTATTGGAGGTGTTTGGTGTTCCAGTTGAGTCCAACCCCAGTATCTAAGCTTTATTATATCCCCACTGTTCATAGGTCTTCAGGAACTGGTAATATATCTGGTGTTCAGCAGCCTGATTCATTGGATGTCTCAATGATTTTGGAAACATCTGGCATTAATTCTTACACTCCATCCACCCTTTTGGTAACTTTTACCTTGTCTATTGATAGAGATTGGTTTCTCAAAATGTTCTTTTGTAAAAGATCTATATTGTTTAGAGGGTTCGATGTTCGTGTTTTCCCCAATCTTTCTCGGGAAATTCAATGGAGAAGGTGTGAATTCCTCCTTTTCCGGCTCGGTGTTCAGCAATTGGGGGGGTCAATTTTTTCTATTTTCCTTGCAAACGTACTATTAAATTACAGTCTGCTTCCTATATGTTTTTGACCCGTCTCAGTTGCTGGCATTTCTGAGTGCCCGTAGGTCTGCTGTTACTGATGAAGTTCCCACTGCAGAATTATAATACAAGACTGCATGCTTGTCTATTTTTCCTTCAGTATTGGTATGTATTTGATTTCCATGATTCTCCTCCCATGTTGTGGGCTGTGGTTGGGAACTGCATATGGGGGACAGTTTTTATGGTCCATGTTATGTTACATTTATCCTTGTTTGTTTTTCATTCTATTTTGCTCCCCTTTTCTTGAGGAGTGTATTATATATGCTTGGTGGTTTATTTATAAATTTATAAATATAAAATTTAAAAAAAGGAAAAGGTAGAGAGAAGGGCAATCAAAATGATAAAGCGGTTGGAAGGATACCCCTATGAGGAACGGCTTAAAAGGTTAAGATTTGGAGAAGAGATGGCCAAGGGGGGATGTGATAGAGGCCTATAAAATAACGAGTGGAGTGGAATGAATAAGCATGAATTGGTTATTTTACTCTTTTAAAAAGTATAAATATTAGGGTACATACAATGAAACTACAAAATAGTACACTGAAGAATAATCTGTAACACATAATTGAGCCCTGGAATTCATTGCCAGAGGATATACTAAAAGCTGTTAGTGTAGCTAGGTCTAAAAAAGGTTTGGACAAGTTCCTGAAGGAAAAGTCCATAAACCATCATTATAATAGACTGCAGGAAATCCACTATTTATCCCTGGGATAAGCGGCCTGCAATCTGTCTACCTTCTGGGATCCTGCCAGTGACCCAGTCTGGCCACTGTGCTTGATGGACCATTGGTCTGACCCAGTATGGTAAATCTTATAGTCTCATTTTATGTCTAATTTTGTTATAAACATTGTGAGCCAAACTTTTTCGGAAGCATTCAAGAAATACAAATTAAATTCTAAAGGGCCAATATTCAATGGAAGCCAGTGCTTGCAATGTGGCTAGACGCTACCATTTTAAATTAGACCTGGATATTCAATGCTGAGGTCCTATCTGACCACTGATATTGAATATCAGGTTTGCTGGGTTAGCATTTAAGATAATAGGTCAGTGGCAATATTCAGCTACTGGCTGGATAGCTAAACTGGCTAAAGTTAGGCAGCCTTTTTTTGGCCTAACTTTAGCCAGATTACGTCAACTAGCCAGCAGCTGAAGAACACCGTTGAGCGGTTAACTCAAGTGCTACCCTCTGGATGCTCCAGCGCTATGCAGTTAGCATTTGAGCATGCATCGGTGTTAGGAGGGGGATATTTAATGGTACAAAATGGGTATGTGCCGCTGGATATCCTGCTCACCAGGATTAAGGCAGTTAGCAGGTCTGCTAACCACATTAATCCTTTGGAATATGCCCAACTAAGTACTTAGTAATCCATTTGTAATGCTTATTTGTACTGTCAAACCCACAACGTTAATCTTCTCGGATATTAGTTATATGTGATCATTCCGATAGTTTCTGTTTTAGGATCAAATGAGTGTATCATCTCAATTTCCATTGTTTAGGGTTGAACGGTTATTCTGAATACTTTCGTAGGTATATTCAAATTCAGGTTTAAGAGAGACTTTCAAATAATGAATCAGGTCTTGCTCCTGTACAGGGAAAAGGAAAATGATTTAGTTTGGTTATTTTTGGTTCAAGTTCAGGTTTGTTTGATGTCTGAATTTTAGACATCATTTGGTTTCCAAAATGTTTGTGGTGCTTTTGTTTGGATGAGCTTGCTAACTTGTTTGATAAGACAGAGTGAAATGATATTTTTTTTTGTAAATTCTGAAGCCACCTAAGGAGATATGAAGAAATATTTTCATTGAACCATTTTCTAACTTTGGCGCCCTTTTACTAAAGTGTGTTAGGTTTTGGCACCTAACGTGTGTTTTGCGCAAAAAAATCAACTCTCATTAGGTGCAACTGCTTTTGTGGTAAGTATCAGGGTCATGGTCAGCATGTGTCCAATGGTAACCACACATGCAGGCCCCTTAGTCCACATTCAGGCCTTTGTGAATTACTGTGGGTACACTTAACTTTGCCTATTGAGGTGGCATTAGATGTACCCGCGCTAATTGCAACATTGAAAGCGCATGTGTTTTGGCAATCTCTTTGCAAGAGGGATTAAGGGAGTTATCTGGCTTAATCCCCCTAGTTTATTTCTCACTCCAAATGTAATTTAGATTAAAAAAGTGGTCTCTGCAGTTAATCAATGGCATTATACATGTAGGTTTCCATGTGTAAGTGCCACACTTACAAGTGCGAGGTGCCGAATTTCCGCCATGGATTATTCCACCACGGATGGCTCCCTCAGTTCCACATGGCGGCACATACACATGCCCACTTGCACCTTCCTTTTCACAATTTTAGAAAAGGTTCCACATTTAGTGGAGCCTTTTCTAATGCCAGAATTATAAGCATCGCCACCTTGATGTCTCAATTCCAACCTCCATGTCCTTTCTAAAATAGGCCTTCACACATAGCTAAATTTTTGCTACTGTTCTTTGGTGAAATGAATGAAGAGAGCTAATGAAAGATGCATGAATGGTCATCAGCAAAGGCTTGAGCTGGGATGACTACATAAGAAAAACCTTATAATTATAACCCCTTCTTGCTCCTCAAACCCAAGACCTCCACCACGATCAGGACCCAGACTCTAGATGCTTACTAGCCTCCAAACCCAGTCATGGCTCCCAATACATCCCTTGGGCCAAAAGGTTTGCCCACTTCTAGTCTAGGGGGCTGATCATGCAGTCATTGTATGAGAGCCGAACAAAGAGCAAAGAACCGTTTTGAGGATCTTTGAATGAGCATAAATGCACATCAAATTCCTATATGGAACAGGGGGTTAGATGTTATATAAGTATACAAAAGTCATTGATGATGGCATTTCAACGAGGCCAGAACATAGCTGATTGGGTAGTACAGACTATCGATTGACCCTTGACACCAGAAATTAATGGTTATCAAGCCTGTAATACGTGTGACTTCTGTTTTCAAACAATGGAGGGAATACAATGGGAGGATCCTGTCACTGGGCAGATTTATCACAGTGCAATTTCTACCAGATGTTCCTCTTCCTTTGTGGTTTGTTTTGTTTTGTCCCTGTAACAAGCTTTATGTGGGCCTTACAATTAGACCTATACGGAAGAGATTACAAGAACATCGATCACGGGTCAACATGAAAGTGACATCTGCACCAGTTGCTCAACATTGTATGGAATATCAACATTCCTTTCAGGATCTCCATTGGCGGATTATAGATCAGGTACAAGAAAATACCTGGGGGGGGGATTGACAGTTTTCTTTACAATATAGAGAGCAGCAATGGATTTATAAGTTACGATCAGTGGCCCCTAGGGGGCTAAATTTATCACAGGACTGGTGGAGTGTGATATAAAGTATGAATGGAGAACGAAGATTGACAGCTAAACACCCTTAAGACATAGGGCATCACATGATCTGCTGTTAGCGTATAAGACGAGGCTAATGTAGTGACGTTTTTTAATACGTCATGAGTTTTGAAGAAGGGCTGCGAGATTCAGCAGCCAGAAACACAGTGTTGTGTCGACAATGATATGCTTTGAAGAAAACTAAGAAAACTGGATATTCCAGGAAGACACGTCAAGGATTCAATGACCTGAAGAGGTAGTTGATATATGATTCCTTTATAACAGCAAAAAATCGCAACAGGACTTTGGTATTGGAATCAAAATTGCCGAGAGGACCTTATAACCATACTGAATGGATGAATTCCTTGGCTTTTAATCCTGTTGATGGAGCTAAGTACTAATATAAGAATTACATACGTTAAGCTATTCCTGGGGGACAAATAATGTTTTCCCTTGGTTTTCTGATGAGGGTTGATTCCCTTGTATAACAAAAGATCAAAACAGAGCTTAGTGCCATGAGAGAGAAGAATCTTTCACGGCACGGACTCCAACAAAAATTAATTTAGCTTTAGAAACCTTAACACTATCGCATAGTTTAGTGTTAGAAGCACATAGAGGAAGAGGGTACGGTTGATCCTGTGGTTTTGTATATATTTATGTAGATGAACTGTTATGATCTAATTAAGTTTAATATAAGTATACGTAGCACATGCTCACAAGAGGAGATGACATCCTGTCCCACAAGTTGCAGGTTGGTATTTTGTAAATATGGGTAGATCAGCAACTATTGTATAAGGCTCTTTCTGCCTGAAGTGTCAATAGTCTGTTGTTCCAGTATACTGCTTTCTTATGGGCATGTGCCAGAATGTCTTGCAAATCTTGGAAGAAGTGGATCTATTGTTTCCAGTGTAGCTGCTGCCCAAAGCTGAATATGGCTAAGGCTTACTGCAATATATAACTATTTGAAATGAAAGGAAAAATGCTGACGATTATGTTTTACAAGGGGTTGCCTTTAAAGATATAAAGGAAGGGGAGTGTGTGTGTATAGAGGAAGAGGAATGGCAGCTACAGTTTTTTTGGACTATTTTCATTCTATTGCTTGAATGCATCCATCCCTAATCGGAGCCAGCCACAGCCTAACACAGTACTGTACTGTACAGCATCCAATAGCTCTTATCTTGTGTTTTGTTGTGGAGGACTGTAGTACATAGAGGGGAGTAGGAGAAACAATAGCACCCGAGATCCATCATTCATTGCCTTCAGATTTCTCTTCCTATACTCCTCCAGTTCTCCTTTTTATTTATTCACTCCCTCACACTTTCCTTATCTTTAATCACTTAGGCATTGATTTACTCAAATTCCTTTCATGCTCTGAAGGGCAAATATTAGAAAACCTTGAACAGTAGCTGTTGTAGATATTCAAGAGACGGCAAATAAAGAACATACTAGGCATGATCCAAAAAAAGATATTGGAATGTGTTGGAAAAGTAGCTACTAATGACAGTTTATTAATGCCGGTCATTCATCTCAGGACCATATCTACAAACTTTCCTTCACTCAAGGACTACTGATTTTTAGATTTTAACCAATATACAGTGATAAAACACCACTGATGCAAACCAATTATAATTAGGGACCGATTCTGGGATGAGGGTGCCGTTCTGCAAGCCGTCTGGGTCAGATTCCCCCTCCAGCTCTCCCCCTACGTCCTGAGCAGCAGGATGGGGAGAGCCGGGAGGGGGTGGGATCTGGGTGGAGCAGGGGAGGGCCAGCCCAGCAGGACATACAGGGCTGATTCAGGTCATGGCCCGGTACGTCCTGCCGGGTAAAAGGGGACGACGTGCTGCTTATTCCACCTCAAATGTGGAATAAGCAGCACTGACCCGGCGATCGGGCCCGGGTGTGGGGGGGTGGTGGGCAAGAGGGGGCATAAGCCACAGGAGTCATGGGGTGCCAGCAGGGAGGACATCCCCACAGGTGGCAGGGGCACGCCAGGCTGTTTAAGGGCACAACTGTGCACCGCGGGAACATTTTGTTCCCACAGTCCAGAATCGGGTCCTAACTGGCCCATCTTCCTTAGGGATGTCCGAACAGCCTGGACGTCCCCCTTTCTGAATTGGGCTCCACGTGTTTATTCATTAAACACCATAAGAACATAAGATATGCCGTATTGGATCAGACCAAGGCCCATCAAGCCCAGTATCCGGTTTCCAACAGTGGCTAATCTAGGTCACAAGTATCTAGCAGTTTCCACAAAAGATACAAGATCCACAATGCTTGTACTGGGGCAAGCAGTGGACATCCTGGGTCCCCTTTAATAATGGTTTATGGACCTTTCCTTCAGGAACTTGTCCAAACCTTTTCTAAACCCAGCTGCACTAACAGCTTTTTTACTACATTCTCCAGTAATGAATTCCAGAACAATACCACCTCCTCTTCAGTACTTTTTCACCAATTTCTTCACTTGCCTTGTATCCTCCAGGCAGTTTTTGTGGCTTTTCTATGTTAACGACTCCTGACACAAAGCACATGCTTGATTCCACCAGAAAAGTGCCCTGCAATAGTACCAGTGGAGCAAAACCACCAATAGATACAGATTTTTTTGTACCCTAAAAAAAACACCTAATTAGCTAGAAAATAAACACCTACATTTACAATTTATAAATACCTAGAAATAGAAATGCTGTTCATATACAAACATATATGCAATAGCACATTGGCTCTTTACTAGGTGCATGCACTTCACAAAGTGGTCATATTGTAATGGGCTAGAGTAGGCAGTCTTATGTTATTACCACTTCTTGAAGCATTCCATGGTTCTTAGAAACTATGAATGTGCATTTTTTTTAGCATTCATTTGGTCTGTTAGTATGTCTTAAAGAGTTAGAGCATGCTAAATTGATTTAATGCATGTTAACCTATGAATTAATGGGACTTTAATCGATTGTGCATTAACATATTCTAATTACATTAAAAATATGATTACATGAATGTATGAAATGAATTGAAAAATCTTCAGGAAAACGCCCAAGTGAAACAAACACAAATAGAAAAGTTTCGTTCCATACACATCCCTTGTATGTGCATTTGTTAACACACCTTAAAAATATTAGGGTCCGATTTTCGAAGGCAGTTACACGGGTAACAGCCCATGTTACCCAAGTAATGCCTTAACTGGGTAGTGCCTTTGGAAAATCCCAGTTAAGTCCCTAACGTGTCCAAATACCATTCGCTTAGCATCGGGGCGTGTTAAGAGCGTTACAGAGCGGAGGCGGGGAATGGCACTAAATGGGTAGCAGCGATTTTTGATGCTGCCTGCTTAGCACACTGTGCCTTAAAGATAGGTCAGGGTTTTCCCCCCCGAAAATCGCTGCTACCTGCTTAGCCTCTGCAGCTTCTGGCCTGTGTGGCGTGACCCGGATTTTCATTTCTGTTACCACGGAAATGAAAATCCGGGTTAAGGGGGTTGGTGGGCAGGCTATGCGCCAATGTGGCGCATAGCCTGCCTAGACGAAAATCGGGCCCATAATTTATTTATTTAACCTGTTTGTTTATACTGCCTTATCCTAGAATCAAAGCAGTTTACATTGAACTTCAAACTCGAACAGAGTACAATTAACTTAGTTTGGGGTATTTAACAGTGTGATAACTATTTACAAGTTACTTAACATATTTACAAGGTTCTGTCTATTTACATCTAGGTATAGTTATTGAAGGTGTTCTATTGTATGTTAGAGCCAGCATGGCCATCAGATCAGGTGATATGTCCATAATGTTCTATGAACAGAAAGGTCTTGAATTTTTATTTTGAAAGTCCTTTATGTCTTCAGTAGAGTGGATTTCTTTGGGGAGGGTGTTCCATAGGTGTGGTGTGGCTAGTGAGAATGCTCTCTTGCTTGATTGGTTGCTGTTTCGATAGTCCGTAGGCACCTTGATCATACATCTGTTGTTTATCCTTCTGGGGTGAGTGCTGGTTTCTCTTATTAGAGTTTCCAAGATGTCTGCTGTGGAATGGTGGATGATTTTGAAGATGTTTAATATTGTTTTGAACTTTTATTTATTTATTTATTTAACAGTATTTCTATACCGTCTTATCGTAAAATCAAGGCAGTGTCACAACAATACAATCAAACTTGGCGCGTGCTTGAATTGGGAGCCAGTGTAATTGGTGTAATACTAATGTAATGTGCTTCATTTTATTGGTTCAGCTGATAATTCATGCTGTCATGTTTTGCACCATCTGGAGAGGGTGTGTGACCTGTTTTGGGAGCCTTTGGTAGAGTGAGTTGCCATAATCCAGTATCAGTGTGATGATGGTTTGATATACGGTCCGGAAGTGATCCTGGTGTAGAAGTGCTTTAGCCTTCTTATGATGTTTAGTTTGTGGTATACCTTCACTGCTGTTTTGTTTATGTGTGATTGGAGGTTGATGTTTTTGTCTAGTGTGACGCCTAGTTAGCGCACTCCATCTTTTACAGGTATGGTTCGGTTCTGCAGTTGGATTTGTTGTGGAGGGTTGTAGGTAGTGTTTCTGCTAATGTATAGTGCTTCTGTTTTATTTTTATTTATTTATTTGTTATTTTTTGGGGGGTTAGTAACAGAACAATAACAAATTTGAGAAAACATACCCAAGACCCCCTCTCCCCGTCTCTGTGTATGAATTCCCCACTAATGATCAAAAGCGATATCAATCACAGGTATCTGTCATAATTAATAATGCCATACCCAGCAAAGCTCCCAAAACTAAATAACCGCTATTGTGGCGTACTCATCTAAATAGCACTATTTATTAGCCCTCAAGCCCCGAGGCTTCTCCAAGTTGTCACATGCCTTCTCATATTTACAGTATAGACACAATGAGTTCCATCAGATGTGCCAATCAAGCTCAGATACATCTTTCCAGTGTGAACGTATTAATTTTAGCGCAACAGCAATCAAAAAGTTAAAAAGAAAAACTTTATCTTTGTTCAGGGATGGATCTACCACTGCAGAGCACAAAAAAATTAATTATCATGTCATTGGGGCTTGAAAACGCAGTATTTTTTGCATCTTGTTCCATACCTGCATCCAAAAAACCCTGAACATTGGGGTACAGGAACATTACATGAGCCAAAGTACCGACAGCATTGTGACACGCCCAACATTTGCTGCTTTTATTACTATCCCACCTGGATTACCGGACTGGCGTTAAATAGGCATAGTGTGCAAAGAAGAAGAGACTTTGTGTAAGTGCGGCCAATTTGGACACTTTGGTAAGAGGCCTCCATAGAGTGGGCCAAACACTCGCCGAGAGAGAGGCTGCCATATCATTCTCCCAAAATTTCACTAAACCTGTAAGGTAAGAGAGCTCCCTGTCTGAAATATTGCAAAAGTGTCTGCTACTTTACGGAGGCCCCATTCCTCTGTGAGATTCTGTATCTGTACTTTAGTTTCTGCAATGCAATGCGTCAGTTGGAGCAATTGATAGTAACAGGAGGCAACAGGTCGAACTCGGTCTGAAGTTCAGCAAAGGACTTCCACTTTTAAGTGTTTACCAACTGCCCTATTCTCCATATACCATGCGCTTGCCATTGCTTCCATGAGACTGTCTTGCATTGCATCCTTATTAAAGGGTTATGCCATAAAGGAGTGTCAGTTGAAGGGGGATTATCCTCTCCTAATGTAGATGTAAACACTTGAAAGGCCTCCTAAGTAGATATCACAACCTGACTCACCCTAGAAGGAGCCTCATAGTGCATGCCAATCAGTAATGAAGTAGGGGTGGGAACAACTAGATGCTCCTCAAGCTTCAGCCACGTTGGCTTATGTGGATTCTCCTTTTCACTGACCCATTTAGAGCCTTGCTTGATGAGGAAGGCTTGACGGTACCACTGAAAATCCGGGAACTGTAACCCCCCCCCCCATTGCTTTTACTCGCCTTTAGTTTTTTTGTGGCGATTCTTGGGGTTTTTCCTTTCCACAAGAAGCTCACTAGAAGCCGTTCCAGCGCTCTGTAGGTGGAGAGTGGGAGAAACACAGGAAGCATTTCAAGGATATAGTTAAATTTGGGCGTAAGGACCATTTTGACTCTAGATGGCCCCACCAGGAAAGGTGTAAGGGAAACCATTTTAGGGTAAAAATATGTATCACCTCTGTCAGCATTTTAATGTTTAGCTTCAGGGTTTCTTCTAAAGTGGAACAAAATTTAACTCCCAGGTACTTAACAGCTCGAGGTTCCCACACAAATGAAAAGGGGGCCACTACCAAGGCAGGTGTCCCCCTACTAAGTGGGAATGCAATGGATTTGAACCAGTTGACTTTGTACCCAAATAGACACGAGTAACTCTCAACCACCTTAAGGACTGCTGGAATGGCTGAAGGTTGAACAAATAATAATAAGTCATCAGCATAGGAAGAGAGTTTGACTTCTAGGCCCCTGATGCACAGGCCGTGAATCTCAGGAGACTGGCGCAGTAATAAGGCAAAAGGCTCCAAAGCTATATTAAATAGGAGTGGAGATAAGGGGCAGCCTTGTCGCGTACCGCGCTTTAGCTGAAAAGATTCCGACACTGCTCCATTTGCCAAGATGTGGGCGACTGGATTGCTATAGAGAATCTGGACCATGTTTATAACGTTATCCCCAAAGTCAAACCAATGCATAGCCTGGAACAAGAAGGACCACTCAAGCCAATCAAAATCTTTTTCCGTGTCTAAAGACAACCCAACATCTGGGGAGTGCGTACGCTCAGCAAAGGATAAGATGTTCATTAAAAGGCGAGCATTGTCTGCTGTGGAACATCCTACCATGAAGCCACACTGATCAGGATGGATTATAAATGGGATTACCTTTGCTAGCCTCCATGCCAGAATAGTTGAAAATATTTTATAATCTGCATTAAGCAGGGAGATTGGACAGTAGTTTCCCACCCTTTAGGGATCTCTTCCTGGCTATTCTAACACCACTACGGTTGTTTCCGAAAACGCTCCAACATTGGAGCACTGTGAGCATAAAAGATGAAAGTATTTTAACAGGTAAAGGGTGAGGTCTGAGGCAAATGTTTGATAAAATTCAATTAGAATGCTGTCTGGGCCAGAGGCCTTACCAGGGCTCATGCAACCCAAGGTGTCCTGAAATTCTTGTTGCTGGATAGACTGATCTAGTACTGTAACCTGGTTTTCAGGGAGAATCGGATGAGACAAATGATCCACTTTTATCTTTATCTTTATTTACACATTTGATTAACCGCCCAGGCTGATGCATCAGGGCGGTGTACAATGCAAATAAATAAATTGCTGCTAAAAGAAAGAAAAGAACGCCAAAATCATGACAGGACAGTGAAGAGGACAGAGCATGCAGGAGAGATAGAAAAACAGAAGTGGACAGACAAATAAGAAGAGATGGGGGATATGTGAGATGATCTTAGGGGGAAAATCAAAGGCAATGCTGAAGAAATGGGCCTTCAGCATTGTAAAATGCTGGCAGGTCAGATGCTATCTCTGAATAACATAACTGAGCATAAAAGGACTTAAATACATTTAAGATGTCCTTATTCTGAGTACGGAGTTGCGCCTGGTCATCGACTATAGCTTCTATATTCAATTTATTCAGCCTTGCCTTAAGGGCTCTGGCCAGCAATCTACCAGACTTGTTCTGTTCCATATAGTACCGTGATTGCTGTGCTTGCACGAGTTTATCAGTTTCAGCACTCAGAATGCTATTGTAATGATACCTCAAACGTTGGAGTCGAATCAAGATACAAGGCTCTGATCTGTGAATCAGGAATCTCTCTCCCACTTTAATTTGTTCGTCCAAGTCCCTTAACCGCATTTTAGCTTGGCGTGTTTCCTTAATGACATAACTAATTATAGTAGAGTGATGGAAGCCTTAGTCATCCCACCATGCCCAAGCTGCAATGGCACCTGGCAAGTTGAATTCAAAGTAATCATTTATCGCTTGACGAATATGGGCACAAAAATGTTCATCAGATAGAAGTGCCCTTCTGAATGAGCAAGCTGGTGAATGCGGGGAGTCCTTCAAAGGAAGGAGAGATAGTGTGATAGCTACATAATTGGAAATGTGAGTGCTACATATCCCTGCTTTAGTAACTCCTGGTATCAGAGATTTAGAAATGAGAAAGTCTGTACAGTAGTGGGATTTATGAGGCATAGAAAAAAATATGTAACCCTGTTCAACAGGATGGAGCAAGCACCAGATATCTACTAGGCCAATAGCATGTATGAAAGATGAAATAATCACTGGGGACTTAGTTCGCTTATTACGCCTACAAGGTTGGCGGTCTAGCAATGGATCCAAAATTAAGTTAAAATCTCCCGCTGCAACATTCTCATTGGAAGCAATATCATGCAGTTCAGCAGCAATCACTTGAAAGAAACTAGGGCAGTCAGTGTTAGGGGCATAAATGTTAAATACTGCCAACGTATGACCAGCCACTTTAAGCAGGGCCTTGACCCATCTGCCCTCTAGGTCTGCTTGTGACTGTTCTACAGCCGGTGCCAGCGCTTTACGAGCTAATATAGCTACCCCATTTTATTTATGGCAAGTTGCAGAGTGACCCACTAAAACATAATGCCTGTCCTCCAATTTCTTCATTTCAGTCAGAGATAGATGTGTTTCCTGCAAAAGAATCACATCTGCTTCCTCTTTTTGAGCATAGACCATAGAAACATAGAAACATGATGACAGAAAAAGACCACATGGCCTATCTAGTCTGTCCTTCCATATCAACAACTACAACAGATCCACTTTTTACCTTTAGAGATCCTCTGTGTTGGTCCCATGCTTTTTTGAATTCAGTTACTGTCCTCATCTCTACCACCTCCACTGGGAGACTATTCCACGGATCCACTACTCTTTCTGTAAAGAAATATTTCCGCATATCACTCCTGAATCTATCTCCCTTCACCCTCATCCCATGTCCCCTCATAGCAGAACTTGCTTTCAATTGAAAGAGGCTCTCTCCCTGAACATTTATGCCACAGAGGTATTTAAACATCTCAATCATATCACCTCTATCCCGCCTTTCCTCTAAGGTGTACATATTAAGATCCCTAAGTCTGTCCTCATATGCTTTATAATGAAGCCCACTAATCATTTTAGTAGCCACCCTCTGCACCGACTCCATCCTGTTCACATCCTTTTGAAGGTGCGGTTTCCAGAATTGCACACTATACTCCAAATGAGGTCGCACCAAAGACTTATACAGAGGCATTATCGCCTCCTTTTTTCTGCTAGCCATTCCTCTCCGTATGCACCCAAGCATCCTTCTAGCTTTTGCCGTCGCCTTTTCTACCTGTTTAGCTACTTTAAGATCATCAGATATAGCCACGTCTAGGTCCCGCTCTTCTTTAGTGGACAAAAGTACTTCACCTCCTATACTGTATTGCTCCCTTGTATTGCTGCAGCCCAAATGCATGACCTTACATTTTTTAACATTAAATCCCAGCTGCTAAATTCTAGACCATTCTTCAAGCTTAGCTAGATCCCTCCTCATGTTATCTACACCTTCCTGGGTGTCTACTCTATTGCAGATTTTGGTATCATCTGCAAAGAGGCAAACCTTACCAGACAGCCCTTCCGCTATATCACTAACAAAGATGTTAAAAAGAATCGGACCAAGGACAGATCCCTGGGGCACACCACTGGTAACATCCTTCTCCTCAGAGTGAGCTCCATTTACTTGTACTCTTTGTCGCCTCCCACTCAACCAATTTCTAACCCAAGCAGTAACTTTAGGGTCCATCCCTAGGGTGCTCAGTTTGTTTATAAGTCGCCTGTGAGGAACAGTGGCTTTACTGAAATCTAAATACACCACATCTAGAGCTCTCCCTCGGTCCAACTCCCTGGTCACCCAGTCAAAGAAATCAATCAGATTTGTCTGACAAGACCTGCCTCTTGTGAATCCATGCTGCCTCGGATCCTGTAATCCGCTGGACTCCAGAAATCTCACTATTTTCTCTTTCAGCAACGTTTCCAATAATTTACTCACCACCGAAGTTAAACTAACCGGCCTGTAGTTTTCAACCACATCCTTCCGCTTTTGTGTAAAGGCACCACATGAGCCTCTCTCCAGTCCTTTGGCACCACTCCCGATTCCAACGAGGCATTGAAAAGGTCAGTCAGTGGAGTTGCTAGAACGTCCCCAAGTTCCCTCAGTATTCTAGGGTGTATCCCATCCGGTCCCATCGCTTTGTCTACTTTAAGTTGAGCTAGTTTCTCACGAACACAGTCTTCTGAAAATTGTTCAAGATGTCCCTCGCTTCTGTTCCTATTTGTGGGTGTTTTCTGAGGTCCTACTCCTGGTTCTTCATCTGTGAACACAGAACAAAAATATTTGTTAAGCAATTCCGTTTTATCCTTATCAGCTTCTACATATTCCCCCCCCCTACACCCTTGAGTCTGACAATACCACTTTTGCCCTTCCTCTTCTCACTAATATATCTGAAAAATGTCTTATCCCCCCATTTTATTGCATTGGCTATTTCCTCCTCCTTTTGAATCTTTGCCTTCTTGACTACTTTGCTAGCTTCTCTAAGTTTTTCCAAATACAGATGCCTGTCTTCCTCTCTCTGTGATCTCTTGTATTTCATGAAGGCCTCCCTCTTTTTCTTCACTTTTTCAGCTACTTCCTTAGAAAACCATAGCGGTCTCCTTTTCCTTTTGCCTTTATTTACAATTTTAACAAAAAGGTTGGTTGCCCTTAAAATATCCCCTTTCAGTTTTGCCCACTGTTTTTCTACATCCCCCAGCTGTTCCTATCCCACTAACGACTCCCTGAGGTATTGGCCCATCTTCGCAAAGTTAGTCTTCCTAAAGTCTAAGATCCTCACCTTGGAATGGATTCTAACAGCCCTAGTCCTAATACTGAACCATACCATCTGGTGATCACTGGATGCAAAATGATCTCCCACTACAACATCAGAAACACTTTCACCATTGGTAAGCACCAAGTCCAGTATGGTCCCTTCACGTGTGGGGTCTGTTACCAATTGCCTGAATAGTTCTCCCTGTAGAGAATCCAGGATCTCCTTATTTCTAGATGATACTGCAGCAGGAATGTGCCAATCAACATCTGGCATATTGAAATCTCCTATCAGTAGCACTTCCCCTTTCCTAGCAATGCTGCGTATGTCTTCAATTAACTCTCTGTCCACCTCTTCCTCTTGTGAGGGAGGTCTGTATATCACACCAGTGCAAATAGATTTCTCTTTCCCTCTTTCTAGTTTAACCCACAATGCCTCCTCTCTCCCTTTTAAGCTCTGTAATTCCAAAGCTTTAATAGTAGTTTTTACATATAGTGCCACTCCTCCTCCCCTTCTTCCTACCCTGTCCTTTCTGAATAAAGTATAGCCAGGTATAGTTACATCCCAGTCATGGTTTTCTGTGAACCACGTTTCTGTAACTGCCACTAAATTCAAGTCAGCCACTCCCACCAAAGCTTCAACATCAGGGATCTTATTTCCCATGCTACGGGCATTTATACACACTGCTTTCCATATGTTACACCTGTTACCAATTTTCATAAAGGTATTTAATGTATCACCTACCTGGGGGCTGTCACTTAACTGGGGGTTTTCTTCACCTATCCCCAACGAATCTAGTTTAAAGCCCTCTTCCGTAGATTAGCCAGTCTACTACCGAAGATGCGTTGACCTTTCTTGGACAGATGGATGCCATCTCTGCTCTGCAACCCTTGGAACAGATCTTCTTCCTTTTTATTGGATTAATGCCCTTAACGTTCAGTGCTAAAAATGTAATCAGACTCATGGGGACAACTACACGCAGGAAAAGGAAGATCCATGCCGCTCATACTGCTGCACATACATGCAAACCCATCCCTGACAAAGAAGTGAGGAACTAGCAGACAACCCTATCTTAAACAAAGAAAACACAGTTGGGTGAACCAGCGCTATTGCAGACTGCCATAAGAATCCATGCTATTGCATTTCTATACCCCCTCCCCCCCACTAACAGAACAAGTATATAGTTATATTTATACTTACAGAATTGTAGCTGTCCCAGAATCTCAGCACAATTGATGCGATCTTTTACCTATACATTAATAAGTAGCTATAACTGGCGCCTCCCTGCCAACCATACAACCCAAGTAGCTTAGGCTGCGAACCAATCCCAGTTTGCAATAATACAGAGCGAGATGTATGTACATTACAACAGTGTTGTCCCTCTGCCCTTTCCACTGGAAGAAACCTAAATCCCCATTACAACATCCACGGAGGACGAGAGCATCCTTCACAGCCGATTGTCCTACCCATAGTCACTGGTGTTCCATCCATAGAGCAAATTCCTGCAAGAGGACTGCTACAGAGCTGCCTCAAATAACGTTAAAGGCCCGAAATGGTTATAGGGTAGAATGCCAGGAACCAGTCGCTAGTGGAAGTCCTAGAAGGCCATGCCATGAAATACACTGTCAAGACATAAACTTGCGCTAGAAAGCATTAGCGCATGAGAAGTGCTTCCTGCTCCTCTAAGAAAGCTTGCAATGTCCCTGGGTCTTCAAAAGTTCTCGTCTGGTTATTATAGGTCACCCGAAGCCTGGCAGGGAAGAACAGACCATAGCGTGCTTGTAGCTGTTGGAGTCTCGGACGAAAAGAGAGAAGCTGTTTATGTCTCTCCACCATAACCTTGTTGTATTCCAAAAAAAAAGCAATTTTATTTCCTTCCAAATATACCGGTGTACAGGCTTTAGCCACAGCCATTATCTGCATTACTTGTTGGTACCATAGAACTCGCAGGATAATAGGCCCTTCAGATGTGGAAATCATATGGATATACCCAGGGCCATTTAGAAAGGCCCGAATGTACCTATGCCTGACGTGATCAGG
Organism: Ichthyophis bannanicus; assembly: GCA_033557465.1. Lineage (NCBI taxonomy): Eukaryota > Metazoa > Chordata > Amphibia > Gymnophiona > Ichthyophiidae > Ichthyophis > Ichthyophis bannanicus. The sequence continues at coordinate 190,003,045 of CM066038.1, read as the reverse complement.
TGCAGGTCCCATGGGGACATGGTGGAAATGTGCCCAGGATGTTACAAATATGAACATGCACGCCTGATTTTAGAATGGTACTGCATGTCTGAAATCGCTGCTATACCTGCTCCCGAACATAAATAGGCACCAAAAGAGTACTTGTTCCTATTGACAGAAGAGGAGAAAGCCTTCTCATTTATTTTTGGCTACTGGGAAAAAAAACCTTTTTCCTGGCTGCTGCGCCGCTGCACGTCTCCATTTCAAAAATGGCAGGCCAGGACATGCATGTGGCATAGAATACATGGGCACTGAAAGTTCTCACCAAAACTTATCGGTAAACGTAGATCAATTGTTTACACCATCAAAAAGTAGAAAGACTAGGAGACAAGCAACGAAGATATAGTGTAATCTGAATGTTCCAATACTCCCCTAACATGCCCCGAAGCTAACCGCATGGCATCTGGGCACGTTAGGGACTTATTTGGGATTTTTGAAGGGTACTACCCGTGTAGGTACCCTTTGAAAATCCTGGATATGGCATTTACATGGGAAACACAGGCAGTTACCCATGTAAAGGCTTTCAAAAATCGGGCCTTTTAAGATCATCAGAAACAATCACCCCCTAGGTCCCGCTCTTCTTTCATAGACAGAAGCACTTCGACCCCTATACTGTACCAAATCCTTGGATGTTTGCAGCCCAAATGCATGACCCTGCATTTTTTTAGCATTAAATCTGAGCTGCCAGATTCTTGACCATTCTTCAAGCTTCACTAAATCCCTCCTCATGTTATCTAGACCTTCCTGGGTGTCTTTTAATATCGATACATTGGGAAGATGTATTACAACTATTAGATAAACTGAAGAGTAGCAAATCACCTGGGCCGGATGGTATACATCCAAGGGTGTTGAAAGACTGAAATATGAGATTGCAGACCTGCTATTAGTAATCTGTGAACTATCATTAAAATCATCTGTAATACCTGAAGACTGGAGGATCGCCAATGTAACACCAATTTTTAAAAAGGGTTCCAGGGGTGATCCGGGAAACCACAGACCAGTGAGCCTGACGTCAGTACCGGGAAAAATGGTAGAAACCATAATAAAGAATAAAATTACTCAGCATGTAGATAGTCATGACCTAATGGGAGACAGCCAACATGGCTTTAGACAAGGAAGATCTTGTCTTACTAATCTGTTATGTTTTTTTGAAGGCGTGAATAATCAGGTGGACAAAGGTGAGTCGGTTGATATTGTGTATCTGGACTTTCAGAAAGCCTTTGACAAGGTCCCTCATGAGACTTTTGGCAAAACTAAAGAGTCATGGGATAGCAGGCAGTGTACTATTGTGGATCAGGAACTGGTTAAAAGATAGAAAGCAGAGGGTAGGGCTAAATGGCCAATTTTCCCAATGGAGAAAGGTGAATAGTGGTGTACCCCAGGGATCTGTGCTGGGTCCGCTGCTTTTTGACATATTCATAAATGACCTGGAAAGTGGAATAATGAGTGAGGTTATCAAATTTGCAGATGACACAAAATTATTTAAAGTTGTTAAAACCCAAGAGGATTGTGGAAAATTGCAAGAGGATCTTGATAAATTGGAAGACTGGGCATCAAAATGGCAGATGAAATTTAATGTGGACAAGTGCAAGGTTATGCACCTAGGGAAGAACAACCCAAACTATGGTTACACGATGCAAGGTTCCACATTAGGAACTACCACCCAGGAAAAAGATTTAGGCGTCATTGTGGATACCATGTTAAAACCCTCGGCCCAGTGTGCAGCAGCGGCCAAGAGAGCAAATAGAATGCTAGGTATGATAAGGAAAGGAATGGAAAATAAAACAAAAGATATTATAATGCCTCTATATCGTTCCATGGTGAGACTGCGCCTTGAATATTGTGTGCAATTCTGGTCGCCGTATCTTAAAAAGGATATAGCGATTTTAGAAAAGGTTCAGAGAAGAGCCACCAAAATGGTAAAGGGGATGGAAGGATACTCCTATGAAGAAAGGCTAAAAAGGTTAGGGCTCTTTAACCTGGAAAAGAGACGGCTGAGGGAAGATATGATTGAAGTCTATAAATTAATGAGCGGAGTGGAACGGGTAAACGTAGATCGATTGTTTACCTTATCAGAATATAGAAAGACTAGGGGACATGCAAGGAAGCTACAGGGTAAACTATTTAAGACTAATAAAAGAAAATATTTTTTCACTCAACTTGTAATCAAACTCTGGAATTTGTTACTGGAGGATGTAGAAAGGCTGTTAGTGTAGCTGGGTTTAAAAAAGGTTTGGACAAGTTCCTGGAGGAAAGGTCCATAAACCATTATTAAGAAGGGACCCAGGATATCAGTGCTTGAACCAATACAAGCATTGTGGAACCTGTGTCCCTTGGGGAAACTGCTAGGTACATATGACCTAGATTGGCCACTGTTGGAAACAGAATACTGGGCTTGATGGACCTTGGTCTGACCCAGTATGGCATATCTTATGTTCTTATGTATTCTATTGCAGATTTTGGAATCATCTGCAAAGAGTAAAACCTTACCCGATAGCCCTTCCCCAATATCATTTACAAAAATGTTAAAAAGAATTTGACCAAGGACAGATCTCTGCAGCACTCCACTGGTAACATCCTTTTCCTCAGAGTAAGTGCCATTTATTTATTTATATTTATTTATTTATTTATATTTCTTATATATCGCACTATTTGCAATCAGCGCGGTTCACATGGAACAGAAACATCCAACAACTTAAATATGTCTGGTCATTACATTATAAGGTACCCAGTCTATGATACGTGGTGATCAACAAGGATACTTTATTAATAACCTGAGAGCCCGACACAGGCCGTGTTTCGTATTTGTCACTTCATCAGGGGATACAGGTTGCCGTATTTCACGGTCTAACTTATATCGATGAAACTTGGACTCTTTTCGGTGAGTTTTCTGCTTACTTCTATTTCCTGTGCAGCAGCACTGGGGAAAAGGAAGAAAGTTCCAAAAAAGTCATAAACATCCCTCACTCTCTTCTGATAAGCCGACACTCCCCATCCCTCACTCTCTTCTGATAAGCCGACACTTTGCTGAAATCTAAGCACATCACATCTAGAGCTCTCCCTCAGACCTACTTTTTGTTCACCCAGTCAAAGAAATTAATTAGATTTTGACTGACAAGACCTACTTCTCCTAAAACCATGCTGCCTTGATCCTGCAATCCATTCAATTCAAGAAAACCTCACTATCTTTTGTTTTAGCAGCCTTTCCATTAGTTTACTCACCACAGAGGTCAGATTAAGTGACCTGTAGCTGCCAACCTCATCCTTAGTTCCACTTTTTGTGTAAGGGGACCACATGCACCATTCTCCAGTCTTCTCCAGACTGCATTGAATAGGTCAGACATTGGAGCTGCTAGAACTTCCCTAAGTTCCTTCAGCAATCTTGGATGTATTGCATCCGGCTCCATTGCTTTGCCTACTTTTAGTTTAGCTAGCTCCTTGCAAACACAGTCTTCTGAAAATCATTCAACATCCAGTTCACTTCTGGTGCTATTTGTCGGTGTTTTCTGAGGTCCTGTTCCTGGTCCTTCATTTGCGAACACAGAATAAAAATATTTGTTTTAAGCAATTCCACTTTATTCTCATCAGCTACTACATATTATTTCCCTTCACCCTTCAGTCTAACACCTGGAGAGTGCTGTGACTTTGCCTTTCCCTTGGAACCTGAAGGTTTGAGGAGAGAAAGAAAAATAGCAGTAGAAAAAAAATTCCCTTTCTGCATTACAACTAAAAAATCAAATCTGTTGACAGAAAAACAGAAACAAGTTATTAAAATAAAATTAACCCCTTTAGAACTCTAAGGCAAAGAAGTTATATCTAGTGCCACAGATTTACCTTGCTTGGCAATGGAGACCTTCTAGGACCCTCTAGGGTCCTGATATTCAGCAGCGACATCTAAATGCTGGAAAGCTGCTAGCCGTCGCTGCTGAACCTAAAATATTCAATGCTGGGGCGATATCCGGCCACTGGTATTTAATATCTGGGTCAGTCAGATACCAGAAAAGCTAACCAAGCAGCATAGATATTCAGCCGCTGCCCAGTTAGCTCCAGCAGTGAAAGTTAGACTAGCCTCTGAGGTTCCTAACTTTTGTTGCTTAGGGAGAACCAGGCAGCGGCTCAATATTGCCAATGCCTGGTTATCATTCGGAGCCGCCTCTACTGTGTCTCCAGAACGCTCCAGTGCTAGCTGACATTCAGCGGTGGCACCTGGGGATACTTGGCATCACTAATTGTGTTAGTGCTGCTGAATATTCTGTCACCGTGATTAATGGTGTTAATCACTTTCAATATCGGGTTCTAAAAGGGCTTCGACTTTAAGAATATTGGGTCAGACCAAGCTCCATCAAGCCCAGTCTCCTGTTTTCTACAGTGGCCAATCGAGGTCACAAGTACATTGAATTTTCCCAAAGAGACACACGGGTTCCACAATGCTTATATTGGGGTAAGCAGTGGATTTCACAGGGCCTCTTTAATAATAGTTTATGGAACTTTCTTACAGGAACTTGTCCAAACCTTTTTTTAAACCCAGTTACACTAGCAGCTTTTACTACATCCTCTGGTAACGAATTCCAGTGTTTGACTATGCGTTGAGTGAAAAAAATATTTTCTCTTATTAGTCTTAAACAGATTACACTGTAGCAGCAGAGCGCAGACAAACCAATGATACCAGGAGTCTGTTCAGAAGGTCCAAATCATTTATTTGTGCACAAGTCTCAAGCAGAATCAAATTCAAAATGGCTGAGCAATGGCTGTTAGTAAAACAACAACTTATATACTTTTCTTGTCCATTCTAGGTATAGGAAAACTTCTCATTGGTCCCGGTAACCCCTTTCACCCCATCTATTGGTCCCGGTAACATTACGTAGTCATCCAATTAGGACTTTGGTCTGGGCTCAGCACCTGCTTACCCCCCTTATAGTCCCAATTACAATGGTCAGTTCTTCCAACTTTGATACTTCTCTCCTCCAAGGTCACTTAGCTAGCTAGAACATGTGGGAAAGCAGGGCACTGTAACTTTTCTTTCAGCAGTGTTAATTAATTCCATAGAAGCTGTGCTCTCTTATCAATACCAATTAAACTTGTTTTTCTATATTTTCTAAGTTTCGATTCTGCTTAGCTATACTAAATTGTGCTCAGTTAAGTTTTGATTCTATGGTAGCAGCATTCAGGGGAATGTGTAATTCCTTTCGGCCTCTCCACAGGCTTCATTTACAGGTCAAGCTACTCAGGCCTGTCTGCTCATTTCAGACACCATGGATCATAGGCCTTCGCCTACCACATTCCCCCCTTTGATTAATCTCACCCTATTACTAATAAGGTGTGAGAATTAAATCACTCAATTACACTGGGGTCGGGTTTCGACCATGTATAGTAGGATTAGGGTGCCATAAGGCTAAAATCTTAGTTGCGGTTTTCCGCTCCACTGTATTCTCAATAACACTGTTAATAGAACGCATACAACATGGGATTATACATGGTAACATAAAGAACAAAGCGACAAAGATTAGTATTATATAGCAAAAGTAGTGAATCTTCCTAATCCAGAGAAGATAGATGCAAACCAATTGGGTATCTTAAGACTATGCCAGGTCTGTACTGGCACATAAGTTTGTTTCCGCATGTTTTCAGCAATTTCTTCAACAACTTGACCCTTATCATCTATCTTCAAACAACAATTTGTGAGATTCAGCTTACCACAGACTCCTCCTTCAGCAGCTAATAAGTAATCTAGTGCCAAGCGATTCTGATAGATTGCAGTGCGCATCTGTGTGCTTTGTCTAGCTAAAAGTGTGAGTGCTTGGCTGGTTTCATTAGTAATGAGTTCAACTACTGCTTGCAGGCGTATAATTCTATTCAACATATAAATTGGGGTACGATATCCCCACATGCCATCTTGCTCCCAAGTGGCAGGTCCATAATAGGCAATGATTCGCTCTGGTGGCCAATCCTCACCATCCCATTTCTCCCACTTGCCTATCTGTAAAGCTGCTCTTTTCTGTCTTTTTGAATAAACGGGGTAGCCTAATTGTTCTCCATGTTCTGTGGGCAATAAAAAGAAAGAAGGTCGGATAGTTCCTAAGACACACCCTCCTCCCCAGTGGATAGGGAGTTGAGCATACGCTCGGGTTCCGCAAATCCAGTATAGGCCTGGTGGGGCTTGCCAACCATGATGTTGGTTGAGGTCAGTCCATAAAGGGGCAAGCTCTGGAAACCTTGCTAATGGATTGGTGGGCTCAGATTCATTAACTCCTGACCACCAAGATGTTCGCTTTGTGGTGTCATTATAAAATGCTGATCAGTCTGAGACAGAGACTGAGGATAAGCAGGAGTCAGAGCAGGAAGATGAAGATGTATCCTCCCAGACAGAGACAGAAAGTGAAAAATCAGTTGTCAGTGCTAGTTCATCTGTTGCAAGTGAGGCTCCCCAGACTAGGCGAGTCTCAAAGCTGAAAGTTCCCACCCAGATCCCGAAAGTCACTACTAAGAAGCGATGCAAACCAATTGGGTATCTTAAGACTATGCCAGGTCTGTACTGGCACATAAGTTTGTTTCCGCATGTTTTCAGCAATTTCTTCAACAACTTGACCCTTATCATCTATCTTCAAACAACAATTTGTGAGATTCAGCTTACCACAGACTCCTCCTTCAACACTATAGCTTCGTTGCTTGTCTCCTAGTCTTTCTACTTTTTGATGTTTACCGATACGTTTTGGTGAGAACTTTCAGTACCCATGTATTCTATGCCACATGCATGTCCTGGCCTGCCATTTTTGAAATGGAGACGTGCAGCGGCGCAGCAGCCAGGAAAAAGGTTTTTTTCCCAGTAGCCAAAAATAAATGAGAAGGCTTTCTCCTCTTCTGTCAATAGGAACAAGTACTCTTTTGGTGCCTGTTTATGTTCAGGAGCAGGTATAGCAGCGATTTCAGACATGCAGTACCATTCTAAAATCAGGCGTGCATGTTCATATTTGTAACATCCTGGGCACATTTCTACCATGTCCCCATGGGACCTGCACCTGATCACGTCAGGCATAGGTACATTCGGGCCTTTCTAAAATGGCCCTGGGTATATCCATATGATTTCCACATCTGAATGGCCATTTTCAGGTCTTTTCCATGCATAAAACTGGCTTTACCTGGAGGAAGACCATTTATAAAAGGACTCCTTAGTAGATTGCCTGTCCAGCACTGTTCCAGCATGTATTTTATATTTTCAGCACATAACAAAAAAATATTTATTAGCTTGACTTTTAGGGGTTTAATCTATAAAGAGAGTGCCCAAAGATACATGTAAGTCACAGTATTCAAGTAACTTACGCACGAGGAAGACCTCATGCGGTACATCGAGCAGTTATTATTCTGTAAGTATGCACATATGTGCATGTACATGGGCAGCGCTGGGGTGAAGCAGAGGTGGAATATAGGTATGCACACGTAGATTATATAATATTGTAACTTATGCACATACCTTCCAAAATCTATGCACAAGCATTTCCACCTGCTATGGTGCAGGCATAAATGCTTGCCCCTAGTGTGAGCGCATTGGGGCCGCTTATACCCTGTTCCATAAAGCACGTTCATGCTTTACTTTATAGGCATGCCATTATAGATTTACCCTCTTTCTTCATACATCTTTAACTATATTTACTCCCTCAGGAGGCTGGCATATCTTGTGAGAATGCTGCCATTTTCATGCTGATATCATTTGTTCATATTTGAGAATTAAAAAAAAATGTATTTATCAAATTTTGCACAATACAAGAATTGCTCTTGTACAAGAAATTTGGGCTGAGCATGACAGGATAACGAAACAACTCATAATTTAGGTAATCCTGAAACGAAAGGAAAACATACAAAATCACACAAGCTCAGTCCAAAATTGAAAAGGGAAGAGCAAATTAAATTGAGTACATTACTAATGAAAAAGCTCATTGGAGAAAAGGGCCAAGCAGAAATCCTCAGACACTCATACTTGTTCCATAACTTCTCTGAGACATGAAGAAGATGTAGATGAAGCACATTTCTTTAAATCTAAGAAAGGATGGAGCCAAGTAAGTTAAAAAAAAATAGCGCATATTTAGATGCCTAAAAATGAATTTACAGGGGTAGCATAACAAAAAAGGGGCCCCTAACTCAACACACTCAAGCCTCATAGCCAAGAACAGCTTTTGAGTCACACATACTATATCGGAATATATCCAAATTCTCTGACCAAGGAAACATTCTTTACTTTGCTTAAAAAAATAAGCAAAGGATCATATTCGGATCGTGTTCAAACACAAAAGATGCCAACAACGTCAATCGCTCTTGAACTATCAAGTCAGATGTTTCCAACAAACCAGATACGTCCAAATCACTAGAAAGTGCCACTGCCCCTGATGCCTACCTCTGCAAATAGTAGATTTTATTAAATGGAGGCAAATTAGAATCAGAAACATGCAAAATGTCCACTATATACTTGAGGGCATCAAGGGAAAGAGCCCAACTAACTTTGTAAAGTTCAAACTATGCAGATTCAAAAGCCTCGATCTTCCGGTGAATAATCATTTTGGGCGCGATATTGAGAAGGGCAGGCTATGCATCCTTACAGCACATAGCCATGCCCGCCAACCCTTAACCCCGGATATTCAATGCTGGGGGTGATATGTAGTCCTGGCACTGAATATCTGGGGTTTGTTGTAGACATTGGAAACCGCAGTAGCTAACCAGGCAGCAGCAATATAGGTTTTTTTCATTTATCTTTAAGGCGCAGATTGCTACAATATTGCTGCTGTCAGGTTATCACTTGTCGCCGCCTACGCTCCACTCCGGAACACCCCCACCTCGCTCCACGCTAACTGGATAGCATCGGGTTGCCTAGGAGAGTTAGAAGGGGATATTCAACGGCACTAACCATGTACTTGAATATCCCCATTTAAGGCAAATACATGGTTTACTGGACTGTAAACCATGTAAATGCCTTTCAAAAATTGGGCTCTTTATCTTTAATTAAGGCTGATATAGCCTGTTTAGATTCTTTAACCCAAGATTCAATGTTTTTAATCTTTTTTGCTTTTTTTTAATAGAATTATCTTGTTTCTGGGCCAACACTGCAACCATTAAAACTAATATATTAATTTCTGTAGAACAGCATGTCACTACCATCATTCTTAAAAGTAACTCCCAGATAGTTTGTAGGGATACTTGCACAGCTAATGAGGTCTCCACGTCTCCCACTGAGGAACTCACCTCAGGGCCAAGTTCTGGTTCCTCCAGGGCCACTTGCTCTGGGGTTGCCAAGCTCTCACTAAAAAGAACAGGAAGCTGCCATAGTTGGGAGACGTTATGCTCCCAAGGCCAGAAACCTCCCCAATTGAAGCCTGGTCAGTGGGAGACTCACACATGGTCTTATTTTCCAAGGATAAAGTAGGTGCGAATCCAGAGTCTGCTGAGTCGGGGGTCGAGGCAGGGACCTTAAGACTTTTGGTTGTTGTCTTTTTTCCCTTTTTTAGAAGGCATATTAGCACAAAAAGTTAAAAGGTAAAAATCCAGAGCGACTCCGATCACATCCTATAGCCCTGCTGCCATCTTGGCTCCTCTCCCATTAGGATATATTTCAGAAATTATAGCACATTTAGAAGTATGTTAAGTCTTTGAAAAATTAGGTCGTCTCTCACACAGCTAACACAAAACAAAGAAAAATATTCATTTTTTAAACCATGACTCTGCCGCCTTCAACTGTTTCAGCATAGCCAAATGCCTAGAATCTCATCTAGAGCATGCATTGCACTACTACTCACCTCTTTTCTCAACCTATCTGTTTGTTCTTTTTCTACAACTTTAATTCTTCTCTTTCACAGTCATTCAGCCGTGCAACACACATGCACACATTCATGTTACATATTTTTCACATGCATGTAGATTCTTTCAGCATATGAAAATGCAAAATGAAACACATAGCACAGGTTTATAGGACACTTAGAGGACCGTTTACTAGAGTGTGGGAAGCTTTTTGCACTTACCACTAATTGGAAAGTTAAGATGCTGTAAGTGCAAAGCCGGTGTGTTAAATGCAGGGGTTGTGCCCACCACTAACCACATAAGTGGTTTTAAATAGCAACCTCATGATGTTCAATTATGCATTCTTACAGGATCATTTTGAAAAGTGATCATGATTACTGAGCTTAATTATTAAACTATCAGTAGTGGGGAGGGGGCGGGGCTAAAAACCTTTTAGTTATTTGAGGGGAGTCTAAGGGACTTGTTATCGGAGCCGTGGCCCCATTGATTTCAATGGGGCCGCGGCTCCGATAACGATCGGAAACCAGCCCCTAAAAGTTGAAAGTTTTCCAAGGACATCTGATACCCTTGAAATGACCCTGGTTGAATTAGCACAGGTATGATACTTATGAGCCGGTGGCACCACGTGTCAAGGCTTTAATCCTATCAGTTGATCATTTCCGCAGGTTTCATAATTCAATTAACTTTTAAAACAAATTATCTGCTGCCTTCATACCCATATCAGGGACTTGGATTTCTAAGAGACATGTCTGAGAAGTAATTGCCTTTTGAAATCATTTTTATCTAATGAAATTAAACCTTTAACACTATTCTACTGTAACAATATATGAGGTCAAAAATATTTGCACTATTGTCTTGTTTTCAATGTGCCACTGGAAAAAGCTCAATTCATTGTTATCTATTCAGAATCAAGACAAAAGTTACAGAGCAGTAATAATAATGGGTGATTTCAATTTCCCTGGTATTGACTGGGTCAGTGTCACGGCAGGACATGCGAGGGAGAGAAAGTTCCTAGATGAAATAAATGACTGCTTCTTGGAGCAGCTGGTTCATGAACCAACCAGAGGGGAAACCATTTTGAACTTAGTCCTTAGTGGAACACCAGATCTGGTGCAAGAGATAAGGGTGTTGGGGCCACTTGGCAATAGTGATCATAGCATGATCACGTTTGATTTAATTAATGAAGGAGGGATGGTAAGGAAATCCATAGTATTACCTTTTAACTTTCAAAAGGGAGATTATGATAAAATGAGGAAAATAGTTAAGAAAAAACTAAAAGGAGCAATTGCAAAGGTTAAAGACTTACATCAAGCTTGGGTGTTTAAAAATACTATCTTGGAAGCCCAGACCATCTGTATTCTACGCTTTAAGAAAAGTGGAAGGAAGTCCAAAAAACTGCCAGCATGGTTTAAAGGTGAGGTCAGAGAGGCTGTTGTTGCCAAAAAAGCGTTTTTCAGGAAATGGAAAAAAGAGCCAAATAACGAAAACTGGAAACACAAGCACTGGCAAGTTAAATGCAAGGCATTGATAAGGCAGGCAAAGAGAGAATTTGAGAAGAAACTTGCTTTGGAAGCAAAAACACATAATAAAGACTTTTTCAAGTACATTCGTAGCAAAAAAACCTGCGAGAGAGTTAGTTGGACCATTAGATGATAGAGGGGTAAAAAGGGCAGTAAGAGAGGGGACAAGGCTATAGCGGAGAGATTGAATGAATTCTTTGCTTCTGTCTTTACTGAGGAAGATGTAGGGATGTTACCCATGACTGAAGTGGTATTTAAAGGTGATACTATGGAAGAATTGAAAGAAATATCGATACACCGGGAAGATGTATTACAACTATTTGATAAACTGAAGAGTAGCAAATCACCTGGACTGGATGGTATACATCCAAGGGTGTTGAAAGAACTGAAATATGAGATTGCAGACCTGCTATTAGTAATCTGTGAACTACCATTAAAATCATCTGTAATACCTGAAGATTGGAGGATCGCCAATGTAACGCCAATTTTTAAAAAGGGTTCCAGGGTGATCCAGGAAACTACAGACTGGTGAACCTGACGTCAGTACCGGGAAAAATGGTAGAAACCATCATAAAGAACAAAATCACTCAACATGGCTTAATGGGAGACAGCCAACATGGCTTTAGACAAGGAAGATCTTGTCTTACTAATCTGTTATGTTTTTTTGAAGGTGTGAATAAACAGGTAGACAAAGGTGAGTCAGTTGATATAGTGTATTGTCAGACGGCTGCCTGGGTGAGAATGTTAACAGTCTTGGCAAGTGCATATATCTATATGATTTGCAAGGGATTGTGGGCAATGCAGTCCATTCACACCAGACACAGCTGCTCACAATAATTAGTTGTGCTTGAGGGTAAAGCCAATAAGATATTTATTTATGGGGTTATTTCTCCCAACACAGATATGCTTGGTAGCACATAAATCAGGATACTTGCTTTCAGTGTTTAACTTAGAAAAACAAAAATCAGGAAAACAACATTTGAACTTGTCAGGCAATCAAAGCAAAAGAATAAGACCTGGTTGGTAACAAACTGGTCTTTTCTGTAGGCTTTAGCTAATATTTTCTTAGCAGTGTATCAAACAACAAACAAAATCCACAAAGAAAGGAAAAACTGTTCTTTTCAGGTTAACTTCTTATATCTACACACATAGATTCAGAAGTGATTCCCTCAGAGCTCACAAGCAATTAGGTAAGGCTCAATTGCTAGCAGTTATCCAGCTGAAACCCCTTAGCTGGTTTGCTTTCTACTGCGTGGCTAAAAATCCTACTCAGGAGCTTTTCTGAGTAGATTAAAGAACAAGTTTGTATTTCTTTGTGATGGTTGCTGTACTTTGTAACAGAAAATTACCACAGGAGTTTAGACAGAGAGCAGTCCATGTAAACACAGCCTTCATCTGCAATCCCTCCCCCTTCTTCAACAATCATGGGTTCAATATCATGGATTGGCACAGATGAATTTCTCAATGGAGCACTTTCAGGAGAATACTTGTTTCCCTGCTGTCTTTCAAGGTTATAGCTAGGGCATAGATCAGTGTTCATACCTGAGCTTCCATTGCTGTTAGAGTTCCTCTCTATATAGCCTGGCCAGTATGTAGTCCAGTTCTTATGTCCAGCCTTCCAATCCAGATCTCTGGACACTGGATCTCTCTTCACATACCTTCTGGGACGGGTCTTAGGGTCCCTTCCACGTGCAGCCGTCTCCCTCACAGGTACCGTCTGGAGATTCCTAGCTCTGCAGCACCATTCCTCTGGCTTTCCCCAGTCCAATGGTGTATGCTGGCCCTTGGAATGCCTCCCAGTATACGTACTGCTCCAGACTCCTCTAGACCTCCCAAAGGCTTTTCTCTTCTTTCTTCCAAAGGGTTTCTTGCCCTCTCTGTCCGTCCGGTTTGGCTTCTGCTTCTGATGATCCTCCAGATAAAACTGAGGATGAGGATCAAGATGAGGATGATGATTCTCTGTAGAATAAACTCTACCTTTATTCTGCTTAGATGAGTGCTCCTCCCTAACACAGCGCAGCTGTGCTGAATCAGGCCCTGCCCTTTGAAATGAGTGCTTAGGGATTACCTCATAGCCCTCCTGATTGAACACACGTTTTCCCACTTCAGCTCCTCTAATGGCTGTTGGAAACCTGGTGCATTCTGGGACTGGTAGTCTTTTATGGGAAAATTCTGTTTTCTTATTTCTACCAGAACTGACAGGTTGCTTGTTCAGAGTCACTTCACCTTTCCTATAGCTCCTTCCTGAGCTATGATAAGCTTCCTTATCACAGTATCTGAACTTTCAGAAAGCCTTTGACAAGGTCCCTCATCGGAGACTTTTGGCAAAACTAAAAAGTCATGGGATAGGAGGCAGTGTACTATTGTGGATCAGGAACTGGTTAAAATATAGAAAGCAGAGGGTAGGGCTAAATGGCCAATTATCCCAATGGAAAAAGGTGAATAGTGGAGTACCACTGGGATCTGTGCTGGTTCCGCTGTTTTTTGACATATTCATAAATGACCTGGAAAATGGAATAACGAGTGAGGTTATCAAATTTGCAGATGACACAAAACTATTTAAAGTTGTTAAAACCCAAGAGGATTGTGGAAAATTGCAAGAGGACTTTGATAAATTGGAAGACCGGGCATCCAAATGGTAGATGAAATTTAATGTGGGAAAGTACAAAGTTATGCACCTAGGAAAGAACAACCCAAACTACTGTATGGTTACACGATGCAAAGTTCCACATTGGGAACCACCACCCAGGAAAAAGATTTAGGCGTCATTGTGGATAATGTGTTTAAAAACCTCCGCCCAGTGTGCAGCGGCAGCCAAGAGAGCAAACAGAATGCTAGGTATCATAAGGAAAGGAATGGAAAATAAAGCAAAGGATATTATAATGCCTCTGTATCGTTCCATGGTGAGACCGCACCTTGAATATTGTGTGCAATTCTGGTCGCCGTATCTTAAAAATGATATAGTATTATTAGAAAAGGTACAGAGAAGAGCCACCAAAATGGTAAAGGGGATGGGAGGATACTCCTATGAAGAGAGGCTAAAAAGGTTAGGGCTCTTCAACCTGGAAAAGAGATGGCTGAGGAGAGATATGATAGAGGTCTATAAATTAATGAATGGAATGGAACGAGTAAATGTAGATTGATTGTTTACGTCATCAGACTATAAAAAGACTAGGGGACATGCAATGAAGCTAGAGGGTAAACTATTTAGGACTAATAAGAGAAAATATTTTTTCACTCAACGTGTAATCAAACCCTGGAATTTGTTACCGGAGGATGTAGTAAAAGCTGTTAGTATAGCTGGGTTTAAAAAAGGTTTGGACAAGTTCCTGGAGGAAAGGTCCATAAACCATTATTAAAAGGGACCCAAGATATCACTGCCTGACCCAATGCAAGCATTGTGGAACCTGTGTCTTTTGGGGAGACTGCTAGGTACTTATGATCTAGATTGGCCACTGCTGGAAACAGGATACTGGGCTTGATGGACCTTGGTCTGACCCAGTATGGCATATCTTATGTTCATATAAACTTACAGCTAAAGCCACATTTGAGAGGTCTTAATTTTGGTTGTATTGACTAATGAAACAGGAACCATGGGTATATGCAGTCCGCATGCATGTGTGTCTTGTCAAAAAAAGCTTTATTGAACCTTTTTGAAATTAGTAATATTATGGCCAATGAAAGAAAATTCAACCTTGTATTAAAAAGGATTCTGAAAAGTAACAGTGGATAATGTGCTAAAAATATCTTCACCCCAAGGCCATTATCATGAAGAAAAGGGTAGAATGTAATGAATATTTAAAGACCAGTGTTCAAAGCCCTTCTCTGCATATCTCCACGGACCACCCCGGCATTATCGGGTTTGTGCAGAGGTGGCTTCTAGGCAGAATTAGGGCAGTAGAGCCATGAGCCATAGAATCGCCAGCTTTATCCGGATAGCAGTGATTTTCATCCAGATAGCTTATGCCGCATGAAAAGCAGGCCTAAATTGCTACCTGGATAAAATCGCCACCCACTGGATAAGGACATCACTTATCTGGATGCTCAATCCAGACATATTGCTGCATTGTGGCCATTACACAGCCCTTTAAATATCAGTCTTTTTGAAAGTTAGTCCCTTAATCTGTATAATTTACTGAAATGCTATTAAGAATCAGAGGTAAATCAGCTGGAATATTGCCTTTTAGCAGTACATATAAATTATGCCACACCCGGAAAGCTCTAAACTCCGCCTCTTTTTTAAGATGGATAATTTTGGCCATGTAACAATTCATATATCCAACATTATCCATTCAAAAGGCCTGAATTAAAAAAAAAATTAGATAGTTGAAGCTGGTGCCACTCTTAAATACTTTTGAATATCCAGCTGCCTGGATTCAGTAGCATTAATGGAAGGATTCCAAAACCAGCAAGGAATCTTTAGCACCATGTACATGTAAAGCAGGAAGATAAGTGTTATATAAATTGTGTGGCGAGGATAAGGATATCATGGCTTTCCATATAGCCAAACTGTAACGATGTGGATTTTAATGTGAGCAGAGGGAAGAGCAAATCTAAATATTACATCAACTATGTTAACAATTAAAGAAGGATTTCATAGACCGAGCCTATGCATTAAGGAGTGCAGTTTTTCTATTAAATTCTGCATTAAATTATCACTTTGGGATATTCAACAAATCAGGTTGTTTAATTGCCTGAATATTCCATGACCTTTTTTTTCTAAGGAATGGGTGGTTCACTTAGTAAAAGAGTTGTACTGTATAACCATAGGATTATTTCTAGGGTGATTTCATTTCTCCAGTAAAACTGGACGTTTAAAGCTTGGCCAAATCTCTGGAATATGGACATTTGCTGAGTGTGTCAAATGAAGTAACTGTATTCTGTGTTAACAAGCAAAGTGATTTTGAAGCCTGCGTATTTCAAAATTGTCATTCAAAACCTCTTACTCCAAAAAATTGTTTGATGCCAATAAATGCCAGACTCATGATTTCTTTTCCAATGATTGTTACCCCCAGTAACATGCATATCTCAAAAAACGTGGAGGAACAACTCTGAGCATGCTGAGATAAGCATAGAGCAGACGTTCTCAACCCACTCCTCAGGACACATCTAGCCACTCAGGTTTTCAGGATAATCACAATGAATATGCATGAGACACATTTGTATGCACTGCCTCCATTGTATGCAAATCTCTCTCATGCATATTCATTGTGGTTATTTTAAAAACCTGACCGGCTAGGTGTGTCCCGAGGACTCAGTTGAGAACCTCTGGCATAGAGGAAGGGCATTACATCAAGAATTCTTGCCCTTCAAGGCTTAAAGAAGACCTTTTATATTTGGGTTCACCTCCTGCCTGGACTGCTTCATTTTGCACCTCTACCATTCACAATGGGCTTCTCCTCTGACTTGCCGTGCTCTCTCTTTTCCTAGAGTCTGGGAGCACTGACAGCTGTAGCCTGCTGGTTCTGGCCCTGACCCACAATGTTTGAGGTCTTGGGTTCACCTCTAATCTCAGGACAGGTACAGGGCCCTTTTATTTTGCCTCCTCAGGGGGCATCTGTGTGACCTGGGGATGTGGCTGGCATTCTGGAACTGCTCTCTGCTATGCGTGTCCCTTCCATCTGTCTCTGTATCCTCCTGTGTCTTCACTGTGGGCCTGCACGTATCCTGTTCTCCCTTGTTTCCTGGGCCCCTGTTGTCAGGCTGCTCTGTCTATGCCAGGGGTCTCAAACTCAAATTGCTTTGAGGGCCAAATGAGGACTTGTAAAGTAACCCGGGGGCCGCACAAGAGGCGGGCCTAATTTGCATAAGGGACCTCATTTGCATAAATATTTGCATAATGTTACCATAAACTAACTTTTAGTAAACATGCCTCTTAATGAGTGTATGGATAAAGAAAGACTAAAAGATTTCTACATTACTATAATCCAGTGCCAACCGCCAGACACATTAGGAACTACTACAAACACTACCCATTTAGAACCCATAGCAAACCCACCGTATCGTAACAGCACTACCAGGACTCACAAAGCACCATACCCTAACTATCAAAAGGCAACACTGCAAATATTAAACCAATACATTTCAGAGAACAACAATACATGACCTACTGGGGAAAGAGAACAAGTGGCAATGTCAAATAGGAATTACATAAACAGAATACCTCAGCTCAGTTACACATGCAGAACATACACCATCACCAAACAAGGAATCACAATTTAGAAACAGGAAGACAATAATTAAACTGGGAAAACCCCAAAAGCCAAACTTGGAATGTACAACAACACTGTAGAAATAAAACTATAAATTAATTTCCTCTTGTATTAAATAAAGCACAGACGTTAATGATGCACATTTCCCAGAGCTGACATATTCCAGTTAATAAATTCAAAATAAAGAGATATTTTTCTACCTTTTGTGCATTTTTTTTTCAGTTGCAATTGTGCCAGCCACTTTCTTCTGGTTTCTTGGTGTCTTCTGCTAACTCTCCATGGTCTGCTGTCCATTTGTCCTTTCTTCTCTCTTCTAGTTTTTTTCCTTTCTCTCTCTACATCTGTTTTAACATACTAATCTTTTTCCTTTTGCTCTTTCCTCATTCCTATTTCATCCACTCAAATTTTACCCCTCCATCCTCAATCCACACTTACTCACCCAATACCTGGCCAATTGTAGATTTTTCTTCCCTCCCACACAAAATATTTTTCCCCTCTCCATTTTACTCTCCCAGCCCTATCCCATTCTAATCCTCCCCCAACATCAGCTCCCTTGTAGTTTCAGCCCCACCCAGCATCCGCTCCCTTCTAGTCCCCGCATCATCAGCCCATTCCAGTCCTATCCTAGCCCCACCATCAGCCCATTTCCTGTCCTTGCTCCCCCCAACTAAGCCCATTTCCAGTCTTAGCTCCCTCCCCTCACAGCCCATTTCCTTTCCAAGCCCCCTCCCCATCAGCCCATTTCTATTCCAAGCCCCCTTCCACTCAGCCCATTTCCATTCCAAAACCCCGTCCCCATCAGTTATTTGAAGTTCAAGCCCCCCCTCTACTCAGCCCATTTCCAGTCCTAGCAAACCCCCCCCCAGTCCATTACCAGTTCTAGCCCCCCCATAGCCCATTACCAGTCCTAAGCCCCCAACAGCCCACTTCCAGTCCTAATCCTTCCATCACCCCATTTTCATTATTAGCCCCCCCCCATAACCCCATTTTCAGTCTTAGCCCCCCCCCAATCAGACCACCTCCAGTCCTAACCCCCATCTGCCCATTTCCAGTCCTAGCCCCCCGCCCCCGCCCGCTCGGTGCTCTCCTCCATGCCTGGAAGCAGTAATGGTAAGGAGGCCTGAGCTCTCCTTCATGCCTGGAAGCAGTAATGGTAAAGAACTCGGTGCTCTCCTCCATGCCTGGAAGCAGTAATGGGGAGGACTCTAGGAGCTCCTATAGACACTTAGGTCCATTCCCTGGGTAAGGCAGTATGATCTCTTTGGGCCTTAGGTAAACAAGCATGAGATGCTCCTCACCATAATATGACTATAAATACATTTTATAGCCTCACAAATGTATGAGCATTGGCCTATATTTAATGATGTCCCATTTAATATGGAGGTTTGAAAATACCCCAGGCCCCATCAAGCACTCAAATGGATGCCGACTGAGTGGACACCCATACATGGCACCTGCTAATGAGAAGAAGCAGCTTAGGTCATCACCTCTTGTCCGTATGGGCTGCAGCATCCATGAATGATGACATCTTTTGTCTATGGGCGATCCATTGCAGAGCAAGAGAAAGCATGGCATATCCGACACAGCCCCCCCCAAACCGCCGTGGCAGCGCCAGAATCAGCTGTCCCGCGGCCCCTTACCGTGTGTCCGGCAGAGCCCTCAGCTTCAGCAACATCAGCGGCCGGCTTTTCAAGCTGCGAAGAGAAGAGTAATTTCCCTCTCGCGGCCTGTTAAGCCCGCCGGGGCTGATGGGAATTCCCATCAGCCCCGGCAGGCTTAACAGAGCCGCGAGAGGGAAATACTACTCTCTTCGCGGCCCTGAAAGCTGCCGCTGATGTTGCTGAAGCTGAGGGCTCTGCCGGACACACGGTAAGGGGCCGCGGGACAGCTGATTCTGGCGCTGCCACGGCGGCAGCGGCAGAAGCCAGGGCTTTGGGGGGGTTTTTTGTTTCCTCTCCATCGCGGGCCGCAGAAACTTCTCTCACGGGCCGCATGCGGCCTGCGGGCCGCGTGTTTGAGACCCCTGGTCTATGCTGTACTGTCCTGTCACTGTGCAGCCTGCCTGCTTTCTGCTTGGGACAGATCA
Source organism: Ichthyophis bannanicus (assembly GCA_033557465.1). Classification (NCBI taxonomy): domain Eukaryota; kingdom Metazoa; phylum Chordata; class Amphibia; order Gymnophiona; family Ichthyophiidae; genus Ichthyophis; species Ichthyophis bannanicus. Next base: position 189,983,408 of record CM066038.1, on the reverse strand, counting down.
TGACTTTCCCTGCCCTTCCTCTCCACCTTGGTGCATGCCTGTCTCTGTGCCAACTTAGATGCTGCTCCAGCCTGCCCACTTCTCTCTGCTTTCCAGGTTTGTCTGTCTGTGTTGTGATGTACTTACTGGGTGAGAGTGGTCCTGATATGTTTCCAGCCCCTTCCTGCTGCTGTGTGGGCTGGCCGCCTCTGCCCAGTGGGGAGGAGAGTCTCCTTCTGCTCGATGACCATAGTCTCTGCCTTGCTGAAGTTGGGCTGCCTGGTAGCCATGTTAATGTGTACATTATGTTGGGGGGGCCTTCTTCCTGGATCTGGTCACATGTGGTCTGCAGGACAAGGGGTTGAGGATGTTTTCAGGGTTACAGGTGCAAGGGGCAGCTGGGGCTACATGGGCAGTGTGTGAACTGCCTACATGTGCGCATGGTGCAAGGCAGGCCGAAAGACTGCCAGTTAGACGTGCTTTGCCGGATATGGCCACACACCGATTCTACAACCCCGTGTGCATGTCTATGTGGGGTTGTAGAATCGGGCCTCTGCATGCCTGTCCTATCTGAGGACGTGCACAGAGCCCGGACATTCCCCTTTCAGAATTGGGCTCTATGTGTCATAAACCATCTATTTTTTAAATGGCCTGGTTCGGAGAATGGCCTAAATTCCTGGTGATGTTGATCTCCAAAAAAAAATTTTATTGGACTCATAAAACAATTTTTGTGCAGTTTTTCTTGTGGATTAATAATAATTCCAACTTTATCTTGCCCAACAAAGCACTATTGTTTCGAAGCATATACTTTATAGTTCTGCATCAGGGGCACTTAACTGTCTGCTCCATAATATTGCCAGATATTCGATTGTCCACTTTCTTCTATTTTTTTTTCATTTCTTCCTTCTCTAGCACTTTGTTGGGCAAGATAAAGTTGGACTTTTTAAGTATCTTAGAAGATTTCTATGAAATGATTTTGAAAGCTTTAATCAGAAGAGTACACGTCATTAAAATGAATAAGTAAATAATCCACAAGGAGGTGGTTTTATGAGTCTGACAATAATTTTTTTTTCTGAGATCACGTAAGAGTTGGGAGCACTAGTTCGTCTGATGTTTAAGTGGAATTTCCCACAGGATATACCCTGAGGTAAATTATTACCAAAATGATCTTCTCCAGGACAGTCAGAATCTTTTTAACCTTTTTAAAAAGAGGGGGGCCGCTCTCAGAGCCCCCACCACTACTTTAGCAAGATGAGGGATAACGGTAGTAAAATCATACCTCCAAACTTTTTCATGTAGGCTCAGGGCCGATGCAAGGATATTGGGCATCTTAGGTGAAGCTTTAGTCTTACACCCTCCCCTCCCTCACAAGATCTTGCTAATTATTTTGTTTTGACTGCTGCTGCTGCTGCTCTTTGCCGTACCTCAGAAGCTATTGCCTAAGCAGCTGCCTAGTGTTGCCTAATTATTGGGCTGGCCCTATGTAGGCTGTTCTTAATTCACCTTGATCAATTGAGTTGCATGGGTCCAAAGGGACCTTTAAGTGTGACACATACCATCTACAAAGAGTCAAGTTAGACTCATTTTTTTCTCTCATTGCCTAACTATAACAGAGATAAGGTTGAGAGAAAGTCAATTGCCAAAAACAAAGGAAAGCAACCCACATTCCAGCTATTTATAATTATTGAGACTTTAAAGAAGTCTCCAAGCAGATCTTTCCTCCTACCTCACATAAGTAAAAATTAAATAACATTTTATATTTGTTTCAAAGGATTAATAAAGTCAAGTATAAAGATATTTAATGTAGCTTTTCTTTCTAAGGGTATAGTAATTGTTTAGGATGATGGGAGGAAGGGGATAAAGGGGAAGGGTGGGTAAATAATGTACATATTTATTCTAAGTTCTGATTTTCAAAGTTTAATATATACTTAATTTATCTGTACAGACTAACCTCCAGGGTGAAGTCAGCATCTTTCTATAACCATTAGAAAGACCATTGCGATGGAAGACTGCTCTTCTGAGCAGGAGAAGGCCCTCAAGTGCTACAAACCCATCTGTTTTTCAGAAAATCCACAATATATATGAAAAATATTTTCATGTGATGCCTCCACTGCATGTCACGTGTCTTTATTGTGGATATCTTGAAAAACAGACCTGTTTGCAACAATCAAGGACTGGAATTATCTGCCCATGGTCTATAGGGATATTGCAGACCTTTAAGCAGATGGTGGATGCTTCTGGTTACCTCCTACTGAATAAATGTATTTCTTAATAGAAAAATGTTGTGCCTTATTTTATATTCATGATTGTGGTGGCTACTTTACTGTATTGTTCATTCCATGATTGCCTGCTTATTTATTTTTATAATCAGTTGTCTTTTGCTATAAATTTGTCGTTATTGTAAGTCACTTTGAGCACTTTATTGGAAAGGTGAAAACAAAAGTAAGTAAATAAAAATGGTGGTAAAATATTACAGGATCCCATTGCTTTACATTTTGTGATATGAGCAGTAATGTATGTTTGTGAGAGAGAATGCATGCCTGTGAGAGGGAGGTTGTGTGAGCACATACATGTACGAGTGATTGAAAAAGGAATGCTGTGTTTGTATGAATGAGAGAGTGAAGCTGGCTTTGTACCATGTAGGAGAAAGCTGGTGTGGGTATAGGTGAGAAAGGAAATGTGTTGTATATGGAAGTATACAATGCAATGTGTGCCTTCAAGTCAATGTTGACTCCTGGCAACCCAGCAGCTCCTGGGGTTTCTTGGCTATGTGAGCAGAAGTAGATTGCCAGGCCTTTCTTTCAGGGTAAGGGGGGTGGGGGGGTAAGTGACTTGCCAAAGTGTGTTAGTGGGAATTGAACAATAGTCTCTTGATTCCCCAGGACCAAGCAGGAAGTCAGTCCTCACATATGAGTGTCATCGACGCTGATGAAGCCCCAGCAGAGCATTTCCCCAGCTTTCTATGAAAGCCTTTGGGAATGCAGGCACGCATGCGCGGTTCCCTTCCCGCCTAAAGGTGCCATCTTATCTCAGTCTCTCTTTTTACGAGAAGCCCACCGGACGTGTGTCCTGTCATCCCGGATAAACGTTAGATTTTTTCGGCGATTCTCGCTATTTTTCTTCTCCGGTTTTACGCCGGTTCCCCTCCCGCCGGGTTCGGTACACCAGTATCGAGCCCGTTTTCTTCTTTTTCGGTTTTTGCCCTTCGTGGCTGGCATTCGCGCCCTTTTTTGGTTTTTCCCTGGAAGGCCAGTCCTTTGACCTCGCGGGGACTCTTTTTTCCCCGATGGCTTCCAGCGGTTTTAAAAAGTGTGATCGGTGTAAGAAGTTGATGTCTCTCACCGACACACACGACTGCTGCCTTCGGTGCCTTGGTCCTGATCACGACCATAAAACGTGTGGACCATGTGGGAAGATGTCTTCCAAGGCACTCCGAAGTCGCCAGCAGCAGAAAGAAAGGCTTTTCTCTGACTCAGCCTCCGTCCGGGCCCGGACCTCGTCTGAGGCCTCGACATCTCGGGTTTCGGATCCCGAGCGCCGTCGTGGCTCCTCGGACAGGGGGTCCCCCGACCGGGAACACAAGAGGAAGAAGTGGCTCGTGAGAGCGTCGTCGGAAGAGGTCCCTGGCTCCTCGAGGGCCAGGTCTAAGACCCCCGACCGTCGCCCCGGGCCCGTGGAACAAGAGAAGCCTGCCAAAGTTCCTCGCGTGGAGCCGGAGTCTGCTGGACACATAAGCCCTGTAGTCCTCGAGGACTCTCCTCCCAGAGAGCCGACGTCGGGCCCGGCGCCGCTGGGGCCCGAGTCGGTGGCTGCTGCATCTCCCGAGCTGAGTCTCAGGATGACAGCCTTGGAGTGCAGACTGTCTGCCTTCATGGAGCAGCAGCGGGCACTGATGGCCAGCCTGTCTGGTGCATCTGCCCCGACCACCGGGACATTGACATCGAAGTCGACCCCGGAGACCGAGCCGATATTCGAGACAATGATGGCTCGAGGTCGACCTCAGTCACGGTCTCCCTCGACCTCCCGTTCGGGACTGAGGGCGTTGACGCCGGTGCCTCCAGCGTCGGGGCAGGTGCTCCCGGGCCCCACGGGGTCGGATCCTGACTTCTCGTCAGACGAGTCCGCCTAGGAGACGGAGGATGAGGAGTCCCCCGACACATTCAAGACTCGGTGCGTCCCGTCGGACTCACCGCAGTCTGAACCCCGGAGTAGATCCCCTCCGGAGGATACCCGGTTCTCGGAGTTTGTCCAGGATATGGCCACCGCGTTGGCTATCCCGGCGGACCCCGAGGAAGAGCCTCGAGCCGAAGAGCTCGAGGCCCTGCAGCACGACTTTCCTCCGAAGGAGGCCTTTACTGTCCCGGTTCCTCCGATGCTGGAACGGCTCCTCTTCCGGATGTGGGAGGCACCGGCCTCGGCGCCGGTTCTAAGCAAGTGGGTCGATTCAATTTATCAACTCCGGAAGAGCCCTGGCTTTCAGAAGGCGCAGCTACCACCCCATTCTATGGTGGTGGAATCAGCCATGCATCGCCTGAAAAGTCAGAAGATGCACTCCATGGTGCCCCCCGGCAGGGAGGCCCGGAACATCGATGGTGTTGGTAGAAAGTGCTTCCAGGGCTCGATGCTTGCGTGCCGTGTCCAGTCTTACCAGCTGTACATGGGCATGTACTTGCGAGACCTGGCCAAGGAGTTGGCTGGGTTCTCCGCTGGTCTCTCCGGGGAGCCCTTGCAGAGATTCAAGTCCTTGTCCTCGGGGATTCAGGACTGCTCTAAATTTATGTCCCGCGCCGCCTACGATGGCTTCGAGGCTTTGGCCCGAGTTGCGTCAGCCGGCATCACGGCTCGACACCAGGCATGGCTGCAGTCATCAGACCTCGAGCCATGGGTTCAGGACAAGTTGGTCGATGTCCCTTGCCGAGGTGAGAACCTTTTTGGCAAGCCCATGGCCGAGAAGGCCGCACAGCTTGAGACCGAGCACCTTACAAGGACAAGGCTATCTAGAAAGACCTCTGCCCCTTCTCCCAAGAAGAAGGCCTCGGGTAAGAAGCCCTTTTACCCGAGGAAGGGCACTGCCTACAAATAGTACCCTCAGTATCAGGCTGCCCAAGCTGCACCCCAGGGTCAGCAAGCCAAGGGGCAGGGTAATGGGCCCCGTAGGCAGAGGACCCCCAAGCTTCCGGCCCCTGCTCCCACTCAGCAGGGTGGGGTTTTTTGACTCCTTGAGCGTAGCCTCTCAGTCCCTGCTCTCCCAACCCTGCACAGGAGGTCGCCTCAGCCTCTTTGCCCACCAGTGGCCCCACATCACTGGGGACAGTTGGGTGTTAAACATAGTCCACAGGAGCTATGCACTACACATTCACCAACTGCCTCCACCATATTTTCCAAGGGAGTCTTCAAGGCCTCCCCTGCACACAGATCTTCTCCTCCAGGAGCTCCAAGGTCTGTTGGTGGACAGGGCGGTGGAGCTTGTGCCTCCCCACTTGCAAGGTCAAGGGTTCTACTCCAGGTATTTCCTGGTACCCAAAAGAACCGGTGGCCTTCGACCTATCCTGGACCTCAGGAACCTCAACAAGTTCCTAGAGAAAGAAAAGTTCAAGATGCTTACTCTTGGAACACTTCTTCCCTACCTCCAGCAGGGAGATTGGCTATACTTCTTAGATCTAAAGGATGCGTACACTCACATCCTCATTCATCCAGACCACAGAGAGTACCTCTGATCCATTGTGGGAGGAAACCATTATCAGTACAGAGTCGTGCCCTTTGGCCAAACCTCTGCCCCCAGAGTCTTTACCAAATGCCTGGCAGTGGTGGCGGCCTACCAGAGAAATCAAGGCATCTTTGTCTTTCCCTATCTGGACGACTGGCTCATAAGAGGTCAGACGTGCCAGGAGGCCCGACAGGCCACCCTCAGAACTATTGCTCTTCTTCAAAGCTTGGGATTTGTAATAAACTTCGCAAAGTCCACTTTGCTCCCCTCCCAGAACTTGGAGTTCATAGGGGCAAGGCTGGACTCTGTCCTGGCAAAAGCATTCTTGCCAGCAAACAGGGCCCAAAGATTGATGGACTTAGCAAATCAGTTTCTCAGCGGGTCAGTGGTCTCCGCCAGACTCTGCTTGAGGCTGCTTGGCCACATGGCTTCGACAGTTCATGTAACCCCCAATGCCCGGCTCCATATGCGGCCTGCACAGTGGTGCCTTCAGAGTCAGTGGTCACAGGCCACAGGCAGCCTCAGAGACAGGATAAGGGTGTCCAGACCTTTTCTGGACTCCCTCAACTGGTGGTTGCACCCACCCAATCTACTGAAAGGAGTGCCCTTTCAAATTCCTGGGTACACAGTGGTACTGACTACAGACGCCTCCCTGCAGGGCTGGGGGGCTCATTGTCTGAACAAGTGCACCCAGGGCCTGTGGTCTCCTTGGGAAGCTGCACAGCAGATCAATCTCCTAGAACTCAGGGCTATTCGATTAGCACTGAAAGCTTTCTCTCCTGCCCTGGCTCATCAATCTGTCCTGGTTCAGACAGACAACCAGGTAGCCATGTTTTATGTGAACAAACAAGGCGGGACTGGCTCCAGACTCCTTTGTCGGGAGGCACAGGACCTTTGCTCATTTGCCCTCAAGCACAACATGCTCCTCAGGGCTGTGTACCTTCCCAGCCAGGAAAACTACCTGGCCGACAGGTTAAGCAGAAGTTTGCAGCCCCACGAGTGGCAGCTGCATCCTTTGGTGGTTCAGAAGATCTTCCTGAAATGGGGTCTTCCTTTGATAGATATGTTTGCCAGTCCACTGAACAAGCAACTGCCAAAGTTCTGCTCCAGGCAACCGCATCCTCTGCGGATAGAAGCAGATGCTTTTCTGATTCCCTGGTCTCAGGGACTCCTGTATGCGTTTCCCCCCACGCCCTTGGTGGACCGAACTCTGTTCAAGATTCTTCAAGACAAGGCCTCGGTCCTGCTGGTGGCTCCCAGGTGGCCGAGACAGCCTTGGTTTCCACTTCTGCTTCAGCTGGCAGTGGATCCCCCACTGCCTCTGGGGTTGCAACCCGACCTTCTCTCTCAGGAGCAGGGTTCCCTTCTGCACCCCAATCTCAAAGCTCTCAATTTGATGGCCTGGAGGCTGCAAGGGTAGTTTTGGCTCCCTGGGGCCTACCTCAGGAAGTTGAGGAAGCTGTCCTAGCCTCTAGGAAACAGTCCACTAGGAAAACCTATGCTCTCAAATGGAAAAGGTTTTCTGTGTGGTGTCACCTACGTACAGAGGATCCTTTCTCCTGTACTGTACCAGTAGTGCTTCAGTACTTACTGCACTTATCAAATCAAGGACTTAAGCCCAATTCTGTTCGGGTCCACCTCTCAGCTCTAGCAGCTCACCACTCACCGGTGAAAGGACATTCTCTATCGGTTCACCCTTTGGTGTCCAGATTTCTCAGAGGCTTGCTTTTGCTAAAGCCTCCCATCCGTCCTCCTGCTCCTGAGTGGGAGTTGAATGTGGTCTTTCAGCAGCTGACTCGTCCACCCTTTGAGCCGATGGCTACTTGCCCTCTCCGCTTCCTGTCCTGGAAGACACTCTTCTTGATAGCCCTAACTTCGGCCAGGCGAGTGAGTGAGCTTCAGGCCCTGGTCTGTGACAGGCCTTACACTCGTCTCTATGGGAAGAGGGTAGTCCTTAGGACTCATCCAAAGTTCCTCCCAAAAGTTGTCTCCTCCTTCCACCTTAACCAAAAGGTGGTTCTTCCAACATTCTTCCCTAGGCCTCATGCAAGCCAGGCTGAAGCAGTTCTGCATACCCTGGACTGTAGGAGGGCCTTATTCTTCTACCTTGACCGTACGCAGGGGCATAGAAGGGCTACTCAGCTCTTCGTATCCTTTGAACCTAATAAGTTGGGGTTGGCTGTGTCCAAGCGTACCTTGTCCATCTGGGTGGCTGACTGTATCACCTGGGCTTACAAGGCGGCTGACCTTCCTTTGCAGGGTCGGGTCACGGCCCACCGTGTCAGGGCAATGGCTGCCTCAGTGACTCATCTCCGCTCTGTACCATTGGTAGACATCTGCAGGGCTGCAACTTGGTCTTCAAGCCAGACTTTTGCGGCCCATTACTGTCTGGAGAGGGAGTCCAGTAGGGACAGTGCTTTTGGCCAGGCAGTACTCCGGAATCTCTTTGAGGTTTAGGCAACTCCTGCCCTCCTGCCCTCTGTTGGGCTACCGGTGGAGGTTCTGTCAGTGAAAAGCCTTTCTTTGATGCTTGGACTAGAGGGAGTTCTCTTGTTCAGCCTGGGTTCCTCGGTAGCCCAGAGCTAGGGAGTCACCCATATGTGAGGACTGACTTCCTGCTTGGTCCTGGAGAAAGAGTAGTTACTCACCTGTAACAGGTGTTCTCCAGGAGCAGCAGGAATCAGTCCTCACAACCCTCCCTCCTCCCCTGGGAGATGCAGTTGTACATAGTTTATTTTACATTTTTTGTGTGCTGTTCTTAGCTATGTCATTTGACTGAGGTAAGACGGCACCTTTAGGCGGGAAGGGAACCGCGCATGCGTGCCTGCATTCCCAAAGGCTTTCATAGAAAGCTGGGGAAATGCTCCGCTGGGGCTTCATCGGTGTCGATGTCACCCATATGTGAGGACTGATTCCTGCTGCTCCTGGAGAACACCTGTTACAGGTGAGTAACTACTCTTTACCATGCCAATGCTCTAACCATTAGGCTACTCCTCCAAGTGAGAAATAGGGCTGTGCATATATGTGTCTGACTGTGAGCAAGAAAGGGAGGGGGCTGTGTGTATGCACAAATAAGAGATTGAGAGAAAGAAATTGTGCATGTATCTGGCTGAGAAAGAGGAGAAGGAAGGATATATGTACCTAGATTTCAGCAAAGCCTTTGATACTGTTCTTCATAGGAGGTTTATTAATAAACTGAACAGCCTGGGGATAGGTCCCAAGGTGGTTAACTAGATCAGAAATTGGTTGACTGACAGACAGACAGGAGGTAATGGTAAATGGAACTCACTTGGATGAAAAGAAGGTGATTAGTGGTGTGCCCCAAGGATCAGTCCTGGGAGTAGTACTATTCAATGTATTTGTGAGTGATAGCAATGAAAGAATGTTGCTCCTTCACAGGTCTAGTCTGGTAGTCCTCCTAGCTTAGTCTGCTCTCAAAGAAGAGTCCAAGAGCCACCTTAGCGGAGGAGTATATCTGTGCTTCCCCTGTACGTTAGGGTGAGTGATCCAATAGTCCCACAATCTATGTTTTGTGGGATCCCTTCCTACACTGTGGCCTGCCCGCCCTCCCCCGTTCTGGGCAACTGTTCCCTCCCTAGGTCCAAATTATCCCTTACCAGGATCCTTTGTATCAACACAAATGTGAATGATATTCAAATTAGATCAGGACTATGCAAATGACATCTTCCCAACATCCTTCAGTTTAGACAAACATTACAATAAATCTCCCCTCTCCCCCTTAAGTCTCAGATTCAGCCGGGGTGCATCCCAGGTGTAGAATTACATGGATGCCCACCACTTCCCACGTAGCTGCTTGTTGTTATTACTACCTCAGGACTGGCAGGTTATTCACCAGCTGAATATCCATGGGTGTCACTTCAGGAATTAGCAGTTACTCATTTCCCAGCTCCATCTCCTCCTCCCGCTGGGGGTCCCCTTGATCCTCCCTAATGGGGGTCTACCTCCATGGGGCTCTGAGTCAAGTCCCTCACCTCCCTTTCCACCTCCCTCTCATCCCAGTTGTTGTCAGGGAGCTGGGCCCTATGTCTCCTGGCTGGGGAGGGAGCAGAGGTTTGGGCCTGATTACTTCCAGTGTCTATGAGAGCTTCCAAGTCTGTCCCACCAATCCGGATCCCTTTTTTAAGGGGTCCACTGCAGCCTCCTGGGTCCCCTGCGAATCCTACACCTGAGAAGGAACATTCCCCTTTTTCCCATTGGAAATGGCCCAGCTCCCTGCATGCAAAGCATCGTGGCCCTTTTCTGGACTCCTGAGTGGGTTTCTTCCCTATGGGGTCCTTAGGGTTATCCCAACTTCCCTTTGGCCTAGGGGGTCCTTTTCCCACAGGAATCCCTTGAGGTAACTTCTTTCTCCCTTCTCTGGGGACTCAGGGTCTTTGGGATTCAGCATCGAGAAAATTCCTGTCCGCCACTCTAGGGGGTGCCTCCTAGACAAATCCATACCTCCAGAGCAGGGCTGGCTGAGGTCCCCTGGGATTCCTGCAGTGATGTGACGTACACCCTCACATACCCCTCCCCCCCTTGGTGGAGACCCTTTGGGTCGGGGTGTGATGGGGTCAACCCATTCTGGGGGTCCTTCACCCTCCTGGGATAGGAAATCTGCATTTCTATGGGCTTTCCCAGTCCAATATTGAATTTCAAAGTCATAGGTCTGTAAGGCCATGTACCATCGGGTCAAGCGAGCACTGGTGTTTTTCATAGAATGTAGCCACCTTAGGGTGAAATGCCTATCTAGCAAATAGTATCTTAAGGCATCTACAGCCCACTTGACCGCAAGACATTCCTTCTCCATGATTGAATACCTAGTCTCTGCCTCCCCTAGCTTCCGACTAAGGTACATGATCGGGTGTTCTTATCCAGCCATATTTTGGCTTAATGTGGCTCCCAAACTTACCCCAGATGCATCCATTTATAACACAAATGGCTCTTTGAAATCTACATTTCTTCACACAGGTTCTTTACACAGGGCCTGCTTGAGGTTAACAAAGACCTTTTCTTCCCATGTACCCCAACGTACCTGGTTAGGGGATTTATTTTTCAGCAGATCAGTATGGGGAGCAGCCAGTTTCGCAAACTGCGGAATGAACCTTCGGTAATAGCCCACTAGGCCCCAAAATGCTGTACCTTGTTTTTTGGTTTTTGGAAAGATCTTCCCTTGAATTGCTGTACTTTACTAAGGGTGGGTCACACTAACCCATTTCCTAGCTGGTGGCCTAGATACTGTACGTCCCGGTTCGCCAACTGGCATTTCTTATGATTAGCTGTCAACCGACCCACCTTAAGGACTCACACACCTTATGCATGTGTATTAGGTGTTCCTCCCAGGTCCTGTAATAAATAACCACATCATCAAAGTAGGCCCCTGCGTACCCTAGATGTGGTTTCAGTACCTTATTGATAATACGCTGGAATGTAGCTGGCCCCCATGCAAGCTGAAAGGGAGGACAGTAAACTGGTATAGGTCTTGGGGTGTTCAAAAAGCTGTTTTCTCCCTAGAGGACTGTTCCAAGGAATCTGCCAGTATCCTTTCGTTAGGTCAAGGGTTGAAATATATGTAGCCCCTCCCAACTGCTCTATCAGTTCCTCTATCCTGGGCATGGGATAGGCATCAAAAGTCAAGATGGCATTCACTTGCTGAAAATCAATACAGAACCTAGTGGTTCCGTTGGGTTTGAACACTAGGACTATCGGGCTAGATCATTCACTGTTGGACTTTTTGATGATCTCTAAATGCAGTATGTCCTCTACCTCTTTCTCAGTCTCCCTTTGTTTGGTCTGTGGAATGTGGTATGGCCGCTGCCTTATGAATTTGCCAGACCTGGTAACTCTGTGAGTTCCAAGATGGGTTTTCCTAGGCAGGAGTGAGAACACGTCTGGCAACTGGGCTAGCAGGTGCTTCACCTGTCTCTTCTGGCCTCACAGCAACTCACTTTCTATTGAGACCTCCGTAGGGTCCTTTGTCTGGGCAATCTCAGGACTCGGGTCCTCTTTCTCTTCACTTACTTGTGCTCCTAGCCCCTCCCTACATACCTAGGGTTTGAGCAAATTGATGTGGAAGGTTTGCACCTTCCCTTTCCACTGCTCCAGTTCATAATTTACAGGGCCCAGTTTCTGGCGCACCCTAAAGGGGCCTCTTCATGGGGCTAGTTGTTTATTATTGGAAGTGGGAAGTATAAATAGTACCAGGTCTCCTGGGTTAAACTCCTTTCCCGTGCCTGCTTGTCATAATAGACCTTTTGCTTCTCTTGGTTTTTCCTCAAATGTTCATTAGACCACTGGGAGAAGGTTCTTACCTGGATTATCAAATGGGTAACCTGTTCAATTACAGGCTCTAACCCACTTTCCGTTCCTACCCAGGCTTCCTGTACCACATCCAAGAGTCCTCTGGATTGTCTCCCAATTAAAAGCCCTAATGGGGGAAAGCCCAATGCAGCCTGGGGAACTTTTCTATATGCTAACAGGACAAATGGGATCGCTTGTTCTCATGTCTGACTGTTGTCACCTATACCTTTTTCTAACCATTTGTATCAAGGTCTGGTGAAACCGCTCAATGAGGCCGTCGGTTTGTGGGTGATAGGCAGTGGTCTTAACATGCCTGATCTCAAACAATGCCAAGACCGCCTCTAACTGTCTGGACAAAATGCTAGTGCCACGATCTGTCCAAAGTTCTCTGGGGAAGCCTACACTCACAGAAATTTTTCAACAGTTCCCGTATTATCTGACTTGCAGTAACTATCCGCAGGGGAATTGCCCAGGGATAGTGAGTGGCATAGTGGACAAGTACTAAGAGTACTGGTAACCCTGCCATGCTCATATCTAACAACCCACAATGTCCATGGCCATTCGATCCAGGTGTTGTTCGACCCCTGGGATTGGAATCAGGCGGGCTGGTTCTTATTTTTCTGTTGGCACATGGGGCATGCCTGGCAGAACTTAGTCACCTCCTGATATAGGTTAGGCCAGAAGAACCATTGTGTAAAACGCACAATAACCCCCTGCTCCCCTAGATGTCCTGCCAAAGGGTGGCTGTGGGCCAAGATAGATAGATAGATCCTCTCGGAATATCTGGGGCACCTTGAGCTGGGTTTTCTCTCCTTTCTCTTCCCAGAATGTAATCCAATATAAGAGGTTCCTCTTCCTAAAGAGAGGATTACTCTCCTTACCCTTCTCAGAGTCCACCCCCTTCCGCCTTACCCCAGGCTTCCTGCAAGGACAGTTCTTTTGCTTGCTCTTCAGAAAAATTATTGAACTTGGAGAGCACTTCCTCCCCAAGATCCTTGATTCCCCCTAGGGAAATCAACCCTTTCCACTTTTCCTCCCTCTGCTGAGCCCTGCTTTTTCTAGTCTTACCCCTTCTCTCTACCAAGTCTGTGGTTGCAAATGGGAACAACTCCCCAAGACTGGGGACAGACTTTTCCTCTGGAGTATAGTCTCAGGAATGGGTGGCTACTAAAGCAGAGTGGAAGCCAATTGAGTCTAATAACCCCTCCCAATCCCAGCCTAGGATTAATGGCACTGTGAGTCCCTTCACAATGGCCATTCCTAGTAGTTGTCGTTTGTTATCCCAGGTGATTTTTATTTCATAAGCGGTGTCATTCTGTATGTCCCCATGGACACACCTTACTCGTATGGGGCCTAGGTATCTACCCTGCCTTACTGACGGGCTCTGGACGGTATCTCAAGGTATCAGAGACTGATTACTTCCAGTGTCTATGAAAGCTTCCAAGTCCGTCCCACCAATCCGGATCCATTTTTTAAGGGGTCCACTCCAGCCTCCTGGGTCCCCTGCGAATTCTACACCTGAGAAGGAACATTCCCCTTTTTCCCATTGGAAATGGCCCAGCCCCCTGCATGCAAAGCATCGTGGCCCTTTTCGGGACTCCTGAGTGGGTTTCTTCCCTATGGGGTCCTTAGGGTTATCCCAACTTCCCTTTGGCCTAGGGGATCCTTTTCCCACAGGAATCCCTTGGGGTAACTCCTTTCTTCCTTCTCTGGGGACTCAGGGTCCTTGGGATTCAGCATCGAGAAAGTTCCCGGCAAGGCCTACGGTCTCTTTTATGGACATGGGCCCCTGCCTAGATACCTATGCCATACTTCCCTTGGCAAAATACAGAGAAATTGTTCTAGCACTTATCTTCCTTATTATGGCAAGTCCAGATTTCTTATCGGATTCCAGACACCTGGTGGCCAAATCAATTAATCTGTGAGCCACAGCCCTAGGCCTTTCTCCTGGGTGAAATTCGATGGCCCAAAAACGCTTTTGATAGTTCTCTGGGGATAGCCCCAATTGGTTCTGAATAGCTTCTTTCACCTCATAATAGTCTTCGGCTTGAGTATTGTCTAGGGACTGATAGACCGCCTGGGCTTCCCCTGTAAACAGCAGTGCTAAATGCATGGCCCACTGGTCCATGGGCCAACCCGCTACTGTAGCCACCCTTTCAAATGTCAGAATGTACGCTTCAGGATTGTCTGCAGGACCCATTTTTGCTAAGTTGAGGGTCCGGGTCCCCTCCAGTCCTCCTGTTGCAACACATCCCTCAATTGGGCCCACCTCAGGTTTCAATGTCCTTGCCAATCTGATCATCCCATCGGTGAGTTTATTAGGCACCTGAGTTTATACCTCTAGTAGTTGGAAGAGTGGCTGATTAAGTTATCCCTGTCTTTTCAGAATCTGGATGATCCTCCAATCCATCACTTCATGCTGGAGTCAAGTCTGCTCTGCCATCCATCAAATCAGTTTCTCCGAAGCCATGGCTTTAAAGTAAACAGAGAGAAAATAACCCAAGTGCAGATCTTTAGGAGACTACATTCACTCTGTCTTTACCCAGACCAACTATCCTACCCACATCCCATGCCCTAGCTATTTGTACCTTCCAAGTGCACAGGTCTCAGCATTGTCAGTCAATTGGCTTCACTGGAACAGGCCCCCTCCTCTGAATCCTACTTGTTCCTTCACCTCAGAATCAGCAGTTCTACTCTGACATGTGGTCCAGGTAGCTTAGTCTACTCTTAAAGAAGAGTACCAGAACCACTCTTTATAAACTTCCCTAGCAGGGATGTCTATCTCTGGGATTCCCCTGTACATTAGGATGAGTGATTCAATAATCACAAAGTCCACATTTGGTGGGATCCCTTCCTATTTATTTATTTTTATTTATTTAGACAGTTTTGTATACCGCCTTATCCTTCAATCAAAGCTGTCACACCACAATTGGGGGATACATTTAACACGCAGGGATATGAGACCCTATACTGGGGTCTGCCCCCTCCCCCCTTCTGGAAACTGTCCCCTCCCTACGTCCAAAGTAGCCGTCACCAGGGTCCATTGTAGCAACACAAATGTGAATAATATTCAAATTAGGTCAGGAACATTAATTTATTTATTTAACAGTTTTTCTATACCGCTTTATCTTGAATCAAGGTGGTTTACAATAAAACTTCAGTTTACAGAGAACTTACAATAGGAAAAACAACGCTTAACCAATTACAGATTAACTTCATTGGTGCAAATATGCAAATGACATCTTCCCAACGTCCTTTAGTTTAGACAAACATACACATTGAACATTACAATAAATTCACCCCCCTTTAAGTCTTAGATTCAGATGGGATGTGTCCCAGGTGTGGAATTACCTGGATGTCCTGCCACCTTCCACGTAGCTACTTGTTGCTATTACCACCTCAAGTCTGGTGTGTTATCCACTGGCTGAAAATCCATGGGTATCTCTTCAGGGACTAGCTGTTGCTCATTTCTCAGCTCCATCTCTTTGTCTTGCTGTGGTTCCACTTAATCCACCCTAAGAAGCTTTACCTCCGTGGGGGTCTGGGCCAAGTTGCTCACCTCCCTTCCATCTTTCTCTCATACCAGGTGTTGTCAGGGAGCCAGGCCCTATGTCTCCTGGCCATGGAGGGAGCAGGGGTTTGGGCCTTTCTTTGGTCCCAGGGTGACCTCAACCACCGCCCTACGTGGCCCCTCCTAGACAGGCCCATACCTCCAGAGCTGGGGCTGGCCAGGGTCCCCCTGGATTCCTGCAGTGATGGGACATACACCGCATCACAAGGAGTGATTGGAAAAGTCTGACTTTTTGCAGATGACACGAAAATTTGGAACAGAGTGGACTCCCCTGAGGGAGTGGATAACATGAGGAAAGATCTACAAAAGCTGGAAGAATGGTCTAATGCTTGGCAGTTAAGATTTAATATGAAGAAGTGAAGCGTCATGCACTTGGGATGCAGAAATCCAAGGGAATTGTATGCAATAGGGTGTGAGAGGTTATTGTGCATGGACCAGGAGAAGGACCTTGGAGTGACTGTTTCTGAGGATCTCAAGATGGCGAAACAATGTGACAAGATGGTGGTCAAAGTTAGAAGGATGCTGGATTGCATACAGAAATTACCAGCAGAAAGGAGGAGGTACTAATGCCACTGTACAAGTTGCTAGTAAGACCTCACTTGGAATATTGTGCTCAGTTTTGGAGACCGTATCTCGCAAAGGATATAAAAAGACTGGAAACAGTTCAGAGGAAGGCGACCAAAATGATTTGGTGCCTGCACCAGAAGACATGAAAAGAGACCTGAAGACCTAAATATGTATACTCTAGAGGAGAGGAGGGACAGGGGAGAAATGATACAGGCCTTTAAATATTTAAAGGGTATTAATGAAAAAACAAACCTTTTTCAAAGATGGGTGGAAACTGAAAGGAAACGTCAGGTAATACTATTTCACTGAAAGGGTGGTAGATGCTTGAAATGGCCTCCCGATAGAAATGGTGGGGGCAAATACAGTGACAGAATTCAAAATGGCATGGGACAGACACTGTCGATCCCTTTATAGCAACAGGATAAAATCAACATAACCTTAGCTATCTCTGCTATCTCAACAAATAGGGGTGACCTGCATGGAGTGGTGGGTACACCCCTAAACAAAGGCATGGTGAGGGGTGATCTCTACGGAGTGGCAGGTGCACCTACTCTTGCCACCTTGCTGGACAGACTAGGTGGACCATGATGGTCTCTATCTGCCATCATATACTATGTTACTATGTGTAGGATAGTGAGAAAGAGTGTGATCCACTGGAAGTTATTTTAGAAGCATTTACACATGTAGATTGGAATACATGTGTAAATGCAATTTTAGAAAGCCACTATTTACATGTGGTAATGCTTACAATGTTTAGATACCAATGGGACATGGTTAAACATAGAAACATAGAAAAAATGATGACAGAAAAAGACCACATGGCCTATCTAGTCTGTCCTTCAATATCAACAACTACAACAGTCCCCTTTTTTCCTTTAGAGATCCTCTGTGTTTGTCCCATGATTTTTTGAATTCAGATACTGTCCTCATCTCTACCACCTCCACTGGGAGACTATTCCACAGATCCACCACTCTTTCCGTAAAGAAATATTTCCGCATATCACTCCTGAATCTGTCCCCTTTCACCCTCATCCCATGTCCCCTCGTAGCAGAACTTGCTTTCAATCGAAAGAGACTCTCCCCCTGTACATTTATGCCACAGAAGTATTTAAACATCTCAGTCATATCACTTCTATCCCGCCTTTCCTCTAAAGTGTACATATTAAGATCCTTAAGTCTGTCCTCATATTCTTTATAATGAAGACCACTAACCATTTTAGTAGCCATCCTCTGTATGACTCCGTCCTGCTTATATCCTTTTGAAGGTGTGGTCTCCAGAGCTGCACATAATACTCCAAATGAGGTCACACCAACGACCTATACAGAGGCACTATCACCTCCCTTTTTCTGCTAGCCATTCTTCTCCGTATGCACCCAAGCAGCCTTCTAGCTTTTGCTGTCAACTTTTCTACCTGCTTAGCTACTTTAAGATCATCAGACAAAACCACGCCTAGGTCCCGCTCTTTTATAGTGGACAAAATTAGTTCACCCCCTATACTATATTGCTTCCTTGGATTGCTGCAGCCCAAATGCATGACCTTGCATTTTTTAACATTGAATCCCAGCTGCCATATTCTAGACCATTCTTCAAGTTTAGCTAGATCCCTCCTCATGTTATCTACATCTTCCTGGGTGTCTACTCTGTCAGATTTTGGTATCATCCACAAAGAGGCAAACCTTACCCGACAGCCCTTCCGCTATATCACTTACAAAGATGTTAAAAAGAATTGGACCAAAGACAGATCCCTGGGGCACACCACTGGTAACTTCCTTCTCCTCAGAGTAAACTCCATTTACCTGTACTCTTTGTCACTTCCCACTCAACCAATTTCTAACCCAAGCAGTAACTTTAGGGTCCATCCCTAGGGTGCTCAGTTTGTTTACAAGTCACCTGTGAGGAATGGTATCAAAGACTTTACTGAAATCTAAATATACCACATCTAGAGCTCTCCCTCGGTCCAACTCCCTGGTCACCCAATCAAAGAAATCAATCAGATTTGTCTGACAAGACCTGCCTCTGGTGAATCCATGCTGCCTCGGGTCCTGTAATCCGCTGGACTACAGAAATCTCACTATTTTCTCTTTTAGCAGCGTTTCCAATAATTTACTCACCACCGAAGTTAAACTAACCGGCCTGTAGTTTTCAACCACATCCTTACTTCCGCTTTTGTGTAAAGACACGAAAAGAGCATATCTCCAGTCCTTTGGCACCACTCCTGACTCCAATGAGGCATTGAAAAGGTCAGTCAGTGGAGCTGGTAGAACATCCCCAAGTTCCCTCAGTATTCTAAGGTGTATCCCATCTGGTCCCATCACTTTGTCTACTTTAAGTTTAGCTAGTTTCTCACGAACACAGTTTTCTGAAAATTGTTCAAAATGCTCCTCGCTTCTGTTCCTGTTTGTGGGTGTTTTCTGAGGTCCTGTTAAGGCAAGGAGAGGGAGTGGGACTACAGTATCAGCATATATTCCCCAAATTGCTACTGAGCATGGAAAGGTATATTCAAGGTCTTCCCTTGTCCTGTCTGGGGCATTTTTGCAGGTGCTTCTGATGACAGCACAGTTCAAGTCTCGCCACTGAGCCTGATGGAATGGTTTCTGGGGCCTCCCCTTACTGCATCTGTGCATAGTTTTGGTATGCTTTCACCCACAAGGTGCTTCTACCAGCAGCATGACTATCTTCTTGACCAATTGGAACACTCCTACAATGTTTATAGGAAGCGTGTTTGCATGATCATGTGTCTATGTAGATGTACATCTGTAAATGTAATTTCACAGGCTAACTACATTTTATTCATCTTCACATGTTAGCATAGCAGCTGCTTTAGTCTTTTCCTCACCCTGTCTTCTCCACCCTCTTCAGAAATCTTCATGCTATTGACCCGTTGGCTCTCTCCTCCATTGTCTCATCACTTCTTTCCTCCAGTAAGTCATGTGAGTCTTTTGATGAGGCAGTAGCTTCCTATAATGTTGCACTCTCCTCTGCTCTGGATGCTCTTGCTCCGCCCATGATATGTCCTGTGAGGCATACTTCAACCCTGGCTGTCTTCCACTACTCACTATCTACATGCTTGAATCAAATCCCGCACCCTTGTAGACTTTCTACACTTCATATTCATGCTTGTCTCTTTCCAGTCAGCCATAGCACTCGCCAAACAAGACTATTATGTCCTTCTGACTAATTCTTTTGCCTCTGACCTCACCGTCTCTCTACAACTCTCAACTCTCCTCAAGGTGACTCCACCTCCGACCCCTCCCTCCCTTTCTGCCCAAACCCTGGCTGACTACTTCCATGACAAAATCCACAAGATTACACTCCAATTCCACACGTGGTTAGTTACTCCCCCTCCTCCCACTCTTCACTCCCAAATTCCCCCTCCTACCTCTGCTACCCTTTCTTCCTTTTCTATGATCTCTGAGGAGGAAAACACTCACCTTCTTTCCTCACCCCCCCCCCATTACATTCTCCTCTGATCTTATTCTCACCCGTCTCCTTATAGCCATCTGCTCCACTGTAGTCCCTTCTATCTCTCATATTTTCAACCTATTAGTCTCTACTGCAACTTTCCCTGCAGCCTTCAAGCACTCCTCTCCTCAAGAAATCCTCACTAGACCCTACCTGTCCTTCTCACTATAGTCCCTCCTCCCCTTCATTTCTAAACTACTTGAACGTGCGGTTCACTGCCGTTGCCTCCACTTTCTCTCATCTCAAGCTCTTCTGGATCCTATACAATCTGTCTTTTGTCCTTTATATTTGACAAACAGCTCTTGCCAAAGTCTCCAGTGACCTGTTCCTGACAAAATCCAAGGACCTTCACTTGATCCTCATCCTTCTTGACCTTTCTGCTGCTTTTGATACTGTTTACCACAACCTTCTCCTTGATACCTTGTCCTCACTTGGTTTTAAGGGTTCTGTGCTATCCTGGTTCTCTTCTCATCTCTCCCATCCCTCTTTCAGTGTTTTTTCTGGTGAATCCTCCTCTACTGCTATCCCACTCTTAGTTGGTGTACCCCAACTAGTGAGGGCTAGAGCGGGGGTCACATTGGGAATGAGGTTTGACAAAGGCGCTTCATATCCTTTTCTCTCCTTATACCCAGTCCCTTTGTGCACTCATCTCTTCCCATGGCTTTCCGTATCATCTCTATGCTGATGATTTCCAGATCTACTTCTCTACACCTGAAATCTCTCCGGCAGTCCAGGCCAGGATCTCTTCCTGCCTTTCTGACATTGCTGCTTGGATGTCTTACTACCACTTGAAATTGAACATGGCCAAAACTGAGCTTCTTGTTTTTCCCCCTGAACCCTCCTCTCCCCTTCATCCTTTCTCAGTCTCTGTGGATTAATCTTTACTTCTCCGTATCTCCTCAGTTCGCAACCTTGGGGTTGTCTTTGACTCCTCTCTCTCCTTCTCCACACACATCCAACTGATAGCTAAACCTACTGTTTCTTTCTCTACATCAATAAAATTCACCCATTTCTTTCTGAACATACTACTAAGACACTTAGAAACATAGAAACAAAGAAACATGATGGCAGAAAAAGACCACATGGTCTATGTAGTCTGCCCTTCCATATCAACCACTACAACAGTCCCCTACAACTTATCCATTCCTTAGTCACCTCCCGTCTAGACTATTGTAACCTGCTCCTTGCTGGTCTCTCTCCCCTTCAATTTGTTCAACATTCTGCTGCACGGCTAATCTTTAGCCAGCCTTGTCATGCTCATATTACGCCTCTTTTCAAGTCTCTTCATTGGCTTCCTATCCGTTTCCTCATCCAGTTCAAACTTCTCCTGCTGACCTATAAGTGCATTCGCTCTGCAGCTACTCACTACCTTTCCTCTCATCTCTCCCTACACTCCTCCTTGGGAACTTTGCTCTTCTGGCAAATCGCTTTTATCTGTGCCCTTCTCTTCTATTGCTAATGCTAGACTTCACCTTGCTGCTCTTTATGTTAGGTACTTATGACCTAGATTGGCTACTGTTGGAAACAGGATACTGGGCTTGATGGACCTTGGTCTGACCCAGTATGACATATCTTATGTTCTTATGCCTGGAACAAACTACCTGAGTCTGTATGTCAGGAGCCTTGTCTGACCCTTTTCAAATCCAGGCTGAAAACTTGCCTCTTCGCTGCCGCTTTCAGATCTTGACTCATCTGATCTGCTTTGTGTTTCCTTACCATTTCCCCTAGATGTATCACATGTCTACAGCTACTGTGTTGTCTGAGCAGGGACCATCTTTTACATGTATCTGTGCAGTGCTGCATCCACCTTGTAGTGCTATACAAATGTTCAGTAGTAGTAGGTAGTAGTAGTAGTAATAGTAGTAGTTATCATTATGGCTTAAATATCTTTTTTGGATGCTGGTTGTGATACTGATGGAAAAAACTGCAAATATTTAGAACTGAGGATGTTTTAGTACTTTATATATATTATATCATAAACGTGCGTGAAATCTTACAGTCAAGTTTTCTCTTCATCTCTAGAAGGAGAGGGAGGGGGATAAGGAGTGGAGCAGGAGGTCTGCCTAAACCCACTGGTGAGTAGATGTGAAAGGAGCCCATGGAACCCTCCCAACATCCTCCATCTTCCCTAGGAAAATTGGTTCTCTTTATACTACTTGGATTATATGTTAAAATCTAATAATTAGTCAATTACTTTTAGAATTATGGCATGGCTATATTTTGCTTGTGTTCCACAAAGACCATGGTTGCTTTAAATGGAAGATTTACATTCAAATTTTTTAAACTCAGTTTTGCAGTACTCACAGACCCAATTTGCTCATGGAGAACAGTGTATTTGAAACAACGGTATATTATGTATCAACTATATTTTTACTGTAAATGAGAAAATAAATGGTTCCTGCTTGTTGATGTTTCAGTAGATACCTCTTCTCAAAAGAAATCTGCCCTCCTGACTCTGACATGAAAATAAAGACTGTACAATTTAAACATACAGAAAAAGATCAAATACATTTCAGATTTTAAAAATCTAAAAAAACAATATATACTTAGCTTTCCATATTTGAGTTCAGGGTGAGTTTCAAATCAAGTACAGAAGGCTTATCAGTCTAATGGCCTCATTAGCTAACCCTCATTAACATTTTAATGGGTTAGTGCAAGTTAATACACATTATTAAACACAAACCCCATTATTCTCAATGTGGCCTATTTACTAGCCAAGGGGCTGATTTTATTACAAGATGCCTATCTGAAAAGTCCAAAAAGGTGTCTATTTTATTAAAGGCTCACTTAATCAAGAAACCTCTAAAAATGGTGCTCTCTCATAACATATCTATCCCAAAAAGAGATACCATTGACTGAATTTTACAAATAATATTGGTATAAAGTATGCTACTATACAATGATGAAAAATATATATGCACTACTTATAAATATATAAATAGATAAGGACTTCAGTTGGGGTGCCCCCCGCCCCCTTTTGTAGCAATATGTAAAGCTATAGACAGAAAACTACCACTATTAAATCTCTTTCATCGGTCCTTATCAAACCAAGTTCATATACATTTTAGGTTTTTAAGTGCATATAAAAGGCTACTTCGTTCAGTATTAACAGGAAACTCTACATAACTTTCCCAGCTGTCAAACAGTACTTTATAAAGGTATCATAGGCATCATCTATGTGACTTTAAGGCAGATTTTAGAAAGGCTGCTTAGGTGTCATCTGGAACATCCTAATTTGGTTACATGATCACTATTTATATACAATAAAACGGACTTAATAAAAAATAAGAAAAGCTGTTTGTTGATAACTGCCTTTGATAAAACAAAGTCCAGCAAATAATAATTTTGAAAAAGAGCTTTTGAGTAGGGGATCTTATTGTGTGTCAGTTTTAGAAATTTTTTGATCCCATACTGATCCTTTCTGTTTGGTGGTATTTTATAAAATATGCATGTATAACACACACCTCCACCTCTATTCCACACAAACTATGCCCAATGGATATTCTTTATACACATTATGAGGTTGCACAATTTTATAAAAGCTCTTTCCTAAGTGTAAAACAGGGTTTACTTATGGAAAAAAGCTTTATGAAATTACGACCTAAGTACATAACTAGCATTAATGTATGTTAATGTGCTTTAATGCACCATAAAACATTAACACAGGTTAGTTAATGAGACCCTAAGTTTGTACTTAAGGCAATAGAGGGTTAAGCGGTTTGCTCAAGGTCACAAAGAACATGAGTAGGAGAAGTAGAATTTGAGCCCTGGCTCACAGTCCATTGCACTATTAGACAACTCCTCCACATCTTACAATGAATCTCCCTCTAGTATTAGGGTACAAATACATACGTGATCAATCTAATTAACTCTCAGGAAACTGTAAAATTAAACACAAAAGTTGTATAGTTATCTATACCAACCAGAGATATGTAAGATACAATTAAATAGCAATGTCACAGGTAAATATACTCCATCACAATTTTTCTCTTGCAAGACACTGTTCTTAATAATGTATTGTGATATTAGAATTGCAATCCAATCAACGGGTAAGAAAACATAACTTGCTTTGGTCCTGGGACGGCTGGGAATTTTCTGCAGGCATCAATCTGCAGGTATGAGTTTGCAGGTATGTGTAAGGAGTGCCCTTTGCATTACTAAGTAACATATGATGTACTCATTGAACAATGATTTGATTTATATTTGACATACTATAATGTTGTCATTTCATATAAATCAATGTCTCTCTCTTATGCAGAGGCTGATTGGCTAATATTTATTTTTCCTATAGACAAAGAGACAAGGGAAGCCTTAGGCAGAACAGTAACTAGGCATTTTAGCCCCTAGGAAAAACAAGTATCATTGCGGTCCCCCTTGAGCCCACCTAGATTCCCACACCACTTTCCCTCCATTGCCTACACTCTGATCCATAGTCATCCTTCTCTCTCCAAGGCTGGTGAGAGGATGTGAAGTGCCTTCAGCAAACCTCATTCCCAATGTGACCCCCGCTCTAGCCCTCGCTCAAATTGCCGCTGCAACCGCTCCCCTCTGAGATGTGCAGCGGAGGCAATACTTTCAGAATGGAACCACGGCACTGGAGTTACCTGGGGTGCCGTTTTTGTTTCCCAGGACCATTGCAAGGGGTATTAGATGCCCTTGGCAGAACTTCAGCCTTGCCCCCCCCTTGCAATCAGCTTTTAGACCCCCTAGCACCCCCCACCAAGATTTTGAATCATCTCAACACCATACCTCTCAAAAAAACCTTATAAAATCACATATTTGGACATTACACTTTTAAATATTAAACTTTGTTTGTAAATATATGCATAATGAGGGAGCTTTGAAATGCTGAAAAGTATGCATGATTTTATCATATGCTCACACAATTGTGAGCAAAAGGGACAAACCACGAAGGAATTTCATGCCCTTGCTGATGTTAAGCTTAAAAGGTTAGGGCTCTTCAACTATGAAAAGAGATGGCTGAGGGAAGATATGATAGAGGTCTACAAAATAATGAAAGGGAGTGGAACGGTAAACATAGATCAGTTATTTACTCCTTCAAAAAGTAGAATGAATAGATGACATACAATTAAACTACAATATAGCACATTTAAGACTAATTGTAAAAAATAATTTTTCACTCAGTGTGTAATTAAGCTCTTGAATTCATTACCGGAGGATATACTAAAAGTTGTTAGTGTAGCTGGGTTTAAAAAAGGTTTGGACAAGTTCCTGAAGGAAAGGTCCATAAATCATTATTAAACTGGATTGGGGAAATGCACTGCTTACCCCAGGGATAAACAGTATGGAATCTGTCTACCTTTTGGGAACCTGACAGGTATTTGTGACCTGCATTGGCCACTGTTGGAAACAGGATACTGGGCTTGATGAACCTTTGGTCTGACCCACTATGGCATAGATTATGTTCTTAAGTTTCATCTTTGTTTGGGGACATAGACTGCACACATGTGGCTCTGAGGCCACCTGGTGAGTAAGAGAAAGCATACAGGAACCGTTCGAACTACCACTCCATGAATATGCAAGTGGTGTGCAATGCTCAACTAGTCATCCTGAATGTGTAAGCGAAATAGCCTGGATTCTGTCATGATGCATTTGTGCTCTCGCAGTCCAGTCTTGGATAGGCTGTGGCCACTGGACAACTGGGAGATGCCTGGTTGCTAGATAAGGGAAACCTTTAAATGACATTAGGTTCGAACACTTTGAGATATCATTCCCTCATTATGGAAGCTCCACAGGAGCCTGTTATGCACTGTATAACTGGAAGTTTAACTTCCAATGTGCTCCCCTCTACTGTGGGCCATGGAAGTGCATAAGGGCAAGCAACAGCACATCACATGCACAAGAACACCTAGACCGGTGTCTGCATGCACTCTCCATGGTCCACAGTACAATACAAGCATTGTGGAACCTGTGTCTTTTGGGGAAACTGTTAGGTACTTGTAACTTAGATTGGCCACTGTTGGAAACAGGATACTGGACTCGATGGACCTTGGTCCGACCAACTATGCCATATCTTATGTTCTTATGTTGCTATGCCATAGGAAAACGCTTGCCATGCATTAAGCGTTGCGATGTATCATTTGCCTATGTCACAGAGCAATTCCCCATTGTCTTCTCTCTCCCAAAAGTGATAGGGGCAGCCACAGACCCCTAGGAAGACAAATACATTAGGGCACACCAGTGAACCTGATATGTCAGAAAGTGTACCTTCGGTGTCCCCAAGAATAGGTTTAGGTGCCTAGAGAAGAACAGAGGGGATCTACTGTATAGCCCTGAGAAAGTATGTGACATTTTTATATCTTGTTGCATACTGCACTAGATTGCCACACAAACAGACAGAGATCTACTAGAGGAAGACATTTATGAGGATCCAGACAGAGGTCACAGCTTTGCTGAGAATGTAACACCAAGCCAGAGACAGCCACCCTCAAGCAGCTATGGCTGTAAGGAACAGACTCGTACAACAGACCTTTTAGTGGAAAAAAATGTGTATGTATTTACAGGTGAGAAAATGACAGTCTCTATATAATGGAAAGGATTTCTTGGGATCTCTCTGCCCCACAACCACTCGCAACACCTAACTGTGAGTGTTGTTCAACCTCTGCAATCCTGCGTAATGGTACCCTCAGAGTGTACTATCACAATCTCAGTTTGAAAGGCTGCCAGTGTGTGAGGATGATTTGGAGGCAGGGCAATGCCAGCCACAGATCCCAATCCTTAGATAGTGTATAATGTCCTAGAGGGAGGGAGCATGACCATCAGCAGGGGGAGCAAATGCAACTGCAGAAGGTACTGTGGAGTAATGGGTTTAATGGAGGTCCACATGCCACCAATTATTTTAGCAAAGTTGGGAGGGGGTTGCATCAGGGCCACTGGGCCACCAATGATTTTTTTATAGGGAGGGGGATTACGATGGGGCCCACGGGGCCACCAATGATTTTTTAAGAGATGTGAGGGGAGACCAGGGCCCACTAATGTTTTTTTTTCTGGGGCGGGAAGGGAAGGAATGGGATGGGAGGGGAGGGGGATTGTGATCAGTGCCTATGGGGCCACCAATGATTTTACTTCTGTTAGGGTCGATGTCCGGGGGCACTGGCACCCCAATGTTGTGCCGCTGGCATTCGAGACTTTCTCTGATGCCTGAATAATCTGAAGTGCTAAACTTCACCACAGATGACCCTGTTTCTCCGGGACAGCATGCTAAACTTGCACAACATACTGGGGCTGCTAATGCAGACTCCTGTGTGCACATGTTTGACTTGCTTTCTGAATTTAGCGCTGACATTTTGTGTACTGATTAATTTGTGTACAGCATCACTGCACAAAAAGACAACATTAAACTTGTGCTGTGAAATGCTCCACCGGCCTGTATGTATTTGGCAAAATGGTTCTAATATCTCTGGCCTTCTCCATACTGCCTCCCCACAGCTATGATTCTCTGTCATATGTGGGACACATATTCCTTCATTCCTATTACCCTGCATATGGCCATTAATTCTATGACTATCTGTTACCATCTAATGTATTCCTCTTAGTGCTGTTCTCCATCATATCTCTTCCTAAACGTGGACAGAGTTGCCATGTGCACGTTGCCATAGTTGCATATGAGCAAAGCCATAATAAAATTGAGGTGTCATGCTGAGGACTGGTCCCACTTACCACCTTCCTATCTACATGGGATGTGCCCTCTCGGTAGGCAAGGTTGCATTGCTTATTGAAAATGATTGCAACCTGCCTGGGGCTATTTTTGGACATTTGGACTTTCTGGGATATATGTGACAGAGACTGGGACAGATGGTGTCACAACATGCTACTGGGTGCTCCAGGCTAGACCATCATGCTTCTGGTTGTGGATATCCTCCCTCACACACACACACACAATTTCTGTGGGATCACTTTGATCAATATTCTATGGTTACACAGGCCTGCCTATGCCCCACAACTATACTGCTGGATCCACATGCACTCTGTAGGGTGTGTATAGATATGCCCTCATGTCATAGTACTCACCTTCTCAGGTACAGCTGGATCAGATAGTGCTGAAGATCATTTATTTATTTTATTTTATTTTTATTTAACTGTATTTATATCCCTCTTTTCACCGGGTCAAAGCGGTGGGACATATAACAAGGGGGGGAATCAATGGTGGGGGGGGGGGCCCATCACCGGGGGTTCAACATTGATGATTTTGGGATGAACATAGAGACTGACAGGGTAGCATAGTTACTGGTCTGGAGCTCTTGAGGAAAAATAGGGGGATTCCTATTCAGAGATGTTCTTGGAATAGGACGTTTTTTAGCTGCTTTTTGAATGATGGGAGATCACCGTTGTTCCTGATGTGGTTTGGTAGAGAGTTCCAGAGGGATGGGGCAT
Organism: Ichthyophis bannanicus; assembly: GCA_033557465.1. Taxonomy (NCBI): domain Eukaryota; kingdom Metazoa; phylum Chordata; class Amphibia; order Gymnophiona; family Ichthyophiidae; genus Ichthyophis; species Ichthyophis bannanicus. The sequence continues at coordinate 189,955,427 of CM066038.1, read as the reverse complement.
AGAGTTCAAAGGCTCTGTTGCAGGTCCGTTGTGTTGCCTTGGTCCTTTTATGGGGGACTGCAATGGAGCTGTTGGAGGATTGTCTGGTCATTCTGCTGTGGGTTGGTCGAGGTAGTAGGGAGCAGAGTGGGGTGCCTTGTGTTTGGTGGATGGTTTTGTGGGTGAGTAGAAGAGCTTTGTATTTGATTCTTGCTTTGATGGGGAGAATATGAAGGTCTTTCAGAATTGGGGTGATGTGGTCTCTTTTCTTTGCAATGTGAATTATTCTCGCCGTGGTGTTTAGGGCAATTCGGAGAGGATTGGTTTGTGTGGCAGGTAGGCCATGGTAGATTATGTTGCAGTAGTCTAGATGAGGGAGTGTCAGAGCTTGCATTACTGTCCTGAAGTCCTGTGGTTCGAGGAGAGGTCGGAGACGTTGTACCGTTTTTGCCTTGTGGAATACTGTTCGAGTGGTCTTGTTGATTTGCTGCTTAAGGGTTAGGGCTTGGTCAATGATAATGCCGAGATATCTTATGTGTGGTTGTATTTGGATTTGCGTGGTTCCCATGGTGATGTGAGTGGGTGGTTTGAAGTCTGGGTCTTTTGTCACTATAAGAGCCTCGGTCTTCTTTATGTTAATGGATACGTTGTTCTCTTGTAGCCAGTTGGATACGTCGGTGAAGCAGGTTGACAGCTGGTCGTTTGTTGGGTCTGTGGTTGTAATGGGGGCATAGAGCATTATATCGTCGGCGTATATGTGGAAGTGGACATTGTGAGTGCGTATGACTGAACAGAGTGGACGGAGGTAGATGTTGAAAAGCATGGCTGATAATGTGGATCCTTGCGGTACTCCTTGATGTTGCTGGAAGGGGGGTGAGGTTGAGTTTTTGGTGCAGATTAGTTGCTGTCGGTTGGTTAGATAGGACTTGAACCATTGGAGTACAGTATCTTTATTTATTTTATTTATTTATTTAGTGTACACTTGTATCCCGCCACTTCCAGCGATCAGTGGCGGTTTTCTATACAAAAGGGTGCGGTTGTACAGACCAAAATTTAAGCATACAGTAGGATTGCAGGGGAGGGTGAAAGTCACAGCAAACGGTTACAGATTTACATTTGATTTCTTGAGAGGAGGCTTTACATATATACATAAATTACATAATTACAGGATGCATTTCTTGTTGAATATGATTTTTAGTAGCCATGTTGTTCGAAAGGATTACATTGACTAGGTTAGGTTGTAATGAGTCTGAAATAGGTGAGTCTTTAGTTTTTTCCTGAAGTCCTTCAGGTCCTTATTTGCTCTCCGTTCGTGGGGCATTTGATCCCAATTGTTTGGAGTCTGTGGATAAGGGTGTTATGGGAGTCTGTGGATAAGGGTGTTATGGGAGATGGTGTCGAAGGCCGCTGATATGTCCAGGAAGATTAGGATGAATCCTGATTGTTTCTCTTGGGTTCCTATGATGAGGGTCTCGACCCCATGTAATGGTCGGAATCCGTGTTGCTGCAGGTCCAGTATGTTGTTGACGTCTAGGTGTTCTTGAAGCTGATGTTGTACTATCTTCTCGATTATTTTTGCGGTGAGTGGGAGGCTCGCTACTGGCCTGTAGGAGGTGGGGTCTAGGGGATCTAGGTTGTGCTTTTTTAGGGTTGGTCGAATGATTGTGGTTTTGAGGGCATCTGGCATGTGGCCTTGGGTAAAGGATTCGTTTACGATGTGGGTTAGTGGTGCACTGAGGTCTTCTTTGGTTTTCTTTATCCAGTCAGTAGGACAGGGATCCAGCGGGGAGGTGGTGGTGTTCAAGCAGGAGATAGTGGAAGATATTTCTTCTTTTGAGGTTGTGTCGAATGTATTCCAGACGTTGTTCAGGATGGGGTATGAGTTTGTCTTGGTTGTTTCAGCATAGTGCTGTGGGCTTTGTGGTTGTTGAAGCTGTTTGTATTGTCGGGCCAGAAGGTCAGAGGGGATATCTGGCAGCTGGTCAGAGCTACTGGGTGTCCTTGTTAGATTTTTGACAATTTGGAAGAGCTCTCGAGGTTTGTTTATGGCTGTTGTGATGATTTTGGTGTGGTAGGCTTTTTTGGCGTTGTCAGTTTCTGAGTGGTATGCATTGAGTTCATAGAGATATTTTGCTTTGTCTCTGTCGCTTTTGGTTTTCCTCCATTTCCTTTCGGTTCATCCACTTGGCCTCCTGTATTGTTGTAAGGTATTGCAGCACCAGCTTCACAAGTTCTGCCTCTTAGACAGAAAGGGCCCAATAGTCGAAGGGCATTTACACAGTTTACAGCCCAGTAAAGTATGTAAATGTCCTAAATCAGAATATTCAACGACACTTACATAGTTAGTGCCGTTGAATATCCCCTTCAAAGTCCTCTACATGCTCCGATGCTCTGCGGTTAGTATCGGGGCGTGTGGGGGGCGTTCTGGGATGGAATGAGGCAGAGGCTGCCACTAACTGGGTAGTGGCGATTTTGCACCATTACTTGGCCAGCGATTCGTGGCTAAAACTAGGCCTGCTTTTCGCTTGCCGAGTTTTAGCCGCAAATGCCTACTGGGTAGCAATGTAATATCACTGGTACCCAGTTAGCCTCAGCTGCTCTGGGGCATGTGCGGTGATGCCGGATATTCAATGCCATCACTGCAGCATTGAATATCTGGTGTTAAGGGTCAGTGGGCAGGGCTATGCACCGTAGTGGTGCATAGCTTGCCCAAGACAATATCCGTCTCAAAAAGTCTCCTGTCTTTTGGAGGGTGCCATCTTTCAAGAGTGGTCAACCGAGCAGCAAGGTGCACGTGTTCGCAGATACAACCAATCAGAAATACTTTGGCCTATCTGGGTATGTCCCATTTTTTCTGGGTAAAAGTCACACTTCTCAGGATATAGTGCACCATGGGCATTCATCAAAATGGTTTTATCCAGATATTTACACAAATGTACCAGAAGATTCAGAGATAACTGGGTATGTTAGTCTGTGATATTCAACGCTGACTGCGAAACCAGTCATGAGGTTTGTGCCAATATCGACGTAGCAGGTTACTTTGATGATCAATGTAATTCTCTACAGCACCTGATTTATACATGTTATTATGCATCTAAAACTATAGATAGGTTTCTGGATATTTCCAGTCACTGTCCAATTATGAGCGGCATGGATCAAGGCAGCGAAGCAAGAAATTGCCCTACACATCTCACATATAGTAAACCTATCGCTACAACAAGGAATCATGCCTACGCAACTTAAGAAATCCATCATAAGACCTATTCTAAAAAACAAAACACTCAACAAGGACGACCCAGCTTCCTACCGCCCGATATCCAGCATATCTTTCCTAGCAAAGATCATTGAAAAGGCAGTCCTACTACAACTGCAAGACCACCTTGACGACAACAAAACCCTAGATGATCAGCAATATGGTTTCAGGCAACATCATGGGGTTGAAACCCTACTGCTCGCACTACTTGACAACCTACTCAAAGGCCTGGAGGACAAAAAGAAAATGTTCTTACTCATATTCATTGACCTCTCAGCAGCCTTTGATACAGTACACCATGGAACCCTCATGAACAGAATTAAATCAATTGGAATATCAGGAACCCCCCTAAAATGGTTCTCATCATATATAACAAACAGAATGCAACAGGTACAGTTCAACAACGAAAAAGCAGAGCCTTTCCCACAAACACAAGGCATACCTCAAGGCTCTGCTCTCTCCTCACTCCTTTTCAATGTATATATGCAACCAATTTGCGAAACCTTCCAAAAACACAAAATCAACTACCACATCTATGCAGACGATATCATGCTGTACACACAACTTGATGCAGATAACCCGAACTACATCCAACTAGAAGAATGCCTAATCGAAATGCAAACCTGGCTTAAACAAAACCTACAAACCTCCAACTACTATCACCCTAGATAACCATGAGATCAACACAAAAAAAGAAATAAAATACCTAGGTGTGATACTTGACAACAAACTTAACATGGACTCACACATAAAATACCTAACAAAAAACATACACTACAAACTTAAGACACTGAGACAACTAAGACCTTTAATTCACTTGCAAGACTTCATAGCTATAATTCAAGCTATTATAACTCCACACTTCGATTTTGCAAACTTAATCCTTAATGGCATCACAAAGCAAAATATTAAAAAGATACAACTAACCCAGAACATCGCAGCAAGGATAATAAGGAACTTAAGCTCAACAGAACATATCACACCGATCCTAGCTGAACTCCATTGGCTACCCATAGACAGCAGAATAAAATACAAGATTCTTCTAACAACATTTAAAACTATAAACAACTTAGCCCCATCTGTACTCAATACTCTCATCAAAGTAGAAAATGATAAACGAACACAAAGGAGTCGAAACTCAAATACTATAACAGTACCAAAGGATTACACAAAAGCTACAAAACAAACTAACAAGAGAGCATTCTCACACTCAGCTCCCACCCTCTGGAATAACCTTCCTGACCACATTCACCAACTGTCAGACATAAAGGAATTTAAAAAACAACTAAAAACCCATTTATTCTCTTTATACTACAACAAAGGAGCAGAATTCACAAAGACCACTCAAAGAGACAGGTTAACAATCATAATACAAATTATAGCTACATGGTCTCTGAAGTATAAATTAAAATACAACCCAAGTGATAAATTAAAATACAACCCAAATGATATATACCACAATTTATAATTCATGACGTAATTTGTAAATATCAACAATGTAAATATGTTCTAACAGTTTAATGTTCTAATAATTATAATGTTAATACTTTATATTGTTACCTGTAAATAGTTCAATATGTTCTATGTAAACTGACTTGGTATGATACCACCCATACCATATAACATACTGTTCATTTGTAAACCGCACTTGATACTTGTGAAAGAGCGGTATAGAAATAATTGCTAAATAAATAAATAAATAAATAAAACAACATGGCGATCAACCATAAAAAAACGGAGGTGATCTATATCTCAAGAAAACCAAATTTCAACCCCCCTACAACAATCACCCTATGCAACAATACCTACCAAACAAAGAAGGAAATAAAATATCTGGGGGTAACTTCAATAGTGACCTAAAGATGGAAAAGCACCTCCGCATAACTAACAGAGCCATCTTCCATAAGCTAAGAGTCCTGTAACCTCTACGCAGCATTATTGAGCATCAGGATTTCAGGTCTGTGGCACAAGCTCTCATCATGCCACATTTTGACTACTACAACGCCATATTACAGGGCCTACCAAAGAAAACACTAAACATACTTCAAATGGCACAAAATGTGGCGGCTAGAATCGTTATGAAGAAAAGTTTTGTTGAACACACCACACCTGTGTTGATTGAGCTACACTGGCTCCCCATCACAGCTCGTATAAAATATAAAACACTAATAACCACTTTCAAACTCATGCATAGCATAGCCCCATCCTTCCTCTCCAACCTAATCTGCACACAACCACCCAACAAGCAGAAGAACCATGAACTCTAACACCCTCTGTGTACCGGCAGATATAAGATCTGTCAAAACCGGTACTAGTAACAGAGCATACTCTTACACAGCACCGACACTCTGGAACCAACTGCCACCGGAGCTGCGAGCTAGCATAGACCTGATTGACTTTAGAAAAACACTCAAAACTCACCTTTTTCAGATTCAGTACAATCTGAGTTAGTCCACGTGGACCAAACTGTGCCACCCAAAAGAACCATGCATGTATATATGTAAAAAAAAAAAAAAAAAGTACATATGTAAAGTAACCCAATTACCTAACTACTGTGTGTTTGTGCTCACCTTACAAATCACCTTGTATATATTCCAAATTATTCTGTCCTGATTTGACAGTTTCCAATATGTAATCTAATCCGCTGCTGATCGCTGGAAGTAGCGGTATACAAATATACGCTAAATAAAATAAATAAATAAATGTTTGAAGATTCTGGCTCTTTTTTGTGAGGATTTATTTGTCCAGATTTTCCGCTACTCCGTGGCTTGCTCAATATCAGGTCCTAAGGAATTAAATGTATATCTGTAAATAATATAAAGTTAATTTTTTACCTTAATAGTGAAGAAAAACCAATTTATAAAATAATGATGATATAAAAATTTTCTTGGGGGCAAAAAGGATCGAGATACTTTTCATCATCTAGCAAGCCAGATGTCAGGAAGGCAAGTTTGTAAACTTATATTAATGCACTGTTACCTAATTCAGTCACTGTTTTCCTCAGATGTATTCCATTGTCTTCAAAGTGGCAGAGCTTGCATCCAAGGGAACCATAGCAGAGTAATTGCCCTTGACCTCATTAGATGCTTTCACCTTTAACCAGACGCATCTAACTCTGGTTGTAGGTAATTATCAAATGATAGCTCCCACTATGGAGGGCATTGCTGCTTAAATAGGAAATTTACTGTGATGTTATTTAATGGTCAGTCTTCCTTTCATTCTCATCAGCTTGTCCAGGTTCCTAGAAAAATATCAAAGAATTAGAAATGGTTTTATGTACAGTATATAAGAATGAGGGGTTAATACAACAATCCTTTACATCAGATCCTGTAGACACCACGCATGTAGCTGATATGAAACAGTAAGAAATGCTTGATTTTCTCTAGCTGAAGTCATGTTTAGCTAAGCAGGCTTTGTAGTTTTGTGTCCGTTTTTATTGTCCTTTACCTACTTTCAGTTAGGTGCACTGCATTCATTGTTGTATCAAAATACCACTTGCATTAATACAGAAATGACTTCAGGTAACTTTATAAATAATTTACTTTACAATTAATTAAATCATGTGCATCTTCTTGAAGAAAGAACTGTAGAAGCAGCTTTGTTAGAATACGGTTGCTTTTCTGTCTCTGTAAATTCAAATTAGTGGTTATACTATTGAAAGGAGGAGGAACTCGATGCCATGAGAGCCTTTAATTACCATAGGAGCTCCTGCTGTCTGAGGCTACTAAAGTATCTTAATAAGATATTAAGAAGAATATTATTTTGACAAATTATGCATTCTGGAGTTCTGCATACAAACTATGCTGTGATCTGCTTTTGTTTTCACTGTTTCTGAATAAAAGAGCAAATCGCCCTTGTCATAGGTCACCCCCATCTATTCCCATAACCTGCTTAGTACTGTAAGTCAGTAAAGCAGTCCACCTGGAACTATGTTAGGACAGCTGGCAAGCATAGTCTAGAGGGAATCTTTTGCTTATCTGGCATTACGCCAGCCTGTTTGAAGATAAAGTGGGGAGATATTTGCACTGTGTCCAAAGAGATCAGCTTTGGCAACTTCAGGTGTTAGCATCCAACTATCTTCCAAGGAACTGAACCGGAGAACCTCTAGAGCCTCAGGAGACAAACTTGCTGGAAACAAAACAAATGAAATAGTTCTGATGTAAATCCTAAAAAATGGGTCTAGGGATTTTGCTAAATTTGGAGTCTTTAGAACATGAGCCAGAAAATTGTACAAAAAAAGAGCAGAGAATCATCAAAGTGGGAAATTTAAAAAGTAGACAAATAATTGTATTCTGGCCAGAATTATGCTTTATTGCCCGTGTATAAAGCAGGCAACAATGACCTTTTTACAGGACATTTCCTGAGAACTTCTAATAGAACTTAGAATAGAAATCTAGTCATTCACATTGAACCATTATAAAGTCTTAATGCACAATAAAATAGTAGGGATGTGCAAGTCTAAGATTTTTAGTTTGGTTCCTGGTTGGTTCAATCACGCGTTCGGAAGCAATTGTGCACTAACAGTGGGCTCTTCCATTCATGTATAAAATTTGCTCAAAATTTTGTCTAAAGCAAGATTGCCTCCTGCAGCTTAGGTAGACGTTGGGACTGCCCATCTGCCACCTCACTGGGGGAAAAGGCTTGGGGCTCAGCTTCAGAAATGTTTCATCTTTTCTATAGCTTTCTGCAAATGATGCAATAATGCCGCTGTTTAAAAGAAGGCCCTTTACTAATGGTCTTCCAACAGTACATCCACTCGACATAAGGTAGCTTCTTCAGCATTTTAAAATGCCTCTGCACCTCTCATTTTATACAGGAATTCCTCTCTGCTTCCTCAAGTGCTGCTGCTGCTGCTGAAACTGGGGATGAGGGCAGTGCAGAAGATGAATGCTTAGGATGATCTTTCACATGCTCTACTGCCTGCACTCCTTTGGGGTACTCGTGGCCCTGACAGTATTACTTCCTACCTCCTCACCACTTTACATTCTAACAACTAGATTTTCCAGCTATGAATCTTTGAGGGGCCCTTTTGCTAAAGGTTTTAACACCCTTTTAGTTCTATGGGCATAATGACACTTAATTAACATGCGTTAACCTTTAGTAAAAGGGGCCCTCAATGTCTGATGATTCTGGAAATCCCTTACATGAGGATCCATCATGTCTGTATCTGCCTAAACCTGCTTGTGATGGGATATATAGAATGCTACTAGTCCCTCTCCAAAGGGATTATCAATAGTCCTCTTTAATAGAGTCTGCAGCCCAGAATTCAGGGCTGGGAGGGCATGGATCACAGGGAGAGGTTAAGAACCCAGCAGGCTGTAGGAAGGAGAGAGACCCGTGAAACCAGAAGTCCTTCTAAAGCAAACCGTGCAGAACATTTCTGAGGTAGGAACATTAAATGGGGCTGGAGGAAGGGTTGAGAGAACCAGCTTTGTGGAGGTTTAACAAGTTGGGATAGAATAAAGCTGATTTTGTTTCCCATGAAGTGGAGTGGAGGAGTAGCTTAGTGGTTAGAGCAATAGCCTAGCACCCAAGAGGTCTGGGTTTGATTGCCCCTGGCACTCCTTGTGACCTTGGGAAAGTCACTTTAACCTCCATTGCCTCGGAATGAAAAGGCCTGGCAATCTACTTCTGGTCATATCTTGGCAAGAAAACCCAGACACTATTGGGTTGCCAGGAGTCATCACTGACTTGATGGCACTTAAAAAAAAGAAAAAACAAACAAGCTGGGACAGAATAAATGCTGATTTTGTTTTCCTTGAACTGCTGCCTATGATGTATTTCAAAGAAAATCCCTTCCCACCGCCACACTACACTACCACTGATGGTGTGAGTTTGGGGATTCTTCTAACCACATGACTTAAGGCAAATCCATGTCCCTCCACAGCCAGGGTCTACAGCAGGTCAGGATTTTTTGTTTTGTTTGTTTGTATGGGCTAAGAGGGTTATCCTTGCCCTAGTTAGGTAACTTGAAGAAAGTATAGTAAGCTTGAAGAAGGTATAGCACAGGCAGGCTTTGTTTTGGCCACTAAAGGCTGCTAAACGTTTGTTGGCACTAGAACACTGCATAGTTAACTCAGCTGCAGAAGAGTGAGCTGTGGTTGTTAGGCAAAAGAACAAGTGACAAGCCAGAATGGAGAGGCTCCTCCTGCTTCTGGCAGCAGAAACAACAAAAGTATCAGCAGCAGCAACAACAGTATCAGGAGTGACAGCAACAGCATCAGCAGCAACAACAGTATCAACAACAGCAGCAACAATGTCAGCAGCAGTTTCATCGCACCCTGTTAGAAGGGCAGCAGCAGATACAGAACCTTGTTCAGATGCAAGGGGAACTACAGAGAAGTTCCCTGGCTCAGCTGACTCAAGCCCTACAGAGCCCGCCACTCCACCCTCCAGTGTAAGTGCTACTTAAAATGATGGCAGAAGATGAACCTGATCACTTTCTGGTGAATTTTGAATGAACTGCCCACATGACCAAGTGGCCAGAAGCAACATGGACTACTTACTTGGGGAATCTGATGACGGGTAGCAGTCAGGCTGCATTCCAGGATTCCATCCCTAATGGGTCAGCTACATATGCAGCTGCCAAGACTGCCATATTGGAACAGGCTAGCTGTACACCAGAGGCCCACTGCCAGTGCTTCAGAAAGGGGGAAGTCCGGAGGTTCTTCATCAATTGAAAGAGCTCGCATGGAAGTGGCTGCAACCGTAATGAAAAACCGGGCCCAAGATAGCCAAGATTGTGCTTCTGGAGCAATTTTTAGAGGGTTTAACCTCCCCCATGAAGCAGTGGATGCATCAGCACCCCGAGCTTACACTGGAGAGTGCACTGGAAATAGCAGAAGGATACCATGAAGCCAAGCTGGTAATAGAAGTGGACAATGAGAAGGTGAAGAAGTTACCCTTAAGCCCAGGAGGACAGAAGGGGAAGCCAGAACAGATGTCTCCCATGTTCTGACCCCCAAAATCATCTCCTAGGTGAGGAAATAGCCTCAGCCATGACCCTTCCACCTATTTTAGGTGTGGAGCCTTGGGACATTTTGATTGGGAATGTCCCCTGGGAATGGAAGAACCCATGGATATCAGCCTAATCACCCCTCGCACCTGTGCTTTTGTGGACACTCCCTACCCCAGGGCACAGAACTTTGATTCCAGAGGAGCTTGAGAGGACTCACTTCTAGGATTTGATAGACTCCAGAAGTGTGAAGACTCTCATTCGCCCGGAAACCGTAACCCAATTTCAAATTGACTAATTTGACGGTAATACTGTCCTGTGTGCATGGAGATGGAGACCAGAGGCAGTATCCAACAGCACAGGTTTTGCTTAAGACCCCAGCAGGGAAAACCACACTCAAGGTCATGGTGCTGCCCTGGTTCCCATATCCATTGGCGATTGGCTGAGACTACCCAAACTTCAGAGCGATATCGGTCCGACTAACTGACGGCTCCACTAATTTGGACCAGGAGGATTTCCCAGAGATTTTCCTACTGGAAGACCTGAATCTATATGTCAAGAATCCTAACTCTGCTAAGTTCTGGAGTTGGTGCCACCAGGAAAAGCTATCTTATCAACAGAATCTGGGAGTGGCTATGGGGGAGGGATCTGGGAAGGGAGAGTCTAGGGAAGAAACCCCTAGGGATATCTCAGGGCTCAGCAGAAGTGACCAAATACAATTGTCCCTTTCCCAGAGAGAAGGCTGGGGGAAAGACCCAGGGAGTTTCAGGAGGACCCAGCAAGAAGATGAGTTCCTTAAACATGCCTGAGAGTGGGTTTTGGAGGTGGATGGGGTTCCAGTAGATAATGGAACCCCATCCCCTGCAAGAACCTTTCCCTATTTTGTGCTAAAGGGAAATTTGTTATACAGAGTTGCCGAGAGTTTTCTAGAAGAAGAAGAGGTAGAACAATTGATAGTTCACCAGTCCCATTGTCAGCAGGTGGTATTGTTGGCCCAAAGCCATTTATTAGGGGATCACCTGGGAGTGGAGAAAACACTGGAGCATATTTTAGCCTGACCTTTCTGTCCCAGGATCCATAAACAGGTGCAGTTATATTGCCAGTCATGCCCAATCTGCCAACTTCATAACTCTGCCAGTCTGACCTGCCCCTCTAGTGTCTATGCCTATCATTGAAACCCCATTTGAAAGAGCGGCCATAGATCTGGTAGGGCCATTGAAGCAAACCACCTGAGGCAACAAGTATATTTTAGCCATACTAGACTATATTACCCAATACCTGGCGGCTATTGCTTTAAGGAGGATTACATACACATATGTAAAAATATTTATTTAGTGCATTTTCCTCATTAGTTTTTTGTGATCAGATTCACTTATATTGATTAAGGAGTATTAAGACTACTACAATTGGGAATGCCCTCTGGGAAGTATTCTCGCAGGTGGGAATACCCAATGAGATCCTCACAGATCAAGGAACGCCCTTTGTATCCAAGGTGATGAAACAAGTGTGTCCCCGGTGAAGGTCAAGATGCTGCGAACATCAATATATCATCCACAGATGGATGGCTTTATCAAGGTATTCAATAAAACTCTGAAACAGATATTAAAAATGTTTATGCAGGAGGAAGGGAAGAATTGGGCATTCTCCTACACTATTTGATGTTTGCCATCTACGAGGTACCTTAGAGTTCAACAGGGTTTTCACCTTTTGAGTTGCTCTTTGGAAGACAGCCAAGAGGCATATTAGACATCATAAGGGAAAGTTGGGAAGAAGAACCCTGTGCCAGGCATTATTTAGTTATCCATATTTATATACCACCTTATCCTTCAATCAAAGTGGCTTACAATAAAAATAAATATAATAAATAATATAGTGGAGTATGTCATACAAATGCAAGACCGGTTGAGGACAGCTGGAGAGATGGCCAAACTCAGTCTGGAAAAAGACCAAGCCAAACAGACCAGGGGCTACAACTGGGAGACAGAGTTTTAGTCTTGCTGCCCTCATCCAAGACCAGGTTACTCTGTAAATGGCAGGGGCCATATGAGGTGGAAAAGAAAGTAAGGCCTATTAACTACAAGATTGCTCACCCAAACAGAAGAAAGACAAAAATTTACCATATTAACCTATTGAAAAAGTGGACTCCCATGATGGCTGTTTTGGTATAGAGAGACGATTTTGGGCTAGAAAATTTGCCACCGATGGAGCGCATGTGGCTCCCATGGCCACTCCGGTTTTTTGTTTAAATAGATGTCCCTCGAAGGAAAAATAATTTTCCTTGAACCCCTCTCTACTTTTCTGGATTCGTTTTTAAGACCTCTGCTGCCGCGAATACCGGCTTATTTAAGAGACACCACTAGTTTTTTGTGCCTCCTACATGATCTGGACGATTGGGCAACGAAGCCTGACATTTTCTTGGTAACTATGGACATAGTTTCTTTGTACACTAACATCCCTCAACAGAAGGCTTTAGAGGTCGTTAAGACAACTTTGTTGATGAGAGGTGATCTTTCCAACGCATTGATAGAATTTCTAGTTAGAATAGCTATTTTGGCCATATCTGAAAATTATTTTTCCTTCGAGGGACCTCTATTTAAACAAAAAACCGGAGTGGCCATGGGAGCCACATGCGCTCCATCGGTGGCAAATTGTTTTATGGCAGGCTTTGAAGACCGCTGGCTGAAAGATTCCCCATATCTTTCCAACATAAAGAGCTGGAAAAGATACATCGATGATATATTTTTGCTCTGGCAGGGGACAGACACTGAGCTATGTTCTTTTTTTCACTGGGTCAACAACCTAGATGACAATATAAAATTCACCTACAGCTACCATAAAACCACCATAACTTATTTGGACGTACAGGTTACGAGGGGTGTAGATTGTTGGTATACATCGATATACCGAAAACCCTCGGATAAAAACACACTGTTACATTATAAGAGTGCACATCCAATTGCATTAAAAGAGGGACTTCCTTTTTCACAGTTCCTACGTATACGTAGAAACTGTTCCAGTGATCATGATTACAAGAAACAAGCACAGCAGCTGAAGTCTAATTTCCTACAGAGGGGTTACCCCCATCGAATAGTCACACGAGCGTATTACCGAGCGCTGTATAATAACAGGACATTATTACTCACACCCCATCCACAGAGATCAGAGGGGAGACAGGATACGATTAATTTAATAACAAAATTTTCACCTTTGAGCCGCGATATAGAACGCACTGTAAAAAGACATAAAAACGTTCTGTCTACCCTTGCAGGCCTCGAGGAGATGCGATACAGGTGTGTTTGGCAGCGCCACCGTAATTTAAAAGAGTATGTGAGCCCAGCCTGTTTACCAACTCAGGATGAAGATAGCAGGCAGAAAGGGCACAAACCCTGTGGAACGTGTGATATTTGCGCGATCACAGTCGAGAAGACCACATTTCATTATCGTCATATAAACTACAACATCGTTTCCGCTACTACATGCGATTCCACAAGGGTGGTTTATGTCATTCGCTGTCCCTGTGATCTTCTGTATATAGGGAAAACTTTAAGAACATTTCGGACTCGCATGAGAGAACATCGCAGTAAAATACATTGTAAAACAGTGGCAGCCCCTATCGTTCAGCATTGCCTAGATCAAGGTCATAGTTTTGAACAGCTAGAGTGTTTCTGTATTGAACAGATAATCAGAAGTACTACAGACCGGACGATCGATCAAACCCTCATCCAGCGTGAACAACGCTGGATCTTCGAGTTGGACACAGTAACACCGCATGGTCTGAATGCGATGATAGAATGGGCAGCATGCCTCTAATTAAGATTTCACTCACGACTTAGCATGATCTATGATTACATAGAACTATATAGACTTGTATTTTTTGATAAATTGGAATTTGACCACAACCATATAAAATCATTGGTGATATTTAATCTAAGTTAACAGCGGAGGAGTTACGCTGAAAAAGGCTTTGAAGAACATTTACATATGACGTCAACGAGGTGCTCTTTAAATTCCCAGCTGTGAAATTAGTCCGCATGCACGGCGTTTTCTTGCTTTCTACTTGATGAGAAACCACACATGGAAGAGTGATATAAGATAAAATTGGAATACAACGCGGGCAGCAGTTTGTGAGTACTTGATGTCAGGGCCCTGAGTAAGATTAGATCTAGATTTTAGAAAAGAATTTTAATAGTAGGATAATAGGTTTAGGTTAAGATATGGTGCTTTATATATTTTCCAGGCAATATACCCCACCCCCTGAAGAACCGCAGCAGGAGAAACGCTCTGAAGCGCTGAGGGGAGGCGTCGGGAATGGGGCAACATGATCATTTGAATTCTCTAGCGGCAAAGATCATTGTAATGAAGGCAACTGAAAGGAAGTATTTGTGCTTTATGTGATTATATTACTGAGGACGTTACACTGAAAACAATCAGCAGCCTTCTTTATTATTAACATCCCCGCATACCCTAGAGGAGGTCGTTGATGCTATCTAGCATACTGTTCCTTTTAATCGGCATAGCCGTAAGGACAGTTGCTGCCATAACAAGGACGTATAGCAGATGTCCTCAAAAGGTCAGCAATTCGACCGCTGTTAAAAAACAAAACTCTAGACGACCATGACCCAACTTCATATCGTCCTATTGCAAGTATTCCATTTCTTGCTAAGATTATTGAAAAGATTGTGCAAACACAACTGCAAGATTATATGGACTCATCAGCTCCATTAGATGAGCATCAATATGGATTTCGCCCTTATCATGGTGTAGAAACACTCCTAACAGCACTATTTGATACAATCAGAGGTATCGATAATACCAAGCGAGCCTTTATTCTCATATTCATTGATATTTCCTCTGCCTTTGACACTGTAAACCATAACACGCTCATTTCAAGACTCTCTCAAATAGGCATCAAAAGATAACCCTTGAATGGTTCACATCCTATTTTACTAACCGGACCCAATATGTGCAAATAGATCGAAATGCTTCATCCCCATTTCCACAAGAACAGGGCATCCCTCAAGGCTCTGCCCTTTCGGCACTTTGTTTAATCTCTATCTTCAACCCATCTGTTCCATATTTAAACGCTTCAAAATCAACTACCACATCTACGCGGACGACATCATGTATACTCGCCATTTGATGTGTCAAACCGGATTATAGTAACATATGTCGTTGCCTCTCTGAAGCTGAACTGTGGCTGAAATCAAGGAATATGAATATTAATTTTAAAAAAACAGAAGTTCTATTTATAACAAGAAACACCACAAGCTTCACTCCCCCACTTGAAATCAAGATTGGAAAAAACTCTCTCCCAGTCAAAGATGAGATCAAATACTTGGGAGTCACTCTGGATAAAACCCTCAGCCTCACCAAACATATAAAACAATCTGTAAGAACAATATATTTCAAATTGAGGACAATCCAACAACTTAGACCACTGATAGATAACACTGATTTCAGAACCATAGTACAAACACTTATTACACCACATTTAGACTACTGTAATGGTATTCTTCAAGGGACCTCTAAGAAAAATATTCACACTCTTCAATTAGCCCAAAATGTCACCGCAAGGATTATCTACAAAGCGAAAATTTCAGATCATATATCTCCGATCCTCTACGCTCTCCATTGGGCTACCCGTCTCATGCAGAATCATCTACAAGTCCTTAGTCAATACGTTTAAGATCTTTAATAATATAGCACCATCTTTCTTATCTACGCTGATCACCATCCCACATGATAATAGATCGAGACGAAGAATAAACCTTCACACGATACAAGTTCCTGATTCTATTCGAAAAACAAGTCAGAAGACAAGTAACACAGCTTTCTCATACTTCGCTCCTACGCTATGGAACAACCTCCCGATTGAAATCAGAGAAATCAAAGATCTTCAATTATTTAGAAAAAATCTAAAAACCCCTCTATTTACTCTGCACTACAATAACCTCCACATTGAAGATAATCCTAACACAGAAAAAAACACCGTTCATCAATCACTCACTGACCCTACTTAGACAAAGCATAAACCTTTCTCACACATTCACATTACTCACCTAGATTAACCTTACCCTTAGAAAGCAATTTGCTTGTCGCTAATGTGAATAACTGTAATTTAATGTAAATATTTGACTTTACTGTTGATGTACTGTTGGTACTATGTTTTGAAACATTATCTAATTAATACCCAGTTCATATGTTCCTACCCCTCCTGTTATCTCATTGTATTTTTAAGTTACACTTAATAGTTGAATGTTCTTTGTTCTAAATCTGTTCTATGTAAAATAGTTCTTTGTTCTAAATCTGTTCTATGTAAAATAATAGTGCTCTATTATTAATGTTTGTTACCTGTAAACCGCCACTGATCTCTGGAAGTGGCGGTATAGAAAAGATGTATAAATAAATAAATAAATAAATAAGTCTGAGACCTCCCAGGGGGAGAAGAAAATATAAATATTACGAGGGAAATTATCAGCACAGATGTTGAAGGATTGAAGATATTATCACACTTTGTTACATTGAACGCAATTCTATTTATTAGGCAATTATTAGCGCTCTTAAAAAGACCATTTGATACGTATCAAATTATTCAACAGGAACAGTGGCAATGGCAGGTAGAGGTCTCAGAACTCATGGGCTGCCAGTGGTTCAGTTTGAATCACCAACTGGACAAATGCCCTATGTACATCAACGACCTCAAATAACGCTATCCGCCACTGATTTTTTATATAAAATTTGTTCAAACATTTGTGCAGAAAACTTGAATAATTTGTGCCTGTTATTTATAAACAAAATGGCTGGTGACTTCCAAAAAAAGACTGTTAATGCTGCTACTTAGCTTTTAAACAGCTGTCACACCGGTCCAAAGGGAGCCCCGCCGATGAAAATCACAATCCCAGTGAATATCACAGTCCCGACGCCATCAAGCACGCTGTGTGTAAGCGTTTCACCTTGAGGTTTCTTCAGGGGAAACTTATTCATGAACGCACTAAAAACAAATAAGTCTATTAAAACTGAACTTTCTTTTAAACTTATAGTCCATCTTTAAATTGGAAAAATCATTTTTAGAAAAAAACAGCCATACCTTCAAATGATTGTGCAGGGAAAAAAGCTTGTAAACTAGCAGACCTCAACTGCCACAATCAATGGCTCAAAAAACGCGCATGCGAAATGGTTTAAAGGGCAGCTGTTGCATCAGTCATTTGAGGGAATTTATTCACCTGAAACACGCCTCCCATTCTATGTGCATGTTTAAACCTCCTGGAATCAAGGTTTGCAATTGGTAGATCCAACGCTGTTCTGCATATAACAATGCTTGATCCCTCGTTCTACCAAAACGGGATGTTGGTATTTGTTCAATGCAAAAACAAATCAGATCTTCGAATGTATGATGAAACTCTAGGCAATGATCAACTAATGGTGCTTCCCTTCTGTGACATTTGAGTTTGCTTCTATGTTCGTTCATTCGAACTCGAAACGGACGTATGGTCTTTCCGATGTACAGTAGTTCACAAGGGCATTTTATGCCGTATACCACATGTGTTGAACTGCATGAAGTTGCATGTTGTAATTTATATACTCTGTCCTTGTGCTTGAATTCCGACAATTCTTGAGTGATGCTGCATTACTAACTCTGGGGTGGTTATCCAGCAATGACCATATGGGATTCTGGAGGTCTGGCGACAGGCCGTCGCCAAGGAGCTCGAACAGATGCTTATCCTGGGAGTTACAGAAGAATCTATGATTGACTGGTCATTTCCCATCATCTTGGTTCCTAAACCTGATGGAAGCATCAGACTCTGCATTGACTTCCAGAGGATCAATGCAGCTTTTAAACTGTAAGCGTATCCCATGCCCAGAGTAGATGAGCTAATCAAGCAACTTGGTAAAGCATGCTTTATATCAACCTTGGATTTGACCAAGAGATACTGGCAGGTGACCTTGACTCCGATTGCCAAGGAGAAGACTGCTTTTTTGAAACTGCAAGGTCTGTTCCAGTTTATAGTGCTGCCCTTTGGATTACACAGGACTCCTGCCACATTTCAAACCTAGTCAACCACCTGCTGAGACCACACAAGGAGTATGTGGCTACATACCTTGTCATCTACAGCAGAGACTGGACCGCCCATCTAACCCAAATACAAGCCATATTAACCAGCCTGTGGAAGGCCGGGTTGACGGCCAACCCCAAGAAATATTTTCTGAGGGGTAGGGATGCTGAATACTTGGGATATTTAATTGGGAATGGGCAGATACAGTACAACCTCAACTTTGGAAAGTGGATGCCATTGTCTAGGTCCCCCACCCTGAAATTGAAGAAAGAGATTTGTGCCTTCCTTGGACTGTTTGGCTATTACTGCTGGTTCATCTCTAATTTTGCAGAGGTGGTGAAGCCATTCAAAAATCTCCTCCAGAAGTGAGCTCACAAATGGATTCAGTGGTCATTAGACCTGGACCTGGCCGTCCAGTGTCTCAAGAAGACCATGTACTGATTAGCCCTGATTTCTCTCTACTGTTTATTCTGCAAACTGATGCCTGAAGGTGGGCCTAGGAGCTGCTCTGTCCCAGGAAGTCAAGGGTGAAGAACATCCCATAGCATTCATCAGCAGGACACTGCTACCTTAGGAGAAACATTATCAAGTGATTTGTCAAATGGGTACTTGAAACCTTCAGATACTACCTGCTCAGCCATCCATTTATGTTGCTAATGGACCACTTACACCTCAAGTGGCTGACTCAATATAAGGAATCCAATGACCATATTTTGTAGTGATTTTTGAGTCTTCAACCCTACCAGTTCCAGGTCTCCCATAGGGCTGATAAGACTCACCTGAACGCAGACTTCCTTTCCTGAGTGGGGTCCTGGGTATATAGAATGCTACTCATTCCTTTTCAAAGGGATTATCAATAGTCCCCTTTAAGAGAGTCTGCAGCCCAGAGTTCAGGACTGGGAGGGCATGGTTCACAGGGAGAGGTTAAGAACCCAGCAGGCTGCAGGAAGAAGAGAGGCCCATGGAGCCAGAGGTCCTTCCAAGGCAAGCCATGCAAAGGAGTTTTGAGGTAGGAACTTTAACTCAGGCTGGAGGAAGGGCTGGGAGAACCAGCTTTGTGGAGGTTAAAAAAGCTGGGATAGAATAAAGCTGACTTTGTTTGTTCAGTGCTTTAGCTTTGTGGAGGTTTAACAAGCTGGGACAGAATAAAAGCTGGTTTTGTTTTCTCTGACCTGCTGCCTGTTTTGTGTTTCAAAGAAAACCTCTTCCTACCGCACACCACACACCACACACCACACTACCACACTGCTTCATAGACTTCTCAGCAGGGAACAGTGTGCCTACTACTTTGCTTTGTTCTCTTAATCATCTACTAGTTTTCTGCACCTAGGGCTGGCTCAACCATTAGGCAAGAGTAGATGATCACCAGGGCCGTCCTGCCCACTAGACAAACTAAGCCCCGGCACTATCTACAGAATGCCGCAGCAGTTAGAAAAACTATTCTGCGGCACTATCTAGATAGTACCATTGAATGTTGGGATCAGCAGGATTTTTGTGGTTAGCACATCCTCCTAACCAACTAATCCCCTCTGAACATTGAGTTCTGAATTTTCTTTCCTATGAAAAATTGATCCTTCCTGTTTTTTCCTGATGCCTGCCAAGTATTTGAATGTTTCTATGATATCTATATTCCCTTCTTTTCTCCAGGATTGCATCACAGCTGATGACATCATTTGGTTCTTTTAAATTCAAACACTGTCCCCTGATGTAAAATAAATTTTGTTCACAAAGATTAATATACCATATGGTGAGAAAATAATTTAAAACATCTTTTGTGAAAAAAGTCATGATGGGACCATAAATGATAGGGAATGTCACATCTGCAGAACATTATTGTAAGGCATAGCATTATTTTGTCATTAGGTTGAAAATTTATTCAGTCAGAAATTCAAATTTGTATTTGTTTAATGTAGCATTCATTTCCACATAGCAAATGTGATACTCAGAGTGAAGCTACACTTTTCTATTGAATATTCAAAGAGATTTATAATTAAGAGCAACAGAGACATATAGGTCATAAAATGGACATAGAATGATTAGAGTTTAACAATAACCAGGCCACTGTTTTTACTGATCATATCCATATACCACACGATTTGAGTTTGCCAATAAAAAAACCACAAGTTGTGCAAAAAAGAATGCATAATTCATAAAGTCTACAGATCAGTGAAAAACTCACCAGTCCACGAGATTATACTGGGAACTCCTGCAGTTATAAAAATCACCCCTGTACAGGGCTGGCCCAAGCATCTGGTAAACTAGGCAGTCACCTAAGGTGGCAATGTCTGGGGGGGGGGGGGGGAGCGGCAAAGAGCAGGGTATTCAAAGCTAAACAATAGATTCTGACAGCCACAGGGGTGTAAGGCTTAAGGTTTGCCTAGGGTGCCAATACCTCGAACCAACTCTGAGTCCAGCCCTGCCCCTGTATTCACATGAAGAATCTGACACATACGTACATGTTTATTTTCTATATCAAAGGTTTGATACATGTTTTCATATTGGTTCCGGTTTAAAAGTTGCGGATTTTTTATTAGCGGTCCCACGGGTTGTCAATGGTCTATCTTCTATTGAGGGCAAAAGGCAAGTACATTGGTGTTTGGGGGCAGCATTTACAGTAAAAGCACTTATCCGGTTAGCAGCACCTGCTGACCAGATTAGTGCCAGCCCGTACGATATTCAGCAGAACTACCAGCTGTCATAGAAACATGATGACAGAAAAAGACCACATGGCCTATCTAGTCTGTCCTTCCATAACAACTACAACAGTCAACTTTTTACCTTTAGAGATCCTCTGTGTTGGTCCCATGCTTTTTTGAATTCAGTTACTATCCTCATCTCTACCACCTCCACTGGGAGACTATTCCACGGATCCACTACTCTTTCTGTAAAGAAATATTTCCGCATATCACTCCTGAATCTATCTCCCTTCACCCTCATCCAATTTCCCCTCGTCGCAGAACTTCCTTTCAATTGAAAGAGGCTCTCTCCCTGAACATTTATGCCACGGAGGTATTTAAACATCTCAATCATATCACCTCTATCCCGCCTTTCCTCTAAGGTGTACATATTAAGATCCTTAAGTCTGTCCTCATATGCTTTATAATGAAGCCCACTAATCATTTTAGTAGCCACCCTCTGCACCGACTCCATCCTGTTCACATCCTTTTGAAGGTGCGGTCTCCAGAATTGCACACCATACTCCAAATGAGGTCGCACCAAAGACTTATACAGAGGCATTATCACCTCCTTTTTTCTGCTAGCCATTCCTCTCCGTATGCACCCAAGCATCCTTCTAGCTTTTGCCGTCGCCTTTTCTACCTGTTTAGCTACTTTAAGATCATCAGACACAACCATGCCTAGGTCCCGCTCTTCTTTAGTGGACAAAAGTACTTCACCTCCTATACTGTATTGCTCCCTTGGATTGCTGCAGCCCAAATGCATGACCTTACATTTTTTAACATTAAATCCCAGCTGCCAAATTCTAGACCATTCTTCAAGCTTAGCTAGATCCCTCCTCAAGTTATCTACACCTTCCTGGGTGTCTACTCTATTGCAGATTTTGGTATCATCTGCAAAGAGGCAAACCTTACCCGACAGCCCTTCTGCTATATCACTAACAAAGATGTTAAAAAGAATCGGACCAAGGACAGATCTCTGGGGCACACCACTGGTAACATCCTTCTCCTCAGAGTGAGCTCCATTTACTTGTACTCTTTGTCGCCTCCCACCCAACCAATTTCTAACCCAAGCAGTAACTTTAGGGTCCATCCCTAGGGTGCTCAGTTTGTTTATAAGTCGCCTGTGAGGAACAGTGTCAAAGGCTTTACTGAAATCTAAATACACCACATCTAGAGCTCTCCCTCGTCCAACTCCCTGGTCACCCAGTCAAAAAATCAATCAGATTTGTCTGACAAGACCTGCCTCTGGTGAATCCATGCTGAATCGGATCCTGTAATCTGCTGGACTCCAGAAACCTCACTATTTTCTCTTTCAGCAGCGTTTCCAATAATTTACTCATCACCGAAGTTAAACTAACCGGCCTGTAGTTTTCAACCACATCCTTACTTCCGCTTTTGTGTAAAGGCACCACAAGAGCCTCTCTCCAGTCCTTTGGCACCACTCCCGACTCCAACGAGGCATTGAAAAGGTCAGTCAGTGGAGTTGCTAGAACGTCCCCAAGTTCCCTCAGTATTCTAGAGTGTATCCCATCCGGTCCCATCGCTTTGTCTACTTTAAGTTGAGCTAGTTTCTCACGAACACAGTCTTCTGAAAATTGTTAAAGATGTCCCTCGCTTCTGTTCTTATTTGTGAGTGTTTTCTGAGGTCCTGCTCCTGGTTCTTCATCTGTGAACACAGAACAAAAATATTTGTTAAGCAATTCCGCTTTATTCTTATCAGCTTCTACATATTCCCCCCCCTGCACCCTTGAGTCTGACAATACCACTTTTGCCCTTCCTCTTCTCACTAATATATCTGAAAATTGTCTTATCCCCCCATTTTATTGCATTGGCTATTTCCTCCTCCTTTTGAATCTTTGCCTTCTTGACTTCTTTGCTAGCTTCTCTACGTTTTTCCAAATACAGATGCCTGTCTTCCTCTCTCTGTGATCTCTTGTATTTCATGAAGGCCTCCCTCTTTTTCTTCACTATTTCAGCTACTTCCTTCGGAAACCATAGCTATCTCCTTTTCCTTTTGCCTTTACCATTTTAACAAAAAGGTTGGTTGCCCTTAAAATACCCCCTTTCAGTTTTGCCCACTGTTTTTCTACATCCCCCAGCTGTTCCCATCCCACTAACGACTCCTTGAGGTATTGGCCCATCTTCGCAAAGTTAGTCTTCCTAAAGTCTAAGATCCTCACCTTGGAATGGATTCTAACAGCCCTAGTCCTAATACTGAACCACACCACCTGGTGATCACTGGATGCAAAATGATCTCCCACTACAACATCAGAAACACTTTCACAATTGGTAAGCACCATGTCCAGTATGGCCCCTTCACGTGTGGGGTCTGTTACCAATTGCCTGAATAGTTCTCCCTGTAGAGAATCCAGGATCTCCTTACTTCTAGATGATACTGCAGCAGGAATGTGCCAATCAACATCTGGCATATTGAAATCTCCTATCCGTAGCACTTCCCCTTTCCTAGCAATGCTGCGTATGTCTTCAATTAACTCTCTTTCCACCTCTTCCTCTTGTGAGGGAGGACTGTATATCACTCCAATGCAAATAGATTTCTCTTTCCCTCTTTCTAGTTTAACCCACAATGCCTCCTCTCTCCCTTTTAAGCTCTGTAATTCCAAAGCTTTAATAGTAGTTTTTACATATAGTGCCACTCCTCCTCCCCTTCTTCCTACCCTGTCCTTTCTGAATAAAGTATAGCCAGGTATAGTTACATCCCAGTCATGGTTTTCTGTGAACCATGTTTCTGTAACTATTTATTTATTTATTTTATTTTATTTAGTATACATTTGTATACCGCTACTTCCAGTGATCAGCAGTGGTTTGATTACAGATTGGAAATTGTCAAATCATGACAGGAAATTTTTGAGGTATAAACACATTGATTAGACAGGAAAGCACAGCACACAGAGAACTATTTTGTTACAGGGAACATGGGCTATGGAGGGTTAAGTGGCTTGCCCAAGACCACAAGGAGCACCTGTGGGACTAGAAACCCCAGTCCTTCCGGCCCAAGATTGCTGTCCTCTAGTGGGATTTGAACCCCCGACCTTCCGGCCCGAAGTACCTTGCCCCAACCACTAGGCCACTCCTCCACTAACTGCCACTAAATCCAAGTCAGCCACTCCCACCAAAGCTTCAACTTCAGGGATCTTATTTCCCATGCTACGGGCATTAATACACACTGCTTTCCATATGTTACCCCTGTTACCCATTTCAATAAAGGTATTTAATGTATCACCTACCTGGGGGCTTTCACTTACCTGGGGGCTTTCTTCACCCATCCCCAACGAATCTAGTTTAAAGCCCTCTTCAGTAGATTAGCCAGTCTACTACCGAAGATGCGTTAACGTTTCTTGGACAGATGGATGCCATCTCTGCTCTGCAACCCTTGGAACAGCATCCCATGGTCTAGGAAACCAAAACGCTCTCGATGACACCATCCACACAGCCATGCATTCATCTCCAGGATGCGAGCCTCTCTGCCTTGGCCTTTACCCTCAACAGGGAGGATTGAAGAGAACACCACCTGTGCACCTAACTGCTTCACCCTCTGTCCCAGAGCCATGAAGTCACTTTTGATACGTTCCGAGGTATACCTGGCAGTATCATTTGTTCCAACATGGATTAGCAACATTGGGTAATAGTCAGTGGGCTTGATGAGTCTCGGCAAACTCTCCGTAACATCTTGGATTTTAGCACCAGGCAGACAGCATACCTCTCTGGACATCAAGTCTGGTCGGCAGATGGACGCCTCAGTACCCCTCAGAAGAGAGTCTCCAACCACCACTACCCTTCGTTTCCTTCTGGTCACTGATTCTGCAACTTTGGGGTACTTGAACTCTGGTTCTTCCCTTTCCAGGGATGCTTTCACCTCCTCCACTTCCAGGGCTGAATAATGGTTCTTCGTTTCAAGCGCTGGAGAAGTTGGATTGGTGATTTTGCAGGCCCTGGTGACTTGTGTCCAACCATCGACATTCTGTTGGCACCCATCTTCTCCTGTGCTGGAGAGCTTGGTTGCTGCAAGAAGCATCTCATCAATGTACTTCTCACTGTCTTGAATGCTCCTCAGCCTCGCCACCTCCTCTCTGAGTTCCTCCACTTGTTTCCTCAGAGCTTCAGCATGCAGGCACCCTGCACATGGAACCGGTCCTTCAACTGGCATTAGGACCTCTGTCTGGACTGAGGCAGAAGCTGTAACGGGGGCAACAGCTTTAGCAATACGATTTTTCCCAGCCATTGTTCTGTTCGTGGAGCTTAGGTATCTGTTAAAGCAAAAGAGAGAGATCTACCAAGTACCAGCCGGTTTCGCAGCTGTCCTTTCAGAGAAAAAGCAGTTAAATCTCTTTAATTATATTCAAAATGTGCTGGTCCAATTCTCTGTGATTTGTTAAAGGGAGAGGTGCCCTATAAAGCAAGACTGCTCACTAGGGGTGTGTGGGAGTCGGGGTGGGTAGGGAGGGAACTAACACCTGATTAGGGGGTATGTGTACTAAACCAGGCTAACTGTTAACCCAGGCTATCTGCCATTAGGTCCCATTGAATAATATGGGACCTAGTGCCAGATAGCCCGGGTTAACCATTAGCCCGGTTTAGTAAACATACCCCTAGGTGTTTAGCAGTTTCTAAACCTGAGGAGGTTACTGGAGTTCAGCAACCTACTGTGCTCAAGGAAAGTTCCCCTAAAGCACCAAAAAGAAAGTAACCTTGCTTTAAAAAATATACAAAAAACCCTTTTAAGAGCTCCCAGTCAGAGAGCTAGCAATGTAATATAATAAAACAAACAAACAAACCCTCAAATCCTTACTGTTTGTTGATCTGTGGAGCCCTGGTTAGGAAAGCCTCAACAGGGCAGGGCACTGGAAGCTTTTATGCAGGCTTCAACTGCACTCAGGAAACAGGCCCACTAACCCCTGATTAGGTGTTAGCAGTTTCTAAACCTGAGGAGGTTACTGGAGTTCAGCAACCTACTGTGCTCAAGGAAAGTTCCCCTAAAGCACCAAAAAGAAAGTAACCTTGCTTTAAATAATATACAAAAAACTCTTTTAAGAGCTCCCAGTCAGAGAGCTAGCAATGTAATATAATAAAACAAACAAACAAACCCTCAAATCCTTACTGTTTGTTGATCTGTGGAGCCCTGGTTAGACCACCCAGCACTATCTGTATAGTGTTGAGGCAGTCCATAGGCATTGTTGGGACAGAGTTTGAGGTTATTCAGTTAGCAACGATGTTCTATCCACTAACCTGATAACTAACCTTATAAAGGGGCATATTTACTAAAGTGTTTTAACATTCACTACAGGCTTTACTGTGTGCTAAGCGTGCCATGCTGACAGCATGGGGCAACGTGGCAAAAGCCCTGCACTATTTAGTTATTTGACTATTTTTCTATACTGCTTTTCTCCAGGTCAAAGTGGTTTACAAGAAACAGCAACAGTTTGACATAAAACAGGAACTGCAAACATGCTAAATATTAGCATGTGGACAGTGGTGTCTAGGGGGAGTCTGGACATTGACAGCACATCACGGTTAGCATGGCAATTGCCGTTGTTAGCACAGGTGCACTTATTGCCTCCTCAGTGGCTGCTGGTAAGTGCACCGATGCTAGATGTGCTGGTCTTTTTGCACGGTGAGGTGCATTTCCCCATTGAAGCAGCAAGGAGACATGTGCACATTCCTAACGTTTTGCATGGGTCTATGCTACCTTTGCTAACTTAGAGCATTTTAGTAAATATGCCCCAAAGTTAGGCCAGAAAAAAAAAGGCCTAACTTTGAGGCATGTTAAATGTGCTATCATAGCATGTGTTAGGGCCCAAAATCTAGAGAACAGGGATGGGCTATAACCATGCTAAATGATGGAGGCATGCTCAACATGTACCCTGTGCAGTTAGCATAGGTCAGAGCCCCTTGCCATGCTAAGTTGTCAGCCATTACACAGGTACACTACCAAAAAACTGCCTCCAGTTTTGCAACTGATTCCTATAGATTTTGGGGTGCTGAATCCAGGAAAAATAGCCAAAATGTTCCATCACGTCACGTTTTCTTGCAAAATTAGATTTCTTACCCATATAAGGAATGTTCACATAATTTCTTTTTAGCTGACTGTAGTTTATTTTCTTGGCCCAAAATAGAAGATGTAATGGTTAACTAACTAGAAACACTCCCTCATGATATTTTAGAGTGTTTTGTATTCATTTTATACATTAACAGGACAATTGGGAGGCGGGGGGCTAAATCCAGTACTCGCGCTGGCGCATGTTCTTTCCTGTTCGCCTCGCCTCGTTCGCTTGCTCAAACACGGTGGTTGCGACATGAACGTTCCTGTCAAGTTTCAGTTTCTTGCAAGTTCATTATTACCTTTTGTTTGCTCAGTCGTAATCCAGCTTTATTCCGAAGTGGTTCACTACAGTTGTAGTTTGCAGTGCTGTGTATTTGTGATGGCTCACAGAGCCAGAGGTTGCGTCAACTCTCCGGACAGTTTTTGTTTTATTTGTGGGGAATATACCGTGAAAAAGCGGCAGAGGAACATTTCTGCATTTATTAAAAAAGTATATTTCGCCTATTTCGGTTTGAAGTTAGGCGATCAAGACAAACCGTGGGCTCCTCACAAAGTGTGCAAGACATGTGAGGAAGATCTACGCTTATGGATGAAAGGTAAAAAACAAGCATTTCGTTTCGGAATACCTATGATGTGGCGTGAACAAAGAGACCACAGCAGTGACTGCTATTTTTGCTCTTGCATTGTGAAGGGATACAACTTAAAAAATAAGAACGTAATAAGTTACCCCAACCTTCCCTCCGCAATTAGGCCTATGCCTCATAGCAATTTATTTATTTATTTATTTATTTGAACTCACTTCTATACCGCTCCTTCCAGTGATCAGGAGCGGTTTACATTAAACATTTAAATTCTGCAAAATTAGCATTTTACATAAAACAAAAATTTGCAGGTTACATAAAACAATAGTAGGGTGCATTGAACATGTAGAAAAGGCAACATTAAGTTCGTAACTCAAACTATTTACATAAAGGGAATACATATGATGATATATATATGATTAAAAACTATATACAATGTATTTGCATTGATAAAGTAAATGAATTACATACATGTAGAATTTACAGTTAGTTCAATGGTGATTTGTAATTTTCATATAATAATGGATGTGATACACTTCATCAAATTTATTTTATGCGGACTTTTTTTTTTTTTTGCTTTATGTTATTTCAGACTGATTGTAGTATTCTTGAAAAAGGTGTGTTTTAAGGTTTTTCCAGAATGATAGGAGATCCTTGTTCGCTCTTAGTGTGTCAGGGAGTTTGTTCCATTGTGTAGGTGCTAAGTATGTGAAGGCTCGATTGCTGGTGTTCATTTTTACTTTGCAGATGGAAGGTGGAATTTGTAGTGTATTTAAATTGTGTGTCCGTCTTTTTCTATCAGGAGGTTGGGTTTTAATAAGTGTGGCAAGGTATGATGGGGTGATATTGTGTATTAACTTGAATGTTGTAATTATTATTTTGTATCTTATGCGCATTTGTATGGGGAGCCAGTGAAGTTCTTTTAGTATGGGTGTGATGTGATCCGAGAGTGGTACATTCATTAGGATTCGCGCTGTTACATTTTGGGCCATCTGGAGTATGTTGGTTGTTTTTTTAGGGAGACCTTGTAAGATGCCATTACAATAGTCCAAATGTGGAGTGATGAGTGTTTGTATTATTGATCTAAAGTCTGGGAGTTCTATAGTGGTGCGTAAAGGCTGTAAGGTTCTTAGTTTGTAGAAGATCGTTCTATTTAATAGTCTCAGATGGGTTTCCATGTTAAGTGCTGTATCAAGGGTGACACCTAGGTATTTTAGCTCTTTTTTAATGTTGTAGGCTGTGTTATTTAGGGTGATTGTTGGAGGGTGTATAAATTCTGGGTTTTTAGATATAAACATTATCTCTGTTTTTTTATGATTGATATTCATACTGTTACTTTGGAGCCATTGTTGTGCTTCTTTGAGACATCCTTCAATATGGCTGTAATCTGGGTTGCCAATATCTAGTTGGGTATAAAGCATTATGTCATCTGCATATAGATGATAGTCAATTTTGTATTTTTGGAATATCGTGCAGATAGGTCTTAGGTATAGGTTAAATAACATTGCAGATAGTGCCGAGCCCTGAGGAATACCTTGTGTCTGCGGGAAGGTATTGGATAGGTTTTGGTCAAAGTATACTTGTAACCTATTAGATATATAGGAAGAGAACCATTTTAATGGAGTTCCCATTATTCCTATTGATTCCAATCTTGTTAAAAGAGTCTTATGATTCACTGAATCAAAAGCTGCAGTTATGTCAATGAATATTAAGACGAACATTTTCTTGCAGTTTTCTATACCTCTATATAGTTTATCAAATAGGACAAGTAGGAGTGTTTCTACTCCGTGTGATTGTCGAAAACCATATTGATGGTCATCGAGTGCGTTTGTGATATCTATATGATCTTGTAATTGGTATTGTACGGTTTTTTCAATGATTTTGGCTATAAAAGGTATACTTGATATTGGTCTGTAAGCAGATGGGTCTGCTTTGTTTAGGGATTTGTTTTTTAGTATAGGGCGTATAAGGGATCGTTTTAGTTCGGTTGGCATGGTTCCTTGTATTAGTGATTGATTTACTATGTTTAGTATTATGGGTGCAATTTCTGTTTTTGTAGTCTTGATCCAGGTAACCGGACAAGGGTCTAGTGGGGAAGTCGTAGTGTTTATGTTTGTAATCGTGTTCGTTAATTGTTTACTATCTATTATGTGAAAGTCTTCCCATATTACGGAATTAATATTTTGTATTACCTTTTGAGATGTATTGATTTCAATTTTATGGGTGCTTGTTTCTTCATTAGGGTTTAGTTTTT
Organism: Ichthyophis bannanicus; assembly: GCA_033557465.1. Classification (NCBI taxonomy): domain Eukaryota; kingdom Metazoa; phylum Chordata; class Amphibia; order Gymnophiona; family Ichthyophiidae; genus Ichthyophis; species Ichthyophis bannanicus. The sequence goes on along the minus strand of CM066038.1, from coordinate 189,925,615 downwards.
TAGCGTAGTGGTCTGCAAGTATTTGTGCATTTATCGGATATTTTGTATTGGCTTCCCTTGGGGGTTTTGTAAGGGATTTTACAAGCCCAAATAATTCTCTTGGCCTATTTAACGCATTGTTTAGTTTTTTTGTGTGGTAATTCTTTTTTGCTGAGTTTATTATTTCTTTATAGGATTTGAGTAATATCATGTATTGTTCTTTGATCTCTATTGATTTCTTAGATCTCCATTTTTTTTCTATTCTTCTAAGATCCTTCTTTGTTTTGGCTATGTCTGATGTGTACCATGGTTCAGTTCTTTTCCTTAGTTTGTTACTTTCTTTGGTTGTGGTTTTGGGTGGTTGTTTAGATACTGTTTCTATTCCAGTGTTCCATTGTTTGATTAAAACATCTAGGTTTGAAGTTTCTGTGTTTACATGGGTAAATATTGATTTTATTAGCATTTCTTTATCTAGTGTTTTAAACAAGCTTTTTTGTGCATTAATATTGGCTAGTAGGTTAGATGACTGTTCTGGCATGTCAAATGTGAATTGTATTAAGTGATGGTCTGACCAAGGCACATGCATTATTTTTGGTGATGAGGTTGTTACTAAGTTGTTTGAGTGTTTTTTGGGAAGGAATACCATATCTAGAACATTTCCCTTGTTATGCGTAGGTGTTTTGACTATTTGCTGGTAACCCATTTGATCCATGGCTTCGATGAATGTGGTAATGTGTGTATTGGTAAGTGATGCAAGGTTTAAATCCCCCAATATCATTTGGTATTTTTTTATTGAGGTCTCACATATAGTTTCAAGTGCTGTTGCTAGGGTTTCATGTTTTGTAGAGGGCGGTCTGTAAATGAGGGAGATAGCAAAGGTTTTATTCTCCACCTTGAGTATGTCTATTCCTTCCAATGATTTTTGAGCACTGTAAGATAGTGTTAGCCCGTCTCTTGCAATGATTAACACTCCTCCACCTCTTCTATTAGTACGAGGGCAGTTAAATATATTGTATCCTGGAGCACTTAGTATGTTGAGGTGGGCAGTATCAGTTTCGGACAACCATGTTTCCGTGATACATAAAATATCTGGTTTCTTGTCAGTGATTAGGTCCTGTATAATGTGTGTTTTGTTTTTGATGGACCTTGTATTTATTAATATGCATGTTTGGGGAATTAGTGTGTTAGGTTTATTGGGTGGAGTCATATGGGTAGTTTTAATTGTGATTAGTCTTGAGCGTGGTTTCATTGTTTTGGGGTTATGTTGGTGTGTCATAGATTTGTTCTTATTTAGTGGCAAGTGTGTACATTGTGCTAATTGATAAACGTGAGTATAGCTTGGGGATGCATATATAGGATATGTATAGAGGTATGCTGAAGATGTTTTTGTATAAAGGAAAACACATAATAAAGAGATTAGTAGTATCTTAAGGAATTCCATGTTTTAATTTTGGTGTATTGTGTAGCAGCTAGTGTTAAGAGGTTAAGAGATTGGGATTGATACTTTGTATAAACTTTGTAGCAGTAATTGGTCAATGCTATTTAATGGGTTACTTGCAGTCAAACTGTATCTATTGAAGGATTCAACGTTGTTACCACTCTTTGCAAATTAGATAATATATAATTTTCAATAAACAATGTCGCATTTGAAATTAACTCCTTAATTAAAATTACCATTTATGTTAATTATGGTTGTACATAATTTGTTAGTTCTCAAGTGGGAAGCAATTTAGAATTATTAATAATAGTTTATACAACAATTTAAGACAGTAGCAAATACCTGTGTGGAATTGGAGCTGGATATGGTTGTGTCCTGCTTTTTGAGAGTCTCATCGAGTTCAAAACTATTTACCGGGAATCCTGGTGATGGTCTGTTCAGAGCTGCGGTATCTGCCCCGATTGGGCAGCAGGAGCGTGCAGAGGCAGAGCTGCGGTATCTGCCAAGTTCTAACTATATTATTTAGTTGGTCTTACAGGGTCTTAGCTTGGTGCCCTGTGACGGTTGGATAGGGTGAGCTCGATCTTGGGTGCGGAGCTCTGTCTGATGATTCTTCGGTTTTTGCGCTTGGCTGATTGGTGTGCGGCTCGCTTACAGGCTCTCGTCTTACGGGCTCCCGTCTAAGGGCCATGCCAAAGGGCCCTCTGGTGAGGCCCTCAGGCGCGGGTGCGCCAACTCGCGCTCCTTTTTAAATGGTGTCGGCTGCCCCGATTGGGCAGCAGGAGCGTGGAGAGGCAGCCCGGCTCGGTGGGAATCTCTCTCCCTCCTGGGAGGTCTGCCTGGGCCGAAGAGGAGGATCAGTACGCCTTGCGCTCCTTTTTAAATGGTGTCGGCTGCCCCAATTGGGCAGCAGGAGCGTGGAGAGGCAGCCCGGCTCGGCGGGAATCTCTCTCCCTCCTGGGAGGTCTGCCTGGGCCGAAGAGGAGGATCAGTAGGCCTCACGCTCCTTTTTAAATGGTGTCGGCTGCCCCGATTGGGCAGCAGGAGCGTGGAGAGGCAGCCCGGCTCGGCGGGAATCTCTCTCCCTCCTGGGAGGTCTGCCTGGGCCGAAGAGGAGGATCAGTAGGCCTCGCGCTCCTTTTTAAATGGTGTCGGCTGCCCCGATTGGGCAGCAGGAGCGTGGAGAGGCAGCCCGGCTCGGCGGGAATCTCTCTCCCTCCTGGGAGGTCTGCCTGGGCCGAAGAGGAGGATCAGTAGGCCTCGCGCTCCTTTTTAAATGGTGTCGGCTGCCCCGATTGGGCAGCAGGAGCGTGGAGAGGCAGCCCGGCTCGGCAGGAATCTCTCTCCCTCCTGGGAGGTCTGCCTGGGCCGAAGAGGAGGATCAGTAGGCCTCGCGCTCCTTTTTAAATGGTGTCGGCTGCCCCGATTGGGCAGCAGGAGCGTGGAGAGGCAGCCCGGCTCGGCGGGAATCTCTCTCCCTCCTGGGAGCTCTGCCTGGGCCGAAGAGGAGGATCAGTAGGCCTCGCGCTCCTTTTTAAATGGTGTCGGCTGCCCCGATTGGGCAGCAGGAGCGTGGAGAGGCAGCCCGGCTCGGCGGGAATCTCTCTCCCTCCTGGGAGGTCTGCCTGGGCCGAAGAGGAGGATCAGTAGGCCTCGTGCTCCTTTTTAAATGGTGTCGGCTGCCCCGATTGGGCAGCAGGAGCGTGGAGAGGCAGCCCGGCTCGGCGGGAATCTCTCTCCCTCCTGGGAGGTCTGCCTGGGCCGAAGAGGAGGATCAGTAGGCCTCGCGCTCCTTTTTAAATGGTGTCGGCTGCCCCGATTGGGCAGCAGGAGCGTGGAGAGGCAGCCCGGCTCGGCGGGAATCTCTCTCCCTCCTGGGAGGTCTGCCTGGGCCGAAGAGTACCTGTGAAGTACCAATGAAGTACCTGTGCCTGAACCACCAAAATCTTTGGATCATATTTGTGTGGATGGTTCTGATCATGATGAGACTCATCAGATGGCTTTTCCCGATGAGTCCAGTACTTCCGAGTTTGAAACTGAACCAGATCCGAAACCTGAACTTTTCTCTCAAGCTGAATTGAATGATTTAGTCCGGGATTTAGGACTCCCAAAAGATGCTGCCCAACTGCTAGGTTCTCGGCTTAAACAAAAAATCTATTGTCACCAGGAAGAACTTTTTATTGGTACCGCAACCGCGAGACACAATTTTTGAAGTATTTCAGCAAAGAGGAAGATTTGGTATTTTGCAACGATATATACGGAGTGATGGAAAAGTTTAAACTCAAGTATGATCCTGCTGAATGGCGGCTGTTCATTGATTCGTCAAAAGACAGCATAAAAGGTGTTCTTCTTCATAATGGCAACACATTCGCTTCAGTTCCTATTGCTCACTCTGTTATTCTCCAAGAAAAATACGAGAATTTGGCCCTGATTCTTCAGAAGATTCGTTATGGTGAGCATAAGTGGATGATTTGTGGAGACTTTAAAATTCTATCCATGCTATTAGGGCAGCAATCCGGTTTCACCAAATATCCCTGCTTCCTTTGCTTGTGGGATAGCCGGGCCCGCGACCTACACTGGGGGAAAAAAGACTGGCCAATTCGGGAGTATTTGAGACCTGGTGAGAAAAATGTTCTTCATGAGAGCTTGGTACCTCGTGATAAAATTCTATTACCACCTCTCCACATTAAGTTGGGTCTCATTAAGCAATTCATCAAGTCCCTTCCAAAAGATGGTGAGTGCTTTCGGTACCTTTGCTCAAAGTTCCCCCGACTTTCTGAAGCAAAGCTAAAGGAAGGAGTGTTTGTTGGCCCTGATATAAGGAAACTCATTTCAGATGGAGCATTCGCTGAAACGATGTCTGAGAAGGAAAAAGAAGCCTGGGATTCCTTCAAGGATGTTGTTCTCAAATTCTTGGGGAACAGGCGGGATGAGAACTATAAGGATATTGTTGCCAGGATGCTCAATGCCTTCAAAGAACAAGGCTGTAACATGAGCCTGAAAGTCCATTTCTTGCACTCCCATGTGAACTACTTTCCCGAAAATGTGGGGGCGTACAGTGAAGAAGAAGGTGAAAGGTTTCACCAGGACATCAAGGACGCAGAGAGAAGGTACCAAGGAAGATGGAACACCACTATGATGGCTGATTTCTGCTGGTTGCTGCTGCGGGAAACCCCAGATGAAAAATACGCCAAGCATTCGGGGGAAGAAGAAACGGGCCCACCAGGAGATTGATTGACCCAAGAATGACTTTAAAATCTAAACTGTGTTGACAAATATCGTGTTTTTACTAAACTTTGAAATAAAAATTTGCTAGTTATTACCACAGTGTCGGATCTCATTTATTAGAATTTTATTTTCACACCATCGGGTGTTTGTCTTCATGTATTGCAATGGTGCGGTTTGCGTTTTCTATTCTTACATACATACCTGTACAACATTTTTTGCACATTTCTTTGCTTTGCTTTGTGTCTAACCTCGCTCTTATATGCTCAATGTTTGTGCACATGTATGTGGCTGTTTTAGTGCAGACAATTTTGCTACCATCACAGTGTGTTTTGTTGACATTACTCTATTCTTATGTGCTGCCTTGTTACAATTTTCTTTATTCTTATTTGAATAACTTCTAAACAATTAGTATAAAGAATTCATCCAAGAAACTTTTATCTCGATCGCACTCAATCTGAAACATTCACCTCAAACTGCTAACCCAATGTAGCAAAAAATCTGTACGTGATGGAGCAAATTGGTTACCAGATTTGGATTCAGCGCACCAAAAAATGTAAAAATCAATCGAAACATTAGAGGCAGTTTAAAAAAATTTTTTTTTAGTGTACCTGTGTTATTAATGGGGGTGCACTTACCATCACTCATTAGGTGATGGTAAGTACATCTATGATAAATGCAACACTGGGTACACGCTAATGACACTCAAGCTAATCACAATGTGCAGTCAATGCCCACACTCCACCCTTAACCTGCCCAGTCTCTGCTCCAATCCACGCTAAGTGGTTCGTGTGGGATTTTTACCATGACCACATTTTTAGCAAGCAGTAATAGTTACCACCCTATGCTAACCACTACTGCACTTTAGCAAACATGCCTCTTTTTATGGTTTGCTATCCAGGTAGTGGGAATCCACTATTGAATCCATATATTGAGCACCGGCCACTATCCAGATACCAGCACTAAATATCCAGATGGCTAACCATGACAGTTAGCATTTTAAAAAAATGCTGACCACTGTGGCTGAATATTGACTCCATAATAAAGAAATTCTAATAAGCCCAGATCCCAGCACCATGGGATTAGGTGATCAAACCTCCACAAACAGGTCAAATGAGAGTTGACAGCCCAAATGGAAGCCATGTATTAATAACATGGTTCTGAGATATATTTCCTGAACCTGATTAAATTAAGGGGCTTATTTTAAAAGCCTTAGTCACTATTTGAACATCCAAAAATGTGCATGCAGACACCCAAATCATGGAGATGACCTTAGAGCCATTTTACGAATACCTTTTAAAGACATCTCCAGTATGGGGATGGCCACGTAGGCAGGGGGCATAGCCAAAGTGTGTCTGGGGTGATGCAATGAACTTAGCCGTCCCTGGTTGATTTCAGAAATGCTGGGGATGCCTGCAACCCCATCCAAGTTTAGGTCTGCTCCAGACACGAATAGGCATCGGAAAGGTGCTCATTATGGCCATAAGGCATCCAGAGGATGTAGAGATGGTACACCACCATCCCAGTACTCTCCACAATTACAATGACAGCAGCAGTGGGATTCGACTCCTGACTTCCCTGCTTCTATCCTACTATGCTAACCATTAGGCTAGTCTTAGACATGCCCAGTCTCAGATACTATTCTGTGGATGTCATATAGACATCCTTGCCGGCGTCCTTATCGGGCACATTAATGTTTATGAAATCTTACCTGAATATGGATGTGCCTGCTTTCTTTTCAGATGTTCTGATTTGGATGTCCTAGATTGCACTTGGATGTCATTTATAAAATATGCCTTTAAGGATTTTGGGAATGGGACACAACTCTTTACCATGTAAATTGTCTTCTTATTATGTATATACATCTTTAGCTGCAGAGTTCTTAGTGCAAAGTTCAGCTGAATATTTGCTCCTATTGAAGATAGATTAGGGGTCAATACAGCAAAATATGAAAATAATTTTGAAACCAATGAACATTCACATTATGTTAAAAATATATGGTTGCCAGAGTGCCCATGAAAGAATAAATTTTTATGAAATCAAAACACAGATTATAATGGCAAAAAGGGATTGCTCAATTTCCATCTTATTGTGATACTGCAGGTCCCACTTGAACTCTGGAATTATCTTCATTTCCACTCATGGTAATGGAGTAATATAACAGAGTAGATGGTGCCATTAACGATTTGATTTGTTTATATTAATATCCCACTTGCCACAAAACATACCAGCAGTTACAAGTGTTAAAACTACATAAAATATAATAAATAGAAATGCAATAAACAATAATAGAACATACATGTTTATCTATCCCCAACTAACCATCCTTATTCTTATTTCCATATTAAAAAAAGATACATATCTAATATAATAAATTAATAACAATCAATTCTCATAAAGAGACAAAACATGACAGATAAAATTTAAAGTGAACAAGTGCAAAGTTGATGCATATAGGGAAAAATAAGCCAAATTATAGCTACAGTGCATGCTGCTAGTTTCCATATTAGGAGTCAGCACCCAGGAAAAGGATCTAGGGACCATTATAGACTATGGGCCTGATTCTATCCCACATGGCTATCCCCTTCGTACGTCCGGTCTGAGCTGGACGTACAAAGGGGATCAGAATTGCAATTAGGCCTGTATGTGCAGGCCAGGACTGCATGTATAGGCACTTCCCTGATAGCTCAGTCAGGTATTTAAATGAAGCTGCGGAACCATGGTGTCCTGTTGCCATGGCACTATGGCTCCATTTAAATGCCGCGATGCCAGCCGCCAGCAATTAAGTTTTTCCCCGCAGCCCGACCCGCGATCCGGCCTCCTAAGGTCGGGGTCGGTCTGTGGGGAAGAAACCCAGGTCCCCTCAGCCCCTTCCATGCCCCGACTTTAAAAAAAATCAATGTCCAGGGAAGTTATTCCACCTCGGAGGTGGAATAACTTCCCCTGCCATTTCGCAAGCCCTAGACGTACAGGGCCGACATTAGAATCAGTTCTGTACGTCCAGGACTGGCGACCGCCCACTGCCCACCCACTCTCTGCCCCCAGTCTGCCTCTTATCCACCCCTGACTTACTTCCCCACACAACCGGTGGGGAAGTTAGTCGGGGGCGGAGAAGAGATGGACTGGGGAGGAGAGTGGGTGGGCAATGGGCGGTCGCCAGCCCTGGACATACAGAACCTATTCTAATGACGTCCATCCCCACAATTCGTGCCTCAGAATAACCCCCTATACGTCAAAATCTTCTGTTTAGTGTGCAGTGACAGACAAAAAAGCATATACTGTAGAATGTTAGGAATCCTAAGGAAAGGAATGGAGAATTAAACTATGAATATTATAATACCTTTGTATCATTCCATGGGGAGACCACACCTTGATTACTGTGTATAATTCTGATCACCACATCTCAAAAAACAATTAGAAAAGGAATAGAAAAAGAGGATGGAATGACTTCCTTATGAGAAAAGGTTAGAGGTTAGAGAGCTGCAGCTTGGAGAAAAGATGCCCGAGAGGAGCTATGATAGAGATCTATAAAATACTGAGAAGAGTGGAATAGTAAACGTGAATCAATTGTTGTTAAAAAGTACAAAGACTAGGAGACATGCCATGAAGTTACTAAGAAGTACATTTTAAACAAATAGGAGCACGTTTTTTCACTCAACTAATACTTAAGCTCTGGAATTTATTGTCCAAGGATGTGGTAAAGGTCAGCATAGCTGCATTTAACAAAGGTTTGGACAAGGTCCTGGAGGAAAAGTCCATAAACCATTACTAAGATAAACCTGGGAAAAGCCACAGCTAATCCTTGTGAGTAAGCAGCATGGAATTTTCCTACTTTTTTTGCATCCTGCCAAGTATTGGTGATCTGGATGGCCAGTGTTAGAAACAGAATACTGGGCTTGGTAGACTTTTGGTCTGACCCTGTATGGCAATTTCTGACGTTCTTATATTCGATGACCAATTAGCTCATTCAATCTATCCAATTATTCCCATTCATCTTGCTAAGATATATCCTAGCTGCCTACCATAGAAACTTGATTGCTTGTTGAATATTATTCCTTATCCATGTCAGTTTGTTTTCTTCCCCATTGGTTCTCTACCACGTTGGGTAGATGAGAATATACCATTCCATAATCAATATAACAACCCATCGTCTCCCTCCAATATCTTACCACCAAGCTTTATAATAATCTTAACAGTTACCAAAACTAGAAAAGCTGTTGCATGGACCTCAAGATATCAAGTCTTTTTGGTCCCTATGTGCTTTTTGGACTATCCACGGTTATTGCCAATATGCCCTGTTAGATTTTGCAGAGTTGTAGCTTGCCAATCTAGCTACCCCATGGACTGTAACATTGCTAGGTCATGATTCTTTTCTCCTCCTTTGTATTTTTATCTTGTCACCTTTTGAGGAAGGGATGGATGAGTTGTTTGTAATATTGTAACCTCTCAACTCTGTTCCTATCACTATCATAGTATAAAATGCAAATTTTTGACTCATCACAGATGTAACCATAGTTATGTTTGACATGCAAGTTTATCCACTTCTGATCACTGGAAGTAGCGGTATACAAATGATAAATAAATAAATCAATCATAGATACAAGAGATAAGAACAATTAGACCCATGTTGTTTCCACAATTTCATTCATGGTGCAGTGCCACAGACTCCAATTAATTTCTGGCTTTCCCCTCAGTTCTTCACAAATAAGAATCATCTATCACCTCAACCTGGAGTCTACCTCTTTGGATCCACATATTGCGACCTTATGTTCTAAAACATTTTTTCCCGTGGTTTGAAATTTTAATTTAAAAAATAAAAGTTGCACATAATTTAGTAAAAGCAATGATTATCACTCCTGCCAGTAAAGGAGCAAAGAGTTTTTGATTTCTTATTTTATGATGGCAATGTCACTCCTAACAGAAAACTATGTACCACAATTCCCAGGTGTCTGAAAGATACTCAAGATTCCAAGATTTGCAGTAACGGAGGTCATTTTAGAAAGGTTGCATTTTGTCTACGTGTTAATAGTGTCACATGTGTACATAAGAACATAAAAAATGCCATATTAGGCCAGACCAAGGTCCATCAAGCCCAGTGTCCTGTGGCCAGTCCAGGTCACAAGTACCTGTCAGGTTCCCAAAAAGGTACACAAATTCCACAATGCTTATCCCAGGGTAAACAGTGGATTTCCCTGGTCCTCTTTAATAATGGCTTATGGACTTTTCCTCCAGGAACTTGCCCAAACAGTTTTTAAACCCAGATACATTAACAGCTTTTACTATATCCTTCGGTAATGAATTCCAGAGTTTGATTACTCATTGACTGAAAAAATACTTTCTCTTATTAGTCGTTGTTGCATGGCATTGTTCTAGATGCTTTGAAAAGAGCATCTGTTAATCCTTTACTGAAAAATTATTCTCTAAACAATGATGATCCTTTGAACTAGCTGCCTATTTCCTGCTTGCCTTTCTTAGTTAAAGTTATAGAGAAGATTATTCTATGACAGTTGCAGGATTTTATAGATAGTCAGAATGTACTTACTTCATTTCAGTTTGGGTTTCATCCCCATCATGGTACTGAAACTCTGCTTTTGTCATTGATGGATGTCTTTCTCACTGGTTTTGATCAGGGAAAATCTTACCTATTAATTTTGTTGGATATCTCCATAGTTTTTGACATGATTAATCTCTTTGTTAGCAAGATTGCATGAGATTGGCTTTGATCAGACAGTTTATTCTTGGTTTTCTTCTTTTTTGATTGGTTGGCAATTTCAGGTTAGGTCTATGGGAAAGCATTCCTCCTGGCATCCTATTTTTGCTGGCATGCCACAGGGATCTGTTTTATCCGCTATGTTATTTAATATCTATATGCTGTCATTTTAAAACTTTTAATGGTTTCAATGATGTTTATCAGATTTACGCAGATGATGTTCCATTTGTAGTTTCTATAGCCTCCTCATTGGATGATGCTAAGGAGCATACCAAGTTTTGTATTAGCACAGTGAAATCTTGGATGACCCATAATACACCCTTGTGCATATTAATTGAAACAAACTGAAAAATAAGTGAAAACTGGAATTTCCATTGAAAAATAGCCACATAATAGTACATAATATGACCTCCTCTGCTTTTTACCAGCATCTGGACATGATTCGGCATGGAGTCCACTAATTCTGAGCATCTGCAATGATTTTTGGGTCCCTGTACCAGACTTGAATCAGAGCTTGAATAAGTTTCTCCTTTGTCGTACACTCCATTCCACGAAGGCAAAGTTTGCAAATGGACCACAGATTCTCTATTGGGTTTAAATCTGGAGCGTTTCCTGGCTAATTCAGTACCTTCATTTGCTTCTTTGGAAAAAAGCTTTTCACCAATTTTGATGTGTGGCATGGGGCAAGATCCTGCTGAAAGATGCCAGATCGATCAGGAAATGTCTTCTCTAGCTCTGGAACAACTCTTCTTTGGAGAACATTGACGTATTGTTGTGAAAGTATCATTCCCTTAACTGGATGCAAGCTGCCGACTCCATAATCACTGAAACACCCTTCAGAACATCTTCTTTTGGGGGGTGTTTCACGTTCTGGTTAATGTGGGAATCACAAATCTTTTCTCCAGGTGAACACCGATCATGTTGGCTTCTTTGGCTCTGGAAGAAGAAATGACTTTCATCACTGACTATTACTTTTCTCCCCAATCTTCTTTCGTCCACTCTTTGTTTCAGTCCCCATTTATAGTGCTTCTCTTTCATAACCTTTGTCAGATGTTGTTTTTTCAGAGGTCATTGTGCTTTTCAATCAACTTCCAAAAGTCGCCTACGAATTGTGGAAGAACTGACCGTTGTACCTTTCTCTTCTAAATCTCTTTTTAATGCGTCGCTTGTCTTCTGAGGGTCTTTTCTACTTTCCCTGAGAACATACTTGTTGTCTCTGAGTGTAGTTTTCCTCTTATGACCACAATTTCCCTTTCATTTAGGCGAGATAGATCATGTCTCCTTTTTAGATTTGATCACATGACTGATGGTTGCGAGACTGACACCAACTATACTTGCTATATCCCTGTAGGTCTTCCCTGTGTGTTTGTGCAGGGTGACGATCTTTGTGCATTTTCTGGGTGTGTCCATAATGCACAACGGTTGGATTAACAACTAAGAATACACTCGAAAGAAAATCTGATGCAATGTTGGCTGATATTATAGTCGCATACATAATAAGTCATCCCTACGTCATATCACGCCATCTATTATGTCATTTAATCCATAAACCCATAAATAATGATGAAGCATCTCATATACGATGATTTAACCCAGCTGATTAAAAAAAATATCAAAATTAAATGCATATACAATTTGTAGGCTGAAAAGATTTTAAAAATCCACAAGGGTGTAAGTTGGCACTGAATGTTAATAAAACTGAAGTTCTGCTTTTATCTTGTGTACTTCCGGACCCAGTGTCATTGATTATGAAAACTGGGAATTATTCTCTTGGTGGGCCTTCAAGCTAGGGATTTGGGAAATGTATTGGACACCCAGCTGAATATGCAAACTCGTATACAAAAACTTACTAAGGCTGCTTTGTTTAAATTGTACTTAATTCGGAAACTCAAACTGTTTTTATCAGCTGAAAATTTGCATACTGTGGTTGAAACTTTGCTTTTGTCACCACTCGATTATTGCAACAGTATGTTGCTTGGTCTTGGTATTTCGTTCGACCTTTGTAGTCTGTAGAGAATGTCGCAGAGCGCCTTCTTACTGGTAGCTAGTGGTTTGAGCATATCTCTGTTGGTTTATATAGATTACATTGGTTACCCATTACATTTTGAATACTATATAAAGTTATAATGCTGGTATTCTAATTTCTTAATCATCAAGTACCGCTCAGTCTATGGTTCATAGCCATCGCCGCTGAATTTTAACCCCAGATATTCAATCTGGGGCTATATCGGGTCACCGGAATTGAATATCCTGGTCTGCCACAACATGCCACATGATGTGGAAGCTAACTGGGCAGCGATGATATCAAGCCACTGCCTGGTAAGCTCCCATGGGTCTATCTTTATCCACGGGCTCAATATTGCTACTGCCCGGTTAGCCAACAGTGCCGCTTCTGCTCTGCCCCAGAACACCAATGACACGCCCCGATTCTACATGGATAGCATCAGAGCATATAGCGGCAGAACTGGTGGCTATTCATCTACACTAACCATGTTAGTGCCAATGAGTATTCCTCTATAGTGGCATTTACATGGTTTACAGGTTTTTAAACTACGTAAATGCCTTAGAATATCGGGCCCGTAGTTACCAGTGCTTAGAAACATAGAAATATAATGGCAGAAAAAGACCACATGGCCTATCTAGTCTGCCCTTCCATATCATCCACTACCCTTTTTTGCCTTTAGAGAGCCTCTGTGTTTATCTCATAGCTTTTTGAACTTAGATACTGTCCTCATCTCTACCACCTCCACTGGGAGATTATTCCATGCTTCTACCACTCTTTTTGTAAAGAAATATTTCCATATATTACTCCTGAGTCTATCCCCTTTCAACCTCATCTTATGTACCCTCATAGCAGAGCTTGCTCTCCCCCTGTGCATTTATGCCACGGAGGCATTTAAACATCTCAATCATATCATCTCTGTCCCGCCTTTCCTCTAAAGTATACATATTAAGGTCCTTAAGTCTGTCCTCATATGCTTTATAACAAAGACCATTAACCATTTTAGTAGTCACCCTCTGCACCGACTGCAACCTGTTTATATCCTTTTGAAGGTGCGGTCTCCAGAATTGCACACAAAACTCAAAATGAGGCACTATCACCTCCTTTCTTTTGATGGCTATTCCTCTCCCTATGCACCCAAGCATCCTTCTAGCTTTTGCTGTTGCCTTTTCTACCTATTTAGCTACTTTGACATCGCCAGGCACAATCATGCCTAGGTCTTGTTCTTCTTTCGTGGACAGAAGTACATCACCCCCTATACTGTACCGCATCCTTGGATTGTTACAGCCCAAATGCATTTGGCTACATTTTTTAGCATTAAATCTCAGCTGCCAAATTCTAGACCATTCTTCAAGCTTAGCTTTTTCCCTCATCATATTATCTACACCTTCTTGGGTGTCTACTCTGTTGCAGATTTTGGTATCATCCGCAAAGAGGCAAACCTTACCTGACAGCTGTTCCGCAATATCACCAACAAAGATGTTAAAAAGAATCGGACCAAGGATAGATCCCTGCGGCACTCCACTGGTAACCTCCTTCTCCTCAGAATGAACTCCATTTACCTGTACCCTTTGTTGCCTCCCACTCAACCAATTTCTAACCCAAGCAGTAACTTTAGGGTCCATCCCTAGGGTGCTTAGTTTGCTTATAAGTCGCCTGTGCGGAACAGTGTCAAATACTTTACTGAAATTTAAATACACCACATCTAGGGCTCTCCCTTGGTCTAACTCCCTGCTCACCCAGTCAAAACAATCAATCAAATTTGTCTGACAAGACCAGCCCCTGGTGAATCCATGCTGCCTCGGATCCTGCAATACGTTGAACTCCAGAAACCTCACTATTTTCTCTTTCAGCAGTGCTTCCAATAATTTACTCACCACTGAGGTTAAACTAACTGGCCTGTAGTTTTTAACCACATCCTTACTTCCACTTTTGTGTAAAGGGACCACATGTGCCTCTCTCCAGTCCTCTGGCACCACCCCCGACTCCAAAGAGGCATTGAAAAGGTCAGTCAGTGGAGCTGCTAGAATGTCCCCAAGTTCCTTCAGTATTCTTGAATGTATACCAGCAGGTCCATACCTAGCCCTATGCGAGCGGTGCGGATGCACAGGGCTTAAAGTCTTAAGGGGCGCATTTTTACTGTCTGCCGTTGCCTGTCACCACCACTTTGTCTTCTCTTAGTGGCAGCAGGCAACGGAAGATAGCTAAAATGTGCCCCTTAAGCCTTCTCACCGGCATGCTAAGCAGATCTGCTTAGCATGCCGGAAACTTGCACATTGGGCACACCTCTTCTCTCCTGCCGCGGTGGGGGGGGGGGGGTAGTGGGGCGCCCGATGTGCAAACGCACAGGGCGCAATTTACACTCGGTACGATCCTGTATACCAGTATTCTTTTACGCTTAAACGTGTAAAGCCTTTAGTGGTACAGTTCTTTTTCAATGTTGCCTTTTTGTGAAATGGCTATTGTCTTTGGATGTGCCGGCAAATATATGGGTATTTGCTAACACCCTTATACAAATTTTACAAAAGATTCCACATTCAGCAGAGCCTTTTGCAGAATATTCAAGGAATTGAGAAAGTCTCAGCTTGAATGTTCCATTTCCTACCTACCCTCCCTATGCAAAATGGGGCCTTACATCTATTTACTGCACTTTCACAAAACAAATGTAGTTCCACTAAAATTTAGAATCATCTTTTTGGCATTCCATGTATCTGGTATTCTATTGTACCTACATTTTTTTTACTGATTCCTTATCTTCTTGCTAGGACCTGAGGTCCTCACATGGATACTTCTTGGTGGTGCCTTCCTTTAAGATATTCTGTCATGAATCCCTGTGGAGATCCTGATTTACTTGTTTAGCCCCATCCCTATGCAATGCCCCGCCTGAATAACTGTGCCTTGAGCACTCTATTGGTAAATTTAGACTTGAAAGCTTGACTTTTCAAGCAATCTTTTCCAAGTGACTAATGTCAATCTTAAGTCTCCCTAGTGTGCTCAGCAAACTGAAGTATTATAGTAAATTTTGTTGTGCTATTCCACCCCTTTCCTATTATGTTAGTGTGTGTGTTTTTGTCACTTCATAATTTATTTTTTTATAACAATTTTTAAATCTGTATGTAAACTGCTGTGATGTCGTAAATAAATAAATAAAAACAAGATGAGGAAAAATTCTTACAAAATGAAAACTAAACCCAAATGGCAGAAATTGTAGCAAAATTCTGAGGAAGCGGAATGCCTTTTTGGTTAGAGGAGGCCAAACAAACCTATCTTCCCCCCAAGGTCTCTATTTGATGATGCTGTGCTGGACAGTATATTGGTGGGGCCATGGTCCCAGTGGCCCATCCTAATGTATTTTGAGCCTAACTTCCACTTCTCAGCCTCTTCTCTTCCTGGTCTGGCTCTTGCCTTAGAATTTGTACTTCAGATCCTATGCCTGGTCTGGTATCCTGGTGCACTTTGGGATGCTGAAAGGTTGTCCTCTGAGAAGTGATAAATATCGTGAGGGTCTGCTGCTAGGTTGCAATTGGTGCTAGTCATGGGAGAACTCCATAAGTTTTGTATCTGGCTGGTTTGGTTGCTCCTACTTGCTCTATGACTGCTCTCAGCAGTCATTTTCTTGCTGTTTGGATATATATACAGTCCTTTTGAATATATATTGTATATCCTTTTGAATATATATTGTATATATATATTCAGTCCTTTGCTAAGGTTTGGGTCTTATCATACTCACATTTATCTTTGCATTGCCTGACTTCTCACTGCATTCCTACTATTTTCCAGAGATGGAGTCCTCTACCACGCTCCAGATCCTGCCTTCTTGCTGTGATCCATTTTCATTCCTGACCTAATCTTCTAGTTAGCCATTGGTGGTGTTCTGCTGTTCCCTTTCTCACCGATGTACCCTTCAGTGTCCAATATTGCACTCCTAGCTCCAGCGTCATGTAGCAAAGGTCTGACAGCTGTCAGAACCAGAGATCCTCACCTACAGTAAGAGGATGGTGGCTGCGGTAGACGGAAGACCACTTCTTCCTAGTTCCTTTATCCAGGAAGTTCTGTCCTGAAATCCCACCTGCTTCAGTGCTGGCTTGCACCCTACTCTGAGGACTCCTTTACTGACGTGACTGTCACACTAAGAAGTCAATATTTAAAGGGTTTATCTTGCTACCTTTTGTAATTTAACAGAACATAACCTGATATTTTAAATCCACCTCCCTACCTTTCTCACTTGATAAATGTTTTCTGGGCAAATCTTCACTAAAAGGTCAAGTGGGAAAGTCATAGTCAAGGGTGACACATTTGACCGTCTGAGCCCATAATTACAGGATTTATGAAGGAAACCTGGAGTATGGCCTAGGACCCCCACTGTAATGACCATGGTGAAGGGTAATATTAAATAAATGAAAACATTTCCAGATAGCTACAAATTCATTTTATTTATTTAAAATGTATTATATTCTGCTCCTACAGTGACAAAGGTCTTCACAACTGAGCACAGTTAAACATATACAATTTAAAAAATGCAACACGGTTACCAGACACATTAAAATGTAAAATCTCATGGCACCAAATTCCAAGTCCTGGTTCCTGCTGAGCTGGAAGCAGGAATAAAAACCTGGGTCATAAAAAACCTGTGGTGTTGGAAGTTATGGTTTGTCAAAGCAAGAAAGCACCCAGAATAAAAAGTAACAGAACGTTCTCTTCATGATTCTCTAACAGATGGACAAACCATCATCTGAAATGGAGGGAAAAGAATGTGACCTTGGGCAATATGATTTGCATGGAAGCCTAACCAAAAAGACACCAAGCTGTGGCCAGCTGATATCACCAGCATCAATATACCCGATCACACTCTGCAACTGTGAAATGAGATATGAAGAGCACAGAAGTGTTTCTATATGATTTTTTAAGATATAAAAATAAATTTAATCTACAAAGATTGTTTGCAAAGCTAAAATTATAGTATATTTACACCAATATCATTTAGGGGCATGTTTACTTAAGGGTAATGAAAGTTAATGCGTGCTAAGTACCGCCATGGCACATTTATTTCTATGGGTGCAACGATACTTAGCGGGCTTGTTTACTAAGCAGCGATAGCAGCTTCCGACCGGTATCGGAGCCGCAGCCCCACTGAATTCAATCGGTCAGAAACCGCTAACGCTGCTTAGTGAACAAGCCCCTTAGAGAGCATTATTATTTAATGCACATTAACCTTTCATAAACATGCCTCTTAATCTGTTATTCATTGCCCTGGGATCAAGAATCCATGAGTAGCTACGGGAAAGGTGGGAGCCTAATAAAATAAATAAATATAGTTGCTGATCAATATCAACAATGATTGATATAAGGTTTAGAATGATCTAAACCTCAGGAGTAGACTTGGGCGGGTCTAGTGACTTTGGAAAACAGAAAAATGACAGCAGATAAAGACCATATGACCTATGCAGTTGGCCCTTCCATATCAACTACTAAATTTTACAGTCCCTTTTTTTTCCTTTAAAGAACCTCTGTGTTTGTCTCATACCTTCCTGATTTCAGATACAGTCCTTGTCTCTAGCACTTCCAGTTTGAAGTGTGCATCTGAGGGGGCAGAAGAGGCCGAGGATCGAGAACAGAAACCACAATGCAGTACCAGCAACTTAAGTAAATGCTGCCTCGCGGTTTCTGAACTATTACAGCCGATGCAAGCCCCAGAGAGGGCCAGCAACAGCAGCAATAGGGGTGGTGAACACGAGGTGGGGGGCAGGATGGAGGGCACCTCCAATCCTTGCACTAGGGCTGACCTTCACCCAGTAGGCTGAAGAGTGTTAAGAAATCCGGTGGGGTATTGAACCACCTGTATCGATCGACTTGTACGATGGTTTGGCTTTTCCACTGCTTTGACAGATGTTTGCCTTGTATGCTGATTGTTGAGTCAGGTGTGTCCGTAGTCTGGAATCTAGGCTTCTCATGAGGTTGCTTGTGTTGTATACTGATCATCAAGTGTGGTCTAGTCTCTTCTATTTGGGAAGCTGCCATTTCATTCGCACTTGATGTATTTCTGCCCAGATGGGCTTTTTGTTTTGGGGGCTTTTTGTAGTATCTTCTTATGCATATTGTGATGGGGCCTGTGGTTAGAGGCCTGTTTAGCCCTATATAGGCGGTTGCCTAGGGCGTATGCACAAGTAATTGCTCTGATCTTGTAAATAAAAAGTCTTTCAGAGCAACTTGAAATGAAAAGTGGGTTTTATTCCCCGTCCCGCTCGGACATTGTCAAAGGAAACAGAAACTTTAAATCAGATAAGCTTGGCAACAAAAGTGGTGACACACGTATATTCTCTTTTTATATTCACAGAGATCACTTCATCCAGTAATTACATCATACGGATGCAATTAACACAGACACTGCAATCCATAGGAATATCCTCTTGCAGACTAGCAGCGTCTTCCCATATCATTTCCCCAGCACTACTCACACTGCTGGTATCAGACCCTTCTTGAGAACGGTATTCAGCTATAGCGTCTTGCGACACTTCACTATAACAGTCACTGGAGGCTTTTCCCCCTTTGGGTCTATATCTCTCTCTGTAGCTGGTTCTGCCTGGGCTTGCCTCCCAGAACATTAGCTCTGAAACATCTTGCTTCTTATGTCTGTAATCAGAACCCCGCCCTTTGCAGTTATAAGCTTTAAACTTCTCTTTGTTACTATAGGGAAGTTTCCTTCTCTCTGCAGGGCTTGTCTTTATGCTTGGCTCTCTATAGCCTTTGCTTCTAACCTGTTGAACAGGAATATATTTGTTCCTAACTTTACACCTATTTCTTAAGCTGTAGTCATGCATGGAGTGCCCATCCCCCAACACTTCCCTCTCACCGTGACCTCTGCCTTGAGCTGGCAAATACTGGCCTCTGGGGTAGTGGGGTAATCCTGGCTTCTCTCCAAAGCTATTCCTGGTAGCAGGTCTTCCCTTAGTGCAGCTTGCCTTGAACCTTCCTTCTCGAGAACTGGAGACAGACTCACTTCCTGACTCCTCGTGAGAAGAATTTCCTCCCAGCAATCCCCTGGGGCTTCTGTTCAGCTGACCTGGGACACACCTCCTGCTCCTCTCTCTCCTACTGCTTCCCGTGGTGATCCTGCTTCTGACTCTGCTCTCTAACTGACTGGAACCCGGCCCTAAATAATCCCTAGCTCTACACGTGACCTGGGGACTCTCACTCAGGTGTTCCTGATGGGACTTTTGTTTGCTACGTAGCAAGAATTTCCCTTGCTGCAGTGAATCATGGTGCCTAGTGCTGCTTTCTAAAGCTGACTCTGAGGTAAGTCTTTCTTTTATCTTATTTTCCCTGGGCTGTGTGCCCCTTGCTGCATCACAATATAAAGCAAAACGTTTGTGTGTGAGTTTGTTCCGTAGTTCTCCAAAACTCTCAAATGCTGCAATGTCATTGGTCAGATAGATAGGCGGACCTCTTGCAGGCAGAGCACTGATGTTTGAAGGATTGTTTGTCAGTTTCTTTGAAGTATGCTGCTCAGTAGATGCCACAGTCTCAAAGGTGAGAGTATTGCAGATGGGGAACCAATGTTTTCTTCCCTAAAAGTTAGTCATTGACATCCTCCTAGGTGAGAGGATGGTCCCTGAAAAGTTTTGTTTGCATTTGCTGATACCATATCCAAATGACTGAAGAACAAGCATAAGGCAAACAAACTTTCTTCTTAATATGTAAAGATGATAATTCACATGCATACTTGCATAAAGGAGGCATGATCATTTACACCAGCTTTAGGACTGGCATATGTGATTGTGCTTCGGCACATTCTCTGCCAATAAGGCTAGTATTTTATAAAGGCAAGTAGGTGTCTACTCGTCTTAAAGTAGGCTTAATTTAGGAGTGTTAAAAATTGCTTTGGCTAAGCGCCCCATTATAAAATTGCTCTCCACAGATACAGGGATTGGAGGCTAGGAGCATTGACAAGACGGTGAGAAGTACATTGATGAGATGCTTCTTTCAGCAACCAAGCTCTCCAGCACAGGAGAAGATGGGTGCCAACAGAATGTCGATGGTTGGACACAAGTCACCAGGGCCTGCAAAATCACCAATCCAACTTCTCCAGCCCTTGAATTGAAGAACCATTATGCAGCCCTGGAAGTGGAGGAGGTGAAAGCATTCCTGGAAAGGGAAGAACCAGAGTTCAAGTACCCCAAAGTTGCAGAATCAGTGACCAGAAGGAAACGAAGAGTAGTGGTGGTTGGAGACTCTCTTCTGAGGGGTACTGAGGCGTCCATCTGCCGACCAGACTTGATGTCCAGAGAGGTATGCTGTCTGCCTGGTGCCAAAATCCAAGATGCTACGGAGAGTTTGCCGAGACTCATCAAGCCCACTGACTATTACCCATTGTTGCTAATCCATGTTGGAACAAATGATACTGCCAGGTATACCTCGGAACGTATCAAAAGTGACTTCATGGCTCTGGGACAGAGGGTGAAGCAGTTAGGTGCACAGGTGGTGTTCTCTTCAATCCTCCCTGTTGAGGGTAAAGGCCAAGGCAGAGAGGCTCGCATCCTGGAGATGAATGCATGGCTGCGTGGATGGTGTCATCAAGAGCGTTTTGGTTTCCTAGACCATGGGATGCTTTTCCAAGGGTTGCAGAGCAGAGATGGCATCCATCTGTCCAAGAAAGGTCAACGCATCTTCGGTAGTAGACTGGCTAATCTACTGAAGAGGGCTTTAAACTAGATTCGTTGGGGATAGGTGAAGAAAGCCCCCAGGTAAGTGAAAGCCCCCAGGTAGGTGATACATTAAATACCTTTATGGAAATGGGTAACAGGGGTAACATATGGAAAGCAGTGTGTATAAATGCCCGTAGCATGGGAAATAAGATCCCTGATGTTGAAGCTTTGGTGGGAGTGGCTGACTTGGATTTAGTGGTAGTTACAGAAACATGGTTCACAGAAAACCATGACTGGGATGTAACTATACCTGGCTATACTTTATTCAGAATGGACAGGGTAGGAAGAAGGGGAGGAGGAGTGGCACTATATGTAAAAACTACTATTAAAGCTTTGGAATTTCAGAGCTTAAAAGGGAGAGAGGAGGCATTGTGGCTTAAACTAGAAAGAGGGAAAGAGAAATCTGTTTGCATTGGTGTGATATACAGACCTCCCTCACAAGAGGAAGAGGTGGACAGAGAGTTAATTGAAGACATACGCAGCATTGCTAGGAAAGGGGAAGTGCTACTGATAGGAGATTTCAATATGCCAGATGTTGATTAGCACATTCTTGCTGCAGTATCATCTAGAAGTAAGGAGATCCTGGATTCTCTACAGGGAGAACTATTCAGGCAATTGGTAACAGACCCCACATGTGAAGGGACCATACTGGACTTGGTGCTTACCAATGGTGAAAGTGTTTCTGATGTTGTAGTGGGAGATCATTTTGCATCCAGTGATCACCAGATGGTGTGGTTCAGTATTAGGACTTTGGCTGTTAGAATCCATTCCAAGGTGAGGATCTTAGACTTTAGAAAGACTAACTTTGCGAAGATGGGTCAATACCTCAGGGAGTCGTTAGTGGGATGGGAACAGCTGGGGGATGTAGAAAAACAGTGGGCAAAACTGAAAGGGGATATTTTAAGGGCAACCAATCTTTTTGTTAAAATGGTAAATAAAGGCAAAAGGAAAAGGAGACCGATATGGTTTTCTAGGGAAGTAGCTGAAAAAGTGAAGAAAAAGAGGGAGGCCTTCATGAAATACAAGAGATCACAGAGAGAGGAAGACAGGCATCTGTATTTGGAAAAACTTAGAGAAGCTAGCAAAGTAGTCAAAAAGGCAAAGATTCAAAAGGAGGAGGAAATAGCCAATGCAATAAAATGGGGGGATAAGACATTTTTCAGATATATTAGTGAGAAGAGGAAGGGCAAGAGTGGTATTGTCAGACTCAAGGTGCAGGTGGGGAATATGTAGAAGTTGATAAGGATAAAGCGGAATTGCTTAACAAATATTTTTGTTCTGTGTTCACAGATGAAGAACCAGGAGCAGGACCTCAGAAAACACTCACAAATAGGAACAGAAGCGAGGGACATCTTGAACAATTTTCAGAAGACTGTGTTTGTGAGAAACTAGCTCAACTTAAAGTAGACAAAGCAATGGGACCGGATGGGATACACCCTAGAATACTGAGGGAACTTGGGGACGTTCTAGCAACTCCACTGACTGACCTTTTCAATGCCTCGTTGGAGTCGGGAGTGGTTCCAAAGGACTGGAGAGAGGCTCATGTGGTGCCTTTACACAAAAGCGGAAGTAAGGATGTGGTTGAAAACTACAGGCCGGTTAGTTTAACTTCGGTGGTGAGTAAATTATTGGAAACGCTGCTGAAAGAGAAAATAGTGAGGTTTCTGGAGTCCAGCGGATTACAGGATCCGAGGCAGCATAGATTCACCAGAGGCAGGTCTTGTCAGACAAATCTGATTGATTTCTTTGACTGGGTGACCAGGGAGTTGGACCGAGGGAGAGCTCTAGATGTGGTGTATTTAGATTTCAGTAAAGCCTTTGACACTGTTCCTCACAGGCGACTTCTAACCAAACTGAGCACCCTAGGGATGACTGCTTGGGTTAGAAATTGGTTGGGTGGGAGGCGACAAAGAGTACAAATAAATGGAGCTCACTCTGAGGAGAAGGATGTTACTAGTGGTGTGCCCCAGGGATCTGTCCTTGGTCCGATTCTTTTTAACATCTTTGTTAGTGATATAGCGGAAGGGCTGTCGGGTAAGGTTTGCCTCTTTGCAGATGATACCAAAATCTGCAATAGAGTAGACACCCAGGAAGGTGTAGATAACATGAGGAGGGATCTAGCTAAGCTTGAAGAATGGTCTAGAATTTGGCAGCTGGGATTAATGTTAAAAAATGTAAGGTCATGCATTTGGGCTGCAGCAATCCAAGGGAGCAATACAGTATAGGAGGTGAAGTACTTTTGTCCACTAAAGAAGAGCGGGACCTAGGCGTGGTTGTGTCTTATGATCTTAAAGTAGCTAAACAGGTAGAAAAGGCGACGGCAAAAGCTAGAAGGATGCTTGGGTGCATACGGAGAGGAATGGCTAGCAGAAAAAAGGAGGTGATAATGCCTCTGTATAAGTCTTTGGTGCGACCTCATTTGGAGTATAGTGTGCAATTCTGGAGACTGCACCTTCAAAAGGATGTGAACAGGATGGAGTCGGTGCAGAGGGTGGCTACTAAAATGATTAGTGGGCTTCATTATAAAGCATATGAGGACAGACTTAAGGATCTTAATATGTACACCTTAGAGGAAAGGCGGGATAGAGGTGATATGATTGAGATGTTTAAATACCTCTGTGGCATAAATGTTCAGGGAGAGAGCCTCTTTCAATTGAAAGCAAGTTCTGCTACGAGGGGACATGGGATGAGGGTGAAGGGTGAAGGGAGATAGATTCAGCAGTGATATGCAGAAATATTTCTTTACAGAAAGAGTAGTGGATCCGTGGAATAGTCTCCCAGTGGAGGTGGTAGAGATGAGGACAGTAACTGAATTCAAAAAAGCATGGGACCAACACAGAGGATCTCTAAATGTAAAAAGTGGACTGTTGTAATTGTTGATATGGAAGGACAGACTATGTTTCTATTGGAATCATAGTTAGCCTATGATCCTTTGTATCTTTAAGGGGCTGACTTGAATGGGAAGCACCACTGCCTTTAGGCTAGATTTATTAAATTCTGATGCCATCAAAATGTTGCTCTTTACTATTTACTTTCCCCTCTAGTGTCAGCTCAACCACTAGGCAAGACCAGGCAGTCACCTAGGGCAGCTGCTTTTGAAGGGCAGCAGAGAGCATTTGAAGTCGTAGCAAAACAATAGATTCTGATAGTCAGACAAACTCAATGAGCCATCAGCACATTCTTTTACCTGCTGGGAGAAAAGTTTAATTATGCATTTTTACAGGATTGTCATGGAAAGGATGATGTTGGGATCACCATGACTGTTGAGTTTAATCTCAAAATCTTGGGAGTGGGAAAGTATAAGTTTGAAGGATCACCTAGGGTGCCGATTACATTGTACCAGCCCACCTCTTCTTTCCTACAATAGTTTACAGCATTAATCCTTACCTTCCTTTTGTTTGGAAGAATAATTTAAGGGCGTTCAAGGAAGGGTGCCATATGAAAAACTTGAAATACCAGCCATCTTTTCATCCCTGAGTATGAATTCAGCATGCTTTCTTTGCACAGCAGGGGTGAGGTGAAATCATAAAGCTATATAGGGAGGCTTCTACTGGAAGACGGTTACTACACAGCAGGAGTTAGATGTATTAGCAGAATTGTGTGTTGGGGGGAGGTCTCAATACCGGAATTGAGCTGGAGATGTGCAATGGCAAAATTATATGAAATTAATATTAGAAGTGGCTGCCTCTAATATAATTTTGCCAGTGCACCTATGTTAAAACAAGTAGGCAACCTCTTTGTCTCTATAAATTCCTAGCCTACATGGCTGAAATCAGACCTAAAGCTGAAGTGGCTTTACATCACTCCTAAAGCTGATGTAAATGCCCACCCCCATATTTTGCAAGAATGAATGCAAATTAGACTCAGTTGCCTTTACTTGGTTCATTTCTCCTGATAGAGACAAAATTTGATTAAGAGCTCAGAGCCTTTGAAAAACCTATGATTAGATAGTTTTAATATTAATATGGATATATTATGAATGTTCAACAAAACATAACTCACAAAATTACAAATGCCAATTTAATAAAAAATACTAAAAAACAATCTATTTAGAGAGGCATGAAATGCCTATTACAATATACGGAACTCAAATGGTGGATTTATAGGCACTAATGTGTCTCATGCCTTACCACCTTACAATCTCATCATCGTTCCATATATCAGTATTAATATATGCACCAAAATATACTCATAATGGGCTTGGATAAGAATATTTTGCTGTACGTGCACAGATTGCCCTAAAGCAATACTTTCCACAAACATGCTAAAACCATTTCACTTGGATTTCATAATGGCTTCCTTGATGGCTCGGTAGAACCTGACCCAAGTCACTGGTTTTGCCATCTAAAACGGCTATCTCAAAGGATTTTTACCGCCAATGCCACAGATAATCTCTAACCAAAATAAACAAAAAATATACCAATTAGATATTTTACATGTCAAAATACATCAGATTTTTTCAAAATCTACCATACTACTAAGCATTTTATACTTTAAATTAACTCAGCAAAAACGGCTCAAAAACTCTTGCCCAGTGCAGATGCCAAGGCAGCCCAACATCCCCCAGATAAAAACTCATTCATCCAATTAGCAAAAGCCACATCATTCATTCATGACTAACTGACCAATCCAAACTTACTACCACTTTACATCATCTCACTCATTCAATCCATTACAGCCAATCCCCCAGTTTTCAAATAACGTAGGAGGTGTCTACACAACCCTTGTCATGAGGACCGACATTGACATCACAATCACTCATGTTCCCCAAGACAGGGCCGTACCGAGCCAGAATCGTGCCCTATTCGACTTGCACATAGGGCGTGCCGCCCCTCCCCCCCTGCTCTCACTCTGCTGCTGCTGCCCTCTGTTTTCTCCACAGTGTTGCCGACAGCAGGGCAAAAGCAGGCAGTGGCTGGACAGAGGTATGGGGAGGAGGGGGGTGTGGGCACCTGATGTGCAAGTCACCAGCAGCAGGAGAGAAGAGCAGACCTAACTTTAAGGAGATCTGATCCCTCCCTGACTCTAATGTCACATCAGAGGAAGGAGGGACCAGATCTGCAGAAAGACCCGCGCAAAGGCTTAAGGGGGGCATTTCGACTGACTGCTGTTGCCCTGCCACTGCCACTTTTTGTTTTCTCAGAGGCGGCAGGGCAACAGTAGGCAGCCGAAATGCGCCCCATAAGCCTTTGCGCCCTGTACAGCTGCTCCATTTGCACAGGGCTAGGTACGATACTGCCCCAAGGCTCTAAAAAATCCAGATGCGAATCAATCACTACCCATGGGGCCCTCCCACTGTCCACCCCCATGCCAAATCTATTCAATAGATGCATTGAAACCACCCGGAGCAGTTGTCTGCCAATAATAAATTAATGTTTGTTCATGTTGTAAAAGTCATAATGTTACATGTCCCTATCACCCATCCACCACTATGATCTGATTTAACACACAACATCTTAAATCCAACACTTGATGCCTCTGGGCATTCTAATGTTCCATTAGGGGGTTCTGTAAATACCCCCCCTCCCCCATCATAAAGCAGAGAGGTGTTCAATTATCCTCTTCTTGAATTTTCATGTAGTCTGACCAATATAGAGTTTATTGCATGGACACAATACCACATACACCATTCCCTCAGAATCACAAGATGTGGTAGATCGCAATTTATAAGGATTACCAGCTGACGGATGATTAAATTCAGAAATCTCCATAGTATGTGGGCATACTAAACAATGGCCACAGCAATGGCAAAATACACATTTTGCCTTGTAAAGGCCCTCTTAATAGCCCAGTTGGAGTGGAGGAGTAGCCTAGTGGTTAGAACACTGACTTCGTAACCAAGCAACCAGGGTTCAATTCCCACTAGCACTCCTTGTGGCCTTGGGCAAGTCACTTAACCCTCCATTGCCTCAGAAGAAAGGCCTGGCAATCTACTTCCAGTGACACTGCCAAGAAAACCCAGGAGCTTCTGGGTCGCCAGGAGTCACGACTGACTCAAAGGCACACATTGCATTACAATAGCCCAGTTGGGGTACCACTTATGACTAAACCATTGGCACAGTACCCAAACCTGCTTCTGGAATTCCTGTTCAGAGGAACACACATGTCTGACCCTCAAGAATTGTAACCATGGCAATATTACTGTGAAGATGATGTAGATGAAAACTAAAATAATTCAATAAGCTATTACGATCCGTAGGTTCTCGATACAGAGTAGTAGTTAATACTCCATCATCAGAATGAATAATTTCCATGTCCAAAAAATGGACATGATCAAACAAATACTCCGGCATAAATTTCAAATTCTCATATGAGCTATTCAACCAATCAAAAAACGCTTTAAGTTTCGTTTCAGTCCTGCACCAAATGAAAAAATATCATCAATAAATCTAGTCTACAGAATAACTTCTGACCAAAATTCCAATGAACAAACCACCTCCTCTTCAAAGCACACACAAACAAGGCACCGAGGAGGCCACTTTAGTCCTCATGGCCATCCACCCTGTGGATTTGATGATAGCACTGATTTTCAAAGACAAAATAATTTCATTCCAAAACAGCAACTGTACCAAAAATGCCTGAAAACCCTCAGAGATAGTCATTAATTGCTGTAAATAATGGGCAACTGTTGTGATAGCCAGCGTCTGGGGAATATGAGTTAAAAGTTAAAAGGTAGTACTGAGGGATAGTAAGGAAATCCACAGTACTACCTTTTAACTTTCGAAAGGGAGACTATGATAAAATGAGGAAAACAGTTAAGAAAAAACTAAAAGGAGCAGTTGCAAAGGTTAAAGACGTACATCAAGCTTGGCTGTTGTTGAAAAATACTATCTTGGAAGCCCAGACCAGCTGTATTCCACGCTTTAAGAAAAGTGGAAGGAAGTCCAAAAAACTGCCAGCATTGTTTAAAGGTGAAGTCAGAGAGGCTGTTGTTGCCAAAAAAGCATCTTTCAGGAAATGGAAAAAAGAGCCAAACGACGAAACCTGGAAACAGCACAAGCACTGGCAAGTCAAATTCACATCTGGATTTTTTAGTGCCTTGAGGCAAATGAGTGATTGTGTCAATGTCGGTCCCCATGACAGGGGTTGTGCGGACACCTCCTATGTTGTTATTTGAAAACTGGGGAATTGGCTGTAATGGATTGAATGAGTGAGATGATGTAAAGTGGTAGTAAGTTTGGATTGGTCAGTTAGTCATGAATGAATGATGTGGCATTTGCTAATTGGATGAATGAATTTTTATCTGGGGGATTTTGGGCTGCCTTGGCATCTGCACTAAGCAAGAGGTTTTGAGCCATTTTTGGCTGAGTAAGTTTAAAGTATAAAGGGCCCAATTTTCATCTGGGCTGTGCTATGCGCCATCCGTCTAAACCGGATTTTCAATGCTGGGGTCATATGCGGCCCTGCATTGAAAATCCGAGTCTCGCCGCATAACCCAGAAGCTGCAGGAGCTAGCAGGGTAGCACCGATTTTCGAAGCTACCCGCTTAGCCCCTATGTCTGAAAGATAGGTGAGGAAAAACCTCCCCTATATTTAAGGTGCAGAGGGCTAAGCGAGTAGCATCGAAAAATCGGTGCTACCCGTTTAGCCCTTTCCTCCTCCCCTGCTCCGCCCCAGAATGCCCCTAACATGCTCTGATACTAACCGCATAGCTTCAGGGCTCATTAGGGACTTATCCGGGATTTTCGAAAGGCACTAGCCATGTAGGTGCCTTTCAAAAATCCTGGATAAGGCATTTACACGGGTAACTAGGGCAGTTATCCATGTAAATGCCTTCAAAAATCGGGTCCAAAATGCTTAATAGCATGGTAGATTTTGAAAAAGTTCTGATCTATTTTAACATGTAAGATATCTAATTGACTATATTTTTGTTTATTTCAGTTAGAGATGATCTGTGGCATTGGCAGTAAAAATCCTTTGAGCTAGCCGTTTTAGATGGCAAAACCAGCAGCTGGGGTCAGGTTCTACCAAGCCGCCAAGTAAGTCAATATGAATCCCAGTGAAATGGTTTTAGCATGTTTGTGGCAATCTGGCAATCTGTGCTCTTACAGCTAAATATTGTTATCTAAGCACATTATGAGCATATTTTGTGCATATATTGATATTGATATATGGAAGGATGATGAGGTTGTAAGGTAGTAAGGCATGAGACACATTGGCACCTATAGATTCACCGTTTGAGTTCCGTATAATGTTATAGGCATTTGATGCTTCTCTAAATAATTATTTATGATAGTTTTTAAGTATTTTTGATAAAATTGGTATTTTTAATTTTGTGAATTATATTTTGTGAGTCCCATTGTTTTTCTTTGGTGATTTGAATTTTTGGCACTGTTTATTGTAATGTATATAAATTTTTTGGATTATATTGTGAATGTTTGCATCCAAAGAATATAACTGCGAAGGAAGGCAAAGTCCCTCTGTCTGGGCTGGGTTTTTTAAAGTGACTTGAGTTACCAACAATGCGATAAAATTGTCTGGGAAAATCTACAGGTTTCTAATTCCATTCCTGAGTTCAGATTTTGATTGACAAATTTCTAGAAATCATCTATGCTGCTTCTACAAATTAATTTTGTTTGAAGACATTATTTTCTCCTTCACTTTCACTCCAAGCCCACCCCTTGAGGACTTCTGGAAGGAAGGGCTGGCATATCTAAAGACATTTAGACCAAGCTCCATGAACTTAAATGGAGCATGAAAATCTTCAGACACATTGAGCTTTACCTTGAACTATGCCTCTCATCACCTTTCTAATATTTCACACCATTTCAATTATATTCTTTGGCAATAGAGGGCCATGTGAATTCTAGTGCTAAATTTAATCAAGCGCTCATTCAAGGTGGAAAAGAACATTTCCTTGGAATTAATGGAAAGAGACAAATGAAATCAGTCCCTGGGATCATAGTTCTGACCACTCTGTACTAGAGCGCCTTCGAGAGGAAGGACTTTCTGTGCTACCTTTAAAGTTAAAGAATAATACAAAGGAGCTTGAAACAGCACAGGAGAGGTATGACAAATGGTACATTTCATTCTGCACTGTAGAATCAACAAGAATTTAATAAAGTTAATCAGATCATCAGCATTCATGTGCACATAAATCTGAATTGTTTCTTCATTATGAAGTGCTTGTCAGTAAATTATTGCAGGGAAAGTCATTTTCAAGTTAATGTTCAAACCATTAGAAAATACAAAGGGCATTTTCATTAATTAAATGTGGCTTGCCTTCCTCACAGTTCGTTATTGCGGTTTCTGTGCAGAGTCAGTTTACTGCTTGAATTTATCGACATGCAGGATTCGCTGACACTATTGGCTTAGAGCTTACTCCAGACCTGCTGGAATAAACTCATTAGGTGTAAATTAATAGTTATTTAGTCATCATCTGAAATTAGTCACTGTAGTTCTGAAAAATCATTAGACTCCACAGAATCAGGATGAAACTCCTAGTAAAGGTTGTGGCTCTTCAGTCTTAAGGTTTACATAAAAACATAGATGATGACAACAGACAGGACCACTTCATTCACCTTGTCTGCCTACTGCGCTGTTACAGGCCTTACTTGATTTATGTTATTCTCCCTTCCTCCATCACTAAGGTCCCTGTAAGGTCCATTTTCAGAGGAATCTTCTGAGGTATTAGCTGAATTGCCTGAGAGTCAGGATTTTCAGAGCTTTATAACAACCTCCAAGCTTCAGTAATCTATGCTATCCCAACAGGAACTGATTACAAATTAAGGTAATTTTTGGGGGGGTCGATATTGAAAAGCCTTAGCCAGCCAACCAACGGAGATTGACCAAATACGCCCACTGAGTGCAATATTTGTCAGAGCTACCTGGATAGTGCCACTGAAGATCCCCACAGACCACCCTGGCATTGTCGGATTAGTGCAAGGGTGGTCTGTGGTCAGAACAGGGGCATGTTGGCGTAAATTGACTATCCGGTTTGCCAAATGTTCAGTGGGGATTCTAGATTTCACTTGTGTTCAATATATTTTTTAGCTGTAATTGTAAGTCAAGCTCAATTTAAACATAAACATCAATGACAAGTAGAAATCAGGTGATTGTTGTTAAGTGCCGTCAAGTCTGTGTCGACTCGTTGTGACCCTCTGGATAGTTGTCCTAAACTGTGTTCGGTCTTCAGTCAGGCGATTCATTGTTGATAGAGTGACATCCATAGCTGCTATTATTATATTGATTCATCTCTTTGCTGACCTTCCTCTTTTGCATTAACCTTCTTCTACCTTGCCAAGCATGATGTCTTTCTCTAACGATCTCTCTCTTCGTATGATGTTTCCAAAGTTTCCAAAGTATGAAAGTCGAAGTCTTGTTATCTGAACTTCTAAAGAAAACTTGATCTCCTCTAGTACTGACTGGTTTGTTCTTCAGGCAGTCCATAGTATACACAGTATTTGTCGCCGGCAACATAATTCAAAGACATTGATTTTTTTTCCTATTTTTATCACTGTCCAACTTTCGCATCCATATGATGTCAGGTTAATATATATTATTTTTTGTTGTATTTCAGATTGCCTTGTGGTATACAAGTTTCTCAGACTAAAATCACAGCTCGCTAAATAGGAGAATGCTACACCATCTTTCATTCCAAATTCTTAGTGGAGGCATTTACTTAAAATTAAAAAGGTCTAGCAATATCCTTCCACGTTCTAGCGAGCACAAAATTAATAATCCCTCAGAGTATGAATTAAACCTGACACATTGAGCAATGCAAATATGTTACAAATAAGTCTATCTGTACATTTATTTGCAAATGTGTACAGATATGCTTCATATGAATTAATCTTCCATTTTATTCTAAAGGAGGAATTATATTTGTGGTTAAAAGGGCGGTGGATAGTTAATCTGATTTAACTCACTGTATGAAAAATTAATTGAAATTCAGAATTTCATAGTGTTTGTTATAAAGTAATTTCACACCAGCTCAGGATTAGCATGGTAACAGGTGACAATAGGTCATTATTATGTTAATTGGAAGACGGCATGCTATTGTAAAATAATAAATAATAAAGCATTGAAATATGGCCCTTAACTCTACCTCGCTAGCCCTTCCATGGGACATTATAAAGTGAGGTTTCATTTGCACTGTTATGGTTGAAGGGTTTTTTGGTGACAGGCTAAATATCTTTTACAGTTTATGATCACATGAAATACAGAAAAATGTTCTCATTTAATTTTTATGCTCACTTGGTCTCCTCAGTTTTCATAATATAAAGCTGCATCTATTCCAGCCATGCGGCCAAGACAGAAGCATATTTGGGCTACCCACTGGTCAGACATCCAGCTGCATGGAAAATACAGAGCACAAGCATGCTGGCAAATTTCCTCTTCCCCCTTTCCTTGTTACTCTTTGGTATCTTTGACTTTAGGGATCACCCAGCTAATGCATATCATTAGAAATCCCATCTTTCTTCACTCATGTCAAAAAGAGACAATGAAATTATTTTCTACCCTTCCACGGTAAAAGACATGATACTGAACAAACCAGTTTTTACAAACATAAAACAAAGGGCAGCAAATAAAGAGCACACTGTACGACCTATCCAGTCTGTCCATCCATACCAACTTCTCAGCTCTGTAATCCATTCCTCTGTGCATTTCCCATGCTGATACTGTTCTGGGTTTAAAAAAAGGTTTGGAGAAGTTCCTGGAGGAAAGGTCCATAAACCATTATTAAAAAGGGACCCAGGATATCCCTGCTTGACCCAATACAAGCATTGTGGAACCTGTGTCTTTTGGGGAAACTGCTAGATATGTACGACCTAGATTGGCCACTATTGGAAACAGGATACTGGGCTTGATGGACCTTGGTCTGACCCAGCATGGCATATCTTATGTTCTTATGTTCATCTCCACTATCTCAACTGGAAGGCTGATCTATGCATCTACCATCTTTTCCACAAAGAAATATTTCCTTAAATAACCTCTAAGTCTATCCCTTTTCCCCACATCTTATGACCCCTTCATCTTAGAACCTCCTTTCCATTGAAAGAGGCTAGTGTCCTCTGGGCTGGCTTAACCATTAGGCATAGTAGGCACGTCTAGGGTGGCAGCATCTAGGGGTGGCAAAGAACAGCTACAGTTAAAGCACACACTAAGCTGACAGTCACACTAAGGGGTCCTTTTTCTAAAGGGCGCTGTGGTGTTGAACCAAACATGCCAATAACATGCAAATCCATGTCACATAAGGGCAACACCATTGCATTCCCTATCGGGACCATGGAAAGCATGTTCCCAGCAGTTTCTGCAGTGGCCGCAGTCCTGCCACAGAATGACAATAGCTCAAGTACACTCAATGCCATCTATGAAGGTTGCAGTGAATGCACATGCGCTACTGCCCGCCATGCACGAAACATGGGTGTGCTGACTGTAGAGTTCACTCCACCCATTCTCTGCCACTAACTCTCCCACTTGCAACCCTAATGGGCCATGGACAGTTAATGCCCAAATCTGGCAATGCTAACTGTCATGACCCCATGCTATCAAGGTGTGTCCAATGCACAGCCTTAGCGCACGCCAAACCTGTGTTGACAGCTAGCACCCTTTAGTAATGGTGTCCTAAGTGACAGAACCAGCAGGCTAATAACAACAAAGTCAGGATTCAAATCCAGCTTCTCCTATTGACAGTCCTTGTGAAGTGGGCACCCTGCATTGCTTCAGCTAAAAATTAGATTGTGAGCTTACTTAGGTAGGGAAATAACTTATGTATCTGATTATAAGTCAACTTCACTGCAGATTTGGAAAGCACAAGTAAATGGTTTCTGGAAACTGCACTATAACTGAAAATATATATAAACTGCACTATAACTGAAATATATATATATAAGGCCAAATTTCAGCAGGATGTCTAAAGAATAATTTGAAATGTTTAATTTAGAAGTTTCAAATTAGTCCTATTTTCGGTGGCATTATACATATGGGGGTCATTCTGTGCGGGGTTGGATGGCCTGACAGGACATCCATCCCTGCTATTTGTGCTGGCTTCTGCCCCTGACTAACTTCCCTGCGGTTGTGTGGAGAAGTTAGATGGGGGCAGGGAATGGGCAGCCCAGGGGCGGAGTCTGGGCGGGCAGTGGGCGGTCGCTGGCCCTGGACGTACAGGGCCAATACTAATGTCGGCCCTGTATGTCCAGGATCAGCGACATGTGTGGGGAAGTTATTCCACCTCCAAGGTGGAATAACTTCCCTGGATGTGATTTTTTTTAAGTGCCCGGGTCTCAGATGGGGCAAGGGGGACCAGGGGATATTCCCCGCAGCCTGATCCTGGCCTTAGGAAGCCAGATTGGGGGTCAGGCTGTGGGGAATAAGCCCCCTTTTCAGGCAGCTGGCATCATGGCTTTTAAACGGAGCTGTGATGCCATATGCCATGGTGCCGCGGCTTCATTTAAAAGCCCCGACTGAGTTAGTCGGGCTGTACATGTACGTGCAGGCCAGACTGAATTGCAGTCCTGGCCTGCACGTACATGCCTGATCGCGATTCTGAACCCGCAGGGCTAGAAGTGCCCCATGGTATCACAATCGCGATCATCTCTGTGTGTCTGGTTCAGACAGGACGCATAGAGGAGATCTAAGTGCAGGACGGAATCGGGCCCATAGTTAGTGCTGCTGAATATATCAGTGTATTTATGGGTATTTGATATACTACTATTGCACAATAACACTTGATATCGTGGCAGTTTTACCATACTCACGGATATATTAGTACACGAATAAGACCATGGACAATGATGACGCTAAGGGCCTATTTACTAAAGGTCATTATGGCATTGCACATAACGTGTTAATAGCACCAAAACCATAGTACATTAGGTGCAACACCGCCCGAGTTAACTGTCAAGGCATTAACTGTCAAGGCTTTGAAAGCATGTTTCTGGCAGTTAACACTGTGTATTCCGCCTTAACACAGCATAAAAGTAGTTTGGGTGCACTTATCTCTACCTATTGATGTGGCGATAACTGGACCCATGCTAATTTACCACAATGCATTTAACACTCACCCTGTCCACTCTCCGCCCCAACCTGCCTACTTGCGCCACTAATGTGCCGTAGATAGTTGGCACCAAAATCCATTGGCAAAAACTGTCATGGCCCCATGCTAGCTGTCAATGTAACATGGTATAAGATGGCAGATAAAGACAAGTATGTTATATCTAGTCTGCCCACCAAGGCGGTAAGAGCAGGTGCACCTGCCGCTCCATGCAGGTCACCCCTCCCTATGCCTTTGTTTAGTGGTATATCCACTGCTCCGTGTAGGTCACCCCTATGTCCCAATGTGTCTTTAGCACATGCCAGAACCATGTTAACAGCTGATGCCCTTTGTAAAAGGGACCTTAAACATACAAAATAAAATCAATATACAAGAAGTTATGTATGAGTTTAGGGCACATTTTAGATAGGACATGAAGATCATAATTGAGACATTGACAGGGCTGATGCTACGATTAGGTGAACCAGAATGCCAGCCCTCCAAGGGCAGCTGTTACAGCTGCTGTTGCCCCTCTCGGGACCTGCAGTTGTGGCAGTGGCCACTAACAGCCCCACGGTGCTTGCCTTTCAACTTCAGCACCTTGGGGCTGTTTATGTCTGCCCCCGCCAATGCCTGACGTTGACTTCCTGTCTGCAAACAGGTTCTTTTTGTGATCTATCTCCTTATCATGTTTTTGTTCCCACTTTTATTTTTTTATTTATATTTATTTTCATTTCTCTAATTATTTTTTGCTTTTTTTGACATTTCTTCTGTCCTCTGATCTCTAAGTTTCTTTTCTGTGTTACCTATTCTATTTTCTCAGCACTTCTTCTAGACTTTTAGGAAGTAACTTTAGAAACTTTTTCCGTGCGTAAAAGATCTTTGATAAAATTAGGTCACCTAAAAATACATGTAGTGTTCATACGAGCATACTTACAGAGCAGACATGCTTGGGAGCAGTTTAGGTGGACTTGAGATTTATGTTTATACTTTATAAAATAACGGCATACTCATGTACTTTGTGCACTAAAATTTATGCCAGCACCCAAGCACTCACAGTCTATCCACTATTTCCACAGGAATGTTTCTAGGAAGTCTGTGTTGATAGACTATTTTCTCTACAGTTTAGAAATGAATGGCAGATTGGATATTGGGCAATAGTTAACTGGGATAGACTAGCAAAGATTGGTCTTTTTTCGAAGCATATGAATTCTAGCCATTTTCAGCAGGAAGATGCTTTCACCATTGACTGGATAAATGTTAACAGGCTGAACTGAGGGGTTTTTACTAACTTGGAAGGGAGTGGGTCAAGTTGTGGTAGGTGAAGGCTTTTATGCCAGACCACCAAGATGTCTTCTTTGTTGTGCTGTTGTAAAACTTCTGATTTAGACAGTCCAGCTGTCCGATCTTCATAGCAAATTGTGGTCCGGTGCGAACAAAACACAAACTGTCAACAATGGGGTGGGCCAATACCCACTCACTAGTAGTATTATGTAAATCAGTCTGATCATAGGGGATGGAACAATTCAGTTCTTGAGAACAAACAGTCATAAATGTGGAGACTAGATGCTACTGCTTCGGCAAGTTCAAGAAACAAGTTATGGGAGGCATGAAGAACCTTTAGCCCAGTTCGTGTGTTACTTATACAGGCTGCACAGGGAGGTAAAGCAAAAGTCATTTCAAAGCACTCCAAGGCTGCTGCCAAAATAAAGCAATAATAAGAATTCATAATGGGCATAGTCTCTGGAGAATTGGTGGAACTGTTGGCATCCACAATAGATAACAAATGTAGAGTTGATTGTAGATCCTCAAGCTTCTGCCGTACGTAGACCTACCAGCTTTGTGGCAGGAGTAGGGCTGTAGATCCCAAAGTATCACTGTCCTCTGGGATGTCTCAGGTTCTTAAAATATCATAGTACAGTCTCTCAGGCTATTATTGCCTTGAGGAGATCAGAGTATTTGAACACAGTTTCTTAGAAGACTCAATTTCTTAATACAACACAGTCTATTTTATAAGGATTTGGCACAACTGGATGTATAGTTTCAGCTGCATCATGCATTCTTTCTTAGATCCTGCACTGGGCGGTAATCACCTGTCCCAGGCTTCTTAACAGGAAGAAGGGGAGTGTTCCAAGGTGACTGACATTCCTTTGAAAAGTCCATACTTCAGCAGTTTCATTAAATGGCAGTGGATTCCTGCAATGGCTGGT
Organism: Ichthyophis bannanicus; assembly: GCA_033557465.1. NCBI lineage: Eukaryota > Metazoa > Chordata > Amphibia > Gymnophiona > Ichthyophiidae > Ichthyophis > Ichthyophis bannanicus. Next base: position 189,888,374 of record CM066038.1, on the reverse strand, counting down.
CAGGGAAGAGGATACTGCTTCACATGCACTGGTTCTGCTTCTGGCTTGAGGGTGACGATGACAGGGGTTATGTTCTTCGCTAGGCCAGGTGCATTATCTTCTGCCCATACTCCAGGTAGGGCTATAGGGTTGGCGGGTATACAGGAACTTGTTGTCTTAACTGGAGGTGTGTTATAGAACCGCTACTTCTCTTCTCGGGGAACAGTCAGCACCATCAATCCAGCAGGCTCTGGGTTCACAGTCATTTGCATTTTTCTCTCTCCAGCAAAGGATATCTGTGCCTGAAGCACTCAGGCATATACAGGAACTGGTGCATTATTTTCTGTCCCCCTTGTTCACTCATGCAGTTCTGCAAAAAAGGCTTTGTGGCCTTACCCCCAGTAGCTCTGATAATGGTGATGCATCGAGAAAAACACAGGGGCTACTGGCTTTAGTATTCTGCTCCTGTACCCCCCATAAAGTCCATATATTGGTCCCCTATTTTTCAGACTGACCATAGGCTCCTGGGGACCCAGGGAAACTTAAGAGTCCGGTCTGGCCTAGTCTTCATTCATGCTGTAGCCCTCTCCGGCTGGTTTTTTTTTTTTTTTTAAATCAAGTACTCCCTCCTCCCCCCTGGGGTGGAGACAAGATGCGGGCATTCACTTCTCTAATGTATTTGATTCTGCTTGAGTCTTGTGCACAAATAAATGATTTGGACCTTCTGAACTGACTCCTGGTATCATTGGATTGTCTGCATTCTGCTGCTACATATTCTTGTTGCGTTGGACCGGGAAGGTGTGGTAATGGAGGGTATACAGGGCAATACACCACGACTTTCCGCCTCTACAGGTTTGGTCCTGCCGGGATCGCGCCCTACCGACGAGGCTCGCTCCCTGGCGCCACCGGTCCCTTGTATCGGAGGGAGCTGGTCGGACCTCGGGGGGTGCCGGACCCGGCTGGAGCCAACACCTCGAACCCGAGTGAGGGGAGTCCGAGGTCCAACTCATGCGCTTGCTTGGGAACTTTGAGGACCGGATCCGGTGAGTAGAGTTTTGATTTTAGCATGTGTCTAGACAGATAAGAAAGAGCAGTACTGCCAATCTTGCATGAACTTGGCATGAATTTAGCACTCGCATGAAAGAGAGCTTGATCAACTCTCAAAGACGGGCCGACTACCCCTGCGTAAGTAAAGTAGGGTGAAACCCCCGTCTTCTAGCATTTGGAACTTGCATGAGACTAGTCAGAATAGATAGAAATGAATGCATTCTGGAATACGTTGCTAGCATGTGTGTCGTTTGTCTATGTGTCTTTGTTTAATGTAAGATTATATTCAGTTGGGTAATTTATGACAATTTACCGCTTGACTCACTGAAAAATCAAGACAATGTCTCAGTCAGAGCTTTTCCTACAGTAAGTTTGAGGCTGACAAGGGGCGTGTCTGTGCAGAGGTGCCTTTTTAACCCTATAAAGGCATGTTTTCAACGTTCTGCTGCTGGACTAATTAGAGCTTATTTTAGGGCAATTATTCACTGTGTTTTAATGGTGATGTTCCTTCTACTATGGTCAGGTATTATATACCATTCGATAGGAATATTTAGTCAGAATTTTAGCTTTAAAGGTCGAATTAACCTCATCGGAGCTCCGTAAACTGTTTTTAGTTATATTCTCTGCTTTGTCTGTATTTTTTACATCAACTGCTCCTGTCATATTATTGTTACCTTTCAGAAATGATAGAGAAACTAAGCAAACTGTTTTTGGGTTTATTCCCTTTGATTTATAAACCTATAAAGTAATTATTAGATCACGACTTGACACTGATTTAAATGATTCTTGCTAGCATGTCTCTGTGTGTCTGTGAAACTGTGATCATTTCGTTTCCAGTGAGCGAAGGGGTGTGGCTCACACAGCTTGCTAGGAAAAAAAAAAATGAGACAGCCGTTCCCGATTGAGCAGTCTCTCTTGCTTGTTTAAAATAAAGGATTCATTCAATCAAAGTGTGATAGGAGATGAATTTATAATCTGTCGTTTCAAAAACTAACGGACACAGACAAGAGAGAGAAAATAAAGTGTTTTTTCCTTTGACCCTCAAAAATAGAGGTTAAGAACCTTGGGGACGGTGCAGCCTTCTGGGTTGGAAGTGTACCAGATTGCAACCTGAGAATGAATGTTTTAAATTCTGAGTGAATAAGAAAATTGTGTTAGGATTTTATCTTTGAAATCTGTACTAGTGACTAATGACGACCTTTACAATTCAAGATAAATTCATTTGTTTTTCTGTATTTGAATTTTGTGTGTCTGTGTCCAGAGGAAAAGGGGTACTTTGTTTTTTTTAAAATTCCAAGACGTTATTTCCTGATTTACTGTGGCAAGCACCTGATAGAAGACATATTTATTGTTTAAAAAAAAACCCAAAACAAAACAAAACAAAACAAAAAGAGGGTGTATATGCATTTTAGATATCCACCACAGCAATGGAAAAGTATCCGTTTCATGTCTCTTGAATATCTGCTTTTTGAACTGTAAGATTTAATAAAAATAAAATAATATTTTCTTTTGCAGAGACATGCAGACTATGGCTGGCAGTTAGTTTGCTAAGTAATTTCATCCCAGTCATACGTAACAGATAGCTATAGTTCTCTCTATAAGATATTTTAAGAACTGTATCTAAATTGTATGTCTGTGCTTAATCTATGTTTACGGTAATAAGGTTTTTTAATAAGTGTCTTTTCAAGTATGATCAAGAATTTCAGTAAGGGATTTACTGAAGACTATGGTAATAAATGTCTCTGTCCCAATTAGGAATGCTATGTGAAAGGGAGTGGCTTCTGCTAGTTGCTCCATATTTCCTTAGTTCACCATATTTTGTCCCAGAATCTCTAGATACAGTTTTTCTCTCTGTAAGTAGCTCCCCAAGAAGCCCCGGCTCCGTTCAAAGTGCTCAAGGAGGGGGGAGGGGGGGGCCCAGTCCACCGATGATGTCACCCCCCGGTAGGCGTGAACTAATGTGCCCACAGCAGAGAAGTAGAACATAAAAAAAAAAAACCTCCCGGATAGAGCGTTGCTAGGAGAAACAGTGTGGGCCTAGGGCAGGGTGGGGGGACTCCACCCTGTAGATTCCCAAGTAGTTTGCCAGCCAGTCAGCTGACCAGACTTGTTTACGTGCCTTTCCCTCAAAGCTTTAGGATTTAATTGAACAAATAAACAGTGTTATTCAGACAGTATTATTCAGCCTCACTATATACCCCATGCAATTTTAATTTAATTTAATTTAATTAACAGATTTTTTTATATACCGCTCCTTCCATTGATCAGGTGCGGTTTCCATATAACAACAATAAACAGGGCGAGCTGTTTTTACATATAACAATTTGTAGCTAGGTAATTACAGATAACAATTAACAATTAGTGAACTATGTACAATTGAACAGAAATTAAACTATATACATAGTTATTTGTTTTTCACATTTCTTAATCCAGCAGCCCAGCAGAATTTGCATTTTTGTCAGTCAGTCCCAGAGAGATATAAAACAGAAATGAAACTGGATGGATTTGCGGGCATGATAGTTACTGGAAGTTGAACAGAAAGAATGTGAATTGTTAAATGTGATAGAGAAAGTAAGTGTAAAGATGGAGAAGAGAACAGATCTTCTTGCTGATGCTTTAGTTGAATGATGTGGAGGAGGTTATCCTGATCGAAGGAGCAGAGGAAGTAAAAACTGGGTGTGAGTCAGTACGCCCATTGTAGAAAAAGAAGGACATTAGAGAAGTGAATGCCCGCATCTTATCTCCACCCCAGGGGGGAGGAGGGAGTACTTGATTTAAAAAACAAAAAAAAAAACAGCCAGAGAGGGCTACAGCATGAATGAAGACTAGGCCAGACCGGACTCTTAAGTTTCCCTGGGTCCCCAGGAGCCTATGGTCAGTCTGAAAATAGGGGACCAATATATGGACTTTATGGGGGGTACAGGAGCAGAATACTAAAGCCAGTAGCCCCTGTGTTTTTCTCGATGCATCACCATTATCAGAGCTACTGAGGGTAAGGCCACAAAGCCTTTTTTGCAGAACTGCATGAGTGAACAAGGGGGACAGAAAATAATGCACCAGTTCCTGTATATGCCTGAGTGCTTCAGGCACAGATATCCTTTGCTGGAGAGAGAGAAATGCAAATGACTGTGAACCCAGAGCCTGCTGGATTGATGGTGCTGACTGTTCCCCGAGAAGAGAAGTAGTGGTTCTATAACACACCTCCAGTTAAGACAACAAGTTCCTGTATACCCGCCAACCCTATAGCCCTACCTGGAGTATGGGCAGAAGATAATGCACCTGGCCTAGCGAAGAACATAATCCCTGTCATCGTCACCCTCAAGCCAGAAGCGGAACCAGTGCATGTGAAGCAGTATCCTCTTCCCTGACCAGCCATTGCAGGAATCCACTGCCATTTAATGAAACTGCTGAAGTATGGACTTTTCAAAGGAATGTCAGTCACCTTGGAACACTCCCCTTCTTCCTGTTAAGAAGCCTGGGACAGGTGATTACCGCCCAGTGCAGGATCTAAGAAAGAATGCATGATGCAGCTGAAACTATACATCCAGTTGTGCCAAATCCTTATACACTCTTAGGACTGATCTCTACTGAAGCTACACACATTTCACCATTCTGGATTTAAAAGATGTTTTTCTGCATACGCTTAGCCCATGACCCCATTACAGGAAGGCGGGGCCAACGCACCTGGACAAGATTACCTCAAGGATTCAAGAACTCGCCTCACTCAGCAAAAGATTTGACAAGTTATCCAGTAATTCCAGGAGAAAGAATTCTACTTCAATATGTGGACAACTTGCTTATAACCACCAACTCAGAAAGTGAATGTCTACAAGCCACCAGTGAACTCTTGCACCTTTTTAATGAGGCTGGATACATAGTCTCAAGAGCGAAGGTGCAATTATGCCAAACAAGTTAAATACCTAGGATTCCAATTGTCCAGCGGAATTCGACGCCTGGGACCCTTACCAGAACGCAAAGCAGCTGTATGCAGTATTCCTACTCCAACCACCAGGAGGGCAAGTGAGAGCCTTCTTGGGTGCCACAAAGTATGTTGTATATGGATCCCCAATTTTGCGCTGCTAGCAAAACCATTGTATCAAGCTATCAAAGGAATGGAAAAGTCTCCATTGGAATGGGGACTTGAACAGGATGCAGCCTTTTGATCTTTGAAAAAACACTCTGATGTTGTCACCAATTCTGGGTCTACCAGATGTCCAGAAAACCTTTCAGTCTCTATGTTCATGAGTCACAAGGAAATGTTCTAGGAGTGTTGACTCAAGCTCTTGGACCTTATTTGAGAAGCTGTTACAGCTACAGCCTTCCTAGTGAGCAAAAAACTAACAGAAAAATCCCTTTGAGACAGAATCTTCAAGTTACTGTACCACACTCTGTTCTAACCAATATGAAATACAAAGGAAACTACTAGCTAACAAATCTATGAATGTTGAAGTATTAGAGTATGTTGCGTGAAAACCCCAGATACAACTGAAGGTCAGTCAAGCTTTCAATCCTGCTATGTTGTTATCAGTTGGTCTTGATCCCCTGATCATGACTGTTTAGAAATTATGGACACTGTATTCTCAAGCCGCCTGGATTTGACTGATGTTCCTCTGGAGAACCCTGAACAGACTTTCTTTGTGGCTGAAGGCAGTTTCTTCATCAATAGACATTGTTGTGCTGCTGACCCCTGATTTGGTAGTTGAGTCCTCAGCCCTGGCCCCAGAAACTTGACCACAGAAAGCTGAACTGATAGCCCTCACTAGAGCACTAACAATAGGAAAAGGACTCTGTCTAAATGTGTACCCAGATTCCAAGTATGCCCTTACAACCTTGCATGCACATGGGACCCCGTACAAATAATGAGGGTGGATAACCTTAGGAAGCAAGTCCATTAAGTATGGCCCCAAGATATTGACAATATCTGATGCATACTATCTACAGCTTTCAAAACTTTAGGAAAAGTAGAATGTATGAATAGAACCTTGAAATCTCAGTTGTCCAAACTTTGCCAAGAGGTTTACCTGAAGTGGCCCCAGGTTCTTCCTATAGCCCTTCTTAGGATATACTTAGCCCCTGCTAAGTCTTTAGGAGTTCCCCTTTTTGAGATTCTGAGAATCTGTAGCCTATTTATAGGGAATAAAAGGAGATGTGAGACAGATAGGATCTGAAATTATTAGGCATGAACTATTAGTTTTAAGTTCTGTTTTGCAGAGTCTTCATACCTGGGTACAAAATCGATCACCCATCAATTTGCCTGAACCCCTGCATCCTTTCAAGCCTGGAGTCTCGGTGTGGATCAGAGTGGAGAAGGATGCCGTTAGCCCTGCATTGGAAGAGACCCTATGTTGTCATCTTGTCAACTCCAACTGCAGTAAAAGTCGCAGAATTCGAACCTTGGATCCATTATAGTCGAGTAAAGCCAGCAACTGCTTTTGAACCCGATCACTGGACTACTGTACAGCATCCTGAGACTCCATTGCGCCTCATCCTACGACAACAACCACGGACCTAAGACTTATTGGTCCCTCAGAAACTGCACTATTTCAAGACTATCTGTTTATCTGAAGGTAAGCCTCGCATCTGGAGAAAGCTGCAATCATCAGAAATAGACTGTGTTGTGTTTAAGAAATTGAGTCTTCTAAGAAACTGTGTTCAAATACTCTGATCTCCTCAAGGCAATAATAGCCTGAGAGACTGTACTATGATTATTTAAGACCTGAGACATCCCAGTGGACAGTAATACTTTGGGATCTACTGCCCTACTCCTGCCACAAAGCTGGAAGGTCGACGTACGGCAGAAGCTTGAGGATCTACAATCAACTCTACATTTGTTATCTATTGTGGATGCCAACAGTTCCACCAATTCTCCAGAGACTATGCCCATTATGAATTCTTATTATTGCTTTATTTTGGCAGCAGCCTTGGAGTGCTTTGAAATGACTTTTGCTTTACCTCCCCGTGCAGCCTGTATAAGTAACACACGAACTGGGCTAAAGGTTCTTCATGCCTCCCAGAACTTGTTTCTTGAACTTGCCGAAGCAGTAGCATCTAGTCTCCACATTTATGACTGTTTGTTCTCAAGAACTGAATTGTTCCATCCCCTATGATCAAACTGATTTACATAATACTACTAGTGAGTGGGTATTGGCCCACCCCATTGTTGACAGTTTGTGTTTTGTTCGCACCGGACCACAATTTGCTATGAAGATCGGACAGCTGGACTGTCTAAATCAGAAGTTTTACAACAGCACAACAAAGAAGACATCTTGGTGGTCCGGCATAAATGCTCCTGAACCTTCTAATTCCTTTAGTTCTTTTTCCCACTCTTGCCAATCTATGGACTCTGACTATCTGCTTTGTTGCTCCCTTGTTTCTTGGCCACTTTGTGCTTGCGAATGATATCTTCAGTTATTAATAACACTGTAGAGCGTAAGGCAGCTACAAAGCTACTAGCTATGTGAAACTACTACCCTATACCACAGAGTGATATCTTTACCTAGTATTATGTGATTTGACGTTCTCTCCCCCCCTTGACTGTTCACTTGCGGGTGAGAATAATCAAAGGGGGAATGTGGTAGGGCCGAAAGGCCTATGCTCCATGCTAATTGAACTAAACAGACAGGCCTAACTAGCTTGACCTGTAAATAAAACCTGTGGAGAGGCCCAAAGGAATTGCACATCCCCCAACATGCTGCTATTGTAGAATTAGAACTCAGTAAAGTATTGAATTAGCTTAGACAAGTAGAATTGAAACCTGGAAAAATACAGAAAAATATGTTTAAAAGTCACTGATAAGAAAAGTACAGCTGCAAGGGATTTAATTGAAACTGCTGACAGAAAAGTTACAGAGCCCTGCTTCCCCGCACGTACTAACTAGCTCAATAGCCTTGAAGTAGGAAAGTAACAAGTTGGTGAACTGACCATTGTAATTGGGACTAGAAGGGGGGTAAGCAGGTGCTGAGCCCACTCCAAGAACACAATTGGATAATCATATCAGTACCGGGACCAATAGAAGAGGTACGGGAGGTTACCGGGACCAATAAAATGTTTTTCAATACCTAGAATGGAGCAAAAATCTATAAAAGTTGTTGTATTGCCAGAAAACATCGCTCAGCCATTTTGAATTTGATTCTGCTTGAGTCTTGTGCACAAATAAATGATTTGGACCTTCTGAACTGACTCCTGGTATCATTGGATTGTCTGCATTCTGCTGCTACAAAGTGAAGAGAGTGGGTGATCTCACTGAAGAGACAATCTTTGCCAGAGTTATGTTGGACGGGAGACTGAAGAAGTGCCAATGATTAGCCACCAAATGTGAAATGGGTAACTTCGAAGAAGCTGGGTCAAGAGGAATAATACTTGTTGGTAATGGGATCAAGGTGGCAGCTGTTCCCTAAAGGATACTATCTTACTATCAGGTGTTAAAGAATTGATTAGATTATAATATTGATTAGATGGCAATATTGAACAATGAGAGGAAACTTAGAGTTGACACAGAGAGGATCATTTTGTAAGGAGGAACCTACAGCATTTTTTGGTGCAAAAAACAGGTGTAAATATTGATATTTTAGTCTTTTATGAGTATAGATGACCTCTTATAAAATACTGACCAGTCTAAAAGTACACATGGTGTTTACATGGCATGAAGTTGCACTGTGGGGGTGCAAATGGGTGGATTTTGAGTGGAGTGTGGGGCAATGTGAGCAAGTATGTTCATTGATTATAAAATAAAATCATTTACCTGTGTCCCTGCAAAATGTAGGTGTGGTCATTTACACCAGCTATAGGGCTGGTATAAGTGACCACAGCTTAATTTAAGGTGCATTCTCTGCCACTTTTGCTAGTACTTTGTAATGACAAGGGACTACAAACATGCATACAGGCAATTTCCCTACCACCTGAACCCTCAACAATAGGTGCTATGCCTAGAAATGCACCTAACAATAACATAGTTCATAATCCTAGCAATAGTATCAAACTTAAGTATTATTCTATAGTTTCCATAGAAACAATTGTTATTACACTATTAGCCAAAGTTACTAAGGCGCACTACTGAGCTGGGAATGTATCACTACAAGTAGGTAGGATGTCCCTCCACACTACAGGCACTGCAGTTTCTATGTAGCTAGAGACTATTGTACTTACAGTCCTGGCCTTTTGCCAGTGCTTTGAAAGCAGGTTCCTTCCTCTCCAACGAATTCAGCAACTCTGCCAATCCAGGGCTCTTCAACTTGGATAAAAGATGGTTGAGGGAGTTATGATAGAGGTCTATAAAATAACGAATGGAGTGGAATGAGTAAATGTAGATCATTTGTTTACTCCTTCAAAAAGTAGAAAAACCAGGAGACACTCAATGAAGCTGCAATGTAGCACATTTAAGACTAATCAGCAAAAATATTTTTTTCACTCAACCTGTAATCAGCCTCTGGAATTCATTGTCTGAGGATGTAGTAAAAAGCTATTAGTGTAATGGGGTTTAAAAGAGGTTTGGACAAGTTCCTGGAGGAAAAGTCCATAAACTATTATTAAAGAGGACTGGGGAAATCCACTGCTTATCCCTGGGATGAGCAGCATGGAATATGTGTACCTTTTTGGGAACCTGAGAGTTTACTTGTGACCTGGATTGGCCGCTGTTGGAAACAGGATTCTGGGTTTGATGGACCCTTCGTCTGACCCAGTTTGGCATATCTTACATTCTTATCCACAGCTCACATGGTTCTCTCTCAATGGCAGGCTGCTTCCGTACTGTATTTCTACACAGCTCTTCAGCTGTCTGCTTTTCCTCTTGGTGCTAAGACAGCCGAGTACCTGTAGTCTGCAGACAGCTTTCATGTTCTGCAGCCCTGGGACTCTTGGAAGACACTGAGTGCCTCTCAGGCTGGTTTTCTTGCTTCTGCATTTCTCCCCTGGCTTGATTCACTTCCTAGGGACTCTCTTTGGTCCACAGCTATTCTAGCTGCTCTGGTCCTTGCAGCTCTCTGCAGCAACGTAGTCCCTCGATAACTCCCTGCACTCTGGCTCTGCTCCATTGGGGAAGAGGATTTTCTTATCTTCTATACTCAGCTCCTCTCATCTTCATTGGCTTTCTGTTTTCTTCACATAGGTCTGTCTACATGCTTTCTAATCTTCAATTTTTTTTCTTTCTTCGGTTGTCACTTTCTCTTTCTGCACTGTAAGTCCCCTCTGGAATCTGTGGAGGGTAAACTAATCTTCCTTCCCCTGGACTCCATCCAGAGCTTTTCATGGCTGCCACAGCCTCTATCTCTTTTTCTCCCTCTCTTTCTCTCTAGAACCATCTGTGTACACACTTATCTCGCATCCCTCTCCTTGCTCTCTCATACCCTTCCTCCTCATCTCTTTACATCCCAGTTCCCCCTTCCTCTCCTCTTACATTCCCTATCTCTCCCTAAATCTCTTCTCCTCAATATCACTCTTCTTCCTTATTTCCCTCCTTCATTGCCACCCCTTCCCTCATCTCTCCTTTGCCCCTTTTCTATATCCTCTCTCTCCTCTTGCTTCTCCCATTTCCCCCCTTCATTTTCCCCTCTCTTCTTCCTCACACCTCATAACACAGGATGAGGATGCAGAAAAAGCAAATGCATAGATTGACAGGCAAGCACATGGCCATAAGCCATGAAGAATCGAAGCATTCATAGTACTGACCCTATGGCCCTCCTCCTTGTATCCAAGTGCTTCTACTTAGGAAGCATGTAGGAAGAGGGAAAAGACTATGGGACTTTCAGTACTGGGCATGCTTTGAGTCTCTGAAGCCCATGGTGATACCCTTTTGCCAATCCTCAGTTTGTGGATATGGTGTTTGTGGGACATTGCCTCCCCCTACATATCCCCCCAGGATGTGCCTATGCAGTCTATTAATCCTCCATTCCAATGAGATGTCCACTTCAATATTCACAAAAAGAAGTAAATAAGAACCATGAATCACCTATAGTTTCTTTAAAAGGAGTTTCAGAAGAAGGAAAACAGTCTAATTTGAAACTCCTGCTGCAGTTATGTAAGCCTCATGAAACTCTGGATGGACATCAGAATACCGAGTGGCTGGCAAGATAAGCGACAGTTTTGCAATTCATTGCTTTTACCTGCGTGTGAAAAATAAATATAAAAAATGGTGATATGAAGGCTAATAATGCACCTCTTGGAGGCTGCTTTTGGATTATTATTCTCCTCCCTCTCTTATTCATTACTTATATATATCTTACCATAGTCTAGTCAGTTTTGTGATGTTTTTCATCTTGATTAGATTGTAAGTTCTGATGAGCAAGGACTATGCCTTACATCTATTGTTATGTGAAGGCAGCACTAATAGCGGAGAACCCTCGGAAAGTCAGAGAAGGATTTTTACTCTCAGTGGAAGTACAGGGAATTGTAACCACTGCACTCTTAGACTCAGGTGCCGAACAGAGCATGCTGTCTAAAGTGCTCTGGCGACAAATTGAGGCCAGGAGTAAGGATGCAGCAATTCAGCCTGTAAGTAATGTAAAAATTAGATGTATCCATGGAGGCATCTCCCTATATCCTGTCAACTACGCCACTTGCGATGCTTCCGCTTGGACCCAAGAGCTTACAAGCAGGAAACAGTCTTATGTTGTCCACTTTTGAATAAAGCTTCCCTTGTTGTCACCAGAGGTATTCTGGGACTTGTAGTTAGTTTATTCTTTAAGGACAAATTGTAGTTGTGAGTCGGTGGTTCAAGGCAGCAAGAAAATTTATTTTGTGGGGATTTCCAGGGAATTTAAGCTCAATACACAAACAAGGCAAAAGGGATGCTTCTCCAACATAAAGGATAAATCAGGCAACAGAGAATGACGTAACAAAAACCTCTTTTCACTGTTCAGCTGTTCTTATTCCCACAAGCTTACACCGAGGACTGCCTCGTGTGGTCATTCAACAGAAATACAGATAAACTTGCAACAGCTGTGATTTTCTTTTCTCAAAGCAAACTTCTTCTAAGCACTGCTTCTTAGCTTCAGAAGGCAATTAAGCTTAGTAAAACACAGTATTAGCTTTCCTTAATTCTAAGCAGGTATTGCACTTATTCTCTATATTGTTTCACAGTCTCTCAGCTCAGTTCAATAATGCAGACTCTTCTTTTAAACACAATGAGCAATCCATTGGTACAGGTTCACACTCAGAGCTTGGCAAACAGGAATCTATTTGCATTCCTTCTATGGCATCAGGATATATGGTATCTCTATCAAAGTTACAAACTCTCTCAGACTTTCTCTCCTTTAGAAATTCCTGGAACTGATTCCACAGCAATTCAGCTTGTAAAGGCACAGTTGTATTAGGGGAGTGAACTTTTCCTTCAGCAAACAACTCTCCCAGTGCTTCTAGCTTTGAAGACTCAGCTGTTCTGCTTTTATCAGGGTTATGACTTTTCCCATACATAAAACTTTCCACCCACCTCTTAGCAGTAGACGGTGAGGGCTCTGCTTCCTGGACCTTAGCAATAGCAAACTGTTTTCTCTGTTGATTTCTCAGCTCTGAAACTGCTGGCTTTACCTTGGGGATGGTTCCTCAGACAAACACTGATTTCTTTCTTTCTTCCTGGGATCCTCCAGGCTCTGAAATTCAGCCTCCTTATGTCCTTCTCCAGTCCCTCTTGGGTAGCTGCTTTCCTGGGAGTTTTTCTTCTTTCTTTCTCTCCTCCAGCTATGCTCAGCCTTGCTCTCTCTGTTGTCCTTTGCCTTCCTCCTTCCCTCCTTCTGCTCTGCTCATGGTTTTAAGAACCATTGGCTGCTAGGCACTCCCTGTTCTCTGCACCTGTGTGACCAATCATCAGGCAAGCTTGTCTCCACCCCTGAGCTAGGGCGTGGCCTGACCTTAGCAGGGAGCTGGGTTTTTTCCAGATCTAGCTTGCAAGTCTTATGCACAAGTGAACTGTCATTCATTTCAAAGGGGAAACTAGGATTTTCTTCCACTTCCATGTCTTCCTGGGAGCTTTCATCACTATACTATATGTACAGTGCTGTGTACACCTTGTAGCGCTAGTCGGATGATTAGTAGTAGTTGTAATATGATGTTTTGGGTGGAACTGGATAATACTGTGCTTAGATTACATTTTTGCGTACAAGGCAAACAATACAGTACACCTCCTGCAAAATATATTACTCACAAACTATTCCTCTCTATAAATGTATCAAACGGGACCCAAACTTACCAACATTTCATCATCCGGTTACTCTTTTCCATGGCTGCAAATTTGTACTTGAGGGTTAAACCCATTAGACGCCACCATGTGCAGGGCCGGATTTACCTATATGCCATGTACGCCATAGCGTAGGGCCCACAGCTTGCAAGGGCCCACAAGAGTCCCCATCCCTCGCTCTCTAGAGAGAGTTTAAAGTCCGGCGGAGAAGAGTAAGTTGTTCCCGGCTAGCGAAAACGCCGAGGTCGCAAGCTCGGCCGGAGACGCGCCTTCCCAGGGCCTCTGTCTCCCGCCGCAGTGAACATGGGGCTCCCATTTCCACGCTGCCTCCAATGGCAGCGGCCATCTTACCCGGCTCCTCTTCACTTCTGGAGCCTTCTGACGTCACTTCTGGCCAGCGTCAGCCTTCCCCTCCGCTCCAAAGTGACAGCGCCGACCGCCTCAGCCTCCACGATGCCGGCAGCCTGCTCAGCTACACCCGAAGCGGTAGGTGCGGTCCTTCTTCTTCCTCTTGTCTTTCATGTTTGCATCTCATTCTCTTCTCATTGATGGTTCTTCGGGTCTTCGGCTTCGAGCGTGGGGGGGCACGGGCACAGTCGGGGGCTCGCGCAGGGTCGCAGCAGCGCTCAGCAGCTGACAGCTCGGGGATGCTCTGTTCCCTCACAACAATACTCTGACATCACGCAGAATGGTGCCCATCGCGAGGACAAGGCACGTGCAAACCACGCGAGCATTACCGGGGGTAGTCCTTGCCTGTCCGCTATTCGTTTGTTTCGTTGAGGCTTCCCAATTGCCCCTGGCTTCTCTGTACTGGTTGCTACTGCTTACTAAGTGCTTAGGCTTCAGGCTGCATATAGGTTACAGTGCAAGACCTGACCTAAAGCTGGTCCATCCACTCATCTTCATGAGGTTCTAACTGCATGCATCAAAAGCTTTTTTTTTGCCTGTCCGCTATTGGTTTGTTTCCTTGAGGCTTCCCAATTGCCCCTGGCTTCTCTGTACTGGTTGCTACTGCTTACTAAGTGCTTAGGCTACAGGCTACAAGCGCAGGGGTTTTTCCTGGTAGAACTCAAGCGCTCTCAGTCTCTCTCAGTCCCCCCTTACAATAGTCATGAAAAAATATGAAAGTGGCACATCTAAACAAAAAAGGAAAATGCTAGAAAACGAATCAACCACCAAAATTCCCAAGATTACCAGCTTTCTTCTTCCATCGACGAAAATTCAAGCTGTCTCAGAATCAGAATTTTTGAATGTGAATGACGCGGCTACTCCACAACTTTTGGATACTACTGACACTACTCCTCAACCTTCTGATACTGCTGATGTTACTCCACAACCCGATGTACCTGAGGAGAATATTTCTAGTTCTCCACCACCACCACCTCATGATGTGGGTCTCTGGAAAACATTCCTTCCAGCTTCCGACGTCGATTATTGGATTGTTAATGGTCCAGCTGCATGTCAACATCACGATGATAGTTTCATGTCATCAGAAAGAACTATGGGAAATAGAACACGCCGTTTTGCGAAGGAATTTCTTTATTTACGAAAATCAAATTATGAGAAGTATTACCGAGACTGGCTGCTTTATTCGCCATCAAATGGGAACATTTATTGTTTTTTCTGTAAGTTGCTTTCAAGGTCCACGTCGCAGTTTGCCTCCTGTGGATTCAACGATTGGAGCAACTGCGGTAAAGTGATCAAGCTTCACAAAAGTAGTGCAGAACACTGAGCATCAGTCATTTCCTGGTTAGCACGTGTTTCAGCGAAAGGGTGCATCGACGAAAAGCTTCAGAAACAGATGAAGGAAAAGAAGATATATTGGCAGTCAGTTCTTCGGCGTGTTGTTGAAGTGATAAAGTTCCTTGCTCAACATGGCCTAGCATTTCGAGGAGATACCGAATTATTTGGTTCTGTGCAAAACGGAAACTATCTGGGAATTTTGGAACTTTTAGCCAAATTCGATCCCTTCCTTGCCGACTATATATCTCGTTTTGGAAATAAAGGAAGTGGAAAAATTAGCTATTTGTCTTCCACTGTATGTGATGAACTCATCGAGCAAATGGGACAAGACGTGTTGGCTGTCATTTTAAATGAAATTCACGACGCGAAGTACTATTCCATATGTATTGATTCCACTCCAGACGTTAGTCACATCGACCAACTAACTTTTATTGTGTGCTACGTTAACAAGTTTGGTGAAACAACTGAACGGTTTCTAAAATTCTTTCCAATTGAAAGTCACAAAGCCGACAGCCTTTACCAAGATGTGTTGAATATACTAAATGAAATGTCATTGTCTCCGGATAACTGCTGAGGACAAAGCTACGACAATGCAGCAAACATGGCTGGGAAATACGCCGGTCTCCAAGCAAAACTCAGGGAAATGAACCCAATGGCTGACTACATACCTTGTGCAGCACATTCATTAAATTTGGTTGGAGTTGCTAGTGTAAATTGCTGTCTGGACGCTTTTAACTTTTTTGGTCTCGTCCAAGAACTGTATGCCTTTTCGGTTGGTTCAACAAAGCGGTGGAGTTCATTGACATCAGGACTCACACCGAACGAAAATGGACGAATTCTGACTTTCAAAGCTTTATCATCTACCCGTTGGCATTGCCATTCAGAGTCCGTGAAAGCACTACATCTCAACTATGCCAACATCTATACTATGCTGAATAGTATCGCAGAAAATGAAGACGAGAAGGGTGATGCCCGACGCTTAGCAGCGGCCTTGGCGGGTAAAATGTGTCTGTTGGAAACCGCATTCATGTTTGTTCTGTGGGACAAGATCTTGCAGCGATTTCAAAAAATCAACACTGCCTTGCAAATTGTGTCTATTGACATCAGTGTCGGCGTTTCTTTGTTTACTTCTTTGGAAACATTCGTTGCTGGAATGCGTGATGACTTCGACAACCTGGAGAAAGAAGCAAAAGAGCTCACGGAGGACATCCAACAAGACTACACCTCTCGTTTCATTTGGAATCGACAAAAAAGATGCCAGGTTGTTGAAGAAGCAGGTGAGCCGAATGCTACTTTACAAGGTGCACAAAAATTCCGTGTTGAGAGTGTATATGTCATACTTGACAAACTGCTTGCATGTTTATCTCAACGCCGGAATGCTTACAAGCAGATTTCTGAAGACTTCGCTTTCATCAAATCACTGAAGGAGAATGATGTTGGCTCTCTCAGAGAAGATGTAATCCATTTGCAGCAAAAATACAATTGTGATCTGGAAAGCGGGTGTGAAGAGGAATTTGTGGCGTTTTCTGGAATGGCCGCGGATTTGAATTTGGATCGTGAACCCCAAAACCTACTGAAATGGCTGAAAACAAATCCTGTAGTGGATTCAACATTTTCGAATGTTTCCACTGCCCTCCGCTTGTTTTCAACGCTTCCCGTGACTATTTGCGAAGGGGAACGTTCCTTTTCAAAGCTTTCCCTGATAAAAAATAGATTTCGTTCTACGATGACGCAGAAAAGACTGAATTCTCTGGCAGTCATGTCAATTGAAAATGACGTTACTTCTGTATTGACTTTTGATACAATTATTGAAAAGTTTTCACAAACTAAATCGCGAAAGAAAACATTTTTGTAAGTGGTAACTGGGCTGATGGGGGGTTAGGACTGGTAATGGGCTATAGGGGGGGGCTTAAACTGAAAATGGGGTGATGGGGGGTTAGGACTGGAAGTGGGTTGATGGGGGGGTTAGGACTGGAAGTGGGTTGATGGGGGGGCTAGGACTGGTATTGGGTTGGGGGGTTGCTAGGACTGGAAATGGGCTGATGGGTGGCTAGGCCTGGAAATGGGCTGATGCAGGGACTAGAAGGGAATGGATGCTGGGTGAGGCTGGAACTAGAAGGGAGCTGATGTTGGGGGAGGATTAGAATGGGATGGGGCTGGAAGAGTAAAATGGAGAAGGGAAAATATTTTGTGTGGGAGGGATAAAAAATCTACAATTGGCCGGGTATTGGGAGAGTAAGTGGGGATTGAGGATGGAGGGGTAAAATTTGAGTGGATGAAATAGGAATGAGGAAAGAGCAAAAGGAGAAAGATTAGTATGTTAAAGCAGATGTAGAGAGAGAATGGAAAAAAACTAGAAGAGAGAAGAAAGGACAAATGGACAGCAGACGATGGAGAGTTAGCAGAAGACACGAAGAAACCAGAAGAAGAAAGTGGCTGGAGCAATTGCAGCTGGAAAAAAATGCACAAAAGGTAGAAAAATATCTCTTTATTTTGAATTTATTAATTGGAATATGTCAGCTCTGGTAAATGTGCATCATTAACGTCTACGCTTTGTTTAGTACAAGAGCAAATTAATGTATAGTTTTATTTCTACAGTGTTGTACATTCCAAGTTTGGCTTTTGGGATTCCCAGTTTAATTATTGTCTTCCTGTTTCTAAATTGTGATTACTTGTTTGGTGATGGTCTATGTTCTGCATGTGTAACTGAGCTGAGGTGTTTCTGTTTATATAATTCCTATTTGACATTTCCACTTGTTCTCTTTCCCCAGTAGGTCATGTATTGTTTGTTCTCTGAAATGTATTGGTTTAATATTTGCAGTGTTGCCTTTTGATTGGTAGAGTATGGTGCTTTGTGAGTCCTGGTAGTGCTGTTAGGATACGGCGGGTTTGCTATGGGTTCTAAATGGGCAGTGTTTGTAGTAGTTCCTAATGTGTCTGGCAGTTGGCACTGGATTATAGTAATGTAGAAATCTTTTAGTCTTTCTTTATCCATACACTCATTAAGAGGCACGTTTACTAAAAGTTAGTATATGGTAACATTATGCAAATATTTATGCAAATGAGGCCCCGCACCCCCCTTGGGCCGCCCCTGCTGGGGGCGCACAATTTTTGTTGGCGTAGGGCCTCACTCAAGGTAAATCCGGCCCTGACCATGTGTGAATGTCCATCTGAGTATTATCCTTCTACTGCTGTAAAATCAACCTTTTTGCCAAAGAAATCAGTAAGGAAAACAAAATAGGGTTCATTTTAAAAATAAAAACATGGGGGGAGGGGGCATTTTCAAAGTCATTTACATGGTTTGCAGACCTGCAAACCATGTAAGGTAAATGCTGCTCTGCCAGATATTCAGCAGCAATAACATGGTTAGTGCTGCTGAATATCCCTGGGTGCCACTGCTACATTTCCCGATGCTAAGCTCTTAATATTGGGGCATTCCAGGGACGTTCCAGGGTGGAACAGAGTCAGTGCCCTTCGCTAACTGGGCAGCAGCGATATTGAGCCACTGCCTGGTTAGCGATATGCAATGAAAATGTGGCGCAGGAAATCCTGGCCTAACTTTTGCTGCATTAGCTAATTGGGCGGGGGTGATATTGAGCCACTGCTCAGTTAACCTCACAGCAATGCGGCGTACCTTGCATTGAACATCCGGGTTTAAATTACATCATTGGCGGCTAGCTGCAGCACTGAATATCCCCACTCCCCCTTCCAGTGCTTTCCAAATTACAATTTTATAAGTTGGGGGGGTTTGAATTGCAAAGACAGCAGATATCGTGCTCCATACTTCCTCCAAAAATAGTGAAAGATTTGAACAGAAATATAACATATGGGAAAGCAAACTCAAATCCTTGGCATGCGACCAACACTTGTTGAAAATAAAGCTGTCAAACTTAGAAAGCTTGATGGGAGTGCAAAGTGCTCAATGAGCCATGAAAAATAAAGATTATGGACCGGAGTATCCTGAGCATCTTTCCCTAATAGATGCCCCACTCTTTAGGGGTTAAGGACCCTTCCAGATCATGCTCCCAAACCCTCCATTGCTCCCTGTACAACCCTATCCATTGCTGTCCTTAATATCATAGAGATTTTGGAAGCTGCATTGCGAATTTAAATTATATTTAAATATGCCCTTTAATTCCCAGTCCTTCTATTTCTGTGCCTATTTAGAATCTTGCTTGCTATTTATTTTGGGCCCGATTCGCTCCTGGATGTCCCAGCCCTCTGTGCACTAAATCAGAACCAAACGCACTGAGGTAGATGGGATTCTGATCCCGTGGGGCACATCTAGCCCTGGGGGATCAGAATTCCATCAAGGTCTGTATGTGCAGGCCGGGACCCTGATTCTGGTCTGCCTGCACGTACAGGCTTAGCATGGCTAACTCAGTCAAGGCTCCTAAATGGAGCCGCGGCACCTGGCATCCAGTTGCCATGGCACCACAACTCCATTCAGGAGCCGCTATCCCCTTCCACTGGAACAGAATCTTCATTCCCCACAGCCCGACCCCCTATCTGGCCTCCCAAGGCCAGGTTCAAGCTGCAGGGAATCATCTCTACCATCTCCCACCTTTGCTGCGCCCCAGGTCTGCCATCTCCTGCTGACTAGGGGAACTTATTTCACCTCAGAGGTGGAATAAGTTTCCTGTTCAGCTTGCCGGCCCTGGATGTACAGGGCCAACATTGGAATTGGCCCTGAACATCCGGGGCTACCGACTGCACACTGCCTGCCCTAACTCCACCCCCACAACTCCCCTTTCCTGTCCCCATCTAACCTCCCCGAACAACATACGGGGAAGTTAGTCGGGGTCAGTAGAGGGGCCAAATAGCGGGGATGAATGTCCCAACAGAACGATCCGTTTCTGTCTATATTTCTGTTTTGTCAGTGTGTGGCCTTTCTTCAGTCTGTCCTTTACCCAGCTCCTGCTCTTTGCAGTGCTGTGTCTCCCTTCTCAACACTTTATTACCCTCCATCTCCCACCCATCCCTGGCTTAACATTCTTTCATAGCCTTCCTTGGCTCATTTACACAATTACTCATGTGCACCTGAACCCACCACTCCTCCCTCCCTACCTGTATCTCCATTAATCTGCATTCTCTCCTCCCTCTCTTATTGCTTAACATCCCTTTGTGTTCTTAATGCTAACTCTTCCTAATCTTTTCCCCTCATTCTAACAATTCCATGCCCCTATTCCTCATTACTCACTCCTTACTGTCTCCATCTCCCCTACCATTTTCTCTTCTACATTATCATCTGCCTTTGAGCATCACCATCTTCTTCCTTCCATTGAGCTGTAATCACTCTCACTGAGGGAACTTCATCCTTGCTTCCGTTGTGCTGCCTCCTCTCTCCCCTGTTCTTTCCTACTCCTTCTCTTTATCTCATCTGGAGATGTCAAACCCAACCCTGGCCCCACTAGACGTTTTTCATACTCCCAGGGCAGATCAATGCATAGCTTTTCTAATCTTGTTCATATCTCTCTCCTCTCCCTTTTTCATGCACATTGTGGAATGTACATTTTTTCTCCAAAAAACTTGCTTTCATTCATGACTTTTTTATCTCTAATACTCTGCATCTCCTGGCTCTTACTGAAACTTGGCTTCTCCCCGAACATTCTGCTTCAGTCACTGGCCTCTATTACAGAGGCTACCTATTTTCCGATATACCTCAGCCCACTGGCCATGGTGATGGTATAGGGTTCCTACTCTCTCATTCATGTGAATTTCAGCTCCTCCTTCTGCTGCCATCTAATTCCTTTGCTTCCTTTTGGAGTCCATGCCATCCACCTATTTGCTCCATTACCTCTCTGGGTAGCTGTTGTTTCTTGACTCCCCAACAAGTCCAGCTCTACCTTTCTCACCAACTTTGACTCCTGGCTCTCCTCCTTTCTGGATGCATCTTCCCCTTCCCTTATTCTTGGGGAATTTAACATTCACATTGATGACCCTTCTAACCCTTATGCCTTAAAGCTCCTTTCCCTAACCTCCTCATTCAACCTCCAGTTGTGCTTTATTACTCCTACTCACAAGCATGGCCACTGCTTTGATCTAGTCTTCTCCTCCAACTGCTCACCCTCAAACCTCTCTACCTCAGTTTTGTCCTTGTCTGCTCATCACCTGCTAAATTTCACCCTTAACCACACCCCATCTTGGTTTCACCCAATCTCCACCAACATGTTTAGGAATCTTCATACTATCGACCCTTCAGGTCTTTCCACTGCTGTCATCACTTCTTTCCTCCACTATGTCATCTGAGTCCATTGATGGGGCAGTATCTTCCTATAACACTATACTCTCCTCTGCAGTGGATGCACTTACTTCTCCTATTCCACACCCTATGAGGTGTACCGTACCTCAATCCTGGCTGTCCTCGACAACCCGATACCTACACTCCTATGCCCACTTAGTTGAGCGCCTTTGGCTTAAATCACATACGCTTGCTGACTACCTACATTTCAAATTCATGCTAACCTCTTTCCAGTCAACCATAGCACTTACAGAACAAGAATTCTATGTCCATTTGACTAACTCTCTTGCCTCTGACTCTCACCATCTCTTTGCTATGCTCATCTCTCTCCTCAAGGTCCCTCCTCTGCCAATCCCTCCTTCACTGTCTGCCTAGACCTTGGCTGACTATTTCCATTTAATGCTTTCACTTCACTGTTAACAGGTCTCAGACTCACTTGGCACTCTTCTCAGGACATAAGTCCAACAGTTTGGTGCTGTGATTAACATCAACGACCCCAGTGTATTTTCAACTATTGCGATTTAGATTTATATGGTGTAATAACTTAACTTAAAAGGCATCACCCTACGTGTTGCTCTACTGGTGAAACGGATCCCGACGCTCTAATCAGGCGCCATTGTGGCGTTTCAAAAAAGAACTTTCTTCAGGAGATCCTTCCTCATACTATAAAAAACAAAAATAGCAAACCTTAAAACCAAATACTAAAAACACACCATAATATATTCACTCACAAAGTGCTGACAAACTCTAACTCACTTTTAGTGATACTGCCCACGTCCTCTAATCCAGAGCTCTCTCTCACAATGGTAACTCCAAGCTCCAAAAGACCTTAAATTAAGGTAGAGTATTCCAGCCCGCATGCGCGGCGTCTTTTGGAGCTTGGAGTTACCATTGTGAGAGAGAGCTCTGGATTAGAGGACGTGGGCAGTATCACTAAAAGTGAGTTAGAGTTTGTCAGCACTTTGTGAGTGAATATATTATGGTGTGTTTTTAGTATTTGGTTTTAAGGTTTGCTATTTTTGTTTTTTATAGTATGGGGAAAGATCTCCTGAAGAAAGTTCTTTTTTGAAATGCCGCAATGGCACCTGATTAGAGCGTCGGTATCCGTTTCACCAGTAGAGCAACACGTAGGGTGATGCCTTTTAAGTTAAGTTATTATACCATATAAATCTAAATCACATAGTTGAAAATACACTAGGGGCGTTGATGTTAATCACAGCACCCAACTGTTGGACTTATGTCCTGAGAAGAGTGCCAAGTGAGTCTGAGACCTGTTAACAGTGAAGCGAAAGCATTACGTGAATTATTCTAATTTACTTTTGAGTTGCAATTGGACGTAATTTTTATAGTAGCACTTTAAGAACGCATTCAAGAAAAAGAGACCAAATTGGTTGTGACTATTTCCATGACAAAGCCCAGAGGATTAGTCTTGAATTCTCCACAGGGTCACCTCCACCTCATCTTTCCCCTCTTCAATCCTAAATCCTTCCCTCACATTTGGTCACCCTTTCTTCCTTTTCTGAAATCACTGAGGAGGAAATTGTAAATCTTCTCTCCTCCTCCAAATTGACTACCCACTCCTCTGATCTCATCCCCACCCATCTACTAAGCTCTATTTCTTCCGCCATCATCCCTTCCATCTGTCATGTACTTAACCTATCGCTTTCCACAGCAACTGTTCCTGTGGCTGTCAAACATTCTGTGGTTACACCTCTCCTCAAAAAGCCTTCACTAGATCCAACCCATCCTTTCCTCCTCCCCTTTGCTTCAAAACTGCTTGAACGAGTGGTTCACCGCTGCTGTCTTGACTTTCTTTCCTCTCAAGCCCTTCTGGACCTACTGCAATCTGGCTTTAGTTCTCTATATTTTACAGAAACAGCTCTTGCCAAAGTCTCCAGTGACTTGTTCCTCACTAAATGCAAAGGCCTCTACTCGATTCTCATCCTTTTTGACCTTTCTGCTGCTTTTGACACTGATGATCACCACTTTCTCCTCAATAATCTGTCCTCACTTGGAATTAGGGGCTCTGTTTTGTGCTGATTTTCTTCTTATCTCGCCCATCGCACTTTTGGTGTATGCTCTGATGGATCCTCCTTTACTGCCATCCCACTTTTCTGTTTGTATACCTCAGGGCTTTGTCTTGGACTTTCTCCTTTTCTCTCTCTACACTCAGTCCCTTGGTGCACTTATTTCCTCCCATAGTTTTAAGTCATCTTTAGGCTGATGACTCTCAGATCTACCTTTTTGTGCCTGAAATTTCTCTAGGAATCCAGACCCAGATCTCTGCCTGCTTATCCGGCACTCTGGAACTTAACATGGCCAAAACTGAGCTTCTTATCTTTCCCCCTAAACACACCCCCTTTTCTCCCTTCTCTATTTTTGTGGACAACACTACACTCCTCCCTGTTTCCTCAGCCCACAACCTTGGGGTCATCTTTGACAATACTCTCTTTTTCTTTGCACATATCCAACAGATAGCTAAAATCTGCCACTTCTTTCTCTATAACATTGGCAAAATTTGTCCCTTCTTTTATACACACTACTAAGATCCTCATCAACTCACTAGTCACCTCCTGTCTTAACTATTGCAACCTGGTCCTCACTGGTCTCCCTCTGAATCATCTTTCTCCCCTTCAATCTGTTCAAAACTCAGCTTATCTTCCACCAGTGCAGCTATGCTCATGTAATCCCTCTTCTCAAGTCACTTCACTGGCTCCTTATACATTTCTGTATCCAGTTCAAACTTCTCCTACTTACCTACAAGTGCATTCATTCTGTGGCTCCTCACTACCTTTCCTCTCTTATCTCACTCTACATTCTTCCTCGGGAACTCTGCTTCTCTGTCAGATCCCTCTGATCTGCGCCCTTCTCTGCCACTGCCAACTCCAGACTTCATTCGTTCCATCTTGCTGCTCCATATGTCTGGAACAACCCGAGTAAGTGTGTTGGGCGCCTTCTCTGGCCTCATTCTAGTCCAGGCTGAAGACCCACCTCTTTGAGGCTGCTTTTGGATCCTGATGCTCCTCATTCTGTTGTCCACCACTTATGTATATTGTGGTGATGAGAGTGATCAGGAAAGAATGGAAATAGAGGAAAATGGTACTTGTGCCTTAAAACTACTGACAGCCAAGCTTTGCACAGAGGTAGAAAAACTACTTTGGAAAAAAGTCAAGCACAGCCACGCCCTAGCTCTGACGAGGAGGCAGGCTTGCATACTGATTACGAGCACACGTGCAAAGAGGAAGGTGTGGCAGGAAAGAAACAGGTTTTTAAACCCGTCTCCAAACAGAGCACAAGGGAGAAGAAGAGAGAGAGCACACAGAGCTTACAGAACTCACAGAGGAGTTCTCAGCGTGCACGGAGGAGTTCCCAGGGGGAAGAAAGTTCCCAGGAGGAAAGAGCTCAGAGAGTTAGGAGAGCTGAGAGCCATGAAGAGGCTGACTTCCAGTTGCTGAAGGCTGAAAGCAGAGAAGTAAGCACTCCATATCTGAGAAAAACTCCCAGACCTAAAGCCAGCAGACGGTTAGTTGGAAAGGCTACAAACTAGCTGGAACAGTTACCTCTGTCCAATATTCAAGACCCTATGCTGAAAGGTCCAACTGCTAGAAGGTGGGTGGATACGTTCCTTTGGGGAAAGAACCGTAGCCCAGCCACAAGCAGGGCAGTAAATGTGGACACACTAGAGACTTTAAAGCAAGCATTAGAGGGAGGGAAAGCTCACTCCTCGAATGTAAATGTTCATGACCAGAAACAGAAGTTATGGAATGAGTTTTATGAATTCCTATAAGCCAGAAAGTTTGAAGAAGCTGTTGAGACCAAAGATAAGCCAGCCGTAGTACCAGAACCCATGCAGATTGATTGCTGTGAGTCACAATCCATTCCAGAGGACTCTCTAATGGATTGCTCTCTTTGCTTTAAAGAAGCTTGAAAAACCTGTAAGCAGGGTTAAAAGAAGGTTTTGAAAAGAAGAAAATTACCTTTGCTGAAATTGCTTATAAGGCTGTGCTGTGTTTTGCTTATTGAAGATAACAGTTTTTGTTAAAGAGACTTGTGCTCAGTTTACCCTCAGTTCCAGTTTCCTTACTTTACTTTTGTGTTATTGGAGAAGTATCCATTGTGTTTGCGTGCCTGAACTTTAATGCGTTTGGAAATCCACAAAATAAATATTCTTGTTTGCCTCAACCAACAGTTGCACAACTACAGTTTGTCTTTGAGTGTGAATTATCTACTACAAGTCCCAGGGTGCATTGCTGGTGACAAAGAATAAAGTTGCATTTAAGGACAGACGAAAGGCAGCCCATAGCTGTAAGCCTTAGGCCCAGGCTAGGGTCCCACAATATCTTGCCATATTCTAGTCCCCAGATTTGCATTGTTTATTCATCTTGATTAGATTGTAAGCTCTGATGAGCAGGTACTGTGTCTTACATCTATATGTACAGCTCTATGTACACCTTGTAGCACTATACAATGATTAGTAGTAATAGTAGTAGCATTAGCCCACAAGCAATACTGCAGTTCCACATACTGAAAGTATACTTGTTGGAGGAGACACATTCCCAACCATAACCTATCAATTGGTATGAAATCATTGCCCAAGCTTCCAAATATCCACCCTCTGCCAGTACTCCAGTTAATCAGGGTCCCTTGTACCTCAAGATTAGGGTTCTGCCATATCAGCATACAAATTGATAAGGATGAAGGGTTATCCAAGCAAGCATCCAACTTACCGAATACAAGTGTAAAACTGAGTACTAAATGCAGTTAGAGGGAGGCAGGAAGATCTGTACTGAGGATATGGAGCAAAAAGGTTCTGCTTTAATTGTGCTCAGGAGTGGGTTGGAAAATCCAGAAGATTAACACCCCCTCCCTAAGCATGTAGCCACTTTTAGCTTAGCCAAGACAATTCTAGGGGTATATTGTTCCACAAAAACTTAGAAATGAGTGTCCAATTGTTTGAAAAGTTTCCCAGAGATTGGAAAGAGGAGCATACTCAAGTTATATTTCATCTAGGGAGTCAACATCATTTTAATAGCCTCCATTCACCTCCACCAAGTGAAATATAAAGGAGGCCAAGAATCCAAGAACTGGTGAGAAATTAAAGCAAATGAGTGGTATTAACCTCCACAGTTTCCTCCGGAGTACTATCAAAGCTGATCCTTAAAAAAATTAAAAAAACATGTTGTGTTTCTAGATGGAAAACCGGCCCAAATCAATGCTCTGAGTTTAGTAATTCAAAAGCATTACCTCTAATTTAGTCCAGTTTACCTTATAACTAAAGAAACAAGAAAAGGGCTCAATAATTGTTTAGGATCGTAGGAATAGAATCCACCTCCACAAATGCTAAAATATCATCTGCGTAAATAGACCTTTACATACAGTATGAACCATGGCAATCCCCTTGATACAACAGTCATGTCGAATCACAATAGCTAAGGGATCTAATGCTCATTAAACAACAGGTGTGATAAAGGGTTTTGTCTCATATCCCTGTGGAGCAGAAATGGATTAAAAAGCAAATTATTAGCATAGAAACATGATGGCAGATAAAGACCACATGGCCTATCCAGTCTGCCTTTTATACCAACTACTAAACTCTACAGTCTTGTCGGACAGGTATACAAAAGCTGTAAGATCTGGATGAAAGTAGAAACAAAACAAAACCAAGCTAAGACAAAAATGAAAGTGCTATTTTATTCTGCCAAAGGGTTTCTCTGCATCAAGGGATAGAGCCATCAAAGAAGATTAATTAAGAGTAGTCATGCTGAGAATATCACAGAAAAAAGCCTACTATTATCCATGGTTGTGCACCTGGGCATGAAGCTGTTTTGATCTCTATGAATTTACAGTGGACAGGACTGTCTGTAATCTTCAGGCCATAGTCTTATGTCGTGCCCCCTGGCTTGAGACCCCTCAAGGGCAGGCTCCATCGGTCATTGTCAGTTTGGCACCTGGTGCCTCTATCTGGGGAAGAAAGGTGCTAATGGGCAGGATTTCCTTCCTTTCATCCCAGGAAAACCTCTCAAAAACACTACTGTGAACAAGGCTGGCTTAAATAGTATTTACAGTTTATTTACATCAAATATTGTGATTAAAATAATGCAGTATGTACAATCTGTATTATGATAAGTGGTTCAAGCTGGTAAGGTGAAATAGCAATATAAGATAGAGATAAGGTAGTTCAAACAACCAATACGTAGTGACTTAAGTAAACCTTTAGGGCCCGATATTGAGTTGGACAGACTATGCATCCCTATGGCACATAGCCCTGCCAGTCGACTCATAACCCCATATATTCAATGCTGGGGGGTCATATAAAATAAATTATAAGAAGTTGGAAACACTATTCATAACTAAAGACACCAGTTTCCAACCACCAACCTCCATAACCCTAAATGACACAAACGTGCATGTACTAACAAAGGTCAGATACCCGGGCATCATCCTCGACCAACAACTCACCTTCAAACCCCACATAAGCAACTTAACAAAACAGATATATCACAAAATCAGAACCCTCCGTCATCTCTGCCCTCTGCTGGACCCATCCAACTTCCGCTCATCATTCCAGGCAATCATAACACCTCACTTTGACTACTGCAATTCAATCTACCATGGACTGCCAAGAGCCACTCTGCTTCCACTAATCACTGCCTTGCATACTGCAGCACGAACACTTCAAGGTGCATCAAAGTATGAACATATAGCTCCTATCCTCAAACAGCTCCATTGGTTGCCCCTACCTAGCCGCATACACTATAAAGTTCTACTTCTGACCAAGGTCATCAACAATCTATCTTTTCAGTATCTGCAATCTCTCTTGAATGCCATGAACTCTAGCAGGACAAAAAGAAAAAACACCATAAACATGTTACGCATACCACAAGAAAAAAATAAAAGCACCCAGTACGCTTGCAACAGGGCATTCGAACTGTACGCACCATCCCTCTGGAACTCTCTCCCCGGAACCCTTCAATCAACAAAAACCTATCCACATTCAGAAAACTGCTCAAAACACATCTATTCAATGAACATTTTGGCACCATTACATAATAACTTCACTCCCCCCATCATCATCCCCTCATAGTTCCAAAGAATGAGCAATAGACCTTGTATGAAACATAATTGCCCCTTTCATCCAGGTATGAAAATGTAAATGAGTTATACCGTTCTATGTAAAGTCTTTAGAATATAGTAATTGTATTGCAATAAATTCCCATGTTCTATGTATAACAGTTTGTACACCGCTTTGCCCCGGTGAAAAGTGGTATAAAAAAATAGTTAAACAGATAAAAATGAATTATATATATATATATATGGCCCGACATTGAATATCCAGGGATCGCCGCAGACACCGAAAGCCACAGTAGCTATCCAGACTGCGGTAAGTGTGTCGAATGTCTAGGTGGGTGCCCATGTGAGTAGCAGCAATCTTCACACGGTGTGGTTTGAGATAAAAGCCAAGGCAGAGTCCCCTCACAGCAAGTTCAAAGTCCTAAACTTCAAAAAGGCTGATTTCAGGAAAATGGCCAAGTGCTTGAAGGAGGAGTTGGCAGGGTGGGAGGAGGTAAGGGAAGTGGAATTGCAATGGACTAAACTAAAGGAAGCAATAAAAGGGGCAACAGATACATATGAGTGGAGGAGTGGCCTAGTGGTTGGGGCAAGGTACTTCAAGCCGGAAGGTTGGGGGTTCAAATCTCACTAGAGGACAGCAACCTTGGGCTGGAAGGACTGGGGTTTCTAGTCCCACAGGTGCTCCTTGTGGTCTTGGGCAAGCCACTTAACCCTCCATAGCCCATGTTCCCTGTAAAATAGTTATCTCCAAGTTATAATGCCCTGTTCAATGTAATTTCAGTTTGTTCAATGTAAACCGCACTGACGCAGAATAGCATGGTATATAAAAGAATGCAAATAAATAAATGTAAGGAAAGTAAATAAAAGCAAGAAGAAAAGGAAATCTATTTGGTATTCTAAAGGAGTGGCTGCACAAATAAAGGCAAAAAACACAGCTTTCACAAAATTCAGAAGCTCGCAAACAGAGGAACACCTAAAAGAATACAGGTTAAAGCTAAAAGAGACAAAAAGAGAAATAAAGATAAAATCAAAGGCAGGAGAAAAGATGGTTAAAGTTCTAAAGTGTGATGATAAAACTTTTTTCAGGTATATTCAGGAGAAGAGGAAGATCAGAGTTGAAATTGCAAGACTCAAAAGTGCTGAGAATGGATTCATGGAAAGCGACATTGAAAAAGCGAAAATGCAACATACTTCTGTTTTTACTAAAGAAAATCCTTGAGAAGGACCACCTGTGATTGACAAATATACAAATGGAAATGGAGTAGATACTATACTATTAACAGAAGATGATGTGTTTGAACAGCTTGCAAAACTGAATGTGGACAAAGCTATGGGACTGGATGGGATACATCCCAGGATACTGAAAGAGCTCAGAGAGATTCTTGCAGGGCCTTTAAAGGATGTTTTTAATAGATCTTTGGAATGGCACAATAAAAATAATAGTCAATTCTGGAGACAGGAGAAGTTCCACAGGACTGAAAAAGGGCTAATGTGGTACTTCTTCACAAAAGTGGTAATAGGGAAGAAGTGGCAACATTTAGGCCAGTAAGCCTTACCTCAGTGGTGGGAAAAGTAATGGAGGTGCTCCTGAAAGAGAATAGTGGACTTTCTCGAAACCAATAAGTTGCATGATACGAGGCAACATGGTTTTACCAAAGGAAGATCATGACAAACAAATCCGATGAGTTCTTTTACTGGGCGACCAGAAAACTAGATCAAGGGCATGCGATGGATGTGATATACCTAGATTTCTGCAAAGCCTTTTATACTGTTCCTTACAGAAAGGTTTATCAATAATCTGACCAGCCTAGGGATGGGTCCCAAGGTGGTGAAATGGATCAGAAATTGGTTGACTGATAGACGACAGAAGGTGACAGTAAACGGAACTCACTCAGATGAAAGGAAGATGATTAGTGGCATGCCTCAGGGATCAGTCCTGGGGCCGGTATTGTTCAATGTATTTGTGAGTGATATTGCTGAAGGACTGAATGGAAAAGTCTGTCTTTTTGCAGGTTATATGAAAATTTGCAACAGTGTGGACTCCCCTGAGGGAGTGGAGAACATGAGGAAAGATCTGCAAAAGCTGGAAGAATGGTCTAATGCTTGGCAGTTAAGATTTAATGTAAAGAAGTGCAGTGTCATGCACTTGGGAAGCAGAAATCCAAGGGAACTGTATGAGATAGGGGGCAATAGGTTAGTGTGCATGGACCAGGAGAAGGACCTCGGAGTGACTGTTTCCGAGGATCTCAAAGTGGTGAAACAGTGTGACAAGGCAGTGGCCAAAGCCAGAAGGATGCTAGCTGCATACAGAAAGGAATTCCAAGCAGAAAGGAGGAGGAACTAATGTCACTGTACAAGTCGCTGGTAAGTCCTCACTTGGAATATTGTGTTCAGTTTTAGAGACCATATCCCACAAAGGATAAAAAAAGAAATGGAAATGGTTCAGAGGAAGGTGACCAAAATGATTTGGAGCCTGTGTCAGATGACGTATGAAAAGAGACTCCAAGACCTAAATATGTACACTCTAGAGGAGAGGAGGGACAGGGGAAATATGATATAGACCTTTAAATACTTAGAGTATTAATGAACAAACAAACCTCTTCCAAAGATGGGGAAGCTGTAAAACTAGAGGGCATAACATGAAGCTGCAAGGAGGTAAACTGAAAGGCAACGTTAGGAAATACTTTTTCACTGAAAGGGTGGTGGATGCTTGAAATGCCCTCTCGATGGAAGTGATGGAGACAAATATGGTGACAGAATTCAAAATGGCATAGGACAGACACAGTGGATCTCTTTATAGCAATGGGATAAAATCAAAATAAATGTAACTGTCTCTGATATCTTAATGAGTAGAGGCGACCTGTACAGAGCGGTAGGTACACCCCTAAACAAAGGCATGGGGAGGGGTGACCTGCACGGAGTGGCAGGTGCACTACTCTTGCCACCTTGCTGGGCAGACTAGATGGACCAGGCCGGTCTTTATCTGCAGTCATATACTATGTCACTGCTTTCCCTGTTCTTCTGGGTTCTCTAGGTGGAAGAGGTGCACTAGAATCAGTGGCAGTCTCATCTGATTCCTGGGACACTAATGCGACTTCCCTGTCAGCACTCTCTATCTTCTTCAGCGACCTGGGGAATTTCTGGTATTTTCCACTCCTGAGCTCCTCTCTGGGGCTCTCTATCTATAGAACTACTCTACTGCCCTGTCCTGTGGTGTGAGGCTATGGCTTCCATCCTATGACCTTCAAATGTACTTCACATTCCTGTCAAACTCTTCCTCAGAGCTTTCACTGTCAGACACATTTTGGTAGTTTCTCTGTGTGACAGCTGAGGCTTCAGCTTGTTCCCTTTCAATACAGCTCTCAGTATCTGGGGATGGTGGACTTGTGGTTCTAACTGGTATCTCTCTGCATGGTTTGGGTTGAGGGGGTACAGGGATCCCTGAGTCTCTTCTGTAGGGAATATCAATTGTCCTATAGGTAACAAATGATTTCTGAGTACAGTTTTCACTGGCCCTTCGCCACAATCTGGTTGGATTCTATAAACAGGTAAATTCCTCAGTTTTTCCTGTACTACATAAGGAGTAGACCTCCATCTGTTAGAAATATTATGTTTTCCTGACAAACCTCAGTTCTCCAACAGAGCTCTGTCTCCTTCCATTAGTTCATTCTGTCTTACCCTCTGGTCATATCTGAGTTTGTTCCTCTGACACAGTTTGTAAGCAAAATCTGCAGCAAACCTGTATGCCTCCCTCAATTGCTCTTTCAGCTTTCTGACATAGCTAAGAAAAGTGTGAGGCATTGTCCCATCAGCTGCAGCCCCAAAATACAAATCAAAGGGTAATTGAGTTTCTCGCCCAAACATCAAAAAATAGGGTGAAAACCTTGTTTCACCATTATATGTATAATATAATACAGCAACAGGATAAAATCAAAATAAATGTATCTATCTAATTTCTCAACAAACAGGGGTGTCCTACACGGAGAGGTGGGTTCACCCCTAAACAAAGACACGGGGAGGGGTGGCCTGCATGGAGCGGCAGGTGCACCTACTCTTGCCATCTTACTGGGCAGACTAGATGGACCATACTGGTCTTTATCTGCCGTCATTTACTATGTTACTATGTAAGCATGTACCAGGTAGCTTACATTCTGACTCTAGTTTCTCTTTTGTACTGTTTTCAAAGTATCCAACATGTTCAATAATGACCTGTTTAAACCTCTCAGGCTGTGGATCTCCCTGAGGGAGGTAGGGACAAGTGTGTGATTTTCTGACACCAGCCACCTGTAGCATTTCCTTAATGAGTCTACTCTAAAATCCCTCCTTTGTCAGTGTGTATGCGTGCCAGGAGTCCATAGTTCAAAAAGATTTTTTCTCATAAAACCTTTGCAACAGTCTCTGCTTTTTGATAGGATATGCCTGAGTGTACCTTGTAAAATGGTCTGTTATCACCAAAATATTTTCCTTACACTGGGAGTCCATTTCTAATGTCAAAAGGTTTATACAGACCAGAACCGTAGGCCCTTGGCTAGTGATATTCACCAGTCCTGCTGCTCTCTGTGGCAGCATCTTCCTTTTTATGCAGGTAGTTCACTGCTTACAGTACCTTTCCACAGCTTGAGCTTACCTTGGCCAATAAAATCTGTCTTTTAAAAGTAGCAATACCCCTTCTGTTCCCATGTGTCCCATATAGAAACATAGAAACATGATGACAGAAAAAGACCACATGGCCTATCTAGTCTGTCCTTCCATATCAACAACTACAACAGTCCACTTTTTACCTTTAGAGATCCTCTGTGTTGGTCCCATGCTTTTTTCAATTCAGTTACTGTCCTCATCTCTACCACCTCCACTGGGAGACTATTCCACGGATCCACTACTCTTTCCGTAAAGAAATATTTCCGCATATCACTCCTGAATCTATCTCCCTTCACCCTCATCCCATGTCCCCTCGTAGCAGAACTTGCTTTCAATTGAAAGAGGCTCTCTCCCTGAACATTTATGCCACTGAGATATTTAAACATATCAATCATATCACCTCTATCCCGCCTTTCCTCTAAGGTGTACATATTAAGATCCTTAAGTCTGTCCTCATATGCTTTATAATGAAGCCCACTAATCATTTTAGTAGCCACCCTCTGCACCGACTCCATCCTGTTCACATCCTTTTGAAGGTGCGGTCTCCAGAATTGCACACTATACTCCAAATGAGGTTGCACCAAAGACTTATAAAGAGGCATTATCACCTCCTTTTTTCTGCTAGCCATTCCTCTCCCTATGCACCCAAGCATCCTTCTAGCTTTTGCCGTCGCCTTTTCTACCTGTTTAGCTACTTTAAGATCATCAGACACAACCACGCCTAGGTCCCGCTCTTCTTTTACTGGACAAAAGTACTTCACCTCCTATACTGTATTGCTCCCTTGGATTGCTGCAGCCCAAATGCATGACCTTACATTTTTTAACATTAAATCCCAGCTGCCAAATTCTAGATCATTCTTCAAGCTTAGCTAGATCCCTCCTCATGTTATCTACACCTTCCTGGGTGTCTACTCTATTGCAGATTTTGGTATCATCTGCAAAGAGGCAAACCTTAAAGCGGCCGGGCAAGCCCGGATTGTGAAGAGGCTGTAACACCATTGTGTGGACTTCCTGAGGCAAGCATAGTTGCTCCGGGTGACCTGAGTGAGAATTTTTCTCTGTCTATACAGTACCTGAGGTTTACAAACAACCGATTACATTCTCTGAGCATTAGTCGGGTGTCAGGATGTCCTGACCAGATGGTCTGAGGTACTAAACTTTTTTCTTTGGCTCTAAATATGTCCCCAAGCAGCGGGTTGGCCTGTCAAATCTCCTGCAAAGTAAATCTGGGCATATTAGTTGAGGCCAAAGACACAACATTACAATAGACTGCGAGAATACTTTCTGGAGGAATTCCCAAAATGTTTACAGCCCAGTGTGTATTTTCAAAGTCCCTCTTAATTTCATTCCCTGCCTGATTGCATACGGCTGCCACTCCAGCCTCTGATACTTTATATCAGTCCCTTTCTGTGTTACCTCTCCAATAAGGATGCCGTGACAAAGCCTCAGCATCCCCGTTTGTCTTTCCTGAGCGATATTGAAAACTGAGGTTATACAGAGACAACATAGCTAGCCACTGGTGACCAGTCGCATCCAGCTTTGCAGTGGTTAACACATAATTCAGTGGATTATTGTCCATTTTGAACTTGAATTCCACTCCATACAAATAGTCTCTGAACTTGTCCACCACAGCCCACTTAACGGCTAAAAATTCAAGTTTGTGAGCCAGATAATTTCTCTTGCTCAGGCTGCGGCTTGCATGTGCTACAGGCCTCAGCCCTTCAGGGTGCAGTTGATACAAAACTATTCCCAACCCATCCAGACTAGCATCAATATACAACTCATAAGGTTTTCCTGGGTCAGCAAAGGCCAAAACAGGAGCATTACACAGACAATGTACAAAAGGCAACTTCACACTCTGGAGTCCATCTGCTGCCAAAGGACTCTGCACTTTATAATATTTTCCTGTGCTTGTGCTTCTGATTTGTGGAAGGGTAACCTTGCATCAGAGCAAGCAAAGAACTCACAATCTTTGAGTGATTCCTTACAAATTGCCTATAATACCTACCGAATCCCAGAAAAGAATGCAGATCTTTAAGATTGGCTGGACGTGACCAAGTGGTGAGAGCAGTGATCTTATCAGGGTCCAGGGCCAATCCATTTTTGGAAACAACATATTCCATTTATTTAACCTCAGCCTGACAACTACCAACATACAGTGCTCCAGGGTGTTCTCTTTCCCAGGTTTCCTGATGATTTCCTGACCTTGAGGAGGCCTGTTCCTCTAATTGGGCATCATAAGAGAATCTGCATTCCCTCAGGTAGTATCCCAATTTCTCACATCTGTAACATGCATCAAATTGCTTATTTGGCCCTTGGGACACTCTCGGCCTATTTCTGGGATATCTGGGCTGCGGTTGGTCAGCCCACTCCCTCATTGAGGAGTCTGTTCCCTCTTTGGTAACACCCCTGCTTTGTAAAGCAGCCAATTTGAACTCTAATTCATCTATTTTAACTTTGTATTCCTTCTCACTAGTCTGCATTGGTCCATAGGGGACCCTCCTTTCTCTTCTTGGGGAGGAGCAAGCAAACTGGGAGGGTTTTGCTGTTCACGAGGAGTCTTAAGGTCAGGTGTGATTATCCCTTCCTGTCTGTAGGGTGGCTCTACTCTGCTGGAATGACCTGAAGAGTCCCTGATGGTCCCCCTCTTCTCTATCCTTCCCCATTAATACAGCAAAGATTGGGGAATTCCTTTTCATGTCTAGTAAAATAGCTTTAATTACAATGAAATCTGAATATTGAGCTCCTCTAAGAATTTGTTCAATTCGAGCTCTGTCTATATCCTGAGAAAGGACAGCACCTTTCCTCACAGTTCTAAGGAGAACACTCTCAAGTCGGGCCACATATTGGGAACGTTTTTCACCAGACTTCTGCATGGTAGTCTTGAAGCAGACAAAACACTTCTCTTTGTCTTCAGTGCTACCATACACATCCTCCAAAATTTCTAAACAATCTTTGACAGTAGGATCAAGTGCAGGGGCCTGCAAGCTTTCTACCATCCTCTTCTTTTTCTCTCCCTCAGTACATTGCCATTCTTGGGCCATCTGGAGAGCTAAAACCATCCAATGATCAAACTCTTCCTCTCCAAGGGAGGTGGGCTCAGTCCCTGAAAAGACTCTCGGCCTCTTGCCATAGTGTCATAATTAGGCTACAAACATTTTTCTATTACTTTGCCCATAGTGCCAATCAATGCCTCTGGAGAGTAGCTTACAGGTCCCGCTTGGGGTAATAAGTTTGTCATATCCTGAAATGTTTTCCCTTCACTCTGTAACCAGCCTAGCAGTTTCTCCTGCCAGCTGATAGTGGTTTGGGGCAGTGTATCTCCCCTCCCAACAACAACAACAACAAGTACAGTAGTTCCCTCCTCTATCAACGCAATCCGGGGTAGCTCTGCAGGGTCTATTTTCCCTGCACAAGTACAGAAAACCTTCATGTTCTCTTGGACATCATCATAAATGGTCACTCTGACTTTCACCCAGCCTAGCACCTCAATTTCCTCCAACCTTTGTTCAATATCTCCAGATTCCACATCTTCAGGCACACCATTAAGCATCAAAGCATATGAACAATCAATCCCCTCATCTCTGCACCAATCAATCCCCTCATCACTACATCTCTATATCCATCTTTACAATTTGCCAATCTTGTTCACAGTACAAACAAACTTAATTTTAAAACCCCAGTGTGCCTCTACAATTTTATGTAGCACCCTCTTGGGTGTACTTCTGGGTCCAGGACAACCTGGCTGGAATCTCCTCGAAAGTAGGCTCCATCGGTCCTTGTCAGTTTGGCACCTGGTGCCTCCACCTGGGGAATAAAGATGTTAGTGGGCAGGATTTCCCTCCTTTCATCCCAGGAAAATCTCTCAAAAACACTGCTGTGAACAAGGCTGGCTTAAATAGTATTTACAATTTATTTACAAAATATATATATCAAGTATTGTGATAAAATAATGCAGTATGTACAACCTGTATTATGATAAGTGGTTCAAGCAGGTAAGGTGAAATAGCAATACAGGATAAGAGATAAGGCAGTTCAAACAACCAATACGCAGTGACTTAAGTAAAGCTTTAAAGATTATGGGCCCAGTATTAAAAAGGCTTTTAAATGGTTTACAGCACAGTAAACCGTGTAAATGCCTTAGATGGGGATATTCAATAGCACCTATATGGTTAGTGCCATTGAATATCCCATCTAAGTCCCCTACGCACGCCGGTGCTATCCGGTTAGCATCGGGGCTTGTTAGGGGCATTCTGGGGCGGAGCAGAAGTGGGGAATGGTGCTAACCATGCAGCAGCAATATTGGCTGCTGCCAAGATAGTGGTCAGCACCTTAAAGATAGGCGAGGAAAACACTCGCCTATCTTTAAGGTGCTGATCGTTAACTGGGCAGCAGCCAATATCGCTGCTGCATGGGTAGCTTTGGTAGTGATCACCAGATATTTAATGTCGTCGCCAAGGCATTGAATATCCTGTTTGGAGGTCTGCGGAGAGGGCTTATCGTCCATCGGCGCATAGCCCTTTGAAGATCCGGGCAAAGGAATATTGGGCCCTATAGATTTAACCTTATTAACCTGTCTCCTAAGTCCCCTCCCTTTCCCTTTGCCCACTAGCCTCAAGTCTCACCCACTTCTGGAGCTCTGAACTGGTGACTGCATGTGAAAGGGGAGGTTTTGTAGTTCTGTCCAATCGCTGAAGCTATAGCCTTGGCTCCGCCTCCTCAAAGCTCTTCTCCAATCCGGAGAGGGTGTTGCATTCCTGTCCAAGCAGGAACGACTGTTGCAGGTCTCTCTTAAGCTGATGTGCTACTGGATCCTCCTGGGTCTTGTGGCTCCCAGTCCAGAATGGACTTTCTGCTCTGGAACTGATTCTGCACTGTAGCTTGCCCTCTCAAGCTGATTCTGCTACCGCAGCTCTCCCTGGAGCCAATTGTCTGCTTTAGCTCCCCCTAGAGCCGATACACCACTGCAGCTCTCCTGGAGCTGATCTGCCACTGTACACCCAAGCCTGGATTAGGCTCTCCAGACTCTCTCTGCTGCCATCTCCACTCCCTGGGTTGGCAGGAGACCATCCACCCCATCTTCACTTCTACTCCCAATTGGGTCTGTAGGAGGTTCTCTGCTGGCATCTTCACTCTGAGCCTGCCTAGGCTCCCAGGAAACTTTCTAATGTCGTCTTCAGGAGGGGAAGCTCTGTTAGATTAAGAAGCTTAACATCCTCTAAATTCCTTCATCTCTTCTCAAGCTCTTTTCCTTCTTTGCATATGGTGTTTATCTGATACTATTATTCTTAGGGTGCACAATTTTCATCGGTCTCAGTATTTACTTCTCTACCCTTTGTCTTGTGTGTACACTTTATTCCGCTACATTATTCCCTATAGATTTAAAGTTAAATCTCAATAATAGATATAAATATAAGCAAATATTACCCTTGCTCCTTCAGCCCAGGCAGTGATTTGCATATCTCCCTAAATGTTTACTTTCCAGCTCTGCTAGCACAGTGACTGTTACTGCAGGCTGCTCTTTTAATGTTGACTCTCATCTGACCTCCCCAGCCACCTCTTCATTAGCATACAGTGGCCATTTACCTTTGATTCTACATTATTCAACACACTCTCAAATATTTACTTTAAGGGGAGGGGGTTCACTTAGAATAAATTTTACAAAATACATTTATCAATGAAATAGGCCTAGAGTTTCCTACACTGAAAGGATCTTTACATGGCTTCTCAAAGGCCTCAATTTATGCCTCAGTGAAGAAACAGCTAGCATTACCTTAAGCAAAAAAACACATTATCAAGCTGAAGGAAATATGGAGGCAACCTTAGAAACGTAGAAACATGACAACAGAAAAAGACCACATAGCCTATTTTATTTTTTATTTATTTATTTATTTAACAATCATTTATATCCCGCATCTTCCAGAGTTTCAGATGTGGCTCACAATTGAACAACAGTCAACAAAGCAGGGCTTGTTTTACATGGAACAATTTTTGACAGTAACAATGTAATAGTTAAATACGTAACAGAACGGTGAATGGTTTAAATGCATAACAGAACAATGTAATGGTTAAATACATAACAGAACAAGAACAATTTATGAACTATGTACAGATACAGGTTTTGTAGGTTCCTTAGATTTAAATCATGGTTATTTACAAGAGGGTGCAAATCTGTTAATTATGAGGTTTAGCTTTACTCAGTTGGGTGTTATTTAAGCCTTTTTATGGGATGATTAGTGTATTATCAATGTTGTTGTAGTGCATGGCAAAGAGGTAGGTTTTCAGTTTTTTGCGGAATTCTATAATTTCTGTTGTGGATCTTAGGTCCTCTGGGATGGAGTTCCAAATGAAGGGGGCCGCATGTGAGAAGGCTCTGTTATTAGTTAGTTTGGTTGCTTTTATAAAATCATTTGGAGTCCTTAATTTATTTGAGTGTCCTTTTCTGTGAGTGACTTTTTGAGATTCCTTGCTTATAAGATTGCTTAATGGGATTGGAGCCATGCCATTGAGAGCTTTAAATGTGGTTATTGTGGTCTTATATATTATCCTGCTTTGTATTGGGAGCCAATGCAGGGTTGCTAATATTGGAGTAATATGCTGGAATGAGTGTGCTTTCATTACAATTCTAGCTGCTGCGTTCTGTGCTAGTTGTATTCTTTTAATGTTTTGTTTCGTTATACCTAAGAGAATTAGGTTGGAAAAATCAAAGTGTGGGGTTATGGTTGCCTGTATTATGTTAATGAAATCTTGTAAGTGAACTAAGGGGCGTAGTTGCTTGAGTATTTTGAGTTTGAAGTAGATTTTCTTTATAATGTTTCTAATGTGTGTGTTCATCGTAAGGTGTGTATCTAAAATGATTCCTAGGTATCTTATTTCGTTTTTTATTGTGATGTCATGGTTTTGTATTGTTTGTGGGTTGGAGGGACATATGAATGGTTTTTTGTTACAATTAATACCTCTGTTTTTGAATGGTTTATGTTGAGGTTTTTCGCTTTTCGCCAGGTTGCAATTTCGTTAAGACAATCTGTTAAGAGTTTTATCGGTACATCAGGGATGGTGAATGGAATGTATAACATAATATCATCTGCGTATAGATGATAGAGTACACCGAATTTTTTGAAAATGTCACAAACTGGTTTTATATATATGTTAAATAGGAGGGCTGATAGAGCTGAGCCTTGTGGGAGACCAATTTCTTGTTTATATGTGTTGGATGTCTGATTAGCTATTTTACATTTTGCGTTCTATTATGTAGATATGAAGTGAACCATTTGTGTACCGTGGCATTTATACCTATTGTTTTAGGTTATTAAGCATTATAGTGTGATGTACACTATCAAATGCAGCTGATATGTCAATAAATAGGAGTATGAATGCTTTTTTTGTGATTATCAATCCCTTTAAGGAGTGTATCAATTAAGACTGTTAAAAGTGATTCTACTCCATGCTGAGGTCTAAAACCATATTGGTGTTCATCAAGTGGGTAGTAAGAGTCTAGGTATTCCTGTGTCTGGATCTGTACCACTTTTTCTATTATTTTAGCTAAGAAAGGGCTACTTGAAATAGGTCGATACGATTTTGGGGATGTTTTGTCCATAGTACCATTTTTGAGAATTGGCGGATTTGTGCATGTTTGAGTTTAGGAGGGAGGTAACCTTGGAGTAATGAGAGGTTAACTATAGGGAGGATGAAAGAGATTAGTATTGGAAGTGTGCTTTTTATCCATGTTACAGGGCATGGATCAAGGAAAGAGGTGGTAGTGTTGAGGTTGGAAATAATATTCTTTAGTGATTCTTTGGATGTGGGGTGAAAAACTGACCATTCATTTGCGCAATTTAAGGCTACGTTATGTTTGTCTATGGACATTATAGGTTGTGAGGATTTATTTTGATAGTAGTCAGCTAAAGTTTGTACTGATATGTCAGTAATTTCATTGTTATGTGTTTGAGGGTTATTAGTGAGATTTCTAAACAATGGAGAATAGCTCTCGTGGTCTATTATAGGATTTTGATAAGATTGCAGCATAGTAAGTCTTTTTGTGCTATCTATAGTGTCTTTGTATTTTGTAAGAATGGTATTATATATTTCCTTATGTATAGTTAGTTTGGTTTTGCGCCATTTGAGTTCTGATTTTCTTAGTTGTCTCTTCATTTGTTTAGCGTGTTGTCGAACCATGGAGCTTTTTTTGAGTTAGTGGGTTTTTTGTTACTTCGGTCAGATTTAGCTGATCGGTTATTGTGTCATGCCAATTTTTGATAGCTTCATCTAAGTCCATTGGGGGAGACACAAGGTGGGGTTTATTGTATCTAGGAATTCAGTTTCGTTAAATCTTTTGAATTTTTGTGGTGGGAATCACTTCTTGAGTAGTTTTAGTGCTATTGGTATGGAATGTGAGTTTTGATTTAATGAATGTAATGATCAGACCAAGGAATTTGTGTGTATTCTATGGTATCTGGGTTGAAAGTTGGAAGATTGTGTTTGGGAGGAGTATCATGTATAGTGTGCCTCCTTTTGTGTGTGTTGCATTGGTGAATATCTGGTGAAAATCCATGTCAGCTATGGTTTCTAAGAAAAGGTTGGCTTCAGATACTGGAAGTGAGGGGAGGTTGAAATCACCTAGCATGATTATTGGATCTTGATCGGTAGATGAGCCCAGAAATTCAATAAGTGGATCTAGGCTATCTGCTTTTTGGTCAGGGGGTCTGTATATTAGGCAGATTCTAAGATTGTTAATCTTTATGATGAGGGTATCTATGTTATTGGTTATATTATGTTTATTGATTTGGCATTTAATATCTTTCTCGTCATGATAAGTACACCTCCTCTTTTTTTGTTGGGTCTGTGGGTAAAATTTCTATCGTAGTCGCATGTTGAGCTGGTTTAAGTAGACTGTATCCGTTTCAGATAGCCACGTCTCAGTTACACATAAAAATGTCCGGTTTTAGGTCTGTTATTAAATCACTAAATATGGGAAGTTTATTTTTCATTGAGCGTCCCTTGATAAGGATACATGACAGTGAGTTGGTGTTTTTGATGTTGTTTTCTTTATTGTTGTAAATCAGTTTGTTTTATTGGTATAAGTCGGTGGTATGTGTATTTTTGCCTGGTGGTATGGGTTTGTGTGGGCCATATGTAGTTATTTCTGGGTGTTGTTCGTATTATGGGGATTGTCCTATGATTTTTAGTAGATAAGGTAGGTGTTAGATCGATTAGGATTGTCAATAATATGAAGTTGTAGGTTATTATTAGAATCATAGTTTTTGTGAGTGTCATGTTCAGTGCCCGTGTGTTGCTTGGTGAGTTTTATGTAGTGGAGTGAGTTTCGTAGTTCAATGTAATAGTGTCCGATTCTATTACCGGTGATGGTGCTGATTTGGTTAGGGAGATTATGGAGGAACAGATCAGGTAGTAGTTTTCTATAATTACCAGCAATAAAAGATTATGCAGGAGGTAATGGAAACAGTAAAAGTCGGATAGTTTTGAATAACAG
The DNA here is from genome assembly GCA_033557465.1 of Ichthyophis bannanicus. Classification (NCBI taxonomy): domain Eukaryota; kingdom Metazoa; phylum Chordata; class Amphibia; order Gymnophiona; family Ichthyophiidae; genus Ichthyophis; species Ichthyophis bannanicus. The sequence continues at coordinate 189,845,999 of CM066038.1, read as the reverse complement.
GCATATTAGTTCTACATCAATGAAATTACTGGCTGCAGTAACAACAGGCAGTAGCTATAATGGTTGAGATTACTGGCTACAGTAAAACAGGCAATAGCTCTAATGGTTGAGCTACTGGCTTCAGTAAAACAGGCAATAGCTATAATGTTGGGGATTACTGGCTACAGTAAAACGGCAATAGTCATTAGTAACAGTCAGGTAGGAAATACTTGCTGTGACCGAGAACGCTGGTGGATCAGTTGAGGTACGCGAGCTCGACCGACGGGGAGCTGCAGCAGTACCGGAGGGTGAGAGATGTAGTGGTTTCGAATAAGAGGTTTTCGTATCACCGATACCGCTTTGGAGAGTTGTCTTAAGCGCCTTTCGCTCTCTTTATAATGTGAGGACAACCCCGATTGGGTCACGAAGCTCGGTGATGCGCTGGGTGGGTGGAGCTCGCTAGCACCTTCTCCGGTGGGCTCATCTGTGAGGCCGATTGCCTTACTCTGCCGCCGCAGATTTCTCCGTGCAGGGAAAGGTTTTCTTCGGCGTGGCGTTGGCTCCGATTGCATTTCCAGGGGATCCTTGCAAAGAGCAGAGGGAGAGAGGAGCCTATCTAGTCTGTCCTTCCATATCAACCACTACATCAGTCCCCTTTTTTCCTTTAGAGATCCTCTATGTTTGTCCCATGCTTCTTTGAATTCAGATACTGTCCTCATCTCTACCACCTCCACTGGGAGACTATTCCATGGATCCACCACTCTTCCATAAAGAAATATTTCTGCATATCACTCCTGAATCTATCCCCTTTCACCCTCGTTCCATCTCCCCTCGTAGCAGAGCTTGCATTCAATCAAAAGAGGCTCTCTTCCTGTGCATTTATGCCATGGAGGTATTTAAACATCTCAATCATATTACCTCTATCCCGCCTTTCCTCTAAGGTGTACATATTAAGATCCTTAAGTCTCTCCTCATATGCTTTCTAATGAAGACCACTAACCATTTTAGTAGCCACCCTCTGTACTGACTCCAGCCTGTCTATATCCTTTTGAAGGTGCAGTCTCCAGAATTGCACACGATTTTCCAAATGAGGTCGCACCAAAGACTTATACAGAGGCACTATCACCTCCTTTCTTCTGCTGGCCATTCCTCTCCCTATGCACCCAAGCATCCTTCTAGCTTTTGCTGTTGACTTTTCTACCTGTTTAGCTACTTTAAGATCATTGGACACAATCACGCCTAAGTCCTGCTCTTCTTTAGTGGACATAGTACTTCACCCCTATACTATATCGCTCCCCTTGGATTGCTGCAGCCCATATGCATGACCTTGCATTTTTTAAACAACTCACTCTCAGCTGCCAAATTCTAGATCATTCTTCAAGCTTAGCTAGATCCCTCCTCATGTTATCTACACCTTCCTGGGTGTCTACTCTATTGTAGATTTTGGTATCATCCACAAAGAAGGCAAACCTTACCCAACATCCCTTCCTCTATATCACCAACAAAGATGTTAAAAAGAAATGGACCAAGACCTGAGCCACACCACTGGTAACCTCCTTCTCCTCAGAGTGAGCTCCATTTACCTGTACCCTTAGTCCGCCCCCACTCAACCAATTTCCAAACAAGCAGTAACTTTAGGGTCCATCCCTACGGTGCTCAATTTGTTTATAAGTTGCCTGTGAGGAACGGTGTCAAAGGCTTTACTGAAATCTAAATATATCACATCTAGGGCTCTCCCTTGGTCCAACTCCCTGGTAACCCAACAAAGAAATCAATCAGATTTGTCTGACAAGACCTGCCTCTGGTGAGTCCATGCTGCCTCAGATCCTGTTATCCACTGGACTCCAGAAACCTCACTATTTTCCTCTTTTCATCAGTGTTTCCAATAATTTACTTCACCACCAAAGTTAAACTAATCGACCTGTAATTTTCAACCACATCCCTACTTCCGCTATGGTGTAAAGGGACCACTTAAACCTCTCTCCAGTCTATTGGTACCACTCCCCACTCCAACGAGGCATTGAAAAGGTCAGTCAGTGTAGCTGCTACAACGGTCCCCAAGTTCCCTCAGTATTCAAGGGGGCTTATCCCATCTAGTCCCATCGCTTTGTTACTTTAAGTATAACTGGTTTCTCATGAACACACTCCTCTGAAAATTGTTCAAGATGCCTCTCGCTTCTGTTCCTGTTTGTGGGTGTTTTCTGGTTCTTCATCTATGAACACAGAACAGAAATATTTGTTAAGCAATTCTGCTTTATCCTCATCAGCTTCTACATATTCCTCCCCTTCAACCCTTGAGTCTGACAATACCACTTTTGCCCTTCCTCTTCTCACTAACATATCTGAAAAATGTCTTATCCCCCCCATTTTATTGCATTGGCTGTTTCCTCCTCTTTTTGAATCTGCTTTCCTGACTACTTTGCTGGCTTCTCTAGGTTTTTCCAAATATAGATGCCTGTCTTCCTCTCTCTGTGATCTCTTGTATTTCATGAAGACCTTCCTCTTTTTCTTCACCTTTTCAGCTACTTATTTCAAAAACCATAGCAGCCTCATTTTCCTTTTCCTTTTATTTACCATTTAACAAAAAGGTTGGCTGCCTTAAAATATCTCCTTTCAGTTTTTCCCACTGTTTTTCTACATCCCCCAGCTGTCCCATCCTGCTAATGACTCCCTGAGGTATTGGCCCATCTTGGCAAAGTTAGTTTTTTCCTAAGTCTTGGAAACTTGCTTTTGAATGGATTCTAACAGCCCTAGTCCTAATACTGAACCATACCATCTGGTGATCACTGGATGCAAAATGATCCTCCCACTATAACATCAGAAACGCTTTCACCATTGGTAAGCACCAATTCCAGTATGGCCTCTTCACATGTGGGTTCTCTTACCAATTATCTGAATAGTTCTCCCTGTAGAGAATCCAGGATGTCCTTACTTCTAGATCAGGGGTGAGCAATTCAGGTCCTGGAGGGCCGCAGACCAGTCAGGTTTTCATGAGTCCCTAATGAATATTCATGGACCTATTTCCATACAAGGAAGGCAGTGGATGCAAATAGATCTCATGAATATTCATTAGGGACATCATGAAAACCTGACTGATCTGCGGCCCTCCAGGACCGGAATTGCCCACACCTGTTCTAGATGATACTGCAGCCGGAATGTGCCAATCAACATCTGGCATATTGAAATCCCCTATCTGTAGCACTTCCCCTTTCCTTGCAAAGCTGCATATGTCTTCAATTAAGTCTCTGTCCACTTCTTCCTCCTTTGAGGGAGGTCTGTATATTACGCCAATGCAAATAGATTTCTCTTTCCCTCTTTCTAGTTTAACCCACAGTGCCTCCTCTCTCCCTTTTAAGCTCTGTAATTCCAAAGCTTTAATCTTATTTTTAACATATAATGCCACTCCTCCTCCCCTTCATCCTACCCTGTCCTTTCTGAATAAAGTATAAGCCTGGTATAGTTACATCCCAGTCATGGTTTTCTGTGAACCATGTTTTCTGTAACTGCCACTAAATCCAAGTCAGCCTCTCCCATTAAAGCTTCAACATCTGGGATCTTATTTCCCATGCTATGGGCATTTATACACACACCACTTTCTATATGTTGTCTCTTTTACCCATTTTCCATAAAGGTATTTAATGTTTCACTTACTGGAGGCTTCTACTTACCTGAGGCTTTCTTCACCCATCACCAACGAATCTAGTTTAACCTGGGAGAACCGATGAGGTCAAAAGTGACCCCATTGCAAGTTTAACAACGCGTATCTCGGAAACTAGTTGTTCAAGAATGCAATCATTTTATGACTTTTCACATGTCAATATTCTCTTTATATTGCGCCATGAGAGGAATAATTTTCATCCGCTAGGTGACGCTAGTGATGAATTGCAGCACAGAGTACCAGTGGGGTCATTTTTGACCCCAGTTGCTTACGTCCGGTTTGAATCGTGATACAATTTGCAGTTTGTGAATTTTTTGATCTGACAAAGGTACTTATCATTAATTATGTATTATTTATTTTTTGTATACTTATTTTATGAAAATTCCACATTGATATCATACGTACGTTGTTGATATTATATGTTCTCTCATTATTTCAGATGAAATCTAAAGGCTTTCAGCTCATTCATCACGATTATTGTACACCTATAGTAAAACTGCTTTGCATTTTATTCAACTTTATCTTTATTTATTTTAGGTTATTGTTTATGATGTCAAAACAAAAGAATTCAGCTGCCCAAGTAAGAAAAATATTGCAACGAGATGCTGACAGTGACGGTTCTGAGTCGTCTGATGATGCAGCATATTCAGCAAGTGAAGAAGCATATCAGCCAAGTTCGGGCGATAAAATCTGATGATGAAAGTCATGATTCAGATGGCGACAAAGCAGTTGGTCGCCTAGTGAATTGAGACTGATGTTGAGCTGGTAACATCGCCTGCAGCAAAGAGTCAAGTTACAGGTCGAGGCTATGCTGGATGGGGAAGAAGGCAGGAGTCCTCGGTGTTGGTATCATCTGTGAGGAATCTTAGTTGTGGTCATAGAGCAGTTAAGAGGTCATCAACTATAAGCACAAATGTTGCCATTGAAGCCTATGTATCTAAGGATGCCACATCATGGAAGAGGAAACCTATAAAGCAAGCTGCTGGAAGATACGCCAGAGCTAATGTCATGCCCGTTCAACAAGGTCCTACAAGGTATGCTGTACGAAATGTTGTTGCCCCTCGCATTATTCCACTTGTTCATGAGGAAGAACTTATTGAATGAAATCATGATGTGGACGAGCAAACAAGGAAGACACATTTATGACGACACCTGGAAAGATTTGACAGGCTGATAATTTCAACGTTTTCTTGGACTTCTGATCCTCTAATGACAAGTCACAAAATGAAATCCATAGTTCAGTTGTGGAACCTTGTAGATGGTCGTTCTATTTTCGGCTAAAAAATGGCCCGTAACCGTTTTTAGCAAATTTCTTGTGCTCTCTGATTTGATGATGCAACCAACAGACGTGAACAACAAGGCGTGGATAAGCTTACTCCAATCAGACATGTTTTTGATACCTGGGAAGCAACTCTAAGTGACGCCTTTGTTCCTGGTGAAGATGTTACCGTGGATGAGCAACTGCTTACATTTCGTGGCCGTGTTCCGTTCAGAGAATATATTCCCAGCAAACCTGGGTAATATGGCATAAAGCTATGGATGTTGTGTGACAGTGCAACGTCATATGTTCTGTGTCTTCAAGTATATACAGGAAGGGAACTTGGACAAAACAGGGAACAGAATCAGGGTGAAAGGGTTGTGCTGCAACTCACTGAAGGATTGACGTGATCTGGCAGAAATGTTACTGTTGACAATTTCTTCTGCAGTTTATCCCTGTCATGGAAATTGCTAGAAAAACAAATTACACTTTTGGGGACAATTCGAAAGAACAGAAAAGAATTACCTCCAGAATTTGTAACAGCAAAGGGCTGAGAGGTATTCACTTCACTGTTTGCCTTTCACGATGACGCCACTCTGATTTCCTATTGCCCGAAGAAAGGAAAAGTGGTTGTTCTTCTGAGCAGTTTGCATGATCAAGAAGAAGTAGATAACATATGCTCAACATCACTCTCAATTCACTAGGCGACCAACTGCTGTTGCCATCTGAATCATGACTGTCATCATCAGATTTATCGCCCAACAAAAAACCACGCATGATCTTGGACTATAATTCTAGTAAAGGTGGAGTAGATACGGCAGATCAAATGTTGCGCATGTATACCACAAAACGAATGACAAGACGCTGGCCAGTGACAATCTTGTTGGACATCAGTGCTTTGAACGCCTTCATTGTTTGGATGTCACTAAATCCAGAATGGCAGTCCAAGTCAAAGCACAGACGTCATCTATTCCTCTTGGAATTAGGAAAGCAGCTGTTTCAGAGTAATTGCAGAGAGACTTCTTCCAGCATTGAAGAAGCCACTGATGCTGTTTGCAATGTCGGGATCCCAAAGAAAAGGGCAAGGTGTCACTACTGTTCCAGAGAAAAAGACAAGAAAAGCAACATAGTTTGCACCTCCTGCAAGCGCAATTTTTGCAAAGAACATTCAGAAATTGTCTGTTTCTCATGCAAATGACTGTAGTACTTTACTGTGTTCATCTAGTGCATGCAAAACTGCTTTCATGGCAACTCTTCTTCATGTAATTTTTATGATAAAGCATTAAATTTCAAAACATTTAACCTTCATATAATAAATAATTAATTCAGAATAATATTTTGTCTGTTTAGTTTACATTTTTCATGGTTAACAATTAAAATCAGTCGCGGGGTCATTTATGACCCCAACAGTATTCAGTGTGTGCAAATATCTCGGTAATTCCAGGGTTAAAGCCCTCTTCAGTAGATTAGCCAGTCTGCTACTGAAGACACATTGACCTTTCTTGGACAGATGAATGCCACCTATGCTCTGCAATCCTTAGAACAGCATCCCATGGTCCATGCTCTTGATGACACCATCCACGCAGCCATGCATTCATCTTGAGGATGCGAGCTTCTCTGCCTTGGCCTTTACCCTCAACAAGGAGGATTGAAGAGGACACTACCTGCACCCTTATCTGCTTCACCCTCTGTCCCAGAGCCATGAAGTCACTTTTGATATGCTCAGAGGGATACCTGGCAGTATCATTTGTGCCGACATGGATTAGCAACATTGGGTGGCTTGAGTCTCGGAAAACTCCATAACATCTTGGAATTTGGCACCTGGCAGACAGCATACCTCTCTGGACCTCAAATCTGGTCAACAGATGGATGCCTCAGTACCCCTCAGAAGAGAATCACCAATTGCCACTACCCTTCGCTTCCTTGTGGTCACTGATTCTGAAACTTTGGGGAACTAGAACTCTGGTTTTTCCCTTTCCAGGGATGCTTTCCCCTCCTCTACTTCCAGGGCTGCATTATGGTTCTTCAATTCAAGGGCTAGAGAAGTTGGGTTGGTGATTCTGCAGGCCCTGGTGATTTGTGTCCAACCTTCGTCATTCTGTAGGCACCCATCTTCTCCTCTGCTGGAGAGCTTGGATGTTGCAAGAAGCATCTCATCAATGTACTTCTCACTGTCTTGAATGCTCCTCAGCCTCGCCACCTACTCTCTGAGTTTCCTCCACTTGTTTCCTGAAAGCTTCAGCGTGCAGGCTTTCCTGCACACTGGAACCAATCCTGCAGCTAGCATTGGGACTTCTGTCTGGACAGAGGCAGAAGCTGTAACGGGGCAACGACTTTAGTGATATGATTTTTTTCCAGCCATTGTTCAGTTCATGGAGCTAAGGTATTTGTTAAAACAAAAGAGAGAGATCTACCAGACGGTTTCCCAGCTGTCCTTTCAGATAAAAAGCCATTAAATCTCTTTAAGTGTGTTCAAAATGTGCTGTTCCAAGCCCTGTGTGTAGTTAACTGGGGAGGTGCCCTATAAAGCAAGATTGCTCACTAGGATGGGGTGGGAGTTGGGGGAAGGGAGAGGGAACTAACACATGATGAGGTGTCAGTAGCTTCAAAGAGCTAAAGAAAGATACTAAAGCAGAGTTTTAAACCTACCCAAAAAACGAAAAAATACCCCATTTAAACAAAAGCACCAAAAAGAATGTAACTTTGTTTTAAAAATGTACCAAAACCCTTTTAAGAGCTCCCAGATAGAGAGCTAGTAATTTAAAAAGCCGCAAACTCTTACCTTTGCTTGAAATATATAGCTCCTGTCAGGAATGCCTCAATAGTGCAGGATTCTGAAGCCTTTTATGCAGGCCTCAGCTACTCTCAGTTCTTTCACAGGCTAATCAAGCCTACTAACTCCTGATGAGGTGTCAGTAACTTCAAAGAGCTGAGAAAGATACTAAAGCAGAGTTTTCAACCTACCCACTAAACAAAATATTACCCCTTTTAAACTAAAGCACCAAAAAGAATGCAACTTTGTTTTAAAAATGTACCAAAATTCTTTTAAGAACTCCCAGAGAGATAGTAATTTAAAAGGCCGCAAACTCTTACCTTTGCTTGAAATGTATAGCCTCTGTTAGGAATGCCATTAAGAGACTAGATGATAAAATTTTAAGCATATCCATCAGGCACTGGGTTCTTGATAGCTGTGTTGACCTCCTCAATAGAAAAGGCATCATCCAATCACCACCTCTGGGTTGATGATTGTGGGGTGAAAGAAGGGCTTTAAAGAAATCCTGAAAGATATTTTTAGGAAGATCCTGAGAAGTATATAGTTTCCATACAAAATTCTCTAAATCGAAGTACAAAATGCTTATCCTGAACAGGAGGAGACCCCCTCACTGGACAAGACTGGCTGCACCTGACACTTTCACTGCTTGGCTTTAAGATATTGAGCTAACAAATGCCTACGCCAATTAGTTTCCTCATAATACCTAGCATTCTGGCAGACAAGTACCAAGCTGGCCTTCTGATTCAAAATGGTATTATATTCATACTTTAACATGCAACTGCAACAGGAGTTCTCAGTCATTGGTCTTGATATGTTGATGCTCCAAATTGTAAATCTGGACCGCTAAGTCAACCAACTCCCAATTGGGGGCTTTATAATATGTAGCTATGGAATAAGACATTATAGCTTAACGGAATCTGACCAGACTGCTGTTGAAGTGTCCGTACATTATTCAGTTGAAAATACCACTTGCCTTCATATTTCAACAAAACCAGAAAGGCAGAAATCAGATGAGATCCAGATTTCCATCTCCAGTTAAATGAATTTGGGATTCATAAAGGGATGCAATTTTCATAGTAACCACTACATGGTCCAAACCTGAAAACACTCTTGATATCAACCTGTTAAACCAGTGGCACCAGCTCTGCCAATAACAAAAAGTATTTATGTGAAAATAGAACCTATAGGGCAGGGAGTAAAAATCATCGTCCCTTTCTGTGGGATAAAGTAAATGTCAGAGATCAGCTAATCCTAAATCCTTAATCACTGACTGCAAAGCAAAGTGATCCAAGCACAGAACCATCTTACAGGCTTGGATGAGGAACAATTGAGCAACAGGTCCAGCGGCAAATTAAAATTGCTACCAATCAGAAGCGAACCTTTTGTTCCCAGCAAACCTGATGCTGGTGACAGAAAAACTCAGGAACATCAGCATTGACTGCATAAGCATTACGTAATCTAAGTGATGTTGAATCATAATGCAAGCCAAGTTCCATCCAGCGGTCATCACTGTCAAGTGGCAATTGACTGTGCCACAAGGGATAAAGGGCCCCAGCATCCCCTTCCTAGGTGAATTTGGAGAGAGGCTAATAATGTGGCTGATCCTTCTCCCCCCCCCCCATCCATTTCACCTGGGGGGGGGGAGGTTGGTGTAGTGCAGGCAGGGCTATGTAGAGCAGGAGAGGGGCCCAGGGTGAGATAGCAGGCGCGAGGAGGACCTCTGGCTCCCCTCAGTTGTGGCGGGCTTCAGCGGTCCATTGCTCAGTCGGACAGAGACTTGTGAGGTTGACACGTGCCCTCCCCTCCCTGACTGGTGTCTGTGGAGTTGTGGGTAGGGGGTGCTTGGTGTGTTTGGGCTGGGGTTGCAGGGTGTTGGTGGGGGGTGCTCTTGGGGGTGTTCTTTGGGGATGTTTGGGGTACTTTGTGGTGAGGGGGGGGGGTTGTTTTGTTGTTGCAGCTTTATCGGTGTTTAAAGGTTGTGAGTCCCCCTTATTGCTACTTTTATTGCCGAAAGAGGGGGAGAGAGATAGGTAAGTAAGGACTGGGGCATCCCTTAGCATGGGCATCACTAGCATGTGCGGTACCAGTCACAATCAATGCTCCCACAGTTGGAAATAGGCCTCAGCCTGGTATCACCGCAGGCTGGGGGGGAAGGGAGAATGAGAGTATGAGGGACAATGGATAAGCCTGGGCTAGGATGTCACCTTCTAGCCTGACCTGTGGGGACTATATAACAGTATGCTCTAATACGTTATTGTTAAGTGCTATGGTTGATTGAAATTAAAGTTGTGGCCAATGTCTTGCCAATTATTTGTCTTGTTGGTTCATTTGTGTGGATTATGGAGCATTGGGTGGATGGTGACGGGTGTGAATGCCATCGTTATTGATCTCTTGAACAGTATGACTACCCCGTGTCTCTGCCCATCGGTACAGAAAAGGTCCCTGTCTCATATGTACAAGTGGATAATTAGGGTGTGCTTCCTGCAAAAGGATGACATCTGGATTCTCTTTCTGCAAGTACAGTTTAATGTTTTTCCTCTTCACTGGGTTATTGAGTCCTTTTGCATTCCAATAAATAATACGCAAAGGTTCAGCCATCTAATTTCATATACAGAAGAAACAATCCAAGACAGCAGCAAAATATAATGCAGATTCATAGACAGGGCACAGGCTTCAATTTCCATGTAATGTACTGAATAAATGACAAAACAACAGCTAACAGGCTGCGACAAGCAGCAAAGCACAGACACCCCATATGCCCGTGGGCTAGCGACAGCACAAAAACAGTTCACAGAGGAAGAACCTCAACATGTACTCTACCACTAGAATTTCTGACTTAATATAAGTCCCAAAATTAAATCATGACTTATATTAGACAATAGACTACTCAAACAAAGGATTCCATGAAGGGTCACTAAAAGAAAACATCACCCACCCCCTAACTCACACAAAAGTAACGTTCTTAGAATAACTTAAATATTAGTTCTCTTGCCAATCATCTTCTAAGAACACCCAATATACTGATGCCCCCCCCCCCCAACATAATACCATAGTCAACTACCCCCTGTACGGAACAATGTAAAGTAAACTCCCTCCATCCCCACAGTACAACACACAACTATAATCCAGAATCAACCTCCACATTCCACATGCATTCAACTGCAAATGCTCAAGCATATTCCACTCTTATATCCCACATTGAAAACTACATTAAGCTCATAATTATAACAATATCAGCACAAATTCATACCACCTCTCAGATACTGATAATGCTATCCGTATTAGTTCTCCCACACATTAAATATCAACAGACCCCATCTGGCCACGAAACCCCCCGACATACACATCCAAGTGTACGCAACAATAACTCACACCAAGAAATAGGAATTTAAGGCTTAAGGTTTCCCTTAAAAGAGGGAAGCATATTTAAAAGACTCTCAAATAAAATAAACAGTGCCACCAGCCATGGTGTACGCTTGTCCAAATGATGAAAATAGTCTACCAGCAGGCTGTGCTACGCTTCATAGTCGTCACACTATAGTGACCTAACTTACTAAACTGAAAAGTGCACTGGTAAAGATATCAGCACTCATCCATCGGAGAGTCAGTCTTTAGATTAATGTAGTCCTGCAGTTGTGTGGGATCATCAAAGTTCCTTGTTTCATTGTGGTAGGTGACCCTCAGTCATGCTGGAAACATCAGTCCATAGCGAATATTCATCTGCTTCAATTGTGGTCTGGAGGAAAGAAGTTGTTTCCTACTTTCAACTGTTGCCTTACACAAATCAGGGGAAAATTATAATAGTGTGACCCGCCAATTTCACTACAGCTTATTTTGTCTTTCTGCAAGCTCTGCAAGGCATGCAGATAGCTCAAAATGCGCAATAGGAAGGGGCATGGATATTTTGCATCTCCCACATACACACGACGGATTAAATTTTGAATCAGACTGGCTGAGTATTTTATGATTAAATAAATAACAAAAGTGCAGAAAAAAATACCTCCACAATTAGAACAGGTTTGGATATTGTACAAGTGCATTGGGTTGAAGTGTGAGCATGGGGCCGCTGGAAACCTGAGGCAGAGCTTGTGAACAACAGATAAAAGCTCGAAATGGGACACACGACGTGTGTATGTGGGACATCCCTCAGCTGCTCCACCGGTGCTTCTTCAGTCTGCTAAGTGATTTTATTTATAATTTTGGTATGCAAAAAGAAATTTTAAAGGACAGTCTGTTATATGGGTGAGTTTCTGCTCTCCCCTGACAGTCCTTCTGACAAAAGTAAGATTGGATGAAATAACGGTCTGCTCATTTTGAGATTCTACCTTTTTATATTTGGATTATTATAGCGGCATATTCATCAAGGTTTTTCTGTTTGTGACAGTAGCTATTACTGCACATTAAAAATATGGCCACACAAACTGCTTAGCATGGCTTTGGGCGAAGGCTGGGCTGGTCAGGAGTGGAGTGCTGGTATTATGACTATGTTTATTAATTATATACCCTGTTATCCGAGTTATATTCTCCTGTTTTCTGTAAACACAAAGTACTGTTGAATTGTGTATCTCACTGTTTTTTGTGAACCGCGCTGATGCTTAATAGTGCGGTATATAAGAGTCTATAAATAAATAAATAAATAAATTCACTGCATGATGTAGTTACCATGGGCATTGGTAGCACATGCTAATCGCACCTTCTGCCGTTAGTGTGGGTGCTCTTACTGGCACCTCAAGGGGCAGCAGTAACTGTTCACACAGTAATTTCAGCCAATGGATGGCATGTGGGCAGCACTAGACTCACGCTAGCTGCATGAGGACATGCCAGGCACATCCTCATTCATTAGTGCGGGTTTGGCAACACCCCCGTACTTAGTTTACACAAAGTAAACTAGATTATTTTAGTAAACATGCTCCTATGTGTATGACATAGCAATTCTACCTTCTGAAACAGGTAGTTTATACCCACAGCAAGTTTCAAAGTAAAAGCTTGCATTCAATTAGTGATGTGCACAGAAAAATGTTTGTTTCTTTTTTGAACATTTTTTTTTACTTTCCCCTGATTTTTGTCTATTTTTTTTCAGTTTGTTTCACAGATTCAGTTTAGTAAAAACTTGTGAAGTGCAATTTTAGAAAGGACGTCCAAGTACAATCTGGGACGTCTAAGCCAGAACATCTGAAACAAATGCAGGCATGTCCATGTGCAGACCCGATTTCACAAACATGGGAGGTATCTTCATAGCTGTCCCCAGAACCATATTTCAGAACCAGGTATCTAGGACAGCCTAATGGTTAGGTAGTGGATTAGGAACAGGAAACCATGCATTTAAATCCCACTAGTTATCTTTAAAATTGTGCTGAGTATTGAAGATGATAGAGTGCTATCTTCTCTACATCTCTGAATGTTTTCCAGCCAGAAAGAATGCTTATCATGCCAGGTTCAGGACATTTCTGAGTTGGACAGTGACATCCATGTTCCTGGGAATGCCCCAGCCACATCTCCACCTTGTCCCTGTTCAGTCTTGGATGTCCCCAGAGCTTGCTTTTAAAATGCCTCTGGGAACAGGAAGGCCGCAGGGCCACGTACCGGCAGGCCGCGGTTAACCGGGGGGGCGGCATGGTGCATGGCCCCGGCCCACAATTTAGAAGAGTTGGGGGAGGGGCGAGAAGAAGCGACATTGTGGGATTTAAATTCATTGGCTCCCACGGGGAGTGAAAGGCGCGGGAGCCAATGAAGGGGGGCGATGAGAGTCCGGGGACCGGTGCAGGCGGGAGCGCGCCGGCAGGACGCCAGTTCGACGAGGCGGAGGACGAGGACTGGTGTCGCTACTGGAGCTCCGGGGGTGCATCGTCTCGTCAGCGGCGATAAGAGACGTGGTCTCTGGCCTTCTTCAAGCCCGGAGGACTGCGGGCTGGCAGGAGCAGCGGCGGACCTCGGGTTTGTGAGCCTTAGTTCGCCCGGGGCTTCACGCGGACGGCTGCGGCTGTGGTGTCCTGCACAAGGACGGCCGCGTCCGCGGGGGCCAGGCAAGTCACAATTATTTGTAGTGCAGCATTGAGGGAGCAGCTGGGCTGGTAGGAAGCATTACAAAAAACAAAAAAAAGAAATAAAAAGGAGGGAAACCTGCATGGGGTTGTTTCCTTGCTTTCCTTCAGTGATAGCAGCCGGGAAGGCGATTTAGCAGGGGACAGTGGATGCTGGTGGCGGTGGGGGTGATCATGCCGGGTCGGGGGCCTAGGCGGTCTCAGGGGTCAGCGAGACGGGGGTCTGCTGCGAGGGGAGTGCGAGCAGGAGGGAGGGGGAGGGAGAGAGCGTGGGGGAGAGGGGGGAGAAGGGGTAAGAGAGTGGGGGTTTCTGGTTGAAGGGCTGGTTGGGGATGGGGGGCTATGTAGGGGGGGGGGTGGGCCTGTGCAGGTCATGGCCAGAGGCGGGGGGGTGTTTTCGGAGGGCACGGGGAGCCTCCGGGGGGGTGGGTGGAGAGGCAAGGTTTGGATGGGTGGCACAGGGACGAGGGGGTTGGGGGGGCCTTACCGGGGGTGAGGGGGCAAGTGGGGGGGGGGTCAGGGTCTACACCTATGTCTTGGGGGCCACAAGGGGGCAGAGTAGGGCAGGACAGTTTCCTTGGGGGGGGGAGCATGGGGCTGGCCTATGGCACCGGGGGGCTTATATCCCATGGCTTAGGAGCATTGGCGGGGAGGGGGGCAGGGGTCCTCCAGGGCGGAGTTGTTGGGAGCCTGGCAGTCGCCCTGGGCCTTGGCGGGTTCCCCCTCGTTGTTTTCTCCTTTGTTTTTGCAGATGCTGACTGGAGAGGCGCAGAGGCGAGACCAGCTTGGAGGTACGGCGATATGAGGTGCTGAGATGGAGGCGGAGCCCGCTTCCAGCATTCAGACTGTGGAGACAGGCGATGCTCGGGACGTAGTGCTTCCGGCTGTGGGCAGTACGCTAGCTTCAGAGGACCTGACAGGAGTGCCACAGCTCAGGACCCCGTCAGCGGGTGAGTTGCTGGGGGAGCGGGGGATTGGGGGGGAGGTTAGGGGGGGGAAGGGCAAGGCGAAAAAGAAGTGCCGACAGTCTCGTAGGCGGCGGTGGAGGTCAGGGTCCTCTACGTCGTCATCCGGGGATGCTTCGTCCTCTTCTGCCTGCTCGGGGGCCAGCGAGATAGCCGTAGGTGGCGGGGCTGGGGGGTAGCCGTGCCCGGTGGCGGGGGTACGTTCGCTAGCGGCCTTTTCAGAATTATGGGAGGGGGTGCCGCGGAAACTGCATCGGAAGATCCGGAAGAGAAAATATATTAATATCTTTAGGTTGTTGGAAGGGAGGAAGCGGTCGGGGGATAGCAAGTGGAAACGGAGGGAAGACGAAAAGGCGCTGAGGGTACGGAAGGCGTCGCGGAACGTCATTACCTGGACGAGGGCGTTCTTGCATTTGGCTAGTGTATGGGGCACCGTCATCTGGGACAATATGGCATCTGGCTCGCTTACACGGACTCGATATTGGATGCTGCGCAGACCCATGATGGTTGGGCATGGCTCAACTATGATGAAAAGTTCCGGGACAAAATGGAAGAAACATCGGGTCATTGTTCATTGGGGAAAAGAAGACCGCAGGGACATTAAACCTCTGGCTGGGCGGGGCGGACAGACAGGGGGTAGGGTCTTGTCAAAGGAGAGCGGGGCCAAGCCATTTCGTGGTGGAGGTGGACCCCGTGTTGCAGAGACCAGGTAGCGTGGGAGCCGGGGACGTGTTGTTGGCGTTTTAATGAAGTTCCTCTTGCCTGTTGTCCGGACTGTGAGTTCCGGCATGCACTGTTCGGTCTCTGCGGTGGGGGGCACTCGGCGGCTTAACTGCATCCGAAATGGCGGCCGCGGTTGTCCCGTCTATGCTAACAAGACAATAGTGATGTTTTGGATTGGACCCCGACGAGCCTATTCGGCTTGAGGAATCGTGGGCCGTGGGGATGGGTTGTAGTGAGAGAGGTGCGTTATGACGTCCTTCAACGAAGCGACGGAGCTCGTATGCTTGTTATGTGGGCCGGGGTGTCTGATGGCAAAAAGGTGGATGTGGAATCCAGCTTTTCGCTTGTTGCCTGTGCACCCGAAATTTCATTGTTCAATTCCAGGGTTTTAGTTTCGAGGGGCATTTGCCTCGGTATCTGTTCTTACTTTGAAATGTTTAGTTCGTTCATGCACTGGGCTCTTCCAGGATCAGGTCGGGATGGGGTGTGGGAATGTGGATCCATCGATTTGGACGATTTCTTGTTACAGTTGGGTGGTGGCAAGCGCAGTCCGGACAAGTGTCAGGAGTTGGGACGGCTTCGGGGAGGCTGGTGAGGAAGGATTGGGGTTGTCCCGATGGCGGCGGGTAATGGGAAGAGTGGCCCCCGGCGACTCGCACTCCGTTTTTTGGGAGGGGAAGTGGACTCGGGGGGACATAGGGTATGGCGGGCTTTGCCGCAGGAAAAGGTGGCGAGGTTGCGGGGTTTGGTGGCGAAGTGTGAAAAAGGGTCGCGGCGAAACGTAACGCTGAAGGAGATGCAGGGCCCCTGATAGGCTCATTAAACTTTGCGTGTCGGGTCATACGATGGGGCGGGTGTTTTCTCTGCGCCCGCTTTTGGGCCGCTTACGGGCTGTCCGTTAAGCCACCCCCTCATCAACAGCCATTCAGGGTTTCAAGGAGGTATGAGGGCAGACTTGGGGAGTGTGGGAAGGCCGAAACGAGTTCCGTGGGATAGTCGGCCCTTTTAACGGTTTCACTCCGCCCCAAACAACCGACCGAGTTATGAGCGGCCGAGCCAAACAGAAGGAAAGAGTCGAACTTTTGATATTGCAGCTCTGCACACGACGCCAGCGAGACACCCAACTCACACCCGCATGGTTTTGGAGTAGGCAATTGTATGTTCGGATTGGACTCGTGGTCTTGTTGCGGAGCTTGTGCCGCTGGCACCGAAGTCAGAACGAACCGCGCGGAGGCAGGCCTAGTTGACAGCATAACCTTTCTTAGAATTGTTCCCCGTGTACTGGTGGCTTTGGAGCTGGCCGGACCGGCTGACACCACATCGATGGGTGTTGTAGGTGGTGCGATAACGAAAGCAGTTGTTAGTGTTATTAATCAGGTGCGCTCCACGGCTGTGTGCGGGTGACGGCCCTAATGGAGGGGGGGGGAGAGTGGTCTGCAGGGCCTGTTGGGAGATCGAATGTTTGTTATTTGTGTGAGGGACTCGTCACGTTCCGGGCTATGCTATGTAAACCAGGGTTGCTGATGCTCTCTCCCGTTTCATTAGTGTGACCTGTTACGGCGATTGTCACCAGAAGCGGACGCCGTTGGGGTGCGGGGGGTCACGGAGCGCTTATGTGGCAGATTGGATTGAAGGCATTCTGAACCTGCTGTCGGCAAGTTTCGTTATCATCAGTACTTGGAATGCATATTGCAGAGGCTGCGACATTGTGGTGAATTTTTGCAGCAGGAGGCTGGGCGGCAGGGTCCTGTCCCGGACCCACATCTCGGGATTGGACAATTACGGGCGGCGAAGGCTGCCGGGGCAGACGAGATCGACCTAGTGGCGGCTGCGCCAACATATAGCGGGGTCGTTTACGTTTTTCTCTCTAGGGCAGTGGGATGGGGAGCGCTTTAAACTTGGGCTTTTCCTCTCGCGCCGATGCTCTTTTTTTTAGGTTGGGGGACGGGGTGGCCCTTCACAGGGGGATAAGCGGCAAGAGCAGATGATTACTTATGAGCTGCTCGCGGTGGCGATCCTGAGTACGAGGTCACACTATTAAGGCCGTGTTTTGTGTGGCCTTTTTGGGGCGTTACGGGTGGGGGAGTTGATGGCGCCATCCAGTGCTGCGGTTGGTGGGAAGGGGCCTTTGCAGGTTACAATCATTGTACAGAGTGTCTACGGAAAGGGGTGGTAGGTCAAGAGATTCTGGTTGGCAAGAGAAGTCCGTAAGACGGATCAGAGGGGCATGGGCACCTGGGTGAGTTTGAAAGCACATTGGCCGGGTTTCCCCCTGAGTGGTAGCGGTGGCTGTATATGGCAGGCCTACCACCTGGCAATGGCATAGAAAGGTGTGCGGTATCCTCTTCCTGCCTGAGGTTGATTTAACGCTGTTTGACACGAGTTTCTAATACACTGATGTCTTGCGGAGGGCGGACATTGGCGCCAGTTAGGTTTCGAGCCAGGCGATACTTCTTTGCGCCACATTCATTTCGGATGGGCGCAGCCACGGAGTTAAGTGCCGCTAGGAGGGCAGGTTTACCGGTAGCGGGAGATTCATAGCGGATCGCACGCTGGCGTTCTAATGCATTCCAGGGGAGTATGTGGTCTATTGGAGGGGTGGGTGGGGGAACGACTGGTTAACTGTTGCTTTTTCTTTAGAGGGGGGCGGGGGCCCGGCGTGCCGCTGTTGCTGCTGTGATGATCTGGCATTCAATTTGTGTACTGGGCAGGTAGAACAGGCCCTTGACGGTTGATGGGCGCCTCTGGGGATATGGAACATGTGGATTAAACTGGTGTCCCCCCTCCCTCCCTTCACACCTTGAGGGACTGGCGGCGGATGCGGTTAATAGGGTGTTGCAAGCTGGAAGGGGACGGGGGATCACGGAGTGTGTCCGGGGTCCGGAGGATATGTGGACAACACGCAGCGGCGGGGATGGCGGTACCCACGACCTGGAGAACCCCTTGGGGCTTTTGCTAATAATATGGCGAAACCGGAGGAGGGGGCATGTAGGTTGCCGGGGGATGGTTACAGTGGAAGCCGGGAGGGAACTAACTTGCTGCTACTCCCATGGCTGGTGAGGGTTGCCCCGCTGGCCGGAACCGTTATGTCAAGAGTTGGTTGTTTGTTAAATGGTTTGATAATGTTTATGGGAAATACAAAAAGGGATCCTGCGACCAGTTGAATGCCAATCATTGTGTGGTGTGGTTTTTTTGGTGGGGGGAAAAGGGGGGGGGGGGACAGATGGGGGTAGGGCGGGGTTTTGGAGTGCCACGTCGACTCTTACCCGGTTACGTCTCTATGCCCATTTTCAGACATCCAAAGCAAAAAATAAGGCTTCTAAATATTCCACCTTTAGTGAACATTACAGTTTTTTAATGTATGCAGATTGCTTGCGTGTGTGTAATTTCATAGATTAGTGTACATTAAATCAATTTTTCAGCATTAACATTTTTCAGATGTACAAATGTACCTAATGCATGCTAATGAATGCGCAACATCTCCTCGTGCAAAATTTCTATGAAACGTGCAGCAAAGTCTACGGGTAAAAAATAACCTGTGGATATGACCCTAAAATAATGGCCAGGAATCTAGTAAGAGGCTATTTTTCTATTATATATTCAGAATGTAATGAAAGTTCAAATTAGCTTTACGGGGTCTGGGCTCGCTCCATTGGCTTTCCC